>CM060624.1:27103119-27703119 GCA_030578275.1 Meda fulgida
TATGGAAGAGGATAATGACTCTTGAGTCAAAGTCTACACTATAAATGTCCCATACGCCCCATCCCTCCATATATATCCATGATTTAAAAGCCAGCTTATGAACTATAAAAAAGCTGCCATGGAAACGACACAAAACAGCAGATTCTCTGGCATGATGTCGTTGGGGACGTTGACTGCCATGCATTGTGTGGAACTGTGCCTGTAAGCGAGAGATAATTATGCCCACCATCTTTACATAACATAAACGCTCAGACACTGAAGTCATGTCTTCCTAAAGAACTAAATGAAAGGAAGAATAAATGGCGTGGCCTACAGGGCCACTCTGACCCTCATCTGATGTCACATCCTGTCTTGTATTCCCTTCTTCCTTCCTCCACAAGTTCAGTTCTGAGAGAGTCTATTTCTGCTGGACTTCACATGCCTGAGATCATTTACTTTAGGCATGACCCAAAAGGTCATGACATCGCATACTAAACATGTAAAGATACTTAAATCTAAGAATAAGTTGTACAAATATAAAAGATTTAGGGATATAATAGATTCAAAAATATATAGAATATCGACAGCCTCAATTCCTTTTACGAAAAATAGCACTTTACATCAGAATAGGAAATTAACAGGGGCTTAGGCAAACATACCACAGAAACAAACAAAAATGTCCCCCAAATTCAAGATAAAGGATGTCACTCAATTTCTTTTTAAACATTTTTTTACAGCCTTGAACATTACAACCATCCACATACATATCTGTTTGCATATGAATGCAATGGCCAATAAGAGGTATTTAGATCAGTCACCGTTCAAAGGATACTTTATATAGGCTGAGATAAATAACATTAATCTCATAAAATTATGCGATTGTTGTATGCCAACTTTGAGGAGTGTTAAGCATGCCATGTAAATTAATTGAATATATTGTCAATTAACTGAATAAATTGTCAAGTGTTTGACATAAAATACAACACAGATACATTTAATGAGGCAATTCTAAAAAGAATTTTTTTAGAGTATTTTTTTTAAGTATTTTTAGACCCTGCTTCGCACATTTTGTAATGTATCTTCTTTGGTGTTTCACAAGAGCAAGAAAGAAGGTTTGGAACAACATGAGGGTGAGTAAATGACTCTACTATTCCTAGAACAAAATCTTGATCAAATATTTACAAAAAAAATAAATGAAACTAAAACAAATCTGGTTGCAAGCAACAAACTATTTCTTCACAAAGAGAGAACACACAATGAATTTGTTAGACCCACTATTTTCCAATAGCCAAGTATTTTTTCTTTCTCCGTTTTGTCTCTGATTGATAAGTAGTCTCTAATAACGGATGTTTGATTTCCTAAAAAAAAATGTGTGGGGGGAAACCAGCCCCCTGACTGTGCTGTGCAGCTAAAATTAGTCCTAGCCATGACTCACTCTCCTCCCTCGCTACAGCAACAGCAACACTTCCTCAATCACAGCCGATCGGAGAAGCTTTGAGGCGACTGAGATGCTCTCGCCAGATTATATGGCCATCTGATTGGCTGATGCTTGGTGGTCACATGACTTTGTGAGCATGTGATTGGTTGATCTGTGGCTCACGGCACAGTATCTAACATCTCCCACAGGTAGAGACTCATCCATCCCCTGGCCTTGCTATTACGGTCTCTTTCACAATATGCACTAACTTAAGGGTGTTTATTCATGTGCCTTTGCACAACTAAAAATCAAGAAAAAATATAACTACATACATATGAAAGTGTGTCTAGTGAAGCTCCAGATTGGATTGGAAAGCAGTGCTGCTCCAGCAGTTATGCATAAGGAAGATAAATAAATCTTCAGGGATGAAAAGAAAATTGTTTTGGTTCTGAATCTGGTTCCACTTTGCGATTTTTGGTTCCTTCACAATTTAAAGGGATAGTTCACCCCAATATGAAAATTTTCACCCTCAAGCCATCCCTGATGTATATGATTTTCTTCCTTCAGATAAACATAAGCAAAGATTTTAAGGAAGATGACCCATCTCTGGGAGTTCATATAATGCAAGTGGATGGGTGCTGCTCGGTTAATGAGCTATCATGACAGTAATCCATACAACCCCAGTGGACGAATCAATGTCTTCTGAAGCGAAACGATAGGTGTGTGTAAGAAAACGACTATTTTTGACTTGTTTAACTATAAATCATTGTTTCCGGTCTGCTTTCATATGTGTGTTCACGAAAGTCTCCTTGTGACGTAAGTGTGTTGTGAAGCTCGCACAAAAAGTGACGGCCCTCTGCACTTCTCATGCAAACTTCACAATGCACTCATCAATGCACTTTGTCACAACGTCCTTCTCATGAACACTTCTATGACAGTATGAAAGGATCAAAGCAGAAAAAGATTTGTTGTCTAACAATCTTTGTGTTTACCTGAAGAAGGAAGTCATATACATAGGGGATGGCATGAGGGTGAGGAAATGCTGATAGAATCGTAATGTTTCTTTAAGTACTTGAAAGCATTGCCCACCCCCAATAGAGGGAATGCATTGACGTCAGTTTCCCGCCGGACTACGCCCCCCTCAGCCGGACTGAGATGCAAAAGAGCTGCAATGAATTGCAGGGATCCATTTACGTCTCTATTCTGTAGCTTTTGGAAGTCTGTAAAAATATACCTCAGATTTCTTGTCAAATGTAGTTCAATCGCAAAGCTCTTTCTCGCTTGAGATGTGTTTTGTGTGTTTTTCGTGGCATTCACGCTGAAAACAAATGCTGCCAATTGATTCATTAGACCGATCAAACAGAAAGCTCTTCAGAGAGAGAGTTCAAGAGAGAGACTTTTTGACTAATTCATTAAAAAGAACTTGTTCTTAAGAATCAAACTACACTGGTTGTGCTGTTTTCTGTTGCCATTAACGGGAATGAATGTCACGAAAATTGGTTCTAAATCTGAATCAGTACTGGTTCTTGATTCCCAATCCTATTCATCTTGTCATATACTTTTAAGTCTCATACACTACCGTTTTTCAATTTTTGAAAAAGCTTTAAAAAAAAAGTCTCTTAGGCTCAACAAGAATGCATTTATTTGAACAAAAAAAAGTAATATTGTGAATTATTATTTGAGTTTTAAATAACTTTTTTCTATCCTTTCAGCAGGCATTGCTCTAATGACATGTGATAGTCACATGATCAGAAATCATTAAAATATGCAGATTTGCTGCTCAAGCAACATTTCTTATCATTTCTTATAATCAATGTTGAAAACAGTTGTGTTGTTGGGAAACCGTGATACTTTTTTTCAGGATTCTTTGATGAACAGTTACATTATTTTGTAACATTATGTGTCTTTACTGTCATGATGTCAGAATGATCAATTGAATGTGTCCTTGCAGAATAAAAGTATAAATTTCTTTAAAAAAAATTGTCTTACAGACCCCAAGCTTTTGAAGAGTAGTGTAAGTGTGAGACAAGATACAGCTGCAATGCATAAATAAATGACTTTGTTTCACACAAATACAGAATACCATGTGACAACCTAGAGCCTCTTTCTCTACCACTCTCTCTCTTCCTATTTTCGTCTGAGTCGTCTATGTAGATGTATTTTTTTACTCATCCGTGCCGGTCTTGTGTGGCTCCCCTGTGAGGAAAAATCAGCGGGCACTAAGTATGGGAGAGAGAGGGATCATGGGTAGCGGCTGGTGGTTGTCAAGAACCAGCAAGCTCCTTATGTGTCAGTATACAAGCACCTGTCTCTGTAGACTCATACAACATTCATAAATAGATGCTTTCAATATGTTCCGTTGGTTAAGTCTTTGCTCAATCAGCTGAACATTCTAACTCAACACTGAGACCACACACACAGACATATATTTATCTGTTCCAAAACCTAGTGACCTACTATGTAGGCAGCATTTTAAAGCATAAAATGGACTCCAGACATTTAGACTGTTCCTAAAGACAATCAGCATATTTTGTTTTTCCTTTTGAGACAAAGGGACTGTCAGAAGACAATACTTCAATGAATCAAACAATCTAATCAAACATATCCCAAGTACTAGTAATTTAGTATGTTAGTCAACACATCAAAATAAGTGTACCACAAAAATGTATTAAAACATAATGTACTTTTGAGTAAAACCTTTCATTTGACTATTACAAAGTGCACTTAACAAATGCACATTAAATACAATTAAACAAACTTTTTTTCACAAGGGAAAGACTTGCTTTGTTTGTCAATAATATATTTTTTTGCAAGGAAATTAACAGCTATAAAATACCATTGTCGTAGGTCCAAAAATATATTATGAATAAAAAATAATGCAAAATACCCTGTCATCATTGGCGTAACTTGTGAGTGAAGTGGGACAGGAGTGTGTCAAAACTAAACCAATAAATCAATTTCAATAGTACATTGAGATTAATTTATCAACATAAAACTCATGTTTAATGTGATCGGTTCACCCAACATGTACCATATTTAGTCCCGAGAGTCTTGAAGTCATTGAATAAATACATAGATCTGAATGTGTTGTTTATGTGTCCTAATGGGCTGGTGGTAGAATTTTCGTTAAACGTGTCAGAGGTTAGGAGTGAGGAGTCGGGGTGAAGCAGGGATGCAGAAAATCTGTCGAGAAACAGGAGAGTCGTCCATGTATATACAGCATAGGCCTCCTCTCGATAGATCATTTGAACGTGTTCATGTAGTCAGAACAGCAAGGCCACTCACTATGTTTTGGAACAGAGCCTGTGGCTGTAGAGAGAGTCATTTAAAGGGGTCGGGGGGTCAGGCTCCAGAGCAGAGTGCTGTCTGCAGTGTGTAACAACACTTCTACTAATCGTGCCACTTTGCTGAAGTGGAAGTTGTTTGGCGGGAGAGCAGACCACGTCCAGACATGACGCCACCTCATCATTGTTGAACGGTCTCTTTTCAAGCCTGATTTTAATCTCTTTCTCTGTCTCCAAGCCTACGTCATCCACCTCTCTCTATCTTTCTGTTTTATCTCTCCATGAGATGATCTGGGCTCTGATTTCATGGTGGTTTTTACTAGGCAAAAAACAGAGCAGCTGCTAAAATGACAGTAGAGAGAAGCTAACCACTCTACTGGGCGGGATGATGGTGCACACCATCATGCGACGGTAGAAATGTGTCACTGGTAGAGATTCTGCTAAACCATTTATGGCACTGTTGAATCAGACAGACATTTACAGTGACAGCTTTATTGATTATGATGGGGGCGATTTAGTTGTGATGTTCTAATTGGGTCTGGTGTAGGCGCTGTGTAAAGGTTGTTCACACCAAGAATGATAACTATAAAAATTACTATACTACTGTCCACACCAACGGACGTAACTTTCTTATAAGCACATGCTGCAATATCGTCTGCCACTTTATATGCTTGAGCTATTTAAAGTCGAGTGGATTCTGCTTGGCTGTCAATGTTTTTATTGTTCATCAGCTGGGAAAAAAAATCATTCTGAAAGTGATATCAATGATATCGTTGTACTGTGATGTTATCGTTATAGTTGTGGAAACAAGCTTCCATAGAATAGCGAAGTCCACACTTCGCTATTCTATGCAAGCTTGTTTCCGCCACAGAATAAAATATAAAAAAGGTAATTGCAACTTGTTATCCTACTATTCAGACTTTTTTTCTCATTCAATTATGAGTTTAGATCTCGCAATTCTGCCTAAATAACATGCAATTGCGACTTTATATTACACAATTCTGACCTTTTTTTTCACAATTGCGAGAAATAAACTCTCAGTTGTCAGATAAAAAGTATCCCATGCTATCTCTTGGAGTGAGAGTGATTGTTTAAACTTCATGGTTATAGTTATCATTATAGTTATCATTTTTCGTGCAAACAGGCCGGATGTTCACAGTTGCCAAGCATTGTCATGATATAAAATAGAATGTCTCATCACAGGTGCTGGTGGTTATCATCAGCCAATGAAGAAAAAAATGATTACACATTCACCAAAGAAAATTAAACTAGATTTGTTGACGAGCCAAATGTTTGCGTCTGGTGTGAATAGCTCCATGAATCCACAAATTCTATTCAAAATCTTCATCGCATTTACGTTTGTGGTGTGAAGGGCGTAAAATTTACGAATCTCTGAAAGTGAAGTAACATAGTCGCACATCCATCGTTTTGGTTCTACAAAATAGGACTGATGTTAATGAGGTGGAGTGAGAACTTCTGCTGTTTAATCAATTCGAGACTGCAATTTAGGCTATATGTCATATTATTATAGTTCATTTTCACAAACAACAGAAAGCTGTTCAATCAGAATCATTGAACAATGTTGGCAATGATGGAAAATGTAACCAAAGTTGGCGAATAACGCTTTTGGGAAATGCACCCCAGTTTAGTACAGCACAGAAATTACACACTTCACTTTTGAACTCGGAAAAGTGCATTTTGGCATAAAAATGATCTTTGACTAATGTTAAGGGTTTGTCCTCAGTGAACAAATAGACTGTTGCCATATCACTACCGCCATCTTCCTTACCCTTCAGCCCTTGTTCCAGTTACCTAGACTTTTTATCATTATTATTATTTTATGGACCTGTTCTCCATGCACTCCCTGTCAGCCTTTACCCTGGTGCTCTGTCATTCTGGGTTACAGAGGGGTAGGGGCGTACGTGTGGGTGGGTGGGTGTGTGAGCGGAAACCAGCCACTTACATTTCGAAAGCATGTTTCTCAGAGAAGAAAAACGGTGGTAAGGCGTTTTTGCAAAGTCATGGTGTGTGGGCGAGAGGTCGAGAGGGTCTGTGCGTATGATGTGTGAGATAATCGAGACCAAGAAAAACAGAGAGGTAGATATGTGGTTTGTGGTCAGACGATGTTGCAGTGTTGACAGTGTGTGTATGTGTGTGTGTTTGTGTGTGTTTGTGTGTGTGTGTGTGTGTGTGTGTGTGTGTGTGTGTGTGTGTGTGTGTGTGTGTGTGTGTGTGTGTGTGTGTGTGTGTTTGTGTCTTAATATCTCAGTCAGAGAGTGTCAAGCCTATGTACTGTATGTCTAGCAGAGACACAGAACATCACATGGGAAGAAGTTCTCAGAGTCGATTTATCTCCAGTCAGCATCTGGCCACCATTAGACTCCATGACTCTCTGACTCCATTAGAGATTAATAAAAACACAGAGGCTTTTAGACTAGGGCTGGGCGATATAGTTTAAAAAAAATCTCTTAATATTTGTTTTAACATTCTGGCCATATTTAGTCTATATGAAATGAACTTTCAAAAGTTTGGGGTCAATAAGTTGTTTTTTTAATGAAATAGAAATCGCACAGCCAAATAAAATCACCCCTAAAATCATTGCGACATGATGATACTTAATTTTATGTCGCAAGCTAAATCATTGCAAATACATTGTGAATATGCATATTTACTATATTGCCTAGATTAGACATATGGCACTGAAAAGATAACAACATAAGATGAAGTGATACAAGAGAGGCACTTGCCTTATCTCCACTGGAGTAGAAGAAGTAACGCAGACGCACAATGTTGCAGTGGTCCAGTTTCCTCATGATCTGAAGCTCACGGTTCTGCAAAAAGAAGAAAACAATTGAATTAATGTTAATAATATTTTCAGCTGTGTAGTACTCGGCAACAGCAGAACTCTCAGCTCAGTTCAACAAGTTGATGTCACTTTTAATCCTTGTGATCCAGCAAATATTATTTGGAAGATGAGTAGAAAGGCAGCGCAAGTTTCAAATTTAGGGAACATAATTTCAGGAAATAAGGCAGAGTGCCAATTGGTCATTAAGTGGTTCATTCATTCATTCATTTATTCAGGAACTGCAACATTAAGTGTGTGCTGTTCATACTTGGCAGGTTTGATTCGATTAAAACGAACCCTGGTGTGATTGCTTTGTTAGTGCAGTTCATTTGAATAAGTGTGAACGCTGCCACCCAGACCTTGGTGCGCACCAAACAAGCGGACCGAGACCCACCTTCCGATTGGCTGAAATATGAACGTAACATGGAAATCAAGACATCTAAACTAACCTAAAACAGGATGTGATGTCACAAGATGCAACCTTAAAAATAGCCAAAATGCCTCTCCTCGTCAATCATAGGAGCTAAATTGCCCATTACAGCTTGGTAGAAGCATCAGAAATGGAGTCCAGTTTACACATTTTCTAAAAACACCCTACATTGCTGACATTAAACTGTAAGGATGTGATTTAAGTGTCATGAAATTCCAATTCCAAAAGAACTAAAAAGCAACAAATAAAGACAACAAAATTCTTTTTTGATAGCATTTAATAATAATTCCATACTGTATGTATGTATGTCAAGTATATATATATATATATATATATATATACACAGGTCCTTCTCAAAAAATTTGCATATTGTGATAAAGTTCATTATTTTCCATAATGTAATGATGAAAATTTAACTTTCATATATTTTAGATTCATTGCACACCAACTGAAATAATTCAGGTATTTGATTGTTTTAATACTGATGATTTTGGCATACAGCTCATGAAAACCCAAAATTCCTATCTCAAAAAATTAGCATATTTCATCCGACCAATAAAAGAAGTTTTTAATACAAAAAAAAGTCAACCTTCAAATAATTATGTTCAGTTATGCACTCAATACTTGGTCGGGAATCCTTTTGCAGAAATGACTGCTTCAATGCGGCGTGGCATAGAGGCAATCAGCCTGTGGCACTGCTGAGGTGTTATGGAGGCCCAGGATGCTTCGATAGCGGCCTTAAGCTCATCCAGAGTGTTGGGTCTTAAGTTTCTCAACTTTCTCTTCACAATATCCCACAGATTCTCTATGGGGTTCAGGTCAGGAGAGTTGGCAGGCCAGTTGAGCACAGTAATACCATGGTCAGTAAACCATTTACCAGTGGTTTTGGCACTGTGAGGAGGTGCCAGGCCGTGCTGAAAAATGAAATCGTCATCTCCATAAAGCTTTTCAGCAGGTGGAAGCATGAAGTGCTCCAAAGTCTCCTGATAGCTAGCTGCATTGACCCTGCCCTTGATAAAACACAGTGGACCAACACCAGCAGCTGACATGGCACCCCAGACCATCACTGACTGTGGGTACTTGACACTGGACTTCAGGCATTTTGGCATTTCCTTCTCCCCAGTCTTCCTCCAGACTCTGGCACCTTGATTTCCGAATGACATGCAACCACTGAGCAACAGTCCAGTGCAGCTTCTCTGTAGCCCAGGTCAGACGCTTCTGCCGCTGTTTCTGGTTCAAAAGTGGCTTGACCTGGGGAATGCGGCACCTGTAGCCCATTTCCTGCACATGCCTGTGCACGGTGGCTCTGGATGTTTCTACTCCAGACTCAGTCCACTGCTTCCGCAGGTCCCCCAAGGTCTGGAATCGGTCCTTCTCCACAATCTTCCTCAGGGTCCGGTCACCTCTTCGCGTTGTGCAGCGTTTTTTACCACACTTTTTCCTTCCCACAGACTTCCCACTGAGGTGCCTTGATACAGCACTCTGGGAACAGCCTATTTTTTCAGAAATTTCTTTCTGTGTCTTACCCTCTTGCTTGAGGGTGTCAATGATGGCCTTCTGGACAGCAGTCAGGTCGGCAGTCTTACCTATGATTGCGGTTTTGAGTAATGAAACAGGCTGGGAGTTTTTAAAAGCCTCAGAAATCTTTTGCAGGTGTTTAGAGTTAATTAGTTGATTCAGATGATTAGGTTAATAGCTCGTGTGGCGAACAGGACGGCCGAGGGACGTGAGAGAACGGCGCGAGGCCGGTGGTGCGATTGCTAATGAGCAACACCTGTGAAGCACACCGGTCTCGCATCTCTCACGGAGGAGCGGAAGCATAAAGGAGGAGCGACGACGTTGATGATCGAGAGAGGAACAGGCCTGTGTTTTAGTCGTGTTTTGTTTTTGTATTTTATTTTAGCCAGCAGTCGTCCGCGAGGGGCTGCTGGCAGTTCCTTATGTTTATTTTCGGTAGCCAGCAGTCGTCCGCGAGGGGCTGCTGGTGGTATTTCGTTTGTTTGTTTTATTTTAAATAAATTATATTTTGATTGTTCGCCGGTTCCCGCCTCCTTCTTCCCTGAACATTGCTACAGCTCGTTTAGAGAACCTTTTCATGATATGCTAATTTTTTGAGATAGGAATTTGGGGTTTTCATGAGCTGTATGCCAAAATCATCAGTATTAAAACAATAAAAGACCTGAAATATTTCAGTTGGTGTGCAATGAATCTAAAATATATGAAAGTTTAATTTTTATCATTACATTATGGAAAATAATGAACTTTATCACAATATGCTAATTTTTTGAGAAGGACCTGTATATATATATATATATATATATATATGCTTCATTTCAGCTGTAAATAGCAGGTATGGCAAAAGCTTGAATAAAATGAACTTGCAATAGTATTCTCCACAGAATTCCTCGCTTAGAGGACTTGGGTCAGTTTTTGACCCATATCTGACCAGAATAATAGATCAAAATAGAAGCTACTGAAATGGCCCGTAACCAGGACAACCAGTGTCATCTGGCGGCATCCACAAGAGAAACTGGCTAAGCAACAATTTTATTTAAAGCACCACCCACATGGTGTGCGTCTGAGAGATGTTTCCTCTATTTACAATGAAAGCAGCAGAAGATGATGGCAGGGCTTTAAATACAGGAAGACATCATTTCTAATACAACTTTATGGCTTTTGCGGATTGTTTAGTCACGACAACAGTAACTTTGGAAAACAGAAAGTGTTCAGTTCATTTGGTCCACTTGTAAATGTGGTCTGGGTTAAGGTGGCCACTTCAGTATGATTCACAATCATTATGAAAATACAAATAGTGAACCACTACAGATGACATATAATATATAAAAATATATATAATAATAAAATAATGCATTTATTGCATAGTTCTTTCTCTCTGAATACATTGCCTTTGGATAGAGGCCCACATTCTTCACATCTCTTGAAATGCATCCGTGGCAGACAAGTTCATGTACAATTTAAGAATGTATCTGAGTGATATATATGTATATATACATCGTCTATATTGGAGTCTTCCAGTATAAATGTACCCTAATAGATCTGCTGCTGTGTAGTATGTCATTAATATTTAGCAAACAACAATATTGACAAGAAAAAGAGACCTAATTCATTGTAGTTCGTAATTACTTTGTTTACTTAATTGGGAAATATGTGAAAACATGTTCTAATTTAAGAGTGAACTCTATATTAACATTTAAAGTTTTTAAGGTGTGTTCGATGGGATATTTATTTTTGCTGTAGTATCAGGAATTTATTACAGGGTACCCCCAGGATCCTCCAACTTAAATTCAAGGCTTTTTAAGACCAAATGAAATTCAATGCCAAGTTCGTACCCATTCCGACAGAAGTATGAGGGGAAAATGTCAAATCTGTATACATTTTAAAACCCTAGAAAATAATTATGTACAAGAAGGTTACTTGAATTAAATATATATTGAATTATATATCAGTCATATTTAATACATACGCAACAGCATTGTAGCGCGCATGTGTGTGTAGGCCAGTGTTAATTTTGGCAGCCATTTTTGATTTAGTCTTAGTCTTCAGACGAAAATGCTTATTGGTCTTAATCACATTTGAGTCATCCTGTTTTTTATAGTTGTAGCTGACGAAAAGTCATTGCATTTTTTGTCAATTTTTAGTCAAACAGCAGTTACTTTACTTTTGGTAAAAACTAAATAAGACCTTTGTAACGAAATCCAAGACTTTGTATAATAAATTCAAGGCTTTTAAGGCCTTAATTTGAGATGATCAAATTCAAGACTTTTTCAAGGCTTTTAAGACCCGCGGGTACCCTGTATTATTAAGGGGTGTAGAATCAAACCTGTGTGTGTGTGTGTGTGTGTGTGTGTGTGTGTGTGTGTGTGTGTGTGTGTGTGTGTGTGTGTGTGTGTGTGTGTGTGTGTGTGTTTGTGTGTGTGTGTGTGTGTTTGTGTGTGTGTGTTTGTGTGTGTGTGTTTGTGTGTGTTCTGTGTGACTCTGTTAGCCTGTAACTCCATCACAATCGCACAGTGGGTGGTAATTTGTGAACACACAAGTCACTGCCAACTCTGCATACAGTCACTCTCATCGGGCTGCTCCATTTACACACACAACTTCACATCCGGCTTAAATCAACCAAATGATGACCTCTTTCACAAAGAACAATTCACGAGTTCACACTTACAAATAATCAGATCAGTAAAAGAGACTGTATTTGGCATGCTGTCTGAGGAGAGCCTCTGAGCTTGGGATTTTAGCCTGAACCCAGAGTACTCCCCCGTATTCCTGGCTGATAGGAACCAGGTGAGTGTGAGGAGACGGGGGCGGGGGTGAAAACAGTAGGTCGAGGAACATACAGTAGGTGAGTCATATAGCCCTCTTCTTGTGCTGATTGGATAGATCATTTGAAAATGTTCCTTCCGAACTTTGTTAAAACATCATTCGGTATTTTTTGTGATTCTTTCACGTCTTTCTCTTTATGTAAACTCAAGGTAAAACATTTTTTTAAGCAAATGCTACTGTATATGTACAGTCGAACGTTTATCCTTTCCAAGTATACTCAATTCAATTTACATTTATGTATAACACTTTTCACAACACATGTTGTTTTCAAGGAGCCCCTAAAGGGGCATGGTGATGAAAAAAAAGAGATGGGAGGAAAAATGATAAGTCAATGCTTTTGCGTTCTCACTTCTCTCACAAATGTTTTGCGTTCCCCTGAGAAACTTTGCGTCCATTCGCAAAACCCTTTTAGCTCTTTGCGAGCGAATGCAAAGTTTCTCGAGGGAATTTTTCCTCCATCGCATTTTTTTTCATTCCCCATGTCCCTTTAGGGGCTCTGTACATTTCAAAGTAGCTTTACACATAATGCATGTGTCTACATTATACAATTTAGAGTGATCTGTTTTCAGAGGTAATGCATTTCAGAAACGTACATATACAAATCACGCAGTTAGCTAACATCATGTTTAAATTTTAGGCAGAAACAATGAGCTCATTGAAGTAATTATTACAAGTTGTGAACATAATGTTTACAATATATAGAAAATTTTGCATTGGTGTATATATCAGGTATATATCTTTAAAATCATTACAACATTAGCCGCTTTTCCAACCGTTGGGCACTCAGGTTAAAAGAACAGCGTAGCGTAATGGTCAAACATGTCCGTCTAGCGCGTGAATGGCCCCTTTGTTGTTCTGTGTGAATGGCCCTTTAGTTAACTCTTTCCCCGCCATTGACAGAAATGTACAGCTTTCCGTGTTTTCCCTGTTATACGGTAGGGGGCGCTATTATGAATATTCTAAAAGATTACTGAATCTCCTGATCAAACACAGGCGAAAAATAAGCAGAAACAAGCAATGCCATATGTTAGAAGATATGTATAATAATCAACATTATCAGCATCATCAACATTATACATTTCTCAGCTTTTTGCTCAAAATTTTGCTTTTTTTATGAAACTTACCCACATTTAAGTGTTAATGATGCACAATAATGCATAAAGCTAGGATAAAACGGTTTTGTTGTTGTTTGTTTAAAAGCAAAGGCTCTGTTATTTATTTTGATATATTGCATATTCAGATATGCATACAACAATATATTCTGGGGGCTATGAAACTTTTGTGAAAATTATCAAAAATGCTGGCTGGCAACTTTTTTCAAAAATGTTGGCGGGGAAAGAGTTGAGTTTGTTTTATTTCCTTGAATCATCTCAAACTCTCCTTTTTAGTGAATCAATTATGTTATTTACTAAATATTGTATTGCTCCACATTGCGATGTATTGTCATATTGGTGAGTATGAATGTTATAAATGTTATAGTTCATCGCGATCATTTAGTGAACAGCTGTGTGGAAAACAGTTCTTGACTGTTTTAACTGTTTCAGGACTATTTTTTTTCTTGAATAAAACATTTTGAATCTACTTGGTTACAATGGCTGTTCCTCTCATTATCAAGTTATTTGAGAGAAAATGCATGCATTTTGAGACAGAATACCTTCAAAAGGCTAAACAATATTAAGATTAGAATATGGAAAAATAACTACTGTATATCTCACAGCCCTATAAGTTGTTGATAGAAATAAGGCTATACTTGGCTAAGTAAAAAGCAAACAGAACCTTTGCTTCATGCACATGACCAAGTACACATCCATTGCATGGAAAATGATTGATTACTGTGAAAAGCCCCCATTGCATCACTGCACTATATCTGTGCTATTACATTGCACAAGCATTAAAAAAAGGCAATGTTGATTTTCTGCTTACCAAACCAGCATATGGATATATATCACTTATTTAGGTTTTTTCTTTATAAAAAGAATAGAAATATCCACAGACGCCAAAGAAGCCTACACATATAGGATAATGAATAGTATGCCTGTTCTCACAGGCTAGTATTATATATATGCAAATATGTGTGTGTTTGTTGCAGGACAAAGGTCAAACAGATAAACAATCCTACAGATATTGACACACTTCACACATACAGATCCTCTCTCGGAAGAGCTATGAGCAAGAGAGGGAGCAAACTCCACTGAAAGGAATGTGGTAAAGAAATGACAGAAATAATTCCAAGAGAATCATATGAATAGAATTAACTTCACAGATGACGCACACCACTCACAACACTCTACAGGTATTTATAGTTATTTTAAAAATAACAAGTCTCACTAACCAGAAATGAGAGGAAGTTTAGCAAACTTTACTTGGCAAATGTAATTGAGCATGACCTAGGCTGTTCAAAATATCTAATGATTCCCTTAAACAGGGCACTATTTGAGGGAACAGCCATTTGTAGTGGTGTCCGAAACAATAGTGAACATTATCGTGTGCACTCATTCAATCCCATAATGCACTGCAATAACAAGTGTACAACCCATGTACACGCAACAGCAAGACAATACCCACAATGCACTGTGAGGGTTGCACCGAATGAATTACTGTGTCTCGCCCGCAGATGAATCATCCATCCATCCAATTTCCAAACTGCTGGTCTAATGTGGGTAGAGCGTAATATCATACAGGTATAAATTCATTTTTAATCGATTATTAAATTGTTTGAGTAAGTACAGTTTCCCTGACAGTTCAAGATAAATCCAGTAAATCTGAATTTTCTCACGCGTTTTTATTCACTGCTTCAAGTAGACTATATTAGTGGACTAATTTAGGGAATAGTCAATGATTTTAAACACAGCCCTATTGTTTTTTTGGCTAGTGACTGATTTCAACAGAGATTGGAGTTAGCATGTTGGTAAAGTGCCCCTATTATGCTATTTTAAAGGTTCCTGGTTTTGTTTTGGAAGTCTCCAACAACAGGTTTACATGCATCAAAGGTAAAAAAAAATGACTTTCTCATAATATACATTACACATCACCACATTTTTCAGTGATTCTCAAACGACTCGACAGATAAATCAGTCTCCCGAAATCCCTCAATTCCGTGAGCCTACTGTGCTCTGATTGGTCAGATGGCCCAGTCTGTTGTGATTGGTGTTCTGCGTACAGAGCGTGTCGGAAGCCAAAGTCCATTACCATAAGCTCTGGAGGCTTCCTCAGTCCTCAGCAATTGCATACACTATAAAGACGGCAACGTCGATTTTAACATATCAATCCGAGCGCGAGTCCGATGATGAAACATTGGAAGAACTTTATAGTTCTTTGCAATTCAACTAGTTATTCAGTTAGTGAGTGCATGACTATCAACAATCCGATGTGTATATTTCTAATTTATTGCAGTGCACATGGGGGAACTGTATCAATAACGGTGTATATGTCCGCCCAACACTAACATGAATGACTGATATAACATAAACGTTTGTAAAACAAATCTTGCTCCATCCTTTACTCAAAGTAGTAAGAACGACAGACAATCTGCATTAAACGACAGTATTAGGTAACAGTGGCCCACAGATGCTTAGCAGAAGTATTTCAGTAAGACAGTAGTAACGCGAGTTAGCCGGAAACTTACACAATCTAAAAACAACCGGCAGGTATATAATACCAATGATTATTCATACATACAGGTTGATTCTGAGGAGCAAGCTGTACCAAATAAACTGGGTACTGACCCACCTTTCAAGAGCAAGCATTTTGTGAATTCCGCATTGAAATGAGATTTGAGAAGCAGCCGTCAGTAAAAGGACGTATGAGTACAAGTAACTGGTAATGGAAATAACAATGATTTTATTTTAAGAATTCAAAAGTTTTTTGAGTGAGCAACTTTTTTTCCAAGGAAAGGCACAAATATAACTCAAATCTCTTCTTTTTTTCTTTTTTTTTTTACATCACCATGTTTCCTTAGGGGCTCTGTATATTTCACATTTGTATCAATGCCTGTTAGTATTGAATGAAGTATATATTTATAATTGATTTCACAGGTTTCATATGGTATCTTGGATGGACTTTTTTACAGGCCTTCTCCTCCAAAATACATGTGATACTACCTTGTGATACTCCTAGAACTCAGTATAATGCCCTCCACCTATTGGAACAGCCACCGATGCCTTATCACCACTTTCATCCTAGTGACAATGGAAATAGCGCACAGCTTCATAGACAAAACACACACACACCAGCACAATATCTCTGTCAGGTCACTGTACACATGCCGTCCTTCACATGTGACCCATTTCTGTCTCACACACACCAGATAGATACACTACATCTTTATGATTGGAATGGCTTACTGTCACAATGAGACAAGGTCAACTTTTTCACACGAGCAGAAATTTCTTGCTGACATGAGTGACCTAAATTTAATTTACACCACCATCTGATCTTATTATTTATGTTTCGTTGCTCAGGAAAGGTGACATCCTTCTTCTGTCAATCATACTTCTCTGCTGCAGTTTACGAAAAAGATGATGCCTGTCATCTGTCAGGAAACACAGTAAAATCCCCTTCCATCATATTTTGGTGAACTTCTACTCAATATTAAACAGCAAAATTTACACAGATGAATTTATCAGAGCATGAAATTAGGGCCTGTAATTAAATGGGAAAATACATTAGATTTATTATTCCTTATAAATTAGTTTTTTTTTTCAATAAATGTATTATTGACTCAAACTAGTATTGACTGTGATTGTTTTAAATTATATTGATATCATGTTAATAATACACATTTGATAATATCAAAAATAGCTGAGACTCTCGGGTAGGATCTATAGGGTGTCGCAACATCTAGCTACTGGGGTGCCTCAGGGCTCAGTGCTTTGACCACTTCTCTTCTCAATCTTCATGTCATCACTCGAATCTGTCATTCAGAAACATGGTTTGTCCTATCACTGTTATGGGGAAGACACACAACTCTACCTCTCATTCCAACTGGAGGATCCGACGGTCACTGCTCGCATCTCAGCCTGCCTGACAGACATTTCTTGCTGGATGAAGTACCACCACCTTCGACTAAACCTTGCGAACACAGAGTTGCTTGTAATCCCCGCCAACCCAACACTACATCCCAACTTCATCATTCAGCAAGGCTCGTCATCGATAACTCTATCAAGGTCAGCCGGCAACCTTGGAGTTGTGATTGATGATCAATAGAACTTCACTGACCACATTGCTAGAACTGCACGGTCCCGCAGATTTGCCCTATACAACATTAGGAGGATCAGGCCCTTCCTATCAGAGCATGCTATTGTTCTATCCAGACTGGACTATTGTAATGCTCTCTTGGCAGGCCTTCCAGCTTGCACTGTCAAACCTCTGCAACTGATCCAGAAGGCTGCAGCCAGAGTGGTCTTTAAGGAGCCAAAGAGAGCACACCTCTCCTCACAAAATTGCACTGGTTGCCAATTGCTGCTCGCATCAAATTCAAAGCACTGATGCTTGCCAACAGAACAACCACTGGCTCTGCTCCCTTTTACCTAAACTCTTTAGTCCAGACTTACATGCCAAGACGCATCTTTTTCGGCAACACTCGATCCATTAATACTAACACTTTTTTAAATTTTATTTTCTATTCTATAGCTTCTTTTTTTATTACATATACTGAGTTAGACTAAACTGGGAAGGGTCACAGCACTTGCATATAAAGTTACCTTGACCTTAATATTGTTGTCCTATTGTTAGTTTAATTGCTTCTATTGCTCTCCTCATTTGTAAGTCACTTTGGATAAAAGCATCTGCTAAATGATTAAATGTAAATGTAAAGCAGTAAGCGCCATCTTGTTGACACTCCAACACTGTAAGTAGCAGTATTGCACTTTAATCCTTTCATAAAAAAAAAGAAATTGGTTCAAGAGTAGCTGTGTCCCAATTCAGGGGCTGCGTTTAACTCCACTTTTTTAGACACTGGCTGCATCTGAAATCACATACTCTCTCGAGTAGGTACTTCAAGTAAAGTAATTACTTCACGACCACTAAAAAGTATGTTCTATATAGTATTAATGTGTGTAGTCTGAATGTAATCTGGACATACTACAGTCACCATGTTGTCATTATGTGACCTACCAGCGTCAGTTATGTAATTTCACTGCCATTCATAAATCCTATCCTTTGGCCTCATGGGATAAGAAAGTGTCCATCATATGCACACTTCAGAATCTTGCTGGAAGAAGTAGGTAATTTGGGTACTTTTTACCTTCTCTTTTATGAGTACTGTGAATTTGGACATGCTTCTTTTGTCATATACTGTTTTTTGCCAACTATATAGTAGGGAAGTATGCGATTTTGGATGCAGACAATATGTACACTTCAGGCAGATCCATAGACCACAATGCAACACAATTGTGACAATTTATCCCACCCCACAGACTAGTGTATGATATTAGAGTTATTTTGGCATTTATCTGCATTAAACACTTGTAGCTACCTTAAGCTTTTTTACACAGTTAGTTTATTGTTTTGTTATCCTTTTCGCTTGTGTAATTGTTTATATTTTCTCCAACAGCGCAAGCATACATACAGGCCTATAAAATAGTGTGTAAAACAAATTCTTAAGGGGAAATAAACTGTAAATAATTTGATTCCAATGATCAAAGGCTTAAGGCGTTCCATTAAACACATTTCAATGGTTCCACCAGTAGTGGCCACTCGTCCAACATACACAATGATGTGCATCCGCCTGAACAAGACGGAGGGAAGTTAGCGAGGGAAGGACATAAAAAAGGACTAAATGCAGCTCCAGGCTACATCCTCCGAAGGCTGCATTCAAAGGCCGAATACGGACAGCCTACATTGAAGGCTGTCTCATTTCGAAGGCCCTGCGAATGCAGCCTACAAATGTGTCCTTCATTTCTCGAGCCACGAAGGATAGAATGAAAGGATCCTTTTGCACCCATTTAACAATACAAATGTGAAACACACACACACACAAAAAACAGTTAAAAGTGGTTCAAATGTTGACATCTGTCAGCAACTGTGGCTGAAATGAAGCGCACGATGAATGGAGTACTAAAACAAATAGCCTTTAATCAAGATAGCACTAGGAAACCGCAGGACAACAAAATAACTCAACCACATGAAATGCAAACGTTGACAATACCAGACAGGGAACTAAGGAATATCAGGGCTTAAATACACATGGGAATCTAATTAAGAGAAGCAGGTGTGTAACTCAAATTAGTAACCATAGAAACAAACGAGTGGCGGGAAAATTAATACAAAAGGAAACAGGTACAGGTACTAGAACTAAACCAAAACAGAACATACATGTGACAATATCTTACTAAGATGTGATTTTATAGATAGTTTATACTCTTTATTATGTACATAAATGGACCAAGGTGAACATATTTAGACAGGTTGCAACCCCTGTTTTGTTTCAGACAGTATAACTTGTTGAACCCTACTGCCACTTATCAATGGTAGCTGTCACAGTTGCATGGCGACAAGAGCAATGCTCTGTAGGTTAGACCGTCCCATTTAACAAAGCTCGGTTCGACCTTCATGGAATTTGAAGGCATGGCCTCTGATGTCCGCGTCCTTCGAAAGATGCAGCCTCTGAATTAGGAAACAGCTAGTGAGGGAGTTTTTTGGATTCTGTAAAAAAGATGGGTTGTTAAACACCCCAGTCTACAGGAAGTGCCAGATGACAGTAAGTTCTAACTGTACGCTTCTGTACAGTTATGGTTACAAACTCTGCCTCCACCTCCCTTCACTCGTACTTTGAGTGTGATTCATTGGCCAAAAAAGAGAGAATACAAAAATGTTGATTATAAATAATAGCATTCATTTACTATTATTTCTAACTGATGCCATTGTTTATTTATTTATTTTATTCTATAGATGTCGCGATAATATCACCATCTAATTACACGTTGCGTTCATTGTGTCTGGTATGGACAGTATTTGATTTACTATGGCCATGTGAGCACATCAGCTTAATTCAGCTTAAATAGATTTAAGAGAAATGATAACCATAAGAAATTAGATCAAATATAAGAGAACAGAGATGAAATAGTATAGCAATAACACTGAAGAACAGAAATAAAGAAACTGATCAAAGAACAGACATAAAACAAGAAAATATAAGGATGTAGGAACAAAGACAAAAGCACTTTGATGACAGAAAAACTGTCTGAGCTGTTCTTAAGAAAAGCTACAAGGCCCAAAGCATTATATAGAGTCAAGGGACCAAGAAAGAATGAATGTCATGCTTATGAGTCTTTACCTTGAATCGCTTATCCTGAAGGACCTTCTTAATGGCCACCAGTTCTCCTGAGTCGCAGAGCTTGGCCTGATAGACCACGCCAAAAGAGCCGTTGCCAATGACCTTGGTGTCAGTGTAGCTGACCTCCTGCGGCCGGTCAGGTCCCTGTCCAGGGGTCGCCACCACTGTGGTCACTTTACTGCCATCTTTATCTCCTACAGACAGATAAAAAGAGATGGGGGTTAGAGGCTGATGTTACACACAGGCAATAAAAAGGCAATCGGAAAATACAACAATGTCTCAATAGTAACAACTTCCTCGTAATTAATAATTGAATGATGAGTACTTTGGTTGGTCCAAGAACCATTTTCTCCATTTAATAAAATATAATACTGTTTGAAAATCTCTTCACATCCTGATATCAATAATAGAAGTGGTCTAAATATTAAAACATGTACATATATCTTCTGTGGAAGTCTCAGGACCAAAAAATGTTCTCCAAGTTATTGCATTCGGTCCGAATGCGATGATACAATGTCCTACCTGCCTGAAAACATGTATATTTCCATACCTCCGTGACCCTGCTTGCACAGACATTACACGTCATCAGCGTGTTGCATGAGGCAATGCAGAGTTGAAGACAGACAGTCACAGAGCACCACAAAAAAACAGCAGCCGCCTTTTGCAGTTCCACCTGAACCAAAACAACAAGCTTATGCTGTGTTCACACCATGTCATAACCGTAACTACAAGATGGCAACCCGTGACGTTCTATCCAAAGCTGTTAACGTCATCAAACTCAAACTTATGAGTTTCTTTGTAAACACTATCAACACAGAAATTATCTGCAGCAGTCAGATGGTACAAGTAAGAGCTCTGTAAGTTGTTTACGTTCATTATCATTGTAATGTTATGTGCTTTGAGAGATGAGGTCATTTAACTCTGTCTCTCGTATTACGATTCTTTGCAGACTCTGCTCTGACTGTGTGTGTTCACGTGTTTTGAAGAAGGCGTGGCTTTGGAGATGCTCTGAATGGAGGGTGGGATCTAATGCTTTCAAAGCTAGCTTGTCTCTCTGAAACTGCCTACCCTACCTTTAATATATAGGAATTTCTGATATAAATTGCTTGCAATCCCTAGACCTTGGCATTACTAGCGCCAAAACTGTTTGAACTAGGGGATAAAACGTCAAACTTTTGGACAGACAGTGAAATGTACAGTGTCAACACAGTCAAAACATCTAAAACATATCCTCGTTGGTGAACAAATCCTATACTACTCCATATTCTTCCCCTTCAATGAGATATTAACCACTGCGAGAGGTTGAACCAGATCAGATTCATGAACGAATCGTTCACCGAACTTCACCCGTCCTAATTCACATTCGTTATAGCACAAAGAGTGGACAGAATGTTTTTCATGATCTCATTTTGTGTTCCATAAAAGAAAAAAAGTCATGTGTTTGGAGAGTAAATGATGACAGAATTGGCCATTTTGGCCATCAACTATCCCTTTAATTAAAAAAACAAACAAAAAAAAACAATGCAACTAGTCTGTTCTGTAAATTAAGACCAAATTGGGATACACTAACAGGCAAAACCTGGAGAGAAAATCTACCTTGAGCTTATGCATTTTACATTACCGTTCTTGGCAGATGTGTTCTCACCAAAGCAGCAAAAAAGAAAGTGCATATTTGGCGCTTGGGAGGATTACTTCAGCAGGTGACTTAGGATAAAAGTCGATTATATTGCTTACAATGCAAACATAGCACGTGAAATATAATCCTCAGCATGATGTGGAGAAGTTTTCAGAGAGCCTATACTTTCTTTCAGAGCAGTGAGGGGAAATAAACCAGAGAAATGAGAGAAGCAAAATGCCATTAGTTTATTAGGGACAGATTTAAAGAACTCATGAAAATATTACCTTGTACGATAAAATTAGGACTCCGCTGTATATACTATGAAATGCACCAACAGATTCTGCAATATTAAATATTTCATTACCATTATTAAAAATAATTTACAATTACTCATATCATGATGAGATGTAGGTCCCTATGACCAAATCAAATAATGCGTGTGTGTGTGTGTGTGTACAATGATGTGTATGATCTGGTCCGGTATTAGTAGATGGTTGTGACTACTTGGATTAGCTTCTTTGTGGTCAAGACTAGCATTCAAAGTCTCTGTTAACTTTGTTAAAAGGTTAATTGCATAGATTGTATTGTGCCTTTTTAACCCGCTCATACCCACAGAAGCCCCACAGTACAAATTCTCCAACAAGTCTCAAATCTCCAGGGATCCTATGAATCCAATGAATCTGGTCTAGAGAGCAGCTCCTCCCTCACAACCTGAGACTCTGACAGCCAATGCCAACCAAATTGATTTGCTGCACGGACTGGACAAAAATATCGATTTGCCGATTAACTGTGATCTATGTTTGAGCGTTCCAATATCGAGTTTTAAAATCTCAAGTTTTTTTTTAATCAATGTCTTTTTTTTTTCTTCGTTCTCATTAATCATTATTTGAAACATGCCTCTCAATCTGCAGATGTAGCTGAGTCAGTGGATCCTGACTGCCGGCCGCTGCACCAAGCACAAAGATCTCAATTCTGTGAATGTCAGCTTGTCTCAATGAAAATAAATGCATCCATCCATCCATCCATCCATCCATCCATTTATCTATCATCCATTCTCCATCCATCTATTTAAAAAAAAACATTTGTATATTATCAGTTCTCCTTTATTTGAGAGTACAGTGGAAAAGCAACAGGAAAGAAGGGGAACAGGACCAGGACATGAACCAGGCTGGAATTTAACCCAGATCATTACAAATTCAACAGTTCTTCATGTAAGGGGCAACGGACTACCCTCTGTGCCGCACATCTGGTGGGACCGTCCAGTTTTAATGTATGAATCATGACATTAAATCAAATACACACTTAGAGAAGTCAAGACCATGAACCATGCAAATCAATTTATTTTCATATTTTGATCCAAATTAAACTGGATAATCATTAATAAGTCTTTTTATGAAAAGTTTTTATTTGTTTTTCTTTTATGCTGCCTTTTATTGTTTTCTCTATTCAAGTGGTATAAAGGATTTTTTTTAAGTTACTGTGCATAGCCGATAAACTAATGGCCAAAAGGATTTGAAAACACCTGAATATGACAATAAATTTAACCTGGACTGCGTTGCAGTCGTGTGATAGTGCAATTATTATCATGTTGTCATGTTTCATGAACTTAAAATATTCCCAAATGAATCAATATAGAGGATAGCTTGTATTCAGAATCGAACCAGGATATCAGTGCCGATACCCAGACCCTTTCTCTCCATCTCCATGGAAACTAAGACGTCTCCGAGCCTGAGAGATGTTGTGGCCCACTTGCTAAAGACTCACCCACTCATCTGCACGGATACACACTCGCATGCGGAGAGTGTGTCAAGGGTGACATTCACACACTCCAAAAATAACACCATTAAAAGGCAGCTGAGCGAATGCCAGCACAAGTGAGAATTAGATCTGCTGGAATGTCTAACGTAGAATTTAAGTTCTATGACGATCTTCATTACAATGTGGAACAATTCGCATGTCATCCATTCAACATTTTGACGTGAAACATATGCTACAGTCGAATATGATCTCAGGACAAACATGTCGTCAAACTGGTTTGTGGGGTTTTCCTTCATTCAGGACAAGAAACCACTTCAAACAACCATTCCTCTGTTTGAATACAGAGGAAACTAAGAATAAGCACATCAGAGTGATTTCTGAAGGATCATGTGACACTGAAGACTGGAGTAATGATGCTGAAAATTCAGCTTTACCACCACACAAATAAATTATCTTTTAAAATATATTAAAATAGAAAAGTTATTTTAAATTGTAAATAACATTTCACAGTATTGCTGTTTATACTGTATTTTTTTTTTTTTACAAATAAATGCTGCCTTGGTGAGCGGAACAGACTTCTTTTTATTGGTAGTGTATGTAAAGGCAAAATCTATGTGAATGTATACAAGTATTTTACTAACTGCATATCTTTTCTACATAAATCATAAAACATGAGTGAAAATATAGACTTTATTCTTGGTCATGACTGTAACCAGTAAAAAAACCAATAACCTTTGCTCAGTTGTTCAATTAAACCCAACAGAACGTGTTTTTCTTTCATTTTTGCTAGACATTTAATAATGTGATTAACTTAAAATAACACACTTTAAAATAATGACAAATGACTGGATGCAAATAAAAACCACGAAATGCATTAATATCGCTTCGTATTCCCTTTTTGGAGACAAATAGTAACACGGATGGGTTAAACAATCAGTGACTGTAAAGTGATCCATTCAGCCACTTCTCCTCTCCTGTTTTCCATTGACGTAAACTCTAAACTTTATCACTCTTACATGCTGCGGTGAGGCATGTTTAGATGTTACCTCAGAGGTATGTGATGTTCAGAGCGCTAGAGAAGTGAAACTAAAGGACACAATGAAAGGAGGGCCCTATCGAGAGTGAACATGGACACGCAACCAGAAATCAATTCATATGTGCACAATACCAGATGACAAACCCACAATAGTCAAGGGCAAGAGTTTAATAATGTGTAAGAGGAACTGCAGCTGATATATTCCTGCTATTGCTCTTTGCGCTGTGACCTGTGTCTTGTCCTGTGCTCACAGAGAGAATCATATACTGTAGCACGTTCATGTCAATCTCAGCCCGTGTTCAAATACTTATTGAGCAGTCTTTTTGATCACTTTATCCAGCACACCATACAGAGCCCGGGAAATCATCTGTAGGAGAAAAAAAACAAGACCTGCAAATCCTTGGCCACAGTTTTACAATTTCGTCCCCTTAGTTTATGAGCCTTGCTCACAGTTTGTCAAAAAGTACGGGGAAGCTTGTTGATGCTTTGGTCGCTCTGACGTAGCAGGGAGAAGAGAAGTGTCACAACATGAAATGTAATAAACAGAAAAAAACAAGAAATACATTGAAGAAACCTTTTATAATGACAGCATTTTTATAACCGTTTTGGTCACATTTGGTCGGGGGGAAAAATAATAATTAGCTATTATTATTATTATTTGCATTATTATTTGCATTAGTGCAATTGGTCAAATCGGTGTTACCGTGAGCAAATGAATTGCATTCCCGCTTAAAACGAGCGTTCGTAAATATTTCAAATAAAAGTTGCGCTCATTCTCAATCGTGTATCACTGGATCATTATGGATAATCGTGAAGTTGTTGTGTTTGGTGCTGGTGTATTGTATTTGCGGAGAAGACGTCGGACTCAGAGATTTTTTTGGGGTTCATGACAGGGGAGTTCCCGGGCTCCGTAACACCACAATATCTCAAGAGTCATGATGAAATCTCTCCTGCACTGGCTTCAGGGTGAACACAAACATTTGATGGGTAAAATACAGTTTTAAATGTGAGGAGGTTTTGTTTTGTTCATCGTTAAAAAGAGTCTGAATACTTTCATCTCAGAATCAAAAAAACCTGGAAAAGCTAATAAAACATGTTTTCAAGCCAAAGTGAGTCACTAATACCCTAATATCACAGGTGGGAGTCAAAGACACACACCCAGACTATGCACATGGGTAAATGTGTGCTTTTCAAGCACGGTAATTAGGAATCATGTAACATGTAGGCTATTTGTACCAAAAATGTTCAGTATGGGTCTTTCAGTTTGATGCTCACATGTGGGTCAAACAGACGGAGCACAATAACTCTGACTAAAATTATACATTAAAGGGAAAGTTCACCAAAAAATGTAACTTCTATAAAAAGAAGATTTTTTTAACGGTTCCCTTTAGACGTTTTGTTGACTTTAAGTAACGTTGCACCTACGTCAACTAACTCTATTAGTCGAGTATCAAAAGTGTTCCCGATCAAAAGTAGACCATCAAAAGTATAACCATAGAAAAGTTAGACCATCAAAAGTAAGTGTTACCAATATTTTGAGAAATGTCTTTTTGCTTTAATTGAAGGGGGGGGGGTCAAGGTCACCAAACATGTAACCAACATTCTTCAAAATATTTTATTTTATAATATTAAGTATGTAAACGTAGGCTGTGGAACGACATGAGAGGATATAAATGATGAGTATAGTGACCACATTTCTCTTGGACATGCAGCAGCATCAAACTCCTCAGGACGGAGAACGTGATGACTTTTTAAAGGGAAAGAGTGGGACAACCTTGCTCTTCATCAATGTGGGACAGGTGCTCTGCAATGTCCATTTCCTCTTTGAAAGTCATCCATTTCCTCTCTTTATGGTTCCAGAGACATAGCTTTAGTTCTCATTCGAAAGTGCAGGAGAAAAACTACTAATTTGGCAAAAAAAAAAAAAAACACTTTTTGACAAAACTTGTAAAAAAAACATTTTTCTATACTAATTTGTGCATTTTTAAAATATTTAATTGAAGTGCAAAGAGGTGCAAAATGTCAAACAAAACTCTCGAAGTCAGTTTTTTTATAATGTGTGCAGCATTTTGTATAGGGGAGAGCGGGGCACAACCTAACACATTTTGGTTTTGGCTCAATTATTAAAAGAATTATTAAGTTAGATTCATCTTTTTTTTACACAAGCAACATACACATCTCTGCTACAAATGGACACTTAAAGTTTTTTTCTAGGACCTACCATTTTCTTACAGTTGCACTGAAAGTGACAGAATAACAAATGTTACAACTTACCCCATATGCGGGATTAATTGTAACAGACAGAGGGGTTAGTTGTAACACTTGTGTAAGACACAATTCAGTAACATTTTATCTGTATAGCTTTGATATTGTTTGTGTATCTGTATAGATAGATATCCAAACATCCATCCCTCATCCAATCATCCTTCTATTATGGATCAATATCATGGAGAGGAAAAGGGCTGCAGTTTTGCAAAAAATGAATACATAAATAAAATCATCAAATATTGTAATTGCAATTTAATTATATTTGTGTGTGGCAGCTGCATGCAAAATTATTATTATTAATAATAATAACAGTAATAATAATAAAAACAAGCCTAAAATCACATTTTAAAGGGTTTATTGCATTAAAAACAGGCAATATTTTTAATAAACAAGTGATCAATGCAGTTAACAAAATTGTAAAAAAAAAAAAAAAAAAAAATTCCAACATTGTGTGTGAAAGTCAAACCAAGTTAAATATATAAATAAATACTCAAACCTGAAAAGTTGTGTGGCTCCCTGTCCCTGTTTTCATTTGATTATCATTGTACACTTGGCGGCTTAGTTGTAACACTGTGCTACAACTAACCCCGCTGTGTAAAAAAATATTATAAGCCTAGCTAACAGTTGCTAGGAGTTGCTGACATGTTTCAAAGCGGTGCTATGTTTTAGCCAACAAGACGCCAATTAAGATAATATGAAGTTAGATTTGGTGACGTACACACCCAACTCAGAAACCGAAAAAAATGTATGACGAAAAAATTTACTTGCATGATGTCAAAACACTCTTTGTCCAGTATCTTCACAAAATCTTATCAAAACTTTCCACAAATTCAAGGGGGAGCGTCTTTTGGCAGTGAGAGAAAAAGAGCAGAAACACAACCGGCTTGATCCTGACTATGTAAAACGTCCGTGTTAACCCTGCGTTAGGTTGTGCCCCGCGCTCCCCTACTAATACAGCTCTAATTTGGTATTCAAAAAGTACAACAACCTTTTTTTTTTTTCTCGTAATGCTTAAAAATAGGGAAAAAAGGGAATAAGGTATACACAGAGTAGCTGTCACCTACAGTGATTTTGTTAAAAGGCCTTGATCTGAGGCTAGATACAAAAAGAAAAAAACAAATTATTTTTTATTTTATTTTAAAGCCTATTGCTATTTTAAAATGAGTGTTTGAGTGTAATTTCACAGAAAATTCAAAGTTGACTTGACCAGGTTATTTGCTTTTTAGATATTTGTTTCTATTTCATTAGTGCGAAACAAGAAAAGGATGCAGTGTGTGGAGGTTAAACCTGTGGTTTTAACGCCCCTCAGTCAGTCAGGTCTTTAACCCCAATTACAGAGAAGAGGAGGGTCAGTCAGGACACCTTCAAACAAATCACATGCTTTAGCTCAGGAAGAAATAACTGTCTTTCACTCGTACACACTGCATCTAATTCAGCAGATATGTGGCAACGATTCAGTGACAACACACACTCATTAATAATCTTCCTGTGTCTAAATTGCCACATTGTTTTATGTCTAGTGCATTTATTGCATTCATATAAGAAGTGCGCATTTTTAAAGTATTTGAATGTCCTGTATTTACTCTAATGTGTGTACCGTATTTGTGAATCATGTGTATGTGTACTTTGTGTATTATATGTAATCGTTTTTGTCTAAGAAAATCTGAATTTCCCATATTAGTGTCTAATTTAGGGCATAGCATTTCACTGCAAATCAAACGGAGAAAAATTAAAAAATCATATTTTCAATAAAGTAAATAACTAAATAAACCCCTTAAGGCTGACTCAAGACCCCTATGCTTCACATTAGGGTCCTGATCCCCCGTGTCAGTTAATTTGTTGATAATGAGCAGCTGACTGTACATTATCCCTTGCATGACTCCTTCATTTGACGTTTTCTGTGAATTCAGCCCTTTGTCATCCCCCATGACCTCACGACCACCAAGCCAATGGGAGCCCAGCATCTCTCAGTGAGGGCGCTGACATGTCTGCATCACTCTGCTGCAGATAATGTTTAATCCTTCTCTATAAATAAACTCGATCAGCCAGAGCGGAAGACAGTGTCTGCATAAGGCATGTGGGTGAATTCATGATCATGTGTGTGTTTGTGTCTGTGAAACGCTGTAGGCGAATTCGACATTATAGCAGGGTCTGTTGAGCACATGTGTGTAATCTCTCCACCTGTTTGCCAGATGACTTAAATCTTATTCTCAGGGTGATATATTTACTCTCAGTGCCATTCACACCGCTAGACTTGTGGGCTATACTGGTTGTTCGCTAGTAAGCGTTAAGTTCTGCTTGCACAAGTAACCAAAATGTTATGTAATGTATTTTTGTTGTATTTTGGTAACTCTCTATTTATATGTTCTTTCTTTGTTCTTAAGGTGTTTTCTTCTAGTGTTTTGGCTGTTTTGTCAATTGTGCCGCAGGTATGTTCTTTATATGACCATAATAGGGAGGTACAATATTTGTCGCGTGACCTACTGTGCCAGTTGTGGCACTTCACTATCATTCTTCCATCGTATGTGCACTTCAGAAATATTAGGACATCCAGGAACTTTTTGCCTACTGTTTTATGGATACTGTGAATTCTAATAATGTTTTCCACCTACTATATAGTAGGGAAGTATGTATTTTAATATGTAGCCATTCACACCAATTGACCCTTTTCATATTTCCGGGGTTATATAATTTTTTAATTCCCTTTTGCATTCCTTTTTGCTTCAATAGCAAAAGAAGTGGGAAAAATATAGAAAGATTGATTACGTTCATCAGCTGTTGTATTTGAAAAACCTACACCGCAGAGTTAACTAGTTATCTGACATTTAATGGCACGGTAATATAACGCAAAGTGTAATAAATTTACTTTTTTTGTTCAAGATTTACAATGTTAATTGTTTGAACACAATGCTGTACTACATGAACTACAGAAAAATCACTGCTCAGTTGCATAAATGTACACTTTTCTCAACTTGCTCAAAATCTCAGGACACCCTTCCACTCATATTGCCGAAAATCTGCAACCATCATTGAAAATCAATGACTTTGGTCTACCTTGCCACTACAGAGCACTGTATGTGTGAAGGGACCTTGATGGCTCTAGTCTGATTTGAGATTTTTGGTTGAAGTTTAACAGTGAGACGGTGTCTAGCTGCGGGGCAATGGCACACAGAGAATCAGTGGGACACAGCAATAACATTCACAGAAATGCACGCAAAACTTTGATCTGTCTCCACTCACTACTTCCATGCTCCAGACTGTGCGTGACAACTATCGGTATGTACCGCACACACAGTTATCAAACCTCAGGCCACCCTGTCTGGCCAGATACTAGAAGATTATGCTTAAATTCCAATCTATCTTTTTCTTTTCTTTCCTGCTCACTCATGTAAAACCCACAAACACACTATACAATTCAGATTGGCTATCATAGCTAGGGTGATCCAATGGTCACATATCAACACGTGACAAGACAAAGCCACATAAGAATGACACAGGAAATTATGCAGCGGTTCAGGGAAGAGGTCCAGTAGACACTCCACTACCTCCACAAGCCAACATTACCATAAAGAACAAAAAGTATAACGGAAGAACCAACAATCAGAGCTGGAGGAGAGAAATATCATTGCAGTTTTTAAGGCAGTATTGGCTGGATTTATATTCCCAGTCATTCTGATCAGGGTTTGTTCTAAACATCTACTTCTAGGTTTAACCAGAAACACTTAAAGGGTTAGTTCACCCAAAAAAACAAAACAAAAACCAAAAAGTATAATTGTAATGAAACCTGATAGATTTCTGTGCCTCTACTGAATTTCCAGTTAACCGATGCTTTCATGGTTAAAAAAAAAATCATAAAGAGATAGTAAATGTAATCCATTTGGATTGAGCGGTTTAGTCCAAGTCTCCCTAAGATACACTATCACTTTATATGATGGAACAGATTTAATTCAGGCTTTTATTCACATATAAACGTTGATTAACGCACTAATAACTAATCGATGGTAAACGGAAGCTCAAACATGCTTGCTTGACGCGCAAGGGAAAAACCTCACTGGTTCCCATCCACAGTGAAACCTCATCCCAAAAATCTGGCCCAAAATCTCACTCAACTTAACTGTAAATTAAACGTGAAACCATTTAGAGGACACTAAAGTACAAATTTTACAAGTTCTTGTGTTCCTGGAAATCAAACACATGACCTTGGCGTTGCTAGCACCATGCTCTAGTGTTTGAGCAAAAGAAACAAGCTACCCAATTGGCTGTTATTATGCTGTCACACATTATTTCGTCATTCAGCATGAACATACAAATTACTTTATGCTGAAACATTTTACAGAAGTTTAACTTTAAAGACACTGTTATACTGTCTTTGCAGTGCAAAACTGGTTAATTTTATTATTAAATAGTGTCATTACACATGTAACAGTGTCTGTATGCTACTGTGGTTTATATATCTGAGAGAGTGAGTGAGTGAGTGTGTGAGTGTGAGTGTGTGTGTGTGTGTGTGTGTGTGTGTGTGTGTGTGTGTGTGTGTGTGTGTGTGTGTGTGTGTGTGTGTGTGTGTGTGTGTGTGTAAAAGGGAATGAAAAATATGGAAGATTTTCCACATAAAAAGTGCAGCTTTAATTGGCAACTCAATCAGAATTTTTGTCAAGCATTAGTAAACATAGCTTCAAGGCATGATAAACTAAACAGTAGCAATCACCTTTTTATCCCGGCCGAAGTGTGTTTGTGTGTGTTTGTGTGTGTCAGCCCTGAGCAGATAAGAGAGAAACATGTCAGAATGGAAATGATCAGGTAAGTGGAACGCAGACTCTGCCCTTTAATAAGACGCAGATAAAGTAACACACTGTTGTAACTCGGGAATAAGAAGTCTAACTCAAGACCTGTGCTGCAAGTTAACATCATAAAGTGTTCTTACCATCAGGCAGGGTTGGAGAAGATATATTTTTTAACAGCATTTCATAAAGCTAAAAGCGACTCATGGTAGCTAATCTAAACTCTTAAAAATAAAGGTTCCAACTGTTTTTTTTATTGCCGTGACGCCATAGAAGAGCCATTTTTGGTTTCCCCAAAGAACCTTTAGCGAACATTTCTTAATTTCTTAAACATTTCTTAAAAAGAACCTTTTTTTTCTTAATATTCTAAAGACCCCTTTTCCACTATAAAGAAATTTGTGTGCAATAGAAAGGGTCCATGAATGTTAAAGGTTCTTTATGGAACCATAGATACCAATAAAAACCTTTATTTTTAACAGTGTAGTCGTTTTTGAAAAAGTAGTCCGCTTCAATGCAATCCACAAACAAAAAGTAGTTAAATACAATGAAACTACGTAAGCGTGAGATAGCCTAGCTTTAGAAATACATAACTATAAGCTGATTAAGATGATATAATTTATGTTTACAATTAGAGCAGTATTAATCTGGCACAAAAACTGAGAACCTCAGTTAATGGTGAAATGCTGAATGATTTATGTGATTAAAATTAGAGTGCCGTTGGCAATGGAAACAATGACATCTGCAATGCTTAATGTTGCAAAATATAGAATGTAACAGGAGTAAATGTTATGGGCAAAGGCAGGCAGCCAAATAGATATATAGGTATTAGGCACTGTAAATTGTGAAGATGGGCCAACATTTCAATAGTAATTCTGCATAAACTTTATTGTAATATAAGCCTCACTATGCCTTGCATGTTAATTTCATAGAAATTTTATTGTTAAGCCCCAAGTTTACCAAAGCATACATGATTTTTCTAACCGCTCAGACTCCTACAAAGTGCAATGAATTTTGTGCATTGATTTTTTTGCACTAAATAGTTGTTCTAAAAGGTGGAAACACTGACCCCCGCGGAAGTTTGACAGATAAATATATACGGAGCAGAAGGAACAACAAATTGCTGGAGACTGCAACCAGGGTCATCGCTAGGTTATCGTTGTTGCTCTGCGTTCCCCTCGGTTGAAATCTACAGATACTACTCTAGTTTAAAAGAATACAAAGGCACGCTTATCTTTCATAACTTTTGGAGAAAAATAGCGCAGGCACTGGACAAAGATGAAACCTTCCAGTGTGCATTTATCGAGCGCAAGTGTCAATTAAGTGCAGTATACTTTGAAAGGCAATGTGTGCGGCTGTAGGTGTATGCTAAACGTTTGTGTCAAGTCTAAAGTATACTTTGGCCTTTATAGCTGTTAAGATTGCTGTGGCAAATAAAACTTTAGCATCAAACATTACCTTTGTGTATTTAACTCTAATTTTAATTTGAGTAATGTCTTTAGTGCGACATTTGGAAAAAAATAGACAAGCAAAATTTGGTTTTGGAATTTAGCTGAAGACTTCACCAAACAAATGATAACCAATCATACTCATAATTGTTGCATCTATTCCTTGTTTTTCCATTCATCTTATGTCTGTCCAGTGTTTCGTAACAGAAAAATGTGCACCTCCTACAGTCTTTTTTTTTTTTTTTTTTTACATTACAAAGGAAATTGCAAAGATCTCAAAATGGGTACCAATGTTTTCAAGTCATTCAGGGAATTGTGTGGGGGGAAGTAAGAGAGAGAAAAATAAAATGTGTGGAATGTACTGGCCCATAATTTGGGTTGCTGCAGAAAATCTGTGCTGGAAATGCAGACTTCGTCAACTGGTCCATCTCAGTGAGAAAAACAAAAACGTCCTACCCTCCATTTTAACATGGATCTTCACATACCCAATACATTTAGGCCAGTGCGAAGAGATCACTCAGCTAAACATGAGGATGTCCCTATGACCTTGTGCCAAACGTGAAGAGTTATGGTGTGTACAGAGATAACAAAGGCTAAAAGGACAACAAGCATGTACATCCGAGCGCTTCCCGTGTAGCTACTGAGATCAAGTAGACATCACTGAAGTGCCACTTTCAGGAAATCCAGAGTCAAAAACTATGACCAGTTACAAAAAAAAATCCAGATGTAAATCCAGATGTAAAGCTAGCAAAACATAAGAGTCCTAAAAAACTGCATTTCACAGAAACATATTGACTTTGGACAGTCTATGCAATAATTAGGTTTCTAAACGCAACAGATGTTGCTCTATGATTTCATTCCTCCATAGAGCCCCGAAGCACTCACACTTTATTGACTTTTGGGAAACATATTCTGTGATAAGACTAAAACATCAATGATAAGAACATCAATGATGAGAAAAAACATCTCATTTCTCTTTAACCAGAAATTTATGATCAAAGTCAGATCATTTCTTGACGTAACTTTTTTTTATTTTTTATCTCCAGGCAGCAGTAGGAGCTGTTTCATCTTTGAATATACATGACAGTCAGCATTACTAAAAACCTGGACTTGCAGAGACAATTTCTTACCAGAAAATTCAATGACAGGTCCCTGGAATAGTAACTTGTTCTCAGTACATTTCACGCTCATGCAATTCTGTTCCATCAGCAGACATTCATGCGTGGCATAAATTAGTGTCATCTCTGACGATCTAGCTCAGCTGGGATCAAACACATACTACACTCTTATTGCAGACCGCAAATCTGCTCTAAAGCTGCTATTTTCTACTGATAATCATGTCTTCTTTTTTTCATGAAAAACAAAAATGGAGATGTACACTATTTGTGGTATATTATTGTGAAATATTATTACCATTTAAATGAAATATTTTCTGTTTTAATGTATCACAGCCATAAACACAAGTTGTGTTCCAAAATTGAAGTTGGTTCTGTAAAAAAATGAGCTTTCAATAAGATTTTGTTTGGACGCAGTAACAAATGTTTCCACTAGATTAAATTAGTTTCCAATTTATTTCCAATGCAGTTGAAATGTCATGAGTATTTTTGAATATTCTGAATATTTTTTTCAGGAACATTTAACCTTTTTGAATCATCTGCATGATTTTTATTTATTTATTCCTTCGTAGCAAGTGCCAAAACCTTTACCATGTTTCGTAGCATTCCAATGAAGTAGAAAATTCTAAATAAACCAAAACGTAAAATTTTTCAGTTAAAAGAGTTCAAAAGTTGGCTAGTGTATATTAAGTGTTGAACTTGGATTATAGCTACCCCAAGTTTCATTTCTTCTTATTTACAATTCAAGCAGGAATTGAGGTGTTCAACAAACATTAAAATGGGTTGTACTAAACTCTGTTGGGTCGGGAACTGAATGTGACCAAGATTGAAATTCTGCTGCTATTAAAATGCTCAAAAGCAATAAATTATGCATCAAGTTTAGCATCATCCAATTATTGTATATCTGACTGTCAAATCTCTAGCTAATAGGTATTTCAGTAAATGCACTTGACCTGTGAGGTGACCTTATGTAATAGCTGTTCTGCACACAATGCCCACTAGAGTTGTTTTTTTGAACTTAAGACATGTCAACTTCATAATCTTATCAGAGACCATACAACTGCATGGAAATGAAGGCTATCTGGTCATCAACACAGTTAACATGTCTCTGGTAAAAGTACACAGTACTGTTTCATCACATGACCTACATCATTTGCACTCAAATCTAGCTATTTCATCACTTGTACCGACTTTTAAATCACAAAACATGTTATAAGAAAAGCATTTCAAGCTTGAATGGCATTTTTTAAACATTGTTCAAAAATTTAAAAGAACAAACCATGTGGAATGAGAACGCGTGTAGAGAATAATCAATATAGAGTACATAGCCATATGTACTGATTAGTGAGCCACACCCTATAGCTGCTTATGGCTCCCTTTTCCCCCCTTTCTTCTCGGGTCCCATCCCCCAACTCTCTCTGTACTCAAGGTATAGGAAAGCGGTGAGGGGCCCCGGGATGAAGATTTCGCATGAAAGACTCTGATCCTTAGCAGGTGGCTTTTACTTTGGCTAAAAGGGCATTTTTGTGGAGTAAATCTGAAGTTACAGCTACACCAACTGTACAAATTCCATAATTTTTTGTGAATCAGATAAAACTTAGAAAACAATAAATTACCGTAGAATTACCAGAATGACTACCGGTAAATTCACAAATATGCTGTTCAACGGTGGTCTGGCTTTTTACCGTTAAGAGACCATTCGCACATGAAATACCAGTAAATTCTGTGATGTCAGACATCACAAATTATCTTTAAACAATGTGACTTTAGTTTCACTATCTGTTCAAGTTGACAACATTTTAGACTTCTGCATGACCTAGTGAAGGGGATGATCAGACAGAACACGCATTTGCTCTTAAAAACACGAGATGTGCATAAATAGTATAGAGTATGCAGAGTAAAAGTGCAGGGTCTCGAGCACGACACGCTGAAAAAGCTGTGAGGCGTGGCATAATAATCAAAGATCTCCCTAAAGCTCAGTGTTTCTCAACTTATGTCCTCTGCATCCACTGCTCTGCACATTTTGTATGTCTCCGTTTTTTAACGTACCTGATTCAGATCATCAGCTGATTAGGAGAGAGCTCCATGAACTGAACTGAGTGTGTCAGATAAGAAACATACAAAATGTACAGAGCAGTGGGTCCCGAGGACTGGAGTTGAGAACCACTGAATTCTGTCACATACTTGCATAGATACCTATTAAAAAGCAGCGGAGCTTACAGCAAACAGTGTGGAGTAATCACGTCATCTCCCTAAGAACTTTAAGATTGGCGCAAAGCAGACTTCTAACATCAGTGCATTCTGACTTCGTACTTCTAATCTTCATTCTTTATTCACAGACAGCATCATACCAGTAATTTATTGCCAGAACCAATTTACTGGTATATTTTAAAAAATAGGGGACATTCCAGTCCAAATATTTTGTCCTAACCCTATCCCTAAACCTAACCCATAATTAATCCCTAAAATCAGAGGGAAATGATAGGTGAATAACACTGATTTAGAAGCACCTGACCCTGGTTGTAAGGCTAAACTTGACATAAACTGTAAACTTCTCCCTCAAATCTGATTGGCAGTTTGAAATGTTGTTCCAGGATCAACAAAGATTTTGATCCAGGAACATGTACTTGGTGAAATCACGTTCTCAGTGAAAGGGGCTAGTGATTCATTTATTTTATCACAAAAATGTTCCTGGATGTCTCCATGTGGTATATACAGGTCCTTCTCAAAAAATTACCATATTGTGATAAAGTTCATTATTTTCCATAATGTAATGATAAAAATTAAACTTTCATATATTTTAGATTCATTGCTCACCAACTGAAATATTTCAGGTCTTTTATTGTTTTAAAACTGAGGATTTTGGCATACAGCTCATGAAAACCCAAAATTCCTATCTAAAAAAAATAGCATATTTCATCCAACCAATAAAAGAAATGTTTTAATACAAAAAAAAGTCAACCTTCAAATAATTATGTTCAGTTATGCACTTGATACTTGGTCGGGAATCCTTTTGCAGAAATGACTGCTTAATTGCTGCGTGGCATGGAGGCAATCAGCCTTGGCACTGCTGAGGTGTTATGGAGGCCCAGGATGCTTCGATAGCGGCCTTAAGCTCATCCAGAGTGTTGGGTTTTGCATCTCTCAACTTTCTCTTCACAATATCCCACAGATTCTCTATGGGGTTCAGGTCAGGAGAGTTGGCAGGCCAGTTGAGCACAGTAATACCATGGTCAGTAAACCATTTACCAGTGGTTTTGGCACTGTGAGCAGGTGCCAGGTCGTGCTGAAAATGAAATCTTTATCTCCATAAAGCTTTTCAGCAGGTGGAAGCATGAAGTGCTCCAAAATCTCCTGATAGCTAGCTGCATTGACCCTGCCCTTGATAAAACACAGTGGACCAACACCAGCAGCTGACATGGCAACTCAGACCATCACTGACTGTGGGTACTTGACACTGGACTTCGGGCATTTTGACATTTCCTTCTCCCCAGTCTTCCTCCAGACTCTGGCACCTTGATTTCCGAATGACATGCAAAATTTGCTTTCATCCGAAAAAAGTACTTTGGATCACTGAGCCACAGTCCAGTGCAGCTTCTCTGTAGCCCAGGTCAGACGCTTCTGCCGCTGTTTCTGGTTCAAAAGTGGCTTGACTTGGGGAATGCGGCACCTGTAGCCCATTTCCTGCACACGCCTGTGCACGGTGGCTCTAGATGTTTCTACTCCAGACTAAGTCCACTGCTTCCGCAGGTCCCCCAAGGTCTGGAATCGGTCCTTCTCCACAATCTTCCTCAGGGTCCGGTCACCTCTTCTCGTTGTGCAGCGTTTTTTGCCACAATTTTTCCTTCCCACAGACTTCCCACTGAGGTGCCTTGATTCAGCACTCTGGGAACAGCCTATTTGTTCAGAAATTTCTTTCTGTGTTTGACCCTCTTGCTTGAGGGTGTCAATGATGGCTTTCTGGACAGCAGTCAGGTCGGCAGTCTTACCCATGATTGCGGTTTTGAGTAATGAAACAGGCTGGGAGTTTTTAAAAGCCTCAGGAATCTTTTGCAGGTGTTTAGAGTTAATTAGTTGATTCAGATGATTAGGTTAATAGCTCATTTAGAGAACCTTTCATGATATGCTAATTTTTTAAGATAGGAATTTTGGATTTTCATGAGCTATCAAAATCATCAGTATTAAAACAATAAAAGACCTGATATATTTCAGTTGGTGTGCAATGAATCTAAAATATATGAAAGTTTAATTTGTATCATTGCATAATGGAAAATAATGAACTATCACAATATGCAAATTTTTTGAGAAGGACCTATCTATATATATATATTCATGTCTTAGTAAAATTGTAATTACTTAAATACTGCTCTTTACTACTTTATATGTGCTGTATCGGTGTTCATTCTTTCTTTAGTTCTTACTTTGAACATTTTAGAATCAACTTCACTGCTTGGGTAGAGTAGACCGTAGGTTATCTGAAGAAAAAAGGGATCCAAAAGACAATTAACAAAAGCTCGACTTTATGTTGTAAAAATTAATGCTGTGTTCATTTACACAAGAATATGGTCGGTGTGCTGGCTTTTAAATGCTAAACAAGGATCTCATTGTCCCTGGACAGCTGCCTTTTCCGGAAAACAAACTGAGAAGAGGGGGTTGGGGAGGCAGTCTGAAGAATCACACGTCCCACTTCAGAACCAGCTGCTACGGCCGACCACTAATGCAGTCTCCTCAGATCAACTGCCAAGTCACACACGTGTGCACGCTTGTAAACGAGACAAGCCATGAGCAAATCTCTTCATGTGCAAGAGCACAACACATACCAAGTTTTGCGAAGAGGTGGCCTCAATGGAAATTCAAATATGAAGAAGTCATTGTATTTTGTGTGTGTGTGTAAAAAGGCACACAAAAACACTTACTGGTCTGAACCTACCCTGAAATATATCCTACCATGTCATCATTGCAGCCTAAAGTACTGCGGCGTCCATCTTTTTGAAGAACACACCCTTCTCCTTTCCCTAGGTAATATCTGACTCAAGGGTTTCCTTCTTCCAAACTACCACTATAATTCATTGTCAATGAGTGAATCATTTGGTTTCAGTGTATCTGTCCAAACAGAAACCCTGTTTAAAACCTGTTGGAGCAAGTCTGTTGAGACTGACAGCAGATGTGTGACGACATCATTGCTGGCATGTGGCGTCTGGCTTTTCTCATCCTCGAGATCTCTGCTGAATGGAATTCACTCTTATATCTGTTACTAAGGTGACAACGTCACACACCAATAGACTTTCCTCAGATTAGACCGAACAACAAATCAAAGAACATGGATCTACAACAGCACCTGCTAAGATTTTAGGTCGAGTCACTAATCTAAATAGGAATTAACAGAAGGCTAATAACAGCACGGGTAGTATGCGAATTATTAGCATGATTGATTGTTGACCAAGAACTTAACAGAAGGAAAAGAGATCAGATGAATGGATTACTTTATAAGAAATAAGTGTGAGACTGCATATCTGTACAGTAGCATTAACTCTCAGCATTTTCCCTCTTTGCCTTTGAGCGGTCTGTAAAACGGTCCTGTGGGAGCCTGGAATTTTTTGACTCGCTCTCCTCTCCTGATTCCAATGCTCAACAGAATTTACCAAGAGGGAACTCATTTAATCTTAAAAAATCCTGCAAAGACTGGGAATTAGTTTAACAGTCAGAATGAATCTCTGAGTGTAGTAATTGCAAAACAAACAAAAAAAAACAAGTAATACCTCAACCAAAATACAGTTAGTGTACAAGGAACAGCTGAGAAGAATTTGTGTAGACACCTGTTTTCTTATTGTTACATGGAGTAGTAATGGTAGGGTTTTATTCCATTTCAAGACCAGACAGTTCAAGTCAAGTGAGAGATAAACTCAAAGTTTATCTGATTAAGTTTGTTGTATTTTACTTTATAGTATAGAATTTTACAAACATTTATCAGTTATCAGACATAGCATTAAAATGTTTATCTGTATACCTGTCTTGGCCAAATTCTTAATCAGAATTATTAAGGCAGAAACTATACTTTTTTACAGTATGCGACCCATAATGTTTTAACAGGAAATGCATGTGCATTGTTGAGCTCATGCCACAATGTATGGAGAACTTATGCTGGATCTAATGTTGGTTCTTTGTTCCTCCGAGGGAGTAAACCAGTGAAATGCGCTATTTTCAGGTGATTGACAGTGTGCCTCAGGAAGTGTACTGCAGTTCCCTTTGATGGCATGCCATTCATTCAGAGAAGCCACAGTTCTCAGTTTATATGATTAACTTACCCTTTAGCCCCTTTCACACAGAGATTCCGGAAAATCCACGGATAAAGTGACCCGGGATTTGACCCGGGTTCGTTTGATTTTGGTTCATTCACACTGCGAGTGATTTTCCGGAATCAGAGAGTGCGTTCACACACAACCCGTAAAAATCCCGTAAAGACACGTGACATCGATGTGACGTAATGTCTCAGCAGCGTCTCAAGTTTGATTATGAGCTGCGATTTCTCTCTCTCGAGAAACCACGCTGCATTTTTTTTCTCTGATACGATTATAAACTAGCGCATTACGATCTCGGCTTCAGCGTCATCATTATGATACGGCATTGATTACGGCTTTAGTTCACACAGCGAGCGTTCCGGGACTGAACACGGCAATGTTACTAGGTCCCCATCTCGCCATCGATCCCGGCATCAATCCCGGGTCGTGTTTGCGTTCACACAGGAGGCGTTCTGGCAATTTCCCGGGATCAACGTGCTGTGTGAAAGGGACTTTTGTCTCACACATCACAGGGATACCTTGTCTCTCAATCTCATGAAACCATCAACAGGAAGTAACTGTGCCATACAGTCTTACCTCTACCAAGTATGATATGGGGAAGCTTTACAGTGCAAATGTCAAAAAACAGATATGAGTGATTACGCAAGGCTAAGTAAATGGTCTAAAGAACAAGGTACAGTTCAGTTCAGTACCTTAAATGAAAGTTAAAGTCTTTGTCGTAAACATCCGATTGTGGAAAACCTAACATAGGATTTCTATTTATTTAGTAAGTCCACGTTACTTACAGCTTTCACGCAACCAAAATGTAAGGGTTATAATTCTTGTTTACAGGCTCCATTAAAAGGTTTGTCATACACAATTTTCTTTACAGTGCTATCCTATTTCCTTTTAAAACAGGAAGGACATAAATAGGCATATCAAAAGGCTTTTTTTTAAATAACCAACAGCCTTCTCATTTGCTAATCTTATGCAGGTGATAATATGATGAGAGTCATTCTCATGCTTGTGCAAAGTTCAGAACGTTTAACTGTAAACAAGCCAGAAATAGGACGTATATTAAATCAACTCCAATTTCAATAATGTCCAAGCTCTATGTGTGCCTTTTCTTCTAACATTTTGCTAATAATCAGGAAATTCCAATACAAAGTGCCACCCACAAAAAAAAAAAAAGATCAACAGTTCGTTTTTTCCAATACTTTCAAAAGCTGTTATGAGTAATGAGGGGGGAAAATGGACCATCCCAATGCGTATAAGACATGGACCAGAATTTTTGATTTTATGAGGTCTTTAAGTCAATTTGTCTCTTGAATAATGTATACATGCTTAGAAAATGGTCAATATTTCGCAAATTTGTTTAAGAAAAAAAATATTGTTGGTGAAGCATTGATGCTTTCAGCCCATCAGTTACTGTTGAATGCTACGTGTGATTACAAAAGAAGGTATGGATGTACACATGCAAAGATGCAAGGAGTTGTGCTGAGGGTGCAGGAAAGCTTCCACAGAAGCTGACAGAGGCAGATGATAATGGAGCGGGGTGAAAGGTGACACCAGCCTTACCGAATCTACAGAGAGAGAAAGACACCGCGTTTTGTTGCTGGACGGAGCTTTGGACAGCAAAAAAAAAAAAAACATATCAGATTACTGAACTGCACAAATCTGATCAACTGGGTGAATGAAGATCAATGAAGATCGTCTTGAATATCCTGAAGATCTTAGATGATGAACTACATGTGCAGCACAGAATGAGAATGAAAATAAAGATGAAAAAGGCCAAAAGAAAAAGCATGTGCTGAAAGTCTGGCTAGATTTGTTCATTGAACTTTATAAGGTAGTCTATTCTTGTATTTCATTACTTAAAGTATGTTTTTATTTATATAAGTTTTATATAAGTCTGCCCCTATTATGCTTTTTTTAATAGTCATGCAGTGTGAAATAGCTGTTTGTGAATGTTAAAGGTCTGCAAAGTTCTAAAGATCAAAGAGCAAGACATATAAAGTTTTTGTCTCCAAAAAGAACCGATTCTGAACTGCTGAAATGAGTCGTCAAAAACTTCCTGTTACATACCTAGGTAATAATGTAACACATTTGCATAATGCCAGCCTATAGTCTTCATTGGCAGACGGCAAAACAATGTCTACTTTGACCCGCCCTGCAAATCCACTTTGCAAGCATTTCAAAAGGATGAGGACTAGCGCTGGAATTGATATGGAAAAACCAACGCCATCATTGCTGTTCGTATTACTGTGCATCAAACACTGCAGATATTCAGATATGGTAATAGGCGTTTTGTTTCCAACACGTGCTGTAAGCGGTAGACCGATCACAACAGACTGGGCCATCTGACCAATCAGAGCAGAGTAGCTCTCGGAAAGGAGGGGTTTGGAGAGACTGAATATTCGAATGAACCGTTTTCAGACTCTTTGAGAAACAAGGTGATATGCAATGTATGTTATGAGAAAATGAAAGTGTTTGTTGACCTTGGTTGCATGTAAACCTATTGTATGAGACATCCAAAACAAAATAAGGAATCTGTAAAATAGCCTAATAGGGACACTTTAAATTCAGTGTAAAATGCCGTTTCATTTTTCCAAGTGAAACTGGATTTTCTTCACCCCCTTATCTTCATAAGATAAGGAGCATGCATTTAGAAAGTGAATAGGGTCTATTTTGACTTCATGTTGACTTTAAGTGAACAATACTACATTATATCCCAAAATAACTCACTATTGTCACACTGTGAATGAACTAATAAGAAAACATTAGGCTGCACATAGCTATAAAGTCTAAGAGAACAAGTCTGAATGGGCACATTCCTATCTCTATTAATATGACAGAAGAGGGGACAAAAAAGCATCTGTCTGAAAACAAATGGCACAGCTGTAGTACCACAACAACAGCATCCATCATAGGTTGCAATGGCTGTTAAGGAAAACTAAAATTAGATGTTTATAGGTTACTGATGACTCCTGCTTGTGAATATTTATTCAAACCAGATTCAAAAAGAAAACCTCCATTGCTGTGAATCTGGACACTTTAAGGCACTTTTATCGAAGCATTTCATGTAATTACTGTTAGTTTATAGATAAAAACAAATATATAAACAATATAAAGTTCAAGAAAGGAGGGTAATGGAACTAAATGAGCAGGGTCTGAAAAGCTAAATAAATACTCTTTAAAAAACATTATTATGATTAACACACGTCACATGAGATCAAGTTTGTTACAAAGTTGTGTCTAAATGGCCACATCATCAGAGGGTCCCACAACCCTTTCTGAGTTTTATTTTCAAAAAGGTAAGGGTTATAGAACAAGATGTGTACGGCAAGCCATTTCAACACTTACTCTTTTAAACTTTCAACACATACTCTTTTAAACTAACTAGTTTTTGTTACCAGTACTTATTTAATTACTAGAAAGTAATCTAATAATGACTAGTAACTTGTTTACCCGTTTCATTAGTAACTATTCATTAGATAAGACTACTTATTCCAATTATAGCTACTAATTATTCAGTTAGTAACTGGTACATATTTTTTAGTTATTTTTTGGTACTTGTCACTATACCAAATTTTAGCCATTGAATTTTATGAAGATTTGAGGTTAATTTTTCTACGATTTACTTCCGACTATAAAGCATTTCATTTGTTGCTAGCACCTATTTCAGATTTACTATTACCTACATATTAAATATTAGGGGTGTGGGTAAAATATTGGTAGAATTGATAAATTTAAAATGCGTCAACCGGTAACGATTATAGTCCTATAGCGGTTACATTCACATGACGTAGCAGTGTTGAGTCATTATGAAAGTGTATAGTTTGTATGGGTTTTTAAGCCTTGTCAGTTTTTTCCATTATGAATATTCCCACGCAATAAGCCACGAAAGAGATTTCAATTCAGTACTCGCACCCTGTCACAGCATGTGAATTACACAAACAAATATGTCAAATAAATATATTTACATCAATCATGTAAACCCAGTCGGTGTCTAAAATAATCGTAAGAAGTAAACAGAAAATCATATGTGTCAATAAACTGGATCTGTGCATTAATCGCTGCTCTTGACTGAATAGCTTTTGTAGCTGTTATTAGAAAAAAAATCAAACAGTGAAGACTATGCAGTTTTCTTTTTACATTTGATTACTTTATTCAGTTTCTCTAATATTTCGGATAGACCTATCTGAAAAAACAAGCATTGTTTATTCATATTTTTCATATTGTTTTTTTTTATTTGTCCTATAGCTCGTAATTAGTTTCTATGTCCTTATTTGAATACTGACTGTTTACTTGTCCTCAGTTGTAAAAACTTTATTTCAAGCACACACTAAAAAATTAGATTGTGTTGTATATTGTTATTGTGAAATAAAATAAGTAATATTGTATGATACTGATCATATTGCCTATACCACAATTAAGCAGCAGCACCTATTTTTAGTTCCTTGTAACTATTTAAATCTAGTTTCTTTATAGCATTTATAATACAAATTTAAATAGACATTAGTATTTTTATTTTATTTTACTTGTAAGCCTACTTCAAGGCTATTAGTAGCATATTATTAGTAAGATTAAAATCAAACTATAAAGCAGCAATTCTGACTAGCCATTACATATCACAACATCTGGGATAGTTACTAGTCTCATAATACAAGTATAACACGTAGCAACAACTGGAATACAATGACGAAATGTACAATTTGTTACAAAGAACATAAGGGCATGAGTACTAGTAATAAAATAGATACAATTGAAAAAGAAACTAGTAATTATTAGATTAATCAAGAATAATAATTTAAAAATAAGTACAAGATACAAAATGTATATATATATATATATATATATAGCCTAGTACCACTATCAGAAAAGATGTGCTAGGTAATTTTAAGGGATAAATTGTATTTCAGCTATTGTCAGAGGACTAACTACAGCCCATGGCAGGCAGATTACATATATTTATGTGTTCATCTCCAGGCTGATTCAGCACTGATTCAGTCTCCTGTAACGTCAAGACCTTCCTTACAACAAAACGCACAGAATAAGTACACTCGCACCCACCTGCATTGAATCAGTGCCAGACATGGCCGTAACCCATGGCAGGGCCCTGGTATATGTTCAGCTGTGGAATAAAGCACGCTGGCAGATTTAAAATGGGGCACGTCATATTTCACCCAAAGGTGACACTCGAAGGCACTTAAATCTCAGCTCATGTGCCTGACTGTGCACGGATGCGCCATTCTCGGTTATTAAAGCGAGCATGTACGGTCAACAGCGCGAGAACCCTCGACCAAAGCACAAAAAGCTGATTCCCCGATGTCCGAAAATGATACTTACTGCTGACTTTCATGCTGCCGAAAGCCGAGGGCTGCGGCACGGGCTTGCAGCTCTCAGCGAAGGAGGTGGTTCTAGGCCGACCGGACATTTTCCAATCCGAAATCCCACGCTTCTCTCAGAGTAATATACGCTTGTTTGTCTTGAACGAATCCGTTTCGACCCAGTGGGACCAGTTTATCTCCTACTTAAATAATGAGGAAAAAGGGGCGAAAGCCACTCTCGACTGTCCTGGGTTCCTTCGCTATGGTTTTTCTTCAGTGAGCTCTCAACCGTCTCGCTTTCAGAACATTTTCCACCGGATCGTTTTTTCTTTGACTGTTACTATTATCTTCCGTGATGAAACCTCGGATAAATTCGCTCATGAATTAAGGTGCTCATGAAATAGGCCTTTTCCCAGTTTCCCTCGAACCCCACCGATCCTCGTCTCTCTCTCTTTCTCTGACTGGAACAGAGATTTACACAAAGAACATAGTCTGTATTCCCTAATATACCCTCAAATCGCTGAGAAACTGGAGTGGTTTTTCATCACCATGCAGTATTTTTCATATACTGAGGTGGAGACTCAACGATCCAGTAGCACAAGCCATGGCGGCTTCCTTGCTCTAACCAACGAAACGAATGAGAATTTTCCAATTGCCCAATTTCAAGACTGATATCCTCGGCCGTTCCGACCCACTTAACTCCATGCACACGGACGACGTAATAAGAAATCCAATATACACACGGGTAGTTCAAGAAACGAGCCAAAAAAGTGTGGTTCCTAAAGAAAACGGTGATCAGAATCCACACGGAAATTCAGAAATTTCCTTTTTTTATTTCTTCTCCGTCGGTCTGTACTCGTTCTCTTTGTCACTCCGACCGATTAACGTAAACTACGTAATGTGCGCAATGGTGGTAATGGAGTTGAACGGGCGCACAGAACGGGTTACGCCACATAGCGGCGTCAAGAATCGGAAACTGTGAACGCGCAGGAAGGCCTGGGGAGCTCGGAGCCAGCCAATCCAACGCCTTTCTTTGTAGATTGGGCGGAGCAAGGGTGAGCTCCTCCACCAATCGAATGCTTTTGTCCGCAGAACACATGGCGTAATGTGCCAATCTGTCAGAGTTCTGCAGCCATGGATGACGCGCGGAAATCGAAAGTGGGCGGGCGCGTGGGAAGACTGATTGTAAAATCATCCAATAAGCGTAACCGAGGAAAGGAAATAGTCCAATCGTGAAGAAGCATCAAAGGCGCAAAAGTGACTAATCTGCACTGTTGCTAGTCATCTGAGCTCCTGTGATCTATTCTGTCCCGATGCTTTGCCATTGGTACAGTGTGATTTACAAATCACTCGTTTTCCACAGATTTTTGAATAATTATGTAATTAGGTTGTCAGGATGGAATTAAAGAGACACAATTATTTCAAATGAGGGCTTCAACCACTGATCTATATAGAATGACAATTGATGATTCAATTGATGATGACAATTGTCATTCTATATAGATCAGTGGCTTCAACCTATACAGGTAATTTTGATATTTTGGAATTTTAATAGTATCAAATGTGATTCTGATTTTTTTTTAAACACAATAGAATGTTTTAGAATTCAAAAAAAACAACTGAAACCACAAAACATCACAAAGCAGAATTCAAACAAAACAACTGAAACCACAAAACATCACAAAGCTTTTTTTTATTAAAAAAGAAATAATGCAAAGTAATATAATAGGCCTATAAAATATTATGAATTAAATGAATAGTCTTTACTCAGAGAAGCATCTTTTATTTGAAAGGTTTAGATTAAAGAAAGGAAAAAATGAAGAAACACTTATCATTTGTCTTAAACTGCCAGTTTGAGGACGGGACAAAATGACGAAATTCACTGTGATTATTAAACCTGTGAGGCATGAAGTTTTTTAAAATCTTAAATAAAATTAAAAACATAGGCTATATATTTTCATCAGTGTTATTTTAATATTATTTGTATAGCCTACTATTAACGTGTTTATTTTATTATTATATTTTCAGTTTAAGTTTGAGTCATTTTGTGTTTTAGATCCTTTCAAATGATCCTTGCAATAATTTCCATCTTAAAAAAGAGTTAATTTAACATTTCATCCAATACATTAAGGAATACAGCATATGATGGGATCATGAAAATGTGCTTCAAAGGAAGAATGACCCTAATATCTTTTCCAACAATATTTTACAATCCTCCAAAGCAAACAAGTGATTTGCATCCAAGTAATGTCAATATTGTCAGGTCAGCAAAACATTGGCAGTGAATGTTCATCTTACAGTGCAGAAAAGAGAGGTAGATGCTGTAGTGTCACAGTGCTAAGACAGCAGAATTACTGACCTTTTAACTGTAGTTCAAACAAAACTGCTGTCATTTGCAAGTGTGTCTGGCTTTTACTTGCAAGGAGTTCCATTTTCATGTTGATAGAACGCTAAACGTGGAACACTGTTTGACATATGTGGTGGGGCAGTGAGAAGCCAGCAGTGCTATGTTACAAATTGAAGTCGGTTATTGATTGCAAATTGCATGACAAAAATTGTAGTTAGTAACATAATCCATTATATTACACATTTAATCCGACTGCTTTTTGATGACTTTTAGATGACTTTTGACCTAACTCATTTTCTACATTGATTTGAATTGGATAATCTTGTACCATATTGATATAAAACAAAGACAAAGAAAATATATTCCAATCTTTGTTTTCAACCACATTTTTAATTCATGATGGAACTGCAGTGTTAAATGAAAAACTGTAATTAAATCATACAATTTTACATTTAAAATACATTTTATTTATTTTAAAATCTAAATAAAACGCATACGAAAAAGATAAATATATATATATATTAGTTGTTTACCTGCATGTCATGTAGCTAACCATTAACCGACATCAGAAAACTGTGAACTTAAATTTATTCATTGTTAGTAGTAGTATAGTATTAGTAGTATTATTGACTTAAAGGTCCAGTGTGTTATATTTCTGTGGATCTATTGACAGAAATGCAATATAAGATCCATAACTATGTGTTTAGTGGTGTATAAAGACCTTACTTAATGGACCGTTAAGTTTGTATTACCTTAGAATGAGTCATTTATATGTACATAGGCGGGGGAATCCCCTTCTATGAAGGTTGCCATATTGCTATGTCATGTTTCTACCGTAGCCGACAGCGAACACAGCGCTACAGAGCGCGTTTCGTCACTACCTTGAAAGAGAAGCCGCCAAAAGCTAGAAGCCAGATAGACACCGTGAGTTGTGACTTTCCCTTGTCAGTGGTGTAAAATATTTAGTTGGATTGTTTCATGTAACTTAGTTATTCTCCATCGCTGTGTTATGGCTTTGCTATGTGGGGATAAATGTGCTGGTTACGTTCGTGAGACAGCCGAGTACTCTTTTCATTGACCGTAAAACAGTATGTTACAGGAATCACCAACCCGTCGATTGTGACAAGTCGATCTTGGAAGCATTTTAAGTCGTTCGCGAAGAGTTTTCAAAATCAGAGAAAAAAAGCCTATTGTATGTAGTAAATGGTGTCTAAGGGATGCGGAGGCGTGCGCGCTGTTACAATCATGTAGTTTTTGCCGCGCGCACCTTTGTGCTCATGCGGACGCGTCGAGTTTAAACGAGGCTTTATGCTTTAACCAGCTCAGCCACAGTAACAGCTCATATTAGCCAGGTAAACTTTTACTACACTGTTAGAAAAAAATATAGTTGCATAGTTTCATGTGGTTCTTCTCCCTCGCTGTATTATGGGTTTGCTATGTGGGGAGAAATGTGCTGGTTACGTTTGTGAGACAATCAGCTGATTACTATTATTATATTATATATTAAGACCCTCACCTGACTATGGCTTTGTAAACTTTATCCATGATGTGGTTTATAATGGACTGTGGTGCCGAAACAGTGGCAATGTTCCACACACTCGGCTTACTCTGGCTATTCTCTGCAGTCTCAGTCGATGATATGTTTGTCCCGTTTTAGCCACCGTAGCTTCTTCGAAAGGGAGGGGTGAGTAGTGGGCCGATTCATTAGTGCAACTCGCAACCTAACCGCTAGATGTCGCTAAAAATCACACACTGCACCTTTAATCTAACATAATTTATTAAAGGTCCAGTGTGTAATATTTCTGTGGATCTATTGACAGAAATGAAATATAGGATCCATAACTATGTGTTTAGTGGTGTATAAAGACCTTACTTAATGAACTGTTAAGTTTTTATTACCTTAGAATGAGTCATTTATATCTACATAGGCGCTGGAATCCCCTTCTATGAAGGTTGCCATATTGTGACGTCATGTTTAAACCGTAGCCGACAGCGAACACACAGCGCTACAGAGCGCGTTTCGTCACTACCTTGAAAGCTAGAAGCCAGATAGACACCGTGAGTAGTGACTTTCCCTTGTCAGTGGTGTAAAATATGTAGTTGGATTGTTTCATGTAACTTAGTTATTCTCCCTCGCTGTGTTATGGCCTCGCTTTGCTATGTGGTGGTTGCGTTCGTGAGACAGCCGAGTATTTTATTTATTTATTTGTTTATTTAACAGGGACATTGCACAACAAATGTGTTGCACAGACCAGAAATAGCTAGAAGCTAATTTTCATCTGTAGTCCCTGGACAGAGGCAAGGTGACAGCAGGTTAATACAGTGGACAATGAGCATTTAGAGTATTCTAAAACGTAATATAATCTAATAAGTATCTGGTTAAGTATGCAGATTACATGTTCCTTTTTAAATCGGACTGCTTTTAAATTCATTAGTAAAGTTTTCAGACATTGTTCATTTGACACCACTTTTAGCCTACTAGCAGAGAAGTTTTTTGCACACATTCTTTTTTTTTTGCACATTCCTGCAGTGGGCTTACATAATGCAGCCTAGAACATAATTGCTTATTTACATTTCGTAGATAAAGATTCTCCTTTCCCCCGCCATCAACATTATTGCGATTTAGATCTACAGTGCATGTTCCATTTGTAACCACTGTACAACCTGCGTGTTACTTCACAATGTCTGTTATTCTTTTCTACTCTTTTCTGCAATGTGATCTTGTTGCTTTGAGCACATTATACAATGATGTTTCACAAATAGCCCTATCTGCAATAGAACAAGTGATGCAAGTATAATGCAAGTTGCGATTTCCTTTTTGCCTTAATGCAAATACTTCCTTAGGCAATTGTGTATGCACACATGCACAGATGCATATACAGTTGCACACATTTATTCACAAGCAGAAACACAAAAATAAGCACACATCTCATCACTTATTCAGTCTTTTAGTATATGTGATCATTTTCGACACTGTAAAAAATTATATGATCAATAAGTTGTGACAACATGTTTTTTTTAAATTGCTTTAACTCATCAAAACAAGTTAAGCAATTTTCTACCTTTTTATGTTATACAAGATTCAACTACTTTAATTCAGTTTAATCTAGTTTAAATTGAAATGACTTAAACATCTAAGTTGATTGTACTTAAAAACGTTTTTACAGTGTATTTATTTGTAGAAGTTCATCGACGACTAAGACTGATTCAATAAATTTAGTTTTATAGAGAAAACTTGTTTACAAGAGGGACACAGACACATAAACACATCCTTAAGTTTTTACACAAATGCAATAAAATATATACAGTATATATTTTTTAAAAACACTGTTTGCATGACAAAAGATGCAGCTCAAGTTCTTCAGTCACATTTCCTACTCCTTAAAGTTTAAATGAGATAAATAAGGAGATAAACACATGCATAACGGCCTTGGTTAACATATCTTTTATCAAACAGAACAGAACACACCAAAAAGACACCAAAAATAAGTATGTTGTATAGCATTCTGAAAGGGACACACTTACATTCAAACCAGTATTCACAAAATGTATCTTCAAAGCAATGACTATGGAATGCTTTATGTAGCATAAAATAAAGCTTTTTAATATTGCATGAAAAAGATTTATCAATTGGAAAGATTTAATTGATAGCCTATTCTTGAACTGTAAAAGCAACGTAAAAAGATCAAGGCACTACATCACATAAGAATTCAATACAAAACACACTAAAAGCTAACTTCACAGCTGATTGTTTTTTTTTAATTCTTTCCTTTTTTGACAATATTTGCATATTCCTTATCTAATGTCTGTTAGGTTTTGCAGTGTTTCTAAATTCAAATGTATGTAAATAGGATTGTAAAAATCAGTCATAAACTATATATATTTTTTAGTTATTGAAATGTATAAAATGTGTATGGATATGGATATAATAGCTTTCTTATAGAAATAAGTGTAAACAAATCTATTTTTTAAACACACAGGAATTGGCTCTTGACTCTCACAAAAAATGGCTCGTTTTCATTTAGTTATGCCAATCAGAGAATAGGTAAGCATGAACATTACTTTTATGACACAGTATACATTATGTGCATTTGTTCCCCATTTCATAATATAGCTTGTATGAGCCTAAAAACTTTAAAAAGTGGTTTAACCATCAAGTAAATTAATAAAATGTGTACACATCTTTGAACAGTTTTCAAACATGTTTAAAAAATTGGATTTCTTGGAAATCATTATCATTAAATCATTAAATCATATATAATACAACATTTTTTCAGGGATTCTATTTGACATTTGTAAACCAGAACTAACCATGTATAACTATTGCCAAGTCTTAAAGATGTCAATCATTTTAAAACATTTCATGTTTTTATGATTTAGTTAAGAAATAATAATAAATTATACCACTTAATTTTTCTCAATAATCAACTACTTAATTACATTTTTGTCTACAATTGAGCCATTATGAGACTTCTTTTTATTATACAACAGATATGTTTTTTACTTTAAGCACCATCAAAAATATCTACATTTTAATGTAAGTTATAAATAAAACATGTCAATAATAAAAAAAGAAATGTGTGTTCAAGTCTGCATTAAGTGCATTTTTAATATACACTGGTCAAAAGTTATTCCAAAAGCACTGGAATAATTACGATTTTTTTAATAAAATATACAGTAAAAACAGTAATGTGATAATAATGTGAATAACTGTTTTCTATTTGAATATATTTTAAAATATATTTATTGTTTTGATGGAAAAACAACATGTTCAGCATCATTACTCCTTGTGCTAAAATAGCTGCTAAAAATTCAGCTTTGCCATCACAGGAAATAAACAACATTTTAATATATATATTTAAAAATACAGTCAAATACATGCAGCCTTGGTGTCATTAAGAGACTTCTTTCAAAAACATCAAAATGGCAAATATTCCGAACTATAGTGTATATCTAAATAACTTAAGGTTCAGACCAAAACAAAAATAGCATCACATCACTGACCCATATATAAATAATGGATGTGCAGTCTGTTCAGACAAAGGTTGGTTTAAGGTCGACTTTAAAATTCACGACAGGACGTGTTGAGCGGTAGAAGTCCTCGTCCTCGCTGTCAGAGGTCCCTGAGGTGAGGCTGTCTGTGGAGTCGTAGGGGTGATGACAGGCCCCGCAGAAGGACCGCCGGTAGTAAAAGTAGTCCTCTGAGCTGCTGGAGTCTGAGTCTGAGTAGCCATACGGCTCCCGCTCTATCAGCCCGGCGGGGGCAGGCTGAGGAACCTGTCCCGTGAAAGAAGTAACGGAACAATTGTGAGAAGAACATTCCCAACTGTCCTGTCCACAGCCACGCCGAGTCTTTGCTTTCTCGTCCCTCTTTCTCCTCTTTCCCTCGTGCCAAAAGTCATGTCTTTGACGGTTGCTGGTTGGACTTGTTTTAGAGTCATCATCCCTCAACTTTTCATGGTCTGGTAGTGCTGATGCCCTACTGCGCCCTGGAGGTACAGAGCCTGGAAAATAGTAAGGGGGGGGTCCACATCTCGAGGAGTAAAATGGAGGTCTGCGTTTACGCATGAGATAGGGTGAGATGGTGGGGAAAAAGAACTGTAGAGGAGATCGAGGAGAAAGAGTTACGCTCAGATCGTCCGGCTTGATGGACGGGCTTCGAACCCGGTCAGGCGATTTGACAGAACTTATGCTTATGGCATCCACACTCAGGTCCTGCAGGATCTCCACCAGCTGCTCATTGGTTACAAAGCCCAGTCGTCCTGCTGATGACATGGCTGGAATCTCCATGGAGGCTGATGGCTCTGGAGACTCAACCTGAGGTGAACTACACCGAGCAGGACCCAAAGAAGAGGAACCCTGTGCTATCTTTTCCTGATCCGAAAGCTTCTTCAAATTTTCTCTTCCAAGACCTGAGTTTCTGATATTGTTTACGGCTGGAATTGCATTTTCTGTGTTTCCATTCAGACTCACAACCTCAACTTTAGGAGGTGGAAGCCTCAGGTGTGGTGGAGAAGAGGGAACATTTGTAGCCTCTGAACCTTCAGGGGACGTTTGCTTTGAGGTAGTGTGAGTGGGAAGCGGTGGAGGAGGTATATAAGGAGGTGGAGAGAGAGCTCTGGTGGGAGCAACTTCTGAGTATTTCTTGAGAAAAAGGGTTGGAGAATCAGGAGATACCACTGTGGTTTGGGTGGAGGAGGAGTTGAGGTTAGTGTTGGAGGAGTCCATTTCTCCCTCGTCCACGGGGTGGCTAGCAGTCATCAGTTTGAGCAACTTGTCCTTGGCATTGTTCACTTGTTCCTGTAGGCTATCAATAACAGCATTCTTCTGCGAATATGGAGGAAAAATGGGAAAATGGGTTTAAACCTCATCACTTTAATCACAGTCATTATCTGTAAGTATACAGTAAGTGTATGGGATAGATGCCAATTTTACAGGATGTGAGATCATAAAGCGGTGCCTTGGGGAAATATAAAACAAAGGATCCAACCTCACTTGTGGCGTAGTGACGCAAAACACACTGCTGTCCACACCCAACACATGAATTCATCATCACACTTAACCAAACCAGGAATCACTGTGTGTGTACATCTATCTATCTATCTATCTATCTATCTATCTATCTATCTATCTATCTATCTATCTATCTATCTATCTATCTACATACGCACTTTTTCTGAGCAAACAGAAAGATTGGGATGCATGTGGACATTAGCAGGCTGGTGCTTATGATGAAAATTACATCATGCGAGATGGCACAGAATGTGGATAAATAAGTAAACTTTGAGCTTTAGAATAGCCCATATCCCTTTATTATGGTGTTTGTATTTGTAATAAAGGTAAAAAATAATAGGCCTAATTATGCAATACCTCATTTTCTCCCTTGAAAACACCATCACTTTGCTTTGAATAACACAATGTAAATGTAATAACTATTGTTACCTCATTGATAAGTCTTTTCATGGAGTCATTTTCACCAAGTAGATAATAGATCTCATCCTCGCTGTACATGGAGTTTGTGGACTTGCTAGGACTACTGAAGTATTTGGACATTTGACTGGGATGTGAATTTGTCTCCTCTTCAAACTGTCTCCATTGGGTCAGCTAGAGGGAAGAAAAATAATAATGATTACATTGATAGGTACAGGTACAGCAGGGGAATTCAATTATATACATATACTGAGTGTTTCATGCTAATGTTCAGTTATTAAATGATTTATTTATTGTGCAATAACTTCAATTCAGGCATTATCAGGTCTGTGTAATTTATTAACCAAATGTTTCCCTTTTTTATGTTTTTTTTTGTCTTAAACACACAGACACACACAAACACATATACACACACACACACGCAATCTATGCTCAATCACCGTCATAAAGAGCTGACATTAGCAGTGTCCTCTCCAAATGTACAGGACACATTGTGTAACACATTTGATGTTGAATGCTGACTCGTCACCTGCTTCACCTCCTGTGTTAGAGTTATTGATTGGTTGAACCTCAACATAACCCTTTTCAGATCCGAAAATGTAAATGTCTGGACAAAGACTGACTGCAAATCATCAGATTTTAGCTGTGAATTGACCAAGACGTACTTGAGGGACGAACAGCAGGCAGTTTATGGCCATTGTACAGATGAAGATGGCTCCAGACACTACACTGTAGACCACATTGGGCCAGGCATACAGGTAAAGAGAGATGGGCACGGCCACAACGGTCGACATGGTCACCAGGCAGACAGCACCCATGATGGTCATAGACTGGTTTACTGGAGGTAAGCTGACATTGCTAGTCAGGCCGGCAAGGTATGTCCCGTACAATAGGAGGCTGCCCTGTAAAAAAGGGAGGGATTTAATTGTGAAGCAAAACAGCATATAAACTATGTTATTAATACCTGTATGAATATTTTGTGAATTCCTATTGAATGATGAGAATGTAAACTATTAGGCTTGTTTGTGGGGAATCTTATAGGAAGCATGGGCATAGCGCAATACAAAAGATAAAACAGAATGTATATTATTTCTTAATAAAGCTATTAATGCATAAAGAAAATAAAGTGAATATTATTATGACAAATCATTTTATTACTGTAACAAAGCCATTTGAGTTGGACCCTTTTGTATTCTCGTTAGATTCTTATGGTTCCACAATGCATTTTATTGTTTTAATATTTATTTACATGATTTTTATACTATGCTCCACCCCAAATTGAAGTGTACTTTGGGCTTTAGAGGTTTAACTTAAACTATTCAACAACAAAAAAATGTGTTTCTTGAAATAAAACAAATATGAAATAAAATAAATAAATAAAAATGTATTAATTCATTTTTATTTTTTTAATCTAGTTACCAAGGTTAATTTAGTTTAATTTGATATATTAAAATAACTCAAACTAAAATAAAACAATAAAAAAGACCTATTAAAAATATATATTAAAATGGCAAAACCATGTAAATAAATATTAAAATAAAAACTTAAATATGTATTTAAATAGTATTAAAATATCTAAAATAGTATTAAAATAAAAACTAAAACCAAAATATAAATAAAACTATAATAGTATTTCAAAGATTCTAAAATAACACTGGTCACACTGAAAAAAAATATCTTTATAGTGCTACAAAAGGCTTAATTTTCTTTCTACAGTACAGTATATAAAATACACTATTCTGTTCAAATGTTTGGGGTCTGTAAGGTTTTAATTTTGTAATGTTTTTGAAAGAAGTATCTGCATTTACTTGATAAAATACAATAAAGTAAAAACTAATAATAAAATTACTAAAATATTTATTACAACAATGTTTAAAATTGTAATGTATTTAATGTAATGTAACTCATTCTTATGATGGCAAAGCTGAATTTTACCTTAAGCACGGAGAGCAGGATTACCCACAGGTCCGAGAAGAGAGAAGAACAGGAGTCTAGCTGGGTCAGAGAATAGGATGTGTCCAGCTCTATTACCTGACATAAAGAAGAAACAACACAAAATACTTTACATGCCATAAATCATTGGAGCTTGCATCAGTTCTCCTTTTTATGGCTATATACATATATAGGAATAATGTGGCTATTCAAAAATGAAGTATGACATCATCACTGCTTTTAGAATGCTAGTTTCTGAATAAATTTGGTTCTTTATCTCACACAAAACTTAGTAATAATACTAAGTAAAAATACTTCTACCTCTATAGTGCTTGTATGGTGATTTTTTTTTTTGGTAGTTTTTGTGAAGCATGACAGAAATGGTCCATTTGAATTGTCATTGTTTAGAAAAGAGCCGTGCGTATATTCTCTAAAAAAGCTGTTGATAAAAGCAGGGTGAGTAAGCATACCTTCACAATAGCGCTAACAGACCGAGAGCACTTGATCGGATCCGTCAGACCCCATGTTGACAGAACAACAACATCCACTAGAACCAGCAGCGCAACCAAACCCATCAGCTGGATGTCTCTAATAATCTGAAACACAACAGAACACTATTATGAAGCCAGTGACATCAACCAATAATTCATAGCCTATTCATTCACAGACATGTCATAACTCACCACTCTTTTGTCGGGCACACGCTGAGTGAACACTCTGTAGAGCCGCCATGTTTTCCCAAGAATGGGTCCAAACACCAGAGAGCTGCCGATACACAGTGTCCACATCCGTGCCTGAGATGGTACAGAAAAAGATACGCACATTTAACAAGAGAACCGCTTTTTATTTTGCTCTGGTTGTAGTGACATGACACATTCATTCACATCACATTTGTATTTGTACATAACAGACAAATCATGACACTGTTTGTTTGTGAAAGTAACCGTGAAATCAAATTTGGCAGTTCAAAAAAATTATATGGAATATTGCAGTATTTATTATAGATTATTTATCTCTGCACATCATTATTATTGTACCCTCATAATCTTTAAGCAAAATAACTTGCTAGCTAAGGCTAGTGTGATAATTAACTAATTAGAAACATACACAGTAGCACTACACACTAAATTGCATGTCTGTCCGTTCTCAGTTATGCATGTCAGAGTTTGTTTCTGACGTGACGGCAGAGGACAATATCCCCAGCCCGAGTTGTGGAGCCTTCATGTTTGGCCCCTTGAAGGATACCAACTGAGGGACACTGGGCTTTCACCTGAAGTTATAGAGACCATTGTCAGTGCAAGGGCTCCCTCCACTAGAAGAACGTATGCCAGTAAATGTGGCGTGTTTGAAAGGTGGTGCACTGCACATCATGCAGATCCAGTTAACTGCCAGATAGCTTCAGTCCTGGACTTCCTGCAGGATAAATTATCAGCTGGCACATGTCCCGCCACTCTCAGGGTTTATGTGGCCGATTTATCTGCTTGCCAAGCTTTGATTGACGGGGTGATATCTTCTGCTCGCCTGCTTCATTCGTGAGGCCTGGCAACTGAGTCATCCCGCTAGAAACAAGATTCCTTCATGGGACTTAGCTATAGTCCTTGAGGGGCTGGTAGAGACCCCCTTAGGGTCCGTGTCTAACAAGCTTCTGACTCTAAAAATGGCTATCATCTCACTCTTGAAGCCTTCTGCCCCCCGCCATTGACAACGAGAAACTTCACTAACTGTGTCGTCTGTGCTCTGCGGACCTATGTAAATCAAACTAGCCAGTGGAGTAAGTCAGGGCAAATATTTGTTTGTCATGGGGGCTGAAACAGGGGGGCGGCTGCCACCAAGTATACAATTTCACATTGGGTGACTACACAACTGATGGTCCAGACACCCTCAGTGCGGCGGTTGGGGTACTGAGAGTAGCTTTTGAAAGGGAACATCTCGGGTTACTTGACTGTAACCATGTTCCTTGAAAAAGCGGGAACGACATGCTACGCTACATTGCCACACTGAGGGTGTCCCAGGACACCTCTTCAGACAAAATGATACCTGAGGACCTGTGGCACAAATATAGCCTTTGACCAGCGCGCTTTCCGATGACGTCACCGTCACATTGACGTGTTACACACATTATTCACAGCTGGTCATACAAAGATGCTTCAGCGCAGCATCTCGTTCCCACGTTTTCAGGGAACAGGGTTACAGTCAAGTAACCCGAGAAGTTTTCACTCAATATATTTTAAAATGTAATTTCTTCCTGTGATGGTAAAGCTGAATTTTCAGTATCATTACTCTAGTCTTCAGTGTAACATAATCCTTCAGAAATCATTCTTATCAAGAAACATATCTTATTATTATCTATGTTGACAACAAACGTGCTGCTTAATATTTTAGTGGAAAACATGATACATTCCTTTCAGGATTCTTTGTTGGACAGAAAGTTCAAAAGAACAGCATTTATTTGAAACCGAAATACATTTCTTTACTGTGACTTTTGAAAATGTATGCATCCTAGCTGAAGAAAAGTGTTCATTTCTTTAAAAAAAAATCTTACTGACCCAAAAGTTTTGAACACTAGTGGTTTTTTTTTGTTTTGTTTTTTTAAACCACTGCTAATCTATCCAAAACAGCAAAACACAATCAACACACTCACATAACGTTACATTCACAGAAGAACTAAATCCAGAGTCATTTCAAGTATAAACAATGGATATGCAGTCAATCACAGATGTAGGGTTTGAGAAGCCTTACAGCTTAAAGTCAACAAGAATTCTGTTAAACGTGTTTGGTGCATTAAAGGAGATTTATGGTGTTGTTAAATGTAAACAGCCCTTTAGCAATTCAGAATAATAAGCCATCTGTGTGATTTATAAGACTGCTTTAAATATACTAAAGTAAAGGGAGGTACAAAGAGAAGGGGGTCTTACTTGTGTAAAATGAGGGAGTTGACTCTAAATAACCAAGTGAGTGAGTGAGTGTGTGTGTGTGTGTGTGTGTGTGTGTGTGCGTGTGCGTGTGCGTGTGCGTGTGCGTGTGTGTGTGTGTGTGTGTGTGTGTGTGTGTGTGTGTGTGTGTGTGAACCTGGTATTCCCTAAGCTATGGGGACCAAATGTGGGGGGACCCACAAGGACATTAATACCAGTAAATTTTGACCTTATAGGGACGTTTTTTCAGTCCTCGTGAGAAAAACAGTGTATAATCATACTAAATGAAGTGTTTTGAAAATCTAAAAATGCAGAAAGTTTTCTGTGATGGGTAGGTTTAGGGGAATATAGAGTTTGTACAGTATAAAAATCATTACGTATATGGTAAGTCCCCAGAAAACATGGAATCCAGTGTGTGTGTGTGTGTACCTGGTATTCCCAAAATGTCCCCACAAGGGCAGTAATACCAGTAAAATTTGACCTCATGGGGATGTTTTTTCAGAAAACTGGGGATGAGCTATTATTTGTACTTAGCGTGTGTGTGTGTGTGTGTGTGTGTGTGTGTGTGTGTGTGTGTGTGTGTGTGTGTGTGTGTGTGTGTGTGTGTGCGTACCTGTAAGACAGCTCTTGACAGCGGTTCTGTCTCCTCCACGGCGAATAAGAAGCCGCTGCTGTATGTGAGGAGACTGCCACAGAGAGTCAACACATTCAGATTGGGACTGGACATCTTCACTATCCTGTGTCAGAGGTACAGAATCAAAATTCATGATGGTGGCTTTAGTTAGTGGACAAAAAGGCCACCTGTAAAGTGATAAATTAGTCATATAAGTTATGATTGAGAGCTATGAGTACAAGAAGAGATCCAGCCATTTCATACCTGTTGTTTTTGAAGCGCAGGGTGAAAATGAGGAAGAAAAGAGCCAGCAGAATCCCACAAGAGAGCAGCGTCCAGACTACAGCCCGAAGAGTAGGAGAAAGAGACTGACTCTGGACACCCACACCACTCTATACATAGACAAACAGCAAAATATGCTTAATATACAAAAGTTCAAACGTTTGGGAAATAAGTATCTTCTGCTTACCAAGGCTGCTTTATTTGATCAAAAATACAGTAAAGACAGTGATACTGTTTCTATTGAATTATATTTTGTGTCATGTATTCCTGTGATGACAAAGCTGAATTTTCAGCATCATAACCCCAGTCTTCAGTGTCACATGATCCTTCAGAAATCATTATAATATGCTGCTTTCCTGCTTAAGAAACATTTATTATTATTATCAATGTTGTAAACAGATAGGCTGTTTAATATTTTTGTTAAAATCTTGATTTTTCCCCCAAGGATTCTTTGATGAATGGATCAAGTTCAAAAGAACAGCATTTATTTGAAATATAAATTTTTGTAACATTAGACATGTCTTTACTGTCCCTTTTGATCAATTAAATGCATCCTTGACTCCTTGCTAAATAAAATTGAGGGCTACTGACCCCACACTTTTGATTGGTATAGACTAATGAACATGAGGCTTCTACAGTCTTAAGTTAGGAAAATAGAAGCATTTTCACTAGTGGTCTCAGTCAGACTGTTTGTAAATGTAAATGTACTTGTCTCTGAGTGTGTTGTGGTGCACTCAGGTGAGTGTGTGTATTTACCGCTGAGAGCGCACAGAGTCTCTGCAGGACGTCCCAGCCCAGCTGACTGTTCACTCCTGGGTCGATGACGCAGACGCCAGACTCACAGTGAGAGCTGCAGTTCAGTCCTGCCTCCATTACTGGCCTGAGCTCTAGCTCAACTCATACACACATCCTGAAAGATAGAAATGAAACTTCATTCAACGTTCATACAATGACAATGATTACACAGCATAGTTGAGAATGTAAAATGTATAAAACAAACTTGCTATCAAATCTCAGATCTGTTTTTAGGTACACTGTAGAAGACTGAACACAAGATGGCGCTGTTATTCATAGTTTCAATATCAATTATTCCCAGTTCAGTCTGTTTTTATAAGACTGTAAAAATGATACAAAACTATCTATGATAATTAATGACTGTTACTAAAGGAAAGTTGTTTTTTGTCATTAGATTGGCTTTTTCAGGTGAAGATAAAAGGCACAGCAGAAACAACCCTCATGTTATTATTTATGAGATTGACTGAGTTTTCAGAGATCCAGTTGATTTATTTGTAATATAATAATAATAATAATAAGCCCTACAGTTTTCCTTCCGATTCTTTTAATTTTGCTCTGACCTTTTTTCTAACTTGACATATTAAAGCTTTACATTCTGCTCAAAGGTATTTTTCAGAAATGTGACAGTTATCTATTATAGTTTCCGTTTGTCCCTGTGACCCTACATAGAAAATGGAAGGATAGATGGATATATATCTGCTATTATGTAGAGAAATACAGTAAAACAAATCCAATCAAAACAGTTAGTAAGCGCTACAGTAAGTACAAAAATAAGATCTTGTGGCATTCCTTATGTTTAATCACATATCAGAGCTTTTTGAGATCCACATTTCCACATTTGCTTTATATAGAGGACATGTAAAAGTGCAGTAAGCAATTTCTGTGAAAAACGGTTGATATTTCAACCCAAACAGCCACACGAAACAGAGTACACGCAAGAGTTGGTTGTTCGTCGCCAGCAGAACAGCAGCTCCAGTCAATGACACTCAAAACTGTCCTGTTACTATTGCTTTCTCTCTCTCATCCCCCATCATGAGTGGACACGCCCCCTACTGCTGATTGGCTACAAGTGTGTTGTGCTGCTCGGATCTGATCCAATTTCAACAGCGTTCACACTTGTAGTTCAGTTCGATTGGTTTGTTTGATCCGGACCCCCAACAAAAAAACATTTAGTTCTTGTACGCTTAGTGTTCATATTGGCATTTTAAAACAGAACCTAAAGATACCGAACCAAAAGGCATAGGGAAATGTTCACAACCCGATTGATCGGCTCTTACATATATTTCAAGACAGCACTTACTGAACATCCAAAACAATGCTGTGTGCTAGGATAAATGCGCTCGTCGTTGTATGTGTGTAGCCTACATGGTATTCAGACCAGCTAAGAACTTGTGGAGAGCTTATAAATGTGTAAAACAGTCAAAAAAGTGGCAGGAATCCCTTCGTCACACACACAAACATATAGATCTGCTGCTAGGAGACGAGGTTCTGATGCCTGTACTGAACTGTGATGGGCGACATCATGACTATAACAAGAAAAAACAGGTATGCTTGAGCATTCTGTCTTTTTTAGGGTTGCATCTTGTCCAGTTTTTGGTTCGTTTACATGTCTTTGGTTTGTGTTGCATTCATATATCATTAGAACTGAACCAGAGTTCATTTGGAAGGACCGAGACCAATCTTTTCAGCGGCCTGCTTGTTTGGTGTGCACCAGTGTTTGGATGGCACTGGCAGCGTTTTCACCTATTCAAATAAACCACACTAACAGAGCAATCATTTAAATTGAACCAACCATGCCAAGTGTAAACACACCCTCAGAAATCACTTACTGCACCTTTAAAGCTACAATATGTAATTTTTTCGCCACTAGGGGTCGCTAACCTCTAACAATGACAAAGGCATAGGTTGAAGCAGGGCGCGAATGCTAATGAGAGACATATAAGACATATATCATCGCCACACGCGAGTCCCGCAGATATAAAGGAATAAGGACATTTTATTCTACCGAACTACACGCAAGTGCTGAATTACGTTTCACTTGGTCTACACTATCACACTTAACTGCATTTGAGCGTGTTGAAAGATAATGTTATTCTATGTGTTCGTTTGTTGGCTGTATGAGACTAGCAGTAAGCTAGATCAACATTAGAATACAATACTGATCATATTCTAACATTTCATCATGTTGAGCTATATAACATTGATTCATTTTATGTACATACCTGTCTAATAAAGTACATGCAAGAGTGGCGTCTCTGTCAAGTCGAAGTTTGTCACGGACGTGGAGCTCTCGGCGTCTCGAAAACGCCACAACGATATTGATCCTCATTTTAGTTCTCCTTTTGTCCCAAAGTCTGCTTGCCATGGTCCATGTTTGAATGAAACAACAACAGCGTGAGCGTGCCGCTAGACGTAATGCAGTTGTCCACGTCTGACGCCATGGTTACTATGGCAGTACGAGTGGAAACCAGGGATAACGCGGATATTACGTCATTAACAGGCGACAAGTGAACATGGACGAGCCATTATTTCAAATTTGGAATTTCTCTGAAGTTAAAAATCTTTGGGAACTTTTGGGATATTGTACACAACTGCAGGAAATATATCACACTGTGCAAGTGATTTTTGGATATTTTATTACAAAAATCGTACATATTGGAGCTTTAAGGCATGTTATGAAGTTGAAATGTTGCTTAGTATCAGATCTGAGAATGTTGACGTATCAAACGGCCTTTGGATCTCTCAGACCCCAAACAGAACACAAGGCATCAGTAAACCGAACAAAGCGACAGACCTCACCTAAATCACAGCTGCCTCCAATGTGACGCTGAACATTAGAGCTTAAAAAGTGCAGGCTCATTCTCCTCTTCATTACATAATTATACCCTTGATGTTTAAAAACTGTAATCATCTTGCTCCTTAATCGCTAATGAAAAAAAGGAGGGAAAAGCTCAGGCTTGCCCCCACGATACACAGTTGCAAGCAAAACAGTAAATCCCACATGGATGCTCCGATTACCACTCACAATGCAGCGCTGTGCGTCACATCGGCCAAATAACCACATGTATGAGCCTGAAAGGGCAGACCACATTACCTCTGCTGTGATCTTCACAAAGTCTCAATGTCTAACACATCCCATGTGCCAGTTTGTTTGAGTTATGTAAAGAAGAATAAGCCTGTATTATGCAATTGCAAAATGATTTTCAATGCTGTCCTCACCTGTTAATATATTTATTATGATGAAATTTTTCAAGCCTACCTTTTTAAAGGTTTTAAATATGGGTGTGTTCTCTGTAAGGTATGTGGATAATTGACATGAAATGCTTTTGGGAAGTTGACATATCCTTGCTAATTCTATCAGCTTTTACCTCTATTGGGGTCAGTATTTGTTGTATTTTTAAATTATTTTATGCATTCCATACAATTGATTAAAAGTGCCAGTAAAGACATATTTAATTTTTACAAAAAAATCAAATAAATGCTGTACTCTTGAACTTTCTAGTCATCAAAAAATCTTGAAAAAAAATTCTTAAGGATCATGTGACACGTAAATCTGGAGTAATGATGCTGAAAATTCAGCTTTGCATCACAGAAATAAATTACATTTGAAATATATTCAAATATAAAAAAAGTTTTAAATTAAATTGTAATATTTTACAATATTGATTTTTTTACTGTATTTTGATCAAATAAATGCAGCATGAGTCTTTTGAACAGTTGTGTCTTTTGAATATTTGTCCTTTAAATATGAAAACAAAATTGGTCACATTACAGGTACTAGTAGAGGCAAAAAGCAGTTTAAAATGGTGAAAACCCAGAAATGGTCAGATACACTGACTTTTATTCATATAAACTTTCATTTAAAATACTGATGTAGATACAAATGTTCATGGGCATGTTATGCGTCAACCCATTAATCCAAATGTGGATCTCCTACCTTTCATTAAGTCATATTTTATTAGTAATGTCATAGATATCATATTCAGTTTCATATTATTTCATTTGTTTATGAATCAGTATTTTTGTGACTATAAGTCTGACCTGATGCCTCACATGCGTGTGACTAAGCTTTAGAGTGAAGTTAATGTATCAGTGGATCCCTATGACTGCATGAGCTCTATGAGTCTATCCGAGAGTGCCAGCGTCTGGTATGATAGTGTGAATGCGATTGAGGCTGGAGTTTTCAACGACTCCGAGCGCCCGAGGCACAGACGTTATACAAGCGCCTCACAGACACACGGTTACTAACAAACAAACGTCTCTGGAAACAAACAGCCGCCACACATTAAAACGCTCAAACTGTCACACAGTGGGTACCAGAAAATTTGCACATCAAGTATGAAACCAAATAGCCTTAAAAGGTGAATTCAAAATTAGTCATCCAAGAAGATCCAAGGTCAACCAACAGGCAAATCTATGATTCATCAGATTTATGTTGCGTAACCATCATGTCACTAACTCTAAAACAGAATTATGACAAAATTATGAAAAGCAAAAAAAGTTTAAAGTGCCTCTTTAATATTATAAAGGCTCCTTCAATCGGTTTTCATGCATCCAAGGACAAAAATCACATTTATTTTCTCATAATATACATTGCAGCATTTTTTCCTCAGAGTCTGAAACGGTTTGATAGAGGATCCGGTCTCTCTGAAACCCTCCATTCTGAGAGTCTACTCTGTCCTGATTGGTCAGATGGCCCAGTCTGCTGGTCTACTCTGCTCTGAATGGTAAGATGGCCCAGTCTGCTGCTGTGATTGGTGTGTCGGAACGACCATTTACTATATCTGAATATCAGCTCTGGAGGCTTCCTCAGCAAACACAGTGATACGAACCGTGAAAATGGCGTCGGTTTGTATCAATTCAAGCCCAAGTCCTCATGCTTTGGAAGTGGGTTTGCTTTCACAGCGCAAAAAACATCTTCTTGACATGTCGACAACACGAACCAAACTCTTCCAGGCCACAACTACAGTGTTTGATGGTCTAAGTAGTGTTGGTCTACGATGGTCTAATGTTGTTTGCAGGCAGCAAATGAAGACCATAGGTTGGCATAATGCTATGTGTTACAAACCTGCATAGGTTTATGCAGGGAAAAAAATGGAATAACTTTGATTACGACTTTGGCTCTTTCTTTTGGGAAACAATAGCTCCATTTATCTGCACTTTGATCTTTGAAACTGTGCAGACCTTTTACATTCACAAATGGCTATACACTACATGAAAGATGATATCCAAAAAAGCAAAATAAGGGTATTTTAAATTTGTTACAGCATTTTTTTAAACTAAGAAAGCCTCTGTCAAGCAACTAAATATGTAATTTAACATATAATGCATCCCTAGGCTAGTCTCGGGAGATATGTGAGACTGAGACTTGTTCTTGAGTCCAAGAGAAAATAATTTGTACAAATGCTAGTTGCAGACTTGAGCTGATGAATCAAGATGAGTCACAGACACAGCCTCAAACTATAGCTGGCGTTTAGTACACCGGCAGTGTGAACTGATTTATATGAAGAAAAAACAACAACAACCCCAGTCTATGATGTCACCATATCATGCATTTTATCTGTCATACTTGTCTTGTCATACTAATCAAACTTAAGGTTAGCATGTCTGTGAAACTGAAGAACAGATATGCAAACTAAACATTGGAGCCAAGTTATATCAAGCTATAAGACATACTGTTATTAATAATGTTAATCAAACATCATAGGCATGGACATGTAATCCTGAATGATTTAGAAAATAGATTCATTTAGACTTTTGTGTTTTTCCTCGGAGGTACAGAAGTTAAAAATGATTTAATAATTAAAAATATTTAGAAGCCTAAATTAATGTATGGCTCCAATGAGACTGATTTGACACTTATTGTCTTGTCATAATGCATGCAAATACGCATGTGCTTTAATACAAATATCTCTGGCTTCTTGATTTCTGCTAAATGAATGAATATCTGATGAACAAACATATATTTGAAGATGTATAACACATTAAAACATTTTATTTAACTTTAATTTTAATCAACAGTGCAACGTTTTTTTATTAATTTGATACATTTCATACATAGATTTTGTTTGGGCATTAAGCTGAAACTGCAGTTTTACATTTAGCTTTTTTTTTCAATGATTGGTGTAACGTAATGTTTTCAGATTGATATACTCAAAATAAGTTATATTAAATAAATATTTGTGTCTTAAATAAATGTTACCATATGCAGCACGTTTTTTTTAGGCTGTCTGACATTTTTACAGTGCAGTTTACTTTACAGTCTTTAGGTGAGAATAATCAAAGCCAGAATTATTTCAGGCATTTCAGAGTTACAAAAATGAAATCTTTTGGGCTAAAACTTTGTTTTATGTGTCGATGACTTTGGAAAGGCAGTGCATTATAAAGTCAGCTGGCTTTATAAAACTTTAATTCCTACTGAGAAGATGCCAGCCAGAAAGGTAATAACTGTTTGGGGTCATTATGACCCCACTGGACTTTTCCTTCATTTTTTAAAAGTGTTACCTTCATCTCAGGGGCATGAAACTCTCTGACTTTTCCTAAATAATCTATCTAAACATGCACAAACAAACTGGGCTTGATTTGGTTGTTCTAAAGGTATTTAAAAAAAAAAATACCGTATAATGGTCCGATGTGCCGCCCGCGGGACGTTGGGCTGTTTAAGGGATTTAAAAAAAACAAAAAAACATTTTTCATGTGCCAATTTAAGGCCTAGTTATGTATTTGTGCAGTAAATAGGTAAAAAAACGTAAAAAAAAATTCCAAAGAAACAGCATAAATGTATAGTTGAGAAGTAAATAAAAAAAATGATATACAGTTTTCCATATAGAAATGTATATTTCCTTATGCATTCGCTCTTTAAATGTTTGGGGTCATTTTGACCCCAAAGATATTAAGTGTTATTTAAATCCACACATTTTTTTTAACGTTAGATGAGTTTAAACATTTTAGTAAAAGATTCATGACACATCTCTTTTCAGGGTGGTGTGGAAATTCCTGTAGTTCCTTCCTAAAGTTGTATTGTCATCTGTCCCAATATAGATCTGTAGTTTACAGTTTCCTGCAGGCACGACCGGCGCAGAGAGGCATTTCCGACCATTTTTCACTCTTCAATATGGAATGGGGAGATGGTGTAAAGACTGAACAGGCCTGTCCAACTATGTTGACCAGCCCATGACTGGACAGTTAAGAGCATCTTAACCAGCACATGGAGTTCACGTGAGCTCTGTTTCAATCAAAACACACCACAAAACTCTTCTAGGGGTGTGTCTGCTCTATTCTCATTTGAAGTAAACTTATCGCTCATGAACGCGTGAACACTGTATTCAATATTCCCTAGTGAAAAAATACCTGTACGAAAGATTAATTTAAAATACATTTATTTCACACTTAGTATAATACAAATGCATTACCATATCGCTTACTTGAGATATCGCTTACTGATATAAAATGTATTATTAAACTATATTTGGAACTCTTTTTTTATTGCACAATGCACATTTCTTAATATTAAGCCTAAAATGTGTTTTAATGTCACTATTAGTGAGGACAATATGTTTAATATCAGTCTTTAAATACAAGATATTTAACCTAAAGTAAACTTGCAATAGTTCCATCTTGGCACAATCAAATATACTTAAGTATATCTTTAGTTGGACCTCACACTATTTCCAGATAACTAAAGTGCAAAATTAGTTGTTCCAATTTAGCAGATTCAAAAGTATAATTGCGGGGTATTTAGATTAAGTAGGCTACATAAATATATGTATCTGTAATATAGCATAAAATAAATGTATTTTAAATGCGTTGTGGTACTTATTTTTCACTAGGGTTCTCTTTAAAAAAAAGTGATTACAAAATTTTCTAAGCCTTTATTTATTTCATCACAGCAGGTCTAGGTCTTTTGTCATGGTTTGGCATAAAGCAAGTAGACTTCAGAGAAGTGAATGAGACATTGAAGACTACAGAAAAGCGCAGCTAGTGTGTATGGGGATCATATATTAACAATCATACCCCTTGCTCTGTCTTAATCCGTTTAGCAATTTAATACTATAAGCTGATCAAGTAAGAATGCCAGTTATTATTGGTTTACCCCCGCCCGCCGACTCAACGCCCTCGGAGAGGCGACAAATGAAATTAAAAATGAAATGAACTGCCTTTCGTTTTAGAAGCAAACTTAAATTTACTCAGGAAACTTTGTTTTGTAGTCGATTTATTTAGCAAAGGACGTGGAACTTATAAATAGCTAACTTATTAAATTAATTGTAAAAAATATCATTTAAAATAATAAAATTAATAAGTAACAATAAAATCCATAGATGTAGCTTAAATTATTCATTTTTGCTATTTTTATTAAATTATATATACATGGAAGTTTTCATATAGGCTAATGCAACAATAATACATATATATATATATATATATATATATATATATATATATATATATATATATATATATATATATATATATATATATATATATATATGTCGTTGCATTATAGGCTACCACATTTTTGTGAAGAATTGGCTACTGTTTCCATTTAGTTTTGGGTAGTTACTGTTTTACGTAGCACAACATTTGCAACATGAAATTGCCTTATGCCAAAAATTGCCAAAAATATATTGAGCAAACCTGTGATCCATGTCCTGATGTCCCCACATGATCCTGAGCGATCCGATACAAAACGTCCCATTTAACAAGCGACATCACATCACAGCAGCAAAAGTGATCCACATGTGATCTAAAGGCTCAGTCTGTAGTTTTCGAGATTTAATTGTCTGTGCATCTATAATGAACAGCAGACACTGCATAAACTCCTGAAACACTGAAGTGAGTGCAGAGGACTGAGTCAGACAGAGAAAGAGGAGGTGGCTGAGAAAGGGAGGGAGAGAGAGACAGAGAGAGGTTCATTTGGACTGTAAAAAGTGGATAGGCATGGTGTACCCAAAAGATTTCAGGTCGATTAAGTCATTTTAAATCAGACTTATAATATCTACCATTGATTATGTTACCATTTTTTTTTTACTTTTAAAAAAACGTTTTAAAAGGCAATTTTATGTTTGAATTTTTGTTTTGTTTATTACACTCGCCACTTTAGGTCCAATGCAAAAAATAGTTGAAACCACTATAGGATAGTAATGAATTAACGTGTTAGTTGACTTAGCTGCGAGGTCTCGTGGGACAGGGTGGAGTGTGAGATAGGGTGGATTCTGTACGGCATGGGAGTCATTATAAAAACAAAAACAAAAAAAAATCATAAAACTACAATGGAAAGAAATACACTCGTGTTTATCACACCTGCTGCTGCTCCATTACGCAGTAGCGTGCCGCGCATGCGTGTTAAGATAGCAGACTGATTTGGGGGTTCGGTGAGTCGATGATGTCATCTCGCTCCAAGCGAGCAAATAATTACGCAGAGGATAGAAACTTGCTGTGAGCCATAAGGGGTTATTAAAATTTCATGGGCTCTTGCTGTGTGAGTCTAGTCATGCTGTTTTAGCTATTCCTTGAAAAGGAAGGACAAACAGTCTTTGTTTATTTAGACAAATTGTATAGGCTACAATAATATTGTTTTTAGCATTGGTATTGTATTCCATGACCCACTGTTGTCGTCTTGCAATAATCACAAATTGTCTATTATGTATAGTTTTTATTAAATATGTAAATATATTAATAATATGTTGTTATTCATCAAATGTAGCACTTTTACGTGACCAGCGTCAGTTGTGATTTTCAACAGCAGATGTCGCTGTCGGGCTCGGTCAAATTCATACACTGACGTCAGAAAAAAGGTTGAAACATTGAGGCCGGTTTCACAGACGGGGTTAGATTAAGCCAGAATTAGGCTTTAGTTTAATTTAGACATTTAAGAATCTTTTATAAACGTGCTTTAGAAAAAAATATGACTGGTGTAGCCCAGGGGCGTGTATTTTTGGGGGGTCCCGTCTTTAAATGAGGGGGCAACATATAAAATTGTATATACAATTCTGGCTATATGTATATATATATATATATATATATATATATATATATATATATATATATATATATATATATATATATATATATATATATATATATATATATCCTCGTGTAACATGTAAGGGTGGCGCTGCCAATAAAGAACCTAAAAGCTGTCACAAAGAACCGGCAAAAGTAATGATTATGATTATGTAAAATATAGCAAGGAGATATTTTAATTGTTTATTAATAAACAAGTGTTTTCTTTGTCGGCTAAGATGAAGTTGACGATGCTGACTCGCGGTAGTGAACGAGTCAGCAGTAGGCTAGTGAACGCGCCAGAGAGAAATGCACATTTCATAAGGATTACATAAGCAGAGAGCAGTCTGTAGTCTGTTTTCTTTCGTTTTGAATTGTTCTGTTTAAAAATAGACATGTGAGGCAAGTAGGCTACCTTATAAGCTGAATTTCGGTTCATTTATAAGACGAGCTGCAGTTCACGCGCCGGCGCCTTCGTTTCTTATCTGCTATATTTACTTCTTATTTATTAAATCCAGGCAATTGGTTGATGAAACATTTATTTAAAATTAAGATACAATTAATACAAAACGAAATTCAGGTTAAAGAAAGGTTTTGTCCTTTCTGTTTGATGTCTCTGTGAAAGTTTTAAAGCATCTTGCCGCTTTCAGATCGCTCACGTCCGTAGCGGAGAACACGTCCGTTACATTGTTTTTTCCTCATAAATGCGAACACGAAAAATTAAATAAAATAAAATGAATATTTTATGTACTGTGGAGACTGAGAGCCAACCTTTCTTCATCCAGTGGGTAGTATTACTTTTTTTTTTTTTTTTTTTTTTTTTTTTAAGCAATCAAAAATCTGAGGGGGCCGGACATGTAAATGAGGGGGCCTAGGCCCACCCAGGCCCGCTCGTGGCGCCACTGGTGTAGCCTACATCTTGAGGCAAAACAATGACACTGACATATTTTAAGATATGCCAGTGCAAGTTGCTTTCAGTTAAAACAGCTCAAACATGCATTTTAAGTCAAGTCAAGTCAAGTATATTTATATAGCGCTTTTCACAATATCATTTGTATCAAAGCAGCTTCACAGTATCAATCAAATACAGGTCCTTCTAAAAAAATTAGCATATTGTGATAAAGTTCGTTATTTTCCATAATGTAATGAAAAATATTTAACTTTCATATATTTTAGATTCATTGCACACCAACTGAAATATTGCAGGTCTTTTATTGTTTTAATACTGATGATTTTGGCATACAGCTCATGAAAACCCCAAATTCCTATCTCAAAAAATTTGCATATCATGAAAAGGTTCTCTAAACGAGCTATTAACCTAATCATCTGAATCAACTAATTAACTTTAAACACCTGCAAAAGATTCCTGAGGCTTTTAAAAACTCCCAGCCTGTTTCATTACTCAAAACCGCAATCATGGGTAAGACTGGGTAAGACCTGACTGCTGTCCAGAAGGCCATCATTGACACCCTCAAGCAGGAGGGTAAGACACAGAAAGAAATTTCTGAACAAATAACCTGTTCCCAGAGTGCTGTATCAAGGCACCTCAGTGGGAAGATTGTGGGAAGGAAAAAGTGTGGCAAAAAAACGCTGCACAACGAGAAGAGGTGACCGGACCCTGAGGAAGATTGTGGAGAAGGACCGATTCCAGACCTTGGGGGACCTGCGGAAGCAGTGGACTGAGTCTGGAGTAGAAACATCCAGAGCCACCGTGCAAAGGCGTGTGCAGGAAATGGGCTACAGGTGCCGCATTCCCCAGGTCAAGCCACTTTTGAACCAGAAACAGCGGCAGAAGCGTCTGACCTGGGCTACAGAGAAGCAGCACTGGACTGTTGCTCAGTGGTCCAAAGTACTTTTTTCGGATGAAAGCAAATTTTGCATGTCATTCGGAAATCAAGGTGCCAGAGTCTGGAGGAAGACTGGGGAGAAGGAAATGCCAAAATGCCTGAAGTCCAGTGTCAAGTACTCACAGTCAGTGATGGTCTGGGGTGCTATGTCAGCTGTTGGTGTTGGTCCACTGTGTTTTATCAAGGGCAGGGTCAATGCAGCTAGCTATCAGGAGATTTTGGAGCACTTCATGCTTCCATCTGCTGAAAAGCTTTATGGAGATGAATATTTCATTTTTCAGCACGACCTGGCACCTGCTCACAGTGCCAAAACCACAGGTAAATGGTTTACTGACCATGGTATTACTGTGCTCAATTGACCTGCCAACTCTCCTGACCTGAACCCCATAGAGAATCTGTGGGATATTGTGAAGAGAAAGTTGAGAGACGCAAGACCCAACACTCTGGATGAGCTTAAGGCCGCTATCGAAGCATCCTGGGCCTCCATAACATCTCAGCAGTGCCACAGGCAGATTGCCTCCATGCCACGCCGCATTGAAGCAGTCATTTCTGCAAAAGGATTCCCGACCAAGTATCGAGTGCATAACTGAACATAATTATTTGAAGGTTGACTTTTTTTTTGTATTAAAAACACTTATTTTATTCGTCGGATGAAATATGCTAATTTTTTGAGATAGGAATTTTGGGTTTTCATGAGCTGTATGCCAAAACCATCAGTATTAAAACAATAAAAGACCTGAAATATTTCAGTTGGTGTGCATTGAATCTAAAATATATGAAAGTTTAATTTTTATCATTACATTATGGAAAATAATTAACTTTATCACAATATGCTAATTTTTTGAGAAGGACCTGTAGATGCCATTCTTCTTATGATGTAACGAGTACATCAGGATTTAAAGGAAGTGTTCCCAGTTCTGGCTGACCTAATCTATGCATCCTAACATTGAATTATAGAAGTCTATAATGTATTATGTGTATGCTAGGTCAAAGAGATGTGTTTTTCGTCTAGCTTTGAACTGACAGAGTGTGTCTGCTCCCCGGACATTGGTAGGAAGATTGTTCCAAAGTTTTGGTGCTAAATAGGAAAAGGATCTACCGCCAGCAGTCAATTTTGATATTCTAGGTATTATCAACTGGCCCAAATTTTGAGATCGCAATAGACTTGAAGGACTATAATGCGTTAAGAGCTCACTCAAGTACTGCGGAGCTAAACCATTTAGTGCTTTGTAAGTAATCAACAATGTTTTAAAATGTATACAATGTTTAATAGACAGCCAATACAGTCTTGACAGAACCGGGCTAATATGGTCATATTTCCTGGTTCTAGTAAGAACTCGAGCTGCTGCGTTTTGAACTAGCTGTAGTTTATTTATTAAGCGTGCAGGGCAACCACCCAGTAGAGCATTACAATAAGCTAGTCTTGATGTCATGAAAGTATGAAGTAATTGTTCCGCATTTGTTAATGAGAGCATATGTCGTAATTTAGATATATTTTTAAGATGGAAAAATGCGGTTTTACAGACACGTGACTTTCAAATGAAAGATTGCTATCAAAGAGCACACCCAGGTTCCTAACCGACTACAAAGACTTAACAGAGCAGCCATCAAGTGTTAGACAGTATTCTAGGTTATTACGTGTGGAAGTTTTTTGTCCAATAATTAGAATCTCTGTTTTTTCAGAGTTTAGTAGTAGGAAATTACCAGTCATCCAATTTTTTATATCAGCTATGCATTCCGTTAATTTTGTGAAATGGTAAGTTTCGTTAGAAATTGAAGAAATATAGAGCTGAGTATCATCGGCATAACAGTGAAAGCTAATTCCATGTTTCCTAATGATATCTCCTAATGGTAGCATGTACAGAGTGAACAGCAGCGGTCCTAGTACTGAGCCTTGTGGTACGCCATACTGAACTTGTGATCGATAAGACATCTCTTCATTTACTGCTACAAACTGATAACAGTCTGGTAAGTATGATTTAAACCATGCTAGTGCAATTCCACTAATGCCAACATAGTTTTCTAGTCTATTTAAAAGAATGTTGTGGTCAATTGTGTCAAATGCAGCACTAAGATCAAGTAACACTAATAGAGAGATACAACCACGATCAGATGATAAGAGCAAATCATTTGTAACTCTAATGAGAGCTGTCTCAGTACTATGGTGCGGTCTAAATCCTGACTGAAAATCCTTGCAGATATCATTTCTTTCAAGAAAGGAACACATTTGTGAGGATACTGCTTTTTCTAATATCTTTGACAGAAAAGGCAGATTTGAGATCGGCCTGTAATTGCCTAATTCTGGAGGATCAAGTTGCGGATTTTTGCGGTTTTATCATAGCCAGCTTAAAGGTTTTTGGTATGTATCCTAGAGACAAAGACGAATTAATGCTATTAAGAAGAGGATCTATGATCTCTGGAAGCATCTCTTTCAATAGCTCAGTCGGTATAGGGTCTAACATACAAGTTGTCGATTTAGATGAATTAACGAGTTTGCAGAATTCTTCCTCTCCTATAGGAACAAATGAATAACATTTTTCCTCAGGGAGACTACAATGCACTCCCTGATGCGATACTGTAGTAGACGGTTGCATAGTTAGAATTTTGTCCCTGATATTATCAATCTTATAAGTGAAGAAGTTCATAAAGTCATTACTGTTGTGCTGCTTGGAAACTTATGTGCTTGAAGCTTTCTTTTTCGTTAGTTTAGCCACTGTTTCAAATAAGTATCTAGGATTATGTTTATTTTCTTCTAAGAGGGTTGAAAAATAAGCAGATCTGGCAGCTTTTAAAGCCTCTCTGTAAGCAATCGAGCTCTCCTTCCATGAAATGCGAAATAACTATATTTTGTTTTCTTCCAGTTGCGCTCCATTTTAGTCTGGGACTATGGTTTAAACCTTTATACCGGGGTAAACGTTTTGTCAAATTAGGCCCAGTATTTAAATTGTAGCTCATATTTTAAAACATTAAACTCATTTACAATTCAAGTTACAACTAAAAAAAGTACAAATGGGTGAGGCGTGTAGACTGTCTGAAAAATAGGTGTTAAAATTGTGCAAATGTTTGGGCAGAGTTTGTGTAGGTTGACATCAGATATTTGATGGTTTTGAGATGAGTGGTTTTTAGGGCTGTTAAGTTGCTTCCCCTGAAGCAACTTAACAGCCCTAAAAACCATTCATCTCAAAGAAGATCAGTGCTGTGAGTCTGAACCTGAGTAACTTCAGGGCAGATGCGATGCTTCCAGGCTCATGTTACAAAGACCTGCTAAATTTTTCATCCACAGGAGGCAACAGTAGATGGCTCTCTGCTAGTAGGGAAAGAGGAGATGGTGGACGACTAAAAGTCCCAATGACAATGGCATATGGGCAACGATGGGTGCACACATTTGGGAAAATCTTGCCTTTCAAAACAGACACCAAAGCTGCATATAGGCCAGAATCCATTATTACTTTGTAGAGTGTTTCATGAATGAATATGGAAAACATGCATTTAAACGCTGAATTTATAGGATAGCACAGCACGCAAGCCATAGTGATTTTTTTCTCAAAATAGTGAGAAATAAGTCACAATTGTGTTAACTCGTAGAGAAAGAAAGTCCAAATGGAAAATATTAAACTCACAATTCGGAGAAAAAAAAGTCTGAATTGTGCGATGTTAACCCCTTCCCTGCCTTTGACGGAATATTCCTTCTTTTATGAGACAGCAGTGCTTCCACGTTGTTGACCGAATTTTCCGTCATTTATGAGAAAACGCTTCCACGTTGTTGACCGACTTTTCCGTAGTAAATGAGACAACGCCCCTTCACATGTTGAAATTTTCCATCTTTCCGCGTTTTTACTGTAGGTGGGTGGTAGTTAGGGGGGCGCTATTACACATCTTTTGAAAGAGATCTGAATCTCTGGATCAAAACACAGTAAAAAAAAAAAACACAGTATTTTCTCAGCTTTTTGTTCAAAATGTTGCATTTTTACGAATCTTTTCACATTCCAGTGTTGATAAAAAAAAATCCATGAAGCTAGAATTTAAAAAATATATATGTTTAATGGGCTCTGTTCCTTCTTTTGATATATTGCATGTTCAGATATTCATACAACAAAATATTCTGGGAGCCATGAAACTTTTGTGAAAATTATCAGAAATGTGGTGGCTCAAGGTTTTTTTGTAAAAAAAAAAAAAAAAAAAAAAAAATCAAATTAAGTCAATACATCAATTCTTCTTCCAAGACGTGTTTTTGTCTTAATCTGATTCCTATTGAATTCCTATCATACTTTCCATCTAAACCGGTTATATCTCTTAAGCCTAGTAGTGAATGTTTTATGTGCATTCCTTACTGTTGTTGTTTTTCTGGAGAAATGTTTAAAGCCATAAAACTAAGTGATCCACATTGACCTAATTGCAGTCTGTGATTGATATCTCCACGGTGAAGGTTACATTTTATATTATAGAGTAATGATTCCTCTTGACTTGGCCAAAAGTCATTAAACGGCACTATCTTTATTAGCCAAGCTTGATTTCAAGTTATAACTTGTATAGACCGAAATCACTGGTGACTGTACACCATGATGACAACACTCACATTGGGAAGTCATAAAAGGTCCATATTGTAATGGAAAGAACCACAGAATAATCCTAAGAACACAATTCCTCATTCCATCCACCCACTCTAGTCATGGCACAGCTATTACTCACCTCCTGTGGCTGGTAGTCCTGCCCAAAATGACAGGTTACTGATGCTCATATGCTGCTGTGTGAATGTGGGTCATATTCCAGACATGCATAAAGACTGTTATTCCAGAATAAGGTTCTGTCATGTGTACTCGACAACAGGACTGTCTCTGTAGAGTGAGTGCAGGACATTGTACAACGCTAAACTTTGTCCACAGCTCTCAACTTACAACCATTTAAATGTGAATGCTTCAATTTCATCCTGCCGTCTTTCATGCGTCTCATGTTGCAAGTAATTGCAGCTATACGGATACACACACACACACACACACACACACACACACACACACACACACACACACACACACACACACACACACACACACACACACACACACGCACACACGCGCACTAAGTACAATTAGCTCATCCCCAGCCATTGCTTAATTGACTTCACACAGATATGTCTATGTATTTGGTTTTTAGCCACACACATTTTCAGTTTCACAAGAATTTTAAGTATGAATTGGTATGAGGAAAAAGTTCTGGATTTTTTAATTATAGAGTTAGGGTTTCGTTTATATTTCCTTAAAAATATCGTGAAGACCTCAGACGCCCACACAGCTGTCTATTTGCACATTCCTGCGGTCAGGTGCTGCACACATGGAGTGTTCAAATGTGTCGTGTACGATGCATGTATTACAAAGCTCAGTGAACGTTTAATTATTTATGAAGTCTTTTTTTAAATATATATATACCTTTGACCTTTAATCAAGCCTTTTATTACTGCCCTCAGAACTCTGACAGAGAATACTCAGATGCATTTTGTAAACAGAAAATTAAATTGATTACAGTGTTATAAAAGGACAGTTCAAACTAAAATTGTCCAAGATTTTTTTTTTAAAAGCAACACCACCCATTCACACTACACAGAATACAGAGGCACACGTTTTTAAATATGAACTACAGATACATCCTTTTGTCCACAAAATGGGTCGCCCCTTGAAGGTGCAGTAAGCGATTTCTGAGAAACGCTGTTGAAAGTGGATCAGATCCGAACAGATCCTTTAATTCCCTACCAGAATCGATTGCGTTCCCAAACACCAGGCACCCAAACACAAGATTACATGACAGTATTTATTGTGTTCCTTCTACACGCTCTGAGGCACACAACATGTATGATGGAGGAAAAAAGAGCCACAGTGGCTTCTCCGATTGTTGCAACTTCCATTTTTATTACAGATGTTTTATGCCAATTTCACAGGAAGTGATGAATTTGTTCTCTTGAACACTCGGGATGGAAATGGTGCTTTATTCTGAAATTTGTATGCAATATTCCAGTTTTTGTGCATAAGTTAAATTCACAACTTTGGATGGAATCATAGCTATTCTTTGTCTGGAGCTGGTGCTGGCAAATAACAACAAACAATTGCTTGTATATACTTTTATGTACTCTGTATTGTTACGTCCTCAGGGACGTTTATATTGTTTTTTGTGTGTTTTGGGTTTTTTTTTGGTCTTCTCGCTCTTTCTCTCCCTCTCACTTTCCCTTTCGCAGGTCGTAGATGATTGGCTTTTCCTCTTGTCAATCATCTTTAACGAGTTGAGTTGGTGGGAGGCGGGATCTTCATCAGCGGGATGCTTTACACCTGGAGAAGCCCTATTTAAGATACATCTCACCGCCTGCAAGAGAGAGAGATTTTTGGTTTTGCTTTGAGACGTTTTGTTTTCTCTTCGGTTGATTTTAGTTCTGTTAAATGTTTATTTTGTCTGTCGTGTTACGCTTGCTTTTTTTGTTCCGAGTGTTCCCTGAAACTTCTCATTCGTGAGCTCTGAGTCTGTTAAACAGCTTTGCAAAGCTGGGTTAAGCGGGAAGGAGGAAGGGAATAGGTAAGATTGTCACGTGACATACATTCTGCACACTTAGTAGTTTCTTTTGTCTATATTCATTAGGTTAGGGATTTGTGCCACCCCCTGTATTTTTGTTTTCATTAGTCAGTATAGTTTATTTACGACGTCTCGGACGTTGAAGACTTTTTCTTTGATCTTTTGTTTTAGTTTAGGTTTAGATTGAAATGGTTTAGTTAGATTCGTTTTGCTTATGTTATTTTCATTTGTTTGGCACAAATCCTGTTTTTCCCTTTCTTCCATTTTGTCTTGTTCACATGTAATATAAATTACTTTATCCTTATTAAACTACTTCTTATTCTGTTTTTGGTTGTGTCTCTCGTGTTTCTCAAAGCATACAGTGTTCAATTGAGACGTATGTCTGAACTGGTCTTGTGTTCCCCTTCCAAAAATCCCAAGACGGGTGAGAGCCAAAGAAGGGTTGTAACATAATGGGGGCTCGTCCGGGATCCAACTGATTAATAAATAACCAGTTCAGGACACCGTCTCTTGTATCACTGGGTGTGTTGAGAACTCGTACGTGCGGTTGTTCGGCGTCATAAGGATGTTTATTTTGGAAAGGTTTCTTGAGAGTCCCTCGCTAGAAGAATTAGATAGTTGTAGGAAGGATGATTTGGTGATGATAGCAAGTCATTTTCAGTTCTCGGTAAATAGGCAGTCTCTTAAAAAAGAGATTAAGTCTGTGGTATATAGTCGATTAGTAGAGATGAATGTGCTTGCGTTGCCGGAGGAGGAAGCTGTAGTTGCGGACAGTGTGGAGGAGGGTACGTCTGGTAGGAGTGAGAATGTGGGTGGGGAGGGGCTAACGCCTACGGCGGAGGTTGAGGCTGAGGCTAGGGCGGGGTTGCCTCCCTTTGATCCGTTCTCCCCTATGTCTGTTTGCTCAAAAGGGGAAACAAGACTGAAAGTCCGTTTGGCCCGTTTGCAATTTGAATCGCAGGAGAAGGTGCAGGCTCGGCAGGCGGAGATGGATTTGAAATTACGAGTTCGTAAACTTGAGATCGAGGCGGAGACGCAGGTCAGAATGCGACAGCTGGAGCTTGACGCAATGCGAATTGTGGGGGGTTCCGCTGCGCGACCAGATTCCCCTCGAGTTAGTTCCGCTGCCACTGTTGACCGTTCTCCCGTTGGGGTGCCTACTCCTACTGTTGCCCCAGCGTCTGCTTCCTCCGTAGCAACCGAGTCATTCGATGTTGGTAAAAATATTACACTATTGCCACATTTTCGTGAGACCGAGGTAGATTCCTACTTTAGTGCCTTTGAGCGCATTGCTGTGTCTTTTCGTTGGCCAAAAGATTGTTGGGCTTTGTTACTGCAATGTCGGTTAGTTGGTAAAGCGATGGAGGTTTTCTCTACTCTTTCCTTAGAGGACAGTTTGAATTATGACACTGTAAAATTAGCAATTCTACGTGCCTACGAGTTAGTTCCAGAAGCATATAGACAGAAATTTAGAGGCCATAAGAAGAGCTTGTCTCAAACATTTGTTGAATTTGCAAGAGAGAAGGTTCTTCTCTTTGATAAATGGTGCAGTGCAACTAAGGTGGATGATTTCAATTCCTTAAGGGAATTAATTCTGCTTGAGGAGTTTAAGGGATGTTTATCCGAACGTGTGGTCATCTATTTGAACGAACAGAAGGTTAATGCGTTGGCGCCAGCTGCTGTTTTAGCAGACGAGTTTATGCTCACTCATAAGGGTGCATTTTTCGTGACGCGTAGTGAAAAGAGCGGGACTGGTTGTTCATCTCGAACTCAGGGTGTTCGGGAAAAATCTGGTGTGCCGCATTCGAAAGAGCTAAGGGATTGCTTTTATTGCCATAAACCCGGACATTTGATTGCTGACTGCCCGGTGCTGATGCGTAAACAGCAATCTAGGGATCCGAAAAGTGTTGCGTTCGTAAAGACTGTACCACCGTCGGAACTATCGTGTTGTACTGAGGGTTTTGATGTAAATTATGAACCTTTCGTTATGACAGGATTTGTTTCGTTGTCTGGAAAGGAAGAGGATCGGAGGGAAATCTCTATTCTCCGAGATACTGGTGCCATGCAATCTATTATGCTGTCTGATGTGTTACCGTTCTCTGATGTATCATATTGTGGCTCAAACATTTTGATTCGTGGGATAGAAATGCAAGTAGTGTCTGTTCCTTTGCACAGTGTGCATTTACAATGTACACTGGTTTCAGGGGTCGTGCGAGTTGGAATTCGTAGTTCACTCCCCGTAAAAGGAATTACACTTATTTTAGGAAACGATTTGGCTGGAGGCAAAGTTTTGCCAGCTCCAGAGGTGACCGATGTTCCGTATGTTTGTCCAATTGTTGATGACGTCATTAATTTGCACCCGGAAGTGTTTTCTGCTTGTGCAGTTACTCGTGCTCAGTCAGCTAAAACAGGGCGCGAAGTTGATTTGGCTGACTCGCTGATGGGATCCGTCTTGGCGAATGATGTGAAAACCTCTGAAATTAAGATGGGTTTTGGAAGTGTTCCTAAGGTGAGAAATTCAGAAAATTGGCTAGAAAGTTTGAATTCGTTAGATCTACCCATTACTCGTTCTCAGATCGTTGTTGCACAAAACGAGGATCCCTCTTTGAGAAAGTGTTTGTCAGCTGTAATTAGCTCTGAGGCTGCTAGGAAAAGAAATATTGCCTACTTCGTAGACAATGGTTTACTTATGCGTAAGTGGTGCTCTAAAGTTGAGGAGGATTTGGATTGGAACGTGGTATATCAAGTGGTAGTTCCAATCCAATATCGTTCTCATGTATTGTGTTTGGCGCATGAACATTTGCTTTCGGGACATTTGGGGGTAACGAAAACTTACCATCGTATTCTTCAGCATTTTTTTTGGCCTGGGTTGAAGCGAGACGTTGCAAAATTTTGTCGTACGTGTCATACTTGTCAACTTGCAGGAAAGCCGAATCAGGTTATCTTACCCGCTCCACTGTCTCCTATCCCGGTTATAGGAGAAGCGTTTGAGGAGGTACTGGTTGATTGTGTCGGACCATTACCGAAAACGAAAGCAGGTAATCAATATCTATGTACTATAATGTGTAGAGCGACCAGATTTCCCGAGGCTGTTCCATTGCGGAAGATAACGGCTCCTGTTATTCTGAAAGCTTTGACTAAGTTCTTTTCTACTTTTGGACTTCCGAAAGTTGTCCAAACAGATCAGGGTACAAATTTTTTGTCGCGAGTTTTTACCCAAACGCTAAAGTCTTTGTCCATCGAGCACCGAGTTTCTAGTGCATATCACCCAGAGAGCCAGGGTGCGATCGAAAGGTTTCATCAGACCTTAAAAACCATGCTTCGAAAATTTTGTATGGACACAACTAAAGATTGGGATGAAGGAATTCCTTTGGTATTGTTTGCCGTACGCGAGAGTGTGCAGGAATCGCTCGGTTTTAGTCCGGCCGAGTTGGTTTTTGGACATACTCTTCGGGGACCACTAAAGGTTTTGAAACATCAGATGATGGAGAGTAAAACAGAGAAGAAAACGAATATCCTTGATTACGTTAGTCGATTTCGAGAGAAACTGCACAGTGCATGTGATCTTGCGCGTAACTTCTTGAGAAATGCGCAGTCGGAGATGAAGGATCGATTTGACAGGCACGCTGTCGCACGGTCTTTTCAGCCTGATGACAAGGTTGTGGTATTATTGCCGGTACCAGGGTCTGCATTGTCTGCTAGATTTACTGGTCCGTATAGCATAGTTAGGAAACTCAGTGATACGGACTATGTTATATCTACTCCCGAAAGAAGGCGTAAGACGCGTGTTTGTCACATTAACATGCTTAAAGCATATTATGCTCGTGATGATTGTGCACCTGTTAAACCGTTCCCAGACAATGCAGCTGTTTTAATAACGTCTAAAGCTTCTTCTGTTTTAGAAGGTGACCTGAATGAGGATGAGGATGGACTGGTATTGAGAAATACTCCCCAACAATGTAGTAAATTGGGAAATTCCGCTATTCTGTCCAATCTGTCTTCTCATTTATCTTCCCTACCTAATGGGCAAAGGCAGGACGTGGTTGCTCTCATTACATCATTTCCCGTTCTGTTTTCTGATGTCCCATCCCAGACTGGGGTGTTACAGCATGATATTGATGTTCGAAATGCAAAACCGATAAAACAACATCCTTATCGAGTGAACGAGGTTAAGAGGTCCGCTATGAAGACAGAAACTGACTATTTGTTAGAAAATGATTTAGCTCGTCATAGTTGTAGTCCGTGGAGTTCCCCATGTCTGCTCGTTAAGAAACCTGATGGTTCTTTTCGTTTTTGTACGGATTACCGAAAAGTCAATGCTGTCACCGTGCCTGATTGTTACCCGCTCCCTAGAATGGAGGATTGTGTCGACAGTATCGGTTTCGCTAGATTTGTCAGCAAACTTGACTTACTTAAAGGGTACTGGCAGGTACCATTAACCCCACGTGCGTCCGATATATCTGCATTCGTAACTCCGGATTGCTTTCTACAATACCATGTTATGGCGTTCGGGTTACGAAACGCACCCGCTACGTTTCAGCGATTGATTCAAATCGTTCTCGCTGGGGTACCAAATTGCAAGGCATATTTGGATGACTTGGTGATCTTTTCTAGTGACTGGAAAGAGCATTTGTCTTTGTTGCGTACTGTGTTCGAACGTTTAGAACGTGCGTCTTTAACACTAAACCTTGCCAAGTGTGTGTTTGGTCAAGCTACTGTGACCTATTTGGGAAAGCATGTAGGAAATGGGCAAGTAAAGCCGGTAGATGAGAAAGTTGCTGCTATTACTGAGTTTCCTGTTCCTGTTACACGGCGAGAGTTAAGACGATTTCTGGGTATGATTGGTTACTACCGAAGTTTTTGTAAAAATTTTGCTACGGTAGTAACTCCTCTCACTAACCTCCTCAGTCCTAAGCAGACTTTTGTCTGGACTGATGAATGTCAGGTTGCATTTGAAAATGCTAAGGCTCTGATGTGTACCAGTCCAGTTCTAGCAGCCCCACAGTTTGATCAGGCGTTCAAGCTGGAGGTTGACGCGAGCGCAGTAGGCGCTGGAGCAGTCCTGATTCAGGAGGGTAAGGATGGTGTGAACCATCCAGTTTGTTTTTTTTCTCGAAAATTCAACAAACATCAAACAAATTATTCTACCATCGAAAAGGAAACCCTCGCTTTGCTATTAGCTTTACAGTTTTTTGAAGTTTATTTGGGTTCTTCGAATTTGCCTACAATTGTGTTCACTGATCACCATCCCCTTGTGTTTTTGTCCCGCATGTATAATGCAAACCAACGATTGATGCGCTGGGCTTTGTTTGTACAAAATTATCATTTGGAAATTCATCATAAGAAGGGTTCTGAGAACATCCTTGCTGATACTCTGTCTAGAGTTTAAAATGGGTACGTGTGTTTTCGCTTATAATGTAATGTTCAGGTTTTGTTTTTTTTGTATCAAACTATGAGTTTGATTTTAAATGTGGGGGTGTTACGTCCTCAGGGACGTTTATATTGTTTTTTGTGTGTTTTGGGTTTTTTTTTGGTCTTCTCGCTCTTTCTCTCCCTCTCACTTTCCCTTTCGCAGGTCGTAGATGATTGGCTTTTCCTCTTGTCAATCATCTTTAACGAGTTGAGTTGGTGGGAGGCGGGATCTTCATCAGCGGGATGCTTTACACCTGGAGAAGCCCTATTTAAGATACATCTCACCGCCTGCAAGAGAGAGAGATTTTTGGTTTTGCTTTGAGACGTTTTGTTTTCTCTTCGGTTGATTTTAGTTCTGTTAAATGTTTATTTTGTCTGTCGTGTTACGCTTGCTTTTTTTGTTCCGAGTGTTCCCTGAAACTTCTCATTCGTGAGCTCTGAGTCTGTTAAACAGCTTTGCAAAGCTGGGTTAAGCGGGAAGGAGGAAGGGAATAGGTAAGATTGTCACGTGACATACATTCTGCACACTTAGTAGTTTCTTTTGTCTATATTCATTAGGTTAGGGATTTGTGCCACCCCCTGTATTTTTGTTTTCATTAGTCAGTATAGTTTATTTACGACGTCTCGGACGTTGAAGACTTTTTCTTTGATCTTTTGTTTTAGTTTAGGTTTAGATTGAAATGGTTTAGTTAGATTCGTTTTGCTTATGTTATTTTCATTTGTTTGGCACAAATCCTGTTTTTCCCTTTCTTCCATTTTGTCTTGTTCACATGTAATATAAATTACTTTATCCTTATTAAACTACTTCTTATTCTGTTTTTGGTTGTGTCTCTCGTGTTTCTCAAAGCATACAGTGTTCAATTGAGACGTATGTCTGAACTGGTCTTGTGTTCCCCTTCCAAAAATCCCAAGACGGGTGAGAGCCAAAGAAGGGTTGTAACAGTATGTTCATTTTTTATTCTTCCTTGTCATTCGTTCGTCATCTGTGCAGCATTATTTTGCTTTGCTTCAGCTATGATAAAGAAATATTCCCTCTTGTATTGCCTGTTCAATCATACATTTTAGGGACGGAGCAATAAATGAATGGGTGTATTTGTTTGGGTTGATTTCAAATATCAACAGTGTTTCTCAGAAATTGTTTACTGCACCTTTAAAAGATATATAAACTCAGAAGTCAGGGGGAAAAGGTCTGAATTTAGAGATATTAACTCAATCTGCAGGAAAAATATATTCAGAATTGCAAGATTAAAGCTGTGAGGGATATACTATAGTCAGAATTATTAACTTGCCGTTTTGTGAGAAAAAGTCAGAACTGTAAGATAAAAAGTGATTTACCTTTTTTAAATGTTTCATGAAAACTAACCATTTTTAGAAAAAAAGCATGAAAGTCCACCCCTAAACATAACCATTAATGCGGCATAAGCAGATTGCACAAAATCACACGAATGAATACGAAATCATATGTCTTATGGTAATGTAATGAAGTTTGGTTCTATGACAAGGAGGGGAAAAAATGAAATAGAACAGATGCAAAATTCTAAACCTTTTGGTTGATCTCAAGATTGATCATACAAAAAGGTTTGGGAATCTCTGTTCTAGCCAGTGCGTCAATAAACATTTCATATATAGTATAATCTATAAGAGATCTTTCGTTCTCTAAACCTATAGCAAGAGGATTTTCTGAACTCCAGTATGAATATGAATCATTTGCTCTCAAGGTACCAAATTATAGAGGAGAGATACAAGAAGTTTCAGCATTAAGCAAATGCAATCTATAAAGAGACATCTCAGCATTCACAATACTATATATTGAGGTGCACTGAAGTGAGGAGAGACACTTTCATTGTGCTGTAAGTAGGGTGCCATGGGGCTTTGAGCTCCTAACAAGTGTTTAAGAAATGGTCAAACAAACTGCAAGACAAATAACAACACATGTGTCCCTCAAAACCCATCAAGGATCAGACAATCCTCACAGAGAGTGAAAGCAAGACAGAATGAAGTGGAAAAAAAGAGTGGCATCAATTTGTTACCAGGTCTTTCTCCTTCAAAGAAAGAGTGTCCCATATAGAGTAAAACTTTGAATTTGGGAGGTGAAAAGAAAGTCCCTCTGTATTCAGTACCAGTGATGAGATGGCTTTCATATGCAAATGCAGGAACTCAGTCCTGTATGTTCACTGGCCAAACCCTGAATCTCTCTCTGACCGTCTGAACTGACAAGTGTCTAGCTAATGGATTCTGAGAGGAATCAATCTAACCAACTTAAACACATTTCAATTTCAATGATACCTTGAATGCACCAAAGGTTATTTTTTTTCCACAGAAGATAGAGGTTAGAGAAGCGTTAAAGACAGGTAATCACACTGAATATGTTCAGAAAAGTGCAGGCTATAGCATTTAAAAAAATGTTAGCGAGGAGCAGCATGACCTCATGGTCAGCATCACGATTTAAATGAATTAATGAGATTGGAAGAAGTTTAAAATTGTGGCCATATTGCAATTATTCATTCCCCCATTTTAGTGTGAGATAATTTTTTTTTACAAATTCGGTTCAAATGGATCAATTTGTTTCCCTTAAGTTAAATCTGTCAAACCAGTTCCCAAAGAGGTATGAATGATTCAGTTCACGAATCACAAATCTGAATCGAAATCGGAGAAGCACGTTCTCTGGGCCGTGCACTCTTGTCTTTGTTTGAGTGATCGGGGCATTGTGTCTGGATCCTTTCTGTCTCATTTTGGTTTTGTTCTTGTCTTGTGTGTGTATGAGCACATGGCTTCAGTCATGTTTGTTTGCCATGTGCCTGTTACACATGTCTTTTCTGTCAGTCTTCAGTCTTGTGCCCACCTCCTGGTCATGGGTTTATTAGCCCCACCTGTCCTCCCTCATTACCTGTATTGTTTCCTTCCCTTTTTATTCTCCCTCTGTTCTCGGGCCTGTGCCAGATCCTCATGTATGTTTTGTGTGGAAGGCTAGCCTGTTTGTTGTGCCTTGGACTGTGTCCACCCCAGTGCCAGCAACACTTGACAACAAAGCAACATCATCCCATTCATTTTCAATGGAGGGCTGGAGACTCCCGGCAAAACGAGCAACATGTCGTGTTAAGCAACAAAAGTTCATAAACATAGATACTCATTTATTTTAAGTTGTCCGTGTTACAGCATTTATGCATTTAAGTAGCCTGTGTAATAATAATTAACTACATGTACTTTATATATGAATAGGGTTAGGTTTAGTTTGTAATTATGCATAATTTATAATTATTACAGTAAATACATGTAACGTGTAACAAGGACACTGTAAAATAAAGTATTACCATATATATATTTCTTTATTTTTGTACGTGTGTGATCAGATGTCAAAGATAAGTGTTACCTACAGAGAAATTATTATAAATAATTTTTTCTCATAAACTATGATCCTAATGAAAAGTTTACTATAACCACTGGATAGTTTATACAAACCCCCAAACAGAGTAGAGAACCACTGCTATAGACCAACAGGTTCCCTTGCTTTATATGCCATTTAACAGTTCTCCAGTAAATATATTGCTTTACAAAGCTAGTTCTAATCACAGAAAATCTTGTTTGAGCTTGTAATATTTACATACATAACAGCTTGAGTATCATTCAAAAGCACATCACAGAGATTTGTACTTAATAGGACTGTAGAAATGTTCTTAATGCTCTGGCTTTATTTCAGAAGAACATGAAATAGTCATTTGAAAAAAAGTGACCGATACACAAATTAATATTTTTTATTATAGTACTCTATGTAAGAAGTGCAAATACATGTTTATAAACCATAAGAGGAGTGAAAGCAATCCAAATCGACTTTCATCATCTTAAATAAAATACATTCTATCTTGTCAATGATATAAAGAAAATATCATAAAAGATTATTTAGTATAAAAGCCTTAGATACAAATTTTAAAACTCTGAAATAATGATTGCATTAGTCAGTATTGGTTAAGCCTAAGGGTGTAAGACATGTGAAGAAACTAAAGAAAGGTGAGTATACAAAAAGAAAGTGTTAAAAGTTTTGTTTAAAAAGAAATACCAGAAACACTTCACGATTTTGTCCATTAGCTCTGTAACAATATCACATATTTCCTATTATGTGAAAAAGGTCTACATGAAGAATTAACCTTCAAAATAAAGCGACTGGTGACCTTTGTCACAGTTTATCTCAAGATTTCAAACATTGCCCCAGTCGTTTTGAATGCAACCACAGGGTGTCAGCAAATTCAAGGCAAACGCGAAAGCTGCAGACATGTTAGCACATGTTGGTGAAGATGTGTAGCACTGTTTGACAGTGAGGTCTGTAGGACATTATGATGAGCCACAATTACAAACAAGAAGAGTCGAATATTTAGAAACCTCTCAAATCAAAAAGCAAATATTCTCAAAGCTTAGTTTTTCTTAATTCACAGTAAATCTTTGTGCGTAATGTGAAAATCTGAGTTATCGCTCTCCTGTGAGAGACAAAGCAACCTATTGTCATGCAAAAGACATGAGTGTACCTAAACTACGTTCTCTATATATTACAAAAGTGCAAGAGCTAAACAGATTGATGACCAAGGCAACAGTTAACAATTTATAAAACAACTATCCTGAACCACCAATGTTTTTTTGATTTTGCCTTTGCAAGGCAAGACCATTGTAAGAGAAGCTATCTGCAGATGTCTTTCCCACAATGCAGCGGGATTCCACTTGCTCAATCCCTTGGCAAAAAGATTTGGCTTCAGCTGAGAGGTTTTTAGGCCAGCTGGCTGTAAAGTTCAATGTTCTTGCTGATAACACTGCAAGCCAGAGAGAAAGAGACGTGTGCGGGGCGAGCGAGGTTATCCCAGCAGAACTCTTTGAAGGCGGTCGGCGGGAACGCTGTTGTCATCGTCCGAGTCGGCGTCACTCTGAGGGTTGGAGCTGCAGGGAGAGGTGCATTCTGGGGAGCACAGGTAGTGCATCAAGGGCAGGCGATACTTCCCGCAGAAATCCACAAACTTAATGTGACGAACGCACGAGTCGAAGTAAACGCCTGGGAATTAGGTGGTGAGATATATTGTGGTTAGAAAATTTGACATTGAATAAAAAGTTAGTTCTGTAATCAATTATTCTCATGTCGTTCCGAACCCATCAGACTTAAGTTCATCTTCGAAACACAAGTATAGGTACTTTTAAAGGGTTAGTTCCCCCCAAAATAATAAAAAAAAAGATGTGTATATGACTTTCTTCTTTCAGCCAAACACAATCTGAGTTATTAAAAAAATGATCCTGGCTATACCAAGCTTTATAATGGGAGAACAGAAATCTGAACATTGGATAAAGCTAGGTTGAACAATTTTTGACAAATTAGTTTTTAATCTATTTTATCACTCCATAATTCAGAAAATATTGTCAACAGCCAAAATAACAAACATATTTTTAGGAATAAACTGTTACATAAATCAGTCGAATTATATATTTGAAATCTTCAGTTAGCAATAAACTAAAGTTTGGTGTAAAGTGCAGGTTTCTGGCTCAGTGCATGAGGAAAAAAGTGCATGTTTGACAAAACAGCATTTAAAGATACAGTATGTATTGTAATGGAAATCTACAGATTTAATAGATAAAGTATAATTGAATAAACATTTAAAAGTATTGTATTTTGGATGTTTTCTTTACACTAGTCTGAAAGAAGACAAGTCATGGAAGCAAAATAGCCCAAAATCTACAGGAAAAAACAATGGTTTTGATTCATTGCCTTAGTGAAACCTGAGAGTGAAACAAAGGTCAGATGTGCTCTATATATGAATAGAAGCCTAAATTAATTTGGTTCATTGTTTAAATTGTGTCATTTCAGAAGACTTGGCTGTGCTCAATTCATATGAATTACTTTCACAATGTCTTTATGAACTTTTTGAAGCTTGGAAATTTTGGATGTGTGGATTTTGATGGATGGACATCAAAATATATATAAGGAGAAAATATATATATAAAAACTTGATTTGTGTTCCAAAACAAAAACAGAAGTCATACAGCTTTGGAATGACATGCGGGTGAGTAAATGGTGACAGAATTTCCATTTTTGGGGGAACTAACCCTTTAAATGAGAGCACATTCTTCAATATAAAGGACTTTCATTGATTCTGAACTCTCTAGATACTTTTAGATTTTAGCTTAAATCTATATAAACTTGTCTTTATATCATCTTTCTTCTCCCACCTGCACACTTGGGGTTGGGGCACTTGCTGGCCATGTCTAGGTAGTTGACTAGATGGCTCGGGAGGTCTTTATGTGAGTACAGAAGATTCCTGCTTTTGACGGTGCGGCCAGCCAGCTCCAACAGGGATGGGGGGTCGTATGTCATGTCCTTGATGAAGCGAACCACCAAGGGATTGCCTCGCAGACTGAGCTCCTGAAGTTCTACCAGGCTCAGGATCTCTCTCGGAAGATATGTCAGCAAGTTATTATGCAGACTAAGAGAGCGCAGGGAATGGAGTCTGTAAGAGTGAAAGAACAAGCAGGACAGGCAAAAACATTTTTAATATTCATTTGTAAATGGACAAGTTGTAAATAGATAAACACGAGAGCATTTGAAAGCATGCGTCCATCACCGGATCCCTAATATATCCGCTGATAGACGGATCCTAGCATGGTGTACCTAATAAAGTGGCCAGTATGTGTATCATAAGTAATATACAACTATTTAATGGAAGAATATACCATTAAAATAAGATTTTTTTTTGATTATACAAATAATTGTTTTCTTCATGATTTATAATTGTTTTTTTTTTTAACTGCACACTTTATTAGCAAGTATTTGCACTGCACATCTAAAACTTACCTGTTGAGTGTAGGTGGGACGCTCTGGATACGATTATCACACAGAACTAGGTAACTGAGGAAGGGCAAGTTAGCTAGTTCAGCCGGGATGGAGGAGATCTGGTTACCACCCAGATACAACAGCTCTAAGCTAAAGAGAGAAAGAAGGGTTGTGAAGCAAATATAGATGACAAAATGACTAACATAGTTGTGCATGGCAGTATGTTATTGGAATCTTTCATGCGAAAGATAAAGTCACGCTAGTGAAAAAGACTACTCTGAAACAATACAAAAAAAAGCACTGAAAGCATAAAATGTGTTTTCTTCCAGTTGAATAGTATGTAACCTTTTTTTGTTTTATCAATACTAGAAAATCAAGTGTATGCACATTAAAGAAGTGCTTTGCAAGCTTTTCGACTCCAAGGCCTCCCTTTGTCCAAGACATATTTGAATGCTTTATTTAAACTATTTATGTAGGCCTACTTCTGGTATTTCTGTTCTGTTCTGTAATAAAAATAAATAATCTCAAAAATATGATGTCAGTTTAATGTTGTACATCTTTATTGAATGTTCCTTTAGCTAGTGGGGCCTGACTCCCTGGTTAAAAAAACAATACATTAAAGTACATTAAAAAAATAAACAGGAAGCCTTCCATTGAGCAAATGAAGACTGCAAAAAGGTTTTTAAAAAAAATAGATCACAGCAGAGTTTGGTTATGAGGAAATCCCCCTAATTTCTACTGTTTAAGTCAATACAGATCTATGCTTCATGATAACTAAGATATATATTCAGCAAACATCCCTTTTGTTGCGTCACAAACACACGTCCAGTGCTTCATTTACTCACCCTCAAGCCAAACCGGTATGAATTTCTTCTGCTGAACACAAAATATATTTTGAAAAATGTCAGTAACCAAACAGTTGATGGACCCCATTAACTTTCATAGTATTTTTTTTTAAGGAATTATGGAACGATGGAAGTCAATGGGGTCCATGAACTGCTCACCGACATTCTTCAAAATATCCCTTTAAGCAAATAGTCTTGTACCTTGGTTGGCTTTGCCTTAAATAAAAGTTTGTAATGTTGTGATTCATCTCAGAGCCAGTTCATTTAGTTCAAACCCCCTGGAGAAAAGGAATTCTTCCTCTACTAGAGACAAAAGAGAGACAGAGAAACAAGGAGCGAGTGAGAGACGATCTACCATTTTACCCTGCTTTCTTCATTTGTCGTCCTCCCTAAAGAGAGGCATTCATTTCTTTATTCCCTTTGCCAACCCATCTCGGCTTAGTCTCTATAATTACCACAGCAGGCAGAGATGGTAAAGAAAATAAGAGGCCCAGATCTCTCGAAAAGGACCAACTCCGTGTGTAATGTGGGACAACAGGGCACATCTCTTTATGATGGGATGGCTCGCAGCCAAGTCGGCCTCGGCAGACTCACGGTCATGGCTTCAGCAAAGCTCTACTTTGAGACCACATGGCAAACTGATCCTGCGGCCTGCAGCTCTACTCCTGACAGAATCCCATTCACTCTCACTGTGAGCCAAAGCCCAAATGCGACTATAATGTGGTGAGCTGAGAAGCACTTCTCTGTCATGACAGCTGGATTTCAATACAAGCAGATTATATTTGTTGCTCACGAAGTCTGCATTTTTTTTAATCAAAAATGCAGTAAAAACTATAATATTGCAAAATATTATGATTTATGTATGAGTGTGCTATAATGTTTCCTTTGCAACAGCTGCTAACTACAGGCAGACTATGATGTTTGTCTACTGTTTGCCATATCAGTTAATAACGTACCGTAATCATCAACCTGATAGACCTTGAGTCACGTTCTGGGAGCTTCATTTCCTTGACATTTCAAAAGGTGTTTATTAATATGATTATGCACGTGACTAATAAAGACAACACTGATAAGGTTCAGAATGAACCTGACAGGATAAGGAAGCAGGTATTTGGTAAACAAACATTAGGCAGAGACATGCGTCTGCTAACTTGTGAAAGAGTGCAACAGTATCCTACTCTCCCAATCACTTTCTCCACAGAGAAAATTCTTCAGTAAACATTTCTGAGCCTTGAACTAGGTCCAAAATGAATTACAATATTACAAATTGCAGTTTAATAATATATATATATATATATATATATAGTGGTTCTCATTTACATGGTAACATGATACAATATTTCTTCACATGAAATTATATATATTTCTCTTTTCTTCTCAGCATACTAGCTTAGCATATCGTTAGCCAGTTAGCTTATTAAATCTCTTATTACTTGTGATCATTTGGTAAGAAAATGCAAACAATACAATGTGAAACAATAAACGTTTTATATACCCAGAATTAGATCACATGTTGTACAATACAGCAGGCTACGGTAGTGCTAAAGCACTGTAGCAAAGAAGTGACAGCATACAAGCTACACTTACACACAGCTGTCCCCTGGGTCCTAGTGCGAACCCATTTAATGGGGGGACCCGATTGTTCATGACACCCAGTTGTTGAGTTCAATTGGCACTGTGACAGAATTACTGTAAAAAGAGCTCGGGAACACTCTAAAGCTGACATTGAAGGGACAGGGCAAGATAATCGTCAACACAACCTCTTTTTGCACATGTTGCACTTTGTTCTAAGCACTAGCTATAAACAGGAAAAAAGGGCAGCATGACACTTGTCTTTTGAATTACACTTCTAAAGTTGCATCAGTCAGGACATAATGATTTACTTTGAAACAGTAGTGAAGAACAGCATGCTAAATTCCTTATTTACTAATGAAAATGAAGCACAGTGTATGTCATATCATTGTGACAGGGCTATTCCACATTGTTCTGCTGTTTTGTTTTCTTGAACTTTGGCCCAGCATAGAAAGCATACCGTATTAGAATCGGACAGACACCCAGAATAGAAGATTAGAGTCAATGAAAGAGGAGTCTGATTCTGGTTTAATATGAGGGTAGTCCATAAATTATCTGTTTAACGTAGATAACTGATTGCAAGTCATATTATTTCAAAAGATGAATTAGTCATAATTTTAGATGAGTTGGGTAACATATCCGGCTTCACGTACCTCTATCTCTTTAAATCCATGCTGTTGTGCAATCAGCTGCGCTGACTTTCATAAGCTCATCTGGACCATACATGCAAAAGTCTTTCATTGCCTATTTTCAACTTCCATTTCTACACTTACTGACATTTATGGTTGTTTTCCCAACTAAAATGATGTCACTTCCTGGACTGTGACGTCATTTCGGGAAAATTAAAGATTCAACAAAATGTCTATCCAAACAACTCCCAGATTTCTATCTTTCTAACGTGTAATTTGCAAAGTTGAGGATGAAACTTTGCTTCATTTATTCTACTATTGCAATCAGGTTTAATCTATTTGGGAGAACTTAAGTTATCTTTCTACTTTTAAAAAATATGATTTAAACTTTTATTTTTCTAGGAGTGACTATGCTATTGATATTGTTGTTAATTTCTTTGTTGCATGGTAAAAATTTTATTCACAAAAAAGGTCTCATTATTTGCCTAGATTTGATGTCTTCATCACTAAGATCTCCCTTATCGTGGAATCTCTTAAACTCAAGTTTCTTAAGAATTATTTTATTACTGTTTGAGGTGTCATTGTTATTTCTTATTAATATAATTACCACATTAACATTACATTAATATAATTATAGCCTATCATTTCAAAAATTAGTTTATTTCATCCAACATATTAGAACATAATGATCAGGGGAATAGAGTGTGTTAATTAGTTGTACCCAAAAACAGGAGGTTATTTAATCATGAGACTTTATTTACACCGAGTAGACATTACAAGTGTAAAAGTATGGCAATCCTCCAACGAGTAGCTGCCTCAAACCCTAGTTCTCACGAAGTTTTGAGACATTCAAGGTGCAGTCAGGTGTTTCTGTATTACCTGGTCAGACTCTCTATCTCTGCTGGGATGCTCTTCAGCCTGTTTCCTCCCAGTGACAGTGACTGTAGTCTCAGCAGCTGCAGACACTGGCTCGGCACCTCCTCAAACCGGTTTCCACTCAAATTCAACACTTCCAGCTGCAGAGAGCCAAACTCTTTCGGTAGGGAGAATTCAGTTAAACGATTATTCTTTGCTATAAGGGTTTTGAGTTTGGTCAATCGGGTAATGTCCTCGCAGATGACCGACAGCGTGTTGTTACTGATATCGAGAAACTCCAGGTAAGAGAATAAACAGATTGATTCGGGCAGAATCGTCATTCGGTTGTAACACAGATACAATTGCTTCGTGTCTTTCCGTCGTTTCTCGCTAATCTTGTCCAAACTCTGATTGTTCAGATTCAACCGGGACAGGTCAAAAACACCCTCGGCGCTGCTGGCTCCTTCAAACCCCTCCATTTTTATAGCTGATAACGAAAAAGAAGCCCCCTTCTTCTGGTTCAGGCTGTTTTCCAACACCTCGACCGAGTTTACTTCCAAGTCCAGGCTCCCCAAACATCCATGTGTGACCAGCCTAACGGTAGTGTTCACACATTGCAGTTTTCAAAGAGGGTTTATCATTCTTTAACATTCATGTTCAGGGGCTCAATTTCGCATGGCTCCGCCCGACTGGATTAACCCTTTAGGCTACTAGAACTAGCTGGAGAAAAACTGTTGTAAATTCTCTTAACATACACAAACAACTCGAACAAACTCTATGTTTTCTTCCATAACTATATGTATACAGACTCTTATTATCTTTAAAATTGAGAAACTTTAGTTTTCAGCGTCCCAAGCTGGTTATGCAACCACAGCTGTTGCAAAGATTTTATTATGCAAGCGGTCAGTGAGTTTTTTTTTTTACCATCTATTATCCATTTTCCTGCCGCTTATTCGGGGCTATTCATAACTCTGGCTGTTTACATCTAACAAACTGATTTAATTGTACAGTTGTGTCGTGTGTAGCCTAGGCTGCAGGCTGCATAATGCATTTGGCAAACAAGTCCTTTTTTGTAATTGGTTTCCCCCCAGAAATGTTGTTATTGTCAGCTAAAACTATTAAATAGGCTACTAAAATTATTTTTGTTAATTGAAATAATGCTGAAATAACAGAAAATATAAAGATTAGATGAAAAACTTTAAACTTAAGGGTTAGTTTACCCAAAAATGAAAATTACGTCATCATTTACACTTTCGTTAATCTTCAAAACACAAATGAAGTTATTTTAATGAAATATGAGAGATTTCTGTCCCTCCATTGACAGTGCATTGCAACTACACTTCAAAAAGTTAAGAGATCGTATAATCATATGAATTGAGTGGAAAAGAGACACGATCGCTTTATATGATGAACAGATTTAATTTAGGCTTTTATTCACATATAAATGGCAGCTTAAATGGAACAAAGGAAAGCTCAAGCTTGCTTGACATGCGAGAACCATTCTCGTGTTACGCAGCACGTTTGAGCTTCAGCAAGTTCATTCTGCAGCACTTTTGAGCTTCTGCAAGAGCCAATGAGGTTCTTACTTGTGTGTTATGCCGCACGTTTGACCTTCAGCAAGCAGGTTCGGTTGAGTTTATGTTTATGTTCGCTATGTTCAATATTTAGACATGAGTCTAAACTGCTCAATTCCTATGGATTAGTTTTACGATCTCTTTATGAACTTTTTGAAGCGACAAAGTGGTAGTGGCGTAGCTGTCAATGGAGGGACAGAATTAAAGCTCTCAGATTTAATTTAAACATTTTAATGTTTCTAAGATGAATGAAAGTTAACGGTTTGGAACGACATGAGGGTCATTAATTGATGACAATGTTTTTTTTGGGGTAAACTAACCCTTTAATTTAGAAACTTTGCCTTGAAAAATTATTGAAATAAAATAAGTATCCTATTAAAATGTATGAATAAAGTGAAAACTGAGTAGATGAATGACCAATTGGAATAAGTTAAATGGATGAACACAAAGATGTTAAAAAACATAAAGGAAACATTTTAGCAGCGCTCCTGTGCAAAAATATGTCTCTTATGTAACCATTTTTTTACAGTCACTTGTGAATATAGAAAACTAAAAGTTATATAATCTTCTGAAGTTACATAAAATCAAAAATCCACAATAGTTTTTACAGTAAAATGTTTTAATTCTGCCCCATTGAATAAAACAATCATACAGACATATAAAAGGCAATTGCTAGGTGTCTACCATAATACTGGAAAATTCTTGTGCACTGTGTCCTATATTAGGTGGTTTATACCTACAGAAGAAGCCACTTCACCCATGGCACACTGTTTGTATATAAGGCACTAATTACCACAAAGGGTTCGTACTGTTAGTGGAATTTAGTGGAAATTAAACAAGCTCACACACGCACGCATGCACGCGCACACACACACACACACGCACACACACACAAAAATTCTCCCAATTCGGTGGGAATGCAACTACACTACAGAGGCAATAGCGACTCTAATCCTTATTCTGACAGTTATTTTACGTAACAGGTATAAAGTAGTTGCTGGGTCCAGAGTAGTGGTATACCTGGGGTTTTTTGTACAACAATTTAAAACATCCTAAACATCAGGCTTTGGTTTCAGATCACTCCTCCTGTACTCAGTCCTACCTCAACTGCTTAATTAAACTCCTTTATTTCTTATAAACCTGGCTTGTTAGATCATTTTTATCGATTCAAACTGAGCATCAGAGTGGGACTGAACACAGTGAGAGAGTTTCAGCATGAACTGCCTCTAGCAACTAACATAAATACAAGCTCAATGCATTTGTGCAGCAGTATTCTTCTAATCTATGGAGCTGATCTACTCTGATCGAAGGACTTTCGATGCAATCGCTTATGGCAGAAAAGGCATGTATGTCCAGTAATAACATGGTGGGTTTGTTGTCCCATAATGATATTAAAATTCAAAGATATTACCTTCTCTACTTTACTGAGCCACACTATGCTTCTATTGTGTAATGAGTGTATCTACCATCTAAAACATAAGAGCAAAGCAGCAAACAGAGGAATTCTAACATTAGCACCTTTACGAAAGGTCTCAAGACTATGACTGCCTCCGTGATGAGAGTGAAAGAGAGAGCGAGCTTCATTCAAGTCACATTTTTATCTGTCAAGCGAGCTCTTACTAGTGTGTAGTTGTTTTAGCATGACTATCTACCATCTGACAGGGATATCTCTAGTTTTGAAGCTCTGAAGTCACAGTTTGATGGATGAACCCGTGTTGTTTTGCTCTCTCAGCATCACTCTCGAACCCTTTCTTACTCTTCTTTCTTCTTCTATTGCCATTGTCTCAATAAAATAAAATAAAAACATTTCCACATATAACTGTAGACAGATAAACAAATTAATGGTATAAAGAATAATTCATAAAATCAAACAATAGTGGATAAAACAAGGGCCCCCATAACAAAGTGCTGGGCCTCTTCGGCATCGTTTGGAGTGACACAATCAAACAATTTACAGCACTCGAAGACATATGAACATACAAAATAATGAAAAGCTAATGAAATATGTAGAAAAATACAGACGTAATGTAAAACACACTAACCAGAGAGTAGATGCAGTACATATAGCAATAAAAGTAATAACCTATTTATTGAAAATACTGTGATTCTTACAATAACAGTACGTAATCTCAGGAATCCTGATTGTGATCAGTAGGAGAGGAATTAGTCCACATCTTCTCCCTCCTCTTGTCTCTCTCTGTCCTGCTTTAGACCTCCTTTGTGCTGGTCTTCATTTTCTCCACAGTCTCCTGATGGAGGGAAAAAGTTACAAGTCAGTCCATTCATAGGTTCAGCCTCAGGCTAACAAACTAACAGCGACAGCTTGTATTTCACGAGTTCACACTTACGTACAATTAGACTGTATAAAGTTTAATGCGTATTTGGCGTGCTGTCCGGGGGAGGGCTCGGAGTTTGGCCCGAACCCAGAGTACTCCCCCCATATGTAAGGGGTTAGGGCTAAAAGTGTGGAGAAGGGGCGGTCGAGGGATGTTGCTAAACTGTCAATGGATTGAGGTGAGATTGCTGAATCTATACCTCTTATCATTGATTGCTGAGTGCACTCCACTCATGTTAATTAACTGAACGTGCTCCTCCTGAACTTTGTTAATAAAACATCATTTCACTCCAAAAATCAAAAAGCATCAACTAAAGTGATATGTAACAGGAATAGGAAGGTCACCACCTGCAGTTTACAGCCCTTTAAGAAGTGTATTAGTCAGATGACAAACTAACTCCTCCATCAAACTTAGCTAAACCTGCCTTGACTTGAAGAAGCTAGTTCTTAGATTCTTATGTCAATGATGTCCACACAACAAAACCACTTACTACTGTATGTCACATTTGGCTTCACTTTACTTGTTTTAAGAGTTAGTGCATGAAGTAAAGTGAGACTATAAAATACTCCTTAAATCAGCAAGGTCCTGCTTCTACTGAGGGATTCAGTTTCAGTGTGCCAGCAGAATGTGATAAAACCTAAGTAAAAACACATTTGCTGTGTGCTTCCTATTATTGCTTCGGCAGATTAGTGTGCTTCCCTTGTAATCACACTCGTTATTAAGGTTGGTGTGTTCACTATCATGGTCCACCTTTGTTACTGCTGTGCTGAGTGTGTCCCCTCTGTTATTTAAAGGTGCAGATGGAACACAGATTAGGAACATGTTTTTTTTGTTTTTGTTTATGTTGGCACTCCTTTATCTGTTGTGCCTCTGAACACTAGAGAGATTTCATCTTCTCTGCACCATTTCTGTAAAGGAGGTAAAGCGATTGCTATAATTGCTCCATTATTTGTCCCCAAAGGCTTTTGCATTGGAGACGATTTGAGAATGCTTTCTAGTGTATGTGGTGCAGGTGTATAACTGGGCCTTAACCCGTCCCATTCTTCTACCTGCTGCTCTTCCTAGTATGGTCGGTGATATGACTGAAAATCGACCGAATATGGCAAGCTGTTTATTCCTTTTAACATCTGCTGCCCTGGTGCCTCCCTGTTAGCATACGAGGAGAGTCCTAAACGAAGAGACTGGGCATTCATGCTATAGCGTCCCACTCTGCCATCTAGTGTCCCCTAGTGAACTAGGTTTAGAGGCATTCTCAGTATCCTTCGTATTGTATAGAAAGAGGGAAAGATGGGCATTCGTGCTGTTTTGCATGCCGCACCTCTCTCTGTAGATTATTCCCGGCGTTAAGAAGTTAGAGTTGGTAGCAATAAACTCCTTCTATAACATGGGATTAGTTTGGAGGATGGGCTTGCATCCCACATCCTCACTGATCGTCATTCTCCCGCTGGTGCTGGAAGTGCAGATGGGTTATCTATGTGCTCCCTCTCTGAATACTTAACTTGAACACTTGTTAATTGGCTAGACGAGACAGGAAAAGTGGACAATAGTGCCATAGCGTCACACTTCCTTGTCTGTAGCTGACGTAATGCTCGAGTAGGGGTGCATGACATATCGAATCAATATCGTTATCGCAATATCACGTTGCCCGATATCATATCGAAAGTCTCGCGATATTTATGCTATATTTTGTTTATGATGTGTCCCGTCCGACATGCACCGTTGCATTTCCCCCGACTCATTTCCTGGTTCTCCTTCTCCATAAACAACATGAAATCAAGAAGAAGGTTAACTTTTCATGCTACAGATTTTTCACAGTGGTTAGAAAGAACAGGGGAGACACTTTGTTTTTCTCAATATGACAGTAGAGTCGCTACTCGCTCCAAAGCTAATCGTCGTCACTCTTTCACTTCTCCCTTGCTCTACCACACAGTCCCCACACACTTGCCGGCCCGATGCACACACCAACGCACAAGTAGCCTATAAACATCAGGCCACCTGGCAACTTCATGTGTTTCACTGATCGGATAGCTATCTGATTTATCAAAACAATTCCTTTTACACCTGGTCACAAAAATGTGTTTTTGCAAAACGGATATAAATCCGATCTTCAATTCCCGCGCTATATGCAGATTTAATGGAGTTCACGTCACCGAAAGCAACAGTTATGAGCTGCATTTTATGATCCTCAGCGGCAACAGCCCTGGTAAGATCATTTCGTTTCTTTACTTTTAATGAAGATAATTGTGTGTAAAGCGTCTGTGACTTACTTTCACTTTGATTTGCGATAGTTTGCGCGTTGGCTTGATGAATAGATGCTCATCTGCGGGATGCGTGTTGCAGTTGCGCCGTCATTTCTTGCCATAACATGACATGTAGCCTGTAACACGTTCTCACACGTATATATTTTAGTGTTTTTGGCAGGAATAAGTTTTACATATGTGGTTTCAACAACCAGATGCATTTAAACTTGTCCAGTTTCGTCTGGAACCTCCTCCTGAAGTGGTTTCAGCGATCGGATTCAAATCCGTCTCGAATGCGTTTCGGAGGGCATTTACACCTGTTTTTTTCACCATCGGATAGCTAGTTTTACATATGTTTAAAAATATCGAAATTAATATCGATATCGCAATATTCATTATTGATATCGCAATATCACTTTTTTTTCAATATCGTGCACCCCTATGCTCGAGATAATTTAAAAATGTTTCTCGGTGAATCTAAATTGCAGGCTGCTTCAGTTTTTGTTAACTAGGTACAATGTATGGTAAGCTTGGCTTCGTCCTCGTTGGTTCACAAGCACAGCAGGCAAGCATTTTCGCAAGTTTGGCGTAGCGAGTATTTCGTTCCCCATAGCGCCATCTATCTCGACGCAGTGTAGAGTTCCACTTAGAAAGGGAACTTCTCAGGTTAGGTCTGTAACCATGGTACCCTGAGAAAGGGAACGAGACACTGCATCGCCTTGCCATTCTTCCGGGCATGCCTGTACATCTTCCTTCAGACAATTGAAGTTGATGACGTCCTTTCTGCGTGCCTTCCTGCCGGCACACCTGTGACATTACCCGAGTGCAGAAGCCAATCAAGATTGGCGTGTACCACACATGCTTCAGACACCAGATCACAAGGGCGTTTCCCATAGTGTCATCTTTGTGTCTCATTCCCCTTCTGTAATCATGGAACCATGATTACAGCCGTAACCTGAGACAATTCTTTATATTTTGCTCTTATGATCACCAAGGCTGCATTTATTTGGCTTAAAATAAAGTAAAAACAGTACAATTGTGAAATTATTACAATTTAAAACAACTGTTTTCTATTTGAATATATTTATTAATATGATGGCAAAGCTGAATTTTCAGCATCATTACTCCAGTCTTCAGTGTCACATGATCCTTCAGAAATTATTCCAATACGCTGATTTGCTGCTCAAGAAACATTTTTGATTATTATCAATGTTGAAAACAGATGTATTGCTTAGTATGTTTGTGAAAACCGAGATACCCGAAAATCAGGATTCTTTAATAAATATAAAGGAAAAAAAAAAACATTATTTATATATACAGTAGCTATTATTTTAAATGGTAATCTTTTGTAACGTTATAAATGGTCAGTTTTAAACAAAATCTTATCAAAAAATATACCTTACTGACCCCAAACTTTTGAACATTTTTTTATCAATATATTTTGGTATTGAATGAAATCTAAATATATTTATGGCCTTTTTATTTATTAGATGGGACAGTCAAGGATATAGGAATCAGTTTAAAACTAATTTGCTATGAATGAAGTTAGTCAGCTAACCTGATGCTTGTTGAGTTCAGCCACACGGCGGGTCCACTCCTCTTCAGTCATCTCTTCATCCCCATTAGTGTCAATAACTGGGCTTTTCTCTATGGAGCCAGTCAGTCTCATTATCATTTTATTATAAAAATGTACATTTATTATAAAATCAGTACTTTGGAGAAAAGTGGGGTAAGATGTGTCAGTCACTTAACATAAGGAACCCTCTTATAATGTGACCAAATACACAGAACTTCAGAAAGTTTTCAGAACTTCTCGTCACTTTACCACTTTTTTGTCAAGTCATATTTCTATGGCTTTGTATTGCCAATGCTATCTGAAATACATATCTTTACATCCTGAATATATATTTGAATATATATATAATTTTTTTTTTTTTATCTCAGTGTCCTTTTGCCTTGACTACGCAGTGCAAAGTGGCACCATTTACCCCACTCTCCGCTAATCTATGACAATATGATGATAAAATGTATTTGGTGATTTAAACTCACCATCACAAGTCATGGCGGTGCAGACCCAGTTTCCACACGCGCAGACGCAGCGGTTGCACTCCACCTGTGTCTCAGCACCGTCCTCATAGGTCTCATCTTCCAGAGCACATTCTGTAATAATACAAACCCATGGTACCACATACATGGAGAAACAAAATATGTGCTCCAAAAATATGCAAAACATTTCAAAATAAGCTTTCAAAAAGCAAAAGAAGGCTTTGACATTGACTACCAACACTTTATTCGTTATTTACTAGCTTGAAATCAGTGACATCTCTCAAAACATAGGCATTTTGTGTGAAAGGCATGAATTACATGAATGTGCCTCCTTTGTCCCAGATTCCCAAATTCAAAACAGGAAATTACAGTGGGATGACTATGTTGCTACAACCATTCAGGGGAAACTAGGGTAAATGAATGTGACTGAAGCGTGCAGTTCTGAACAATCATGGCAAGCTGAAGCCAGGACATTTGCTTTTGATTCTAAATGATATAAAATTGCTACTATGAATGCTGTTATGTTGTAAGTTCAATGTCAACATAATTTATAAATGTGATATACCCTTTCTCCATTATATTTATATTGTTCTATAGTATGTCCTTTTTCATACCCTGTGACGGATCCACAGGTCTGTTCTGAGCAGTGTTATTTTAATATGAATTATATATTATTATCATTTTTATTAATATTTTGAGGTCCATGTTCTGAGCAGTGTTATTTTAATATTATTTATATACTATTATAGTTTTTATTCATATTTTGAATAAACTTGTATTTTTATATAATCATTTTAGTTTGAGTTTATGCGTTTTTGTAATTTGTATTCGTTTTTGTTAATTTTATATTTCTATTAACTTTTATTAATTTTATTTAAGTTTTAGTTGTAGTAATTTTAGTAGTACTTCAACTTTATACAGACAACATATTTTATTTTTATTAAATTTTTATTTTTTAAAAGCTTTATTTTAATTAACAAACCATTTTTCATAGCTTTAGTTAGTTTAGTTTTAGTTAACAAAAAGTTTGAATGTGTAAACTCTGCTTAGTTCTCCCACTGAACTTTCACCTAGTTCTGCATATGGAGCCGATCAGCCTGAGGAACATTCTGTGGAAGAGCGGAAAACCCCTTTCTGCCTTACACAACTACAATTCTGGGACCATGGAACTGAACTTTGTATATAAGAAGGTTCTTTAATACAGAAGCAAAGCCTTTATTGTGAAGGAATTAAAACTTCACCTTCAGAGTAAAAAAGCACCACGGCTTTGTACACAATCTTTACTCCCCACATTGTCATTATGCAAATTATGCATTTTTTTTGTTCATATAGCCTATGTGGTTTAAATTGCAGCTACTCAGATTTTCTAGTTTCAGCAACATTTCTGACTTTTGCATATTAGTTGAAAAAAGTCTTTATTCACATGCTGGTGCAGAAAAGGGAAAGACAGAAAGAGACTTACTCTTCTCAGGAGGGTTGAAGCCTGGTTTCAGGCAGTTGAGAAACTCATCAAAGCTCAGTTTCCAGTCGGCGTTCTCATCTGAGAGCTCAATAAGAGCGTCCACACAAAGGCTCCTGCGAGATACATGTGGGATAATTTGTAAATTCCTTTTAGGACAAAACATTTTATTCAGATGTGATAAAGAGGGCATTTTTGGAGTTTAATGCACTATCCAGCTAACCAGAAGGACAGTGAAATGTTTGCCCGTTATTATCAGTGTTTGTAGAGTTTTTCCACTCTAGGTCATCCTGACTGCCAGATGGACACAATAAACTCCCATGACCTTTACTGTTAGAGAAACAGGAAGAAGTCCAGTGTGAAAAATATTATTATGATGATTATAACTGAAGTGTAGGCTACTGGATATATATTGTTGGTGGCTAGTGGATAAGGGTTGTTCACTCAAAAATGTAAAGTCTGTCCTCATTTAGACAAAAGGATACAATATCCTGACTTCTCTTTTGCATTCCACTGAACAGTTGTGTCTAAATTTAGTTTTTTGACCAGCTTCCACAGAAGAAAGTTAAAGACCAGGAGAACCTTTAACATATATTTTACGTATAGACGTATAGTATAGTGTTTTCAGCTGATCATTGAAATGAATGGAAATTAAAGGTGTAATTCCCACTTTCCCCTCCCTCCATTATTAGATTAATGTTGATTACTAATTGTCAATGCCAGACTTTTAAACCCTTTGGTGCCCCCAATCTTGCAAATTTGGTTATATCCTTGAATACCAACATATGTAACATTAGAACGTTTGTGCACTACCATTCAGTGTCACATGATCCTTCAGAAATCAATCTATTATTCTGATTTGGGCTCAATAAACATTTGTTATTATCAGATTCTTTTGATAAATAGAAGTTCAAAAGAACAGCATTTATTTGAAATAGAAATCTTTTGTAACATTATAAATGTCTACTGTCTTTTGAACAATTTAACCCATCCTTGCTGAATAAAATTATTAATTTCTTTCAAGAAATTGGCTTGACTTGAATTGAAGAAAAAACACCAAATCACCTTACTGACACCAAACTTTTGACCGGTATTGTAGTGGTTTTGTAAGTAAGTGTGACTGTGTGTGTTTTCACCTGAGTAGACGGTTGTTTTCCTCTTCAACGTAAGAGTTCATCTGAACGGCGGTCCCATTGTGCTGAATGAACTTGAGCAGCTCTGAAGAATCCAGCTGAGTGTCTCCGTTATCATAATTCTACCAAGAAGCATAAGAGCATACTGAAAATAAATGTATTGAACTCAGTATTTTCACACTTGAAATAGTTATCCCTCTGTCATTCTAAACCTCAAGTTAAAGGAATCCTGGGTTATCCCGCTTCAAGTTTTACACTGCTCGTAATTTACCCATGGTTAACAATTAATAAACTGGATAAATGAAACAAATCATAAACTGACACATGGTTTCACACTACATCCTTAAACCCTGGGTTAACAATCCTATTTGCATATTTGCGGTGTCAGTGTAATTTAAACGCTCCAGTGTTGTGCATCCTTGTATTGCCGACTGACTTTTTGGACTATAAAGATAAGAATGAAGTGGTCTCTCCTTCACTCCAGTTGTCACATTTGCTGTCACAGTTGGACATTTGTTGTCTCAAACGCTGAAACAACAGTTTATAAGATACAGTGTTTCTGTTACTATCCAAAGCACAATAATATAATGCACGATTGGTGAAGTCTTAACATTCTAACACTGCATCGTTTCACACTTTTACACTGGGTGCAAAACCAGTGCGAAACCGGTTTCGGAGCAATGTTTCATAACCCCTGCTTCTAAATTACAAGTCTGAAACATTCCTTTACCCCGGGTTAAAACTTAAATGTGAAAAGGCCTGGTGTTGAGATCAGACAAAAAAAGTATGCTTAAAATTAATTAACTTTTACATTTTCATTAACAATTAAACAAATACTTACAATATTTTTTACTACAATTAATTGAATGTTGATGTTGATGAATTATGTTAAAATTATGAAACTGCTTGACACTATGTTTTTATTGTTGGATACAGTTGAGAAGGTCATGACCACTAGAATTAGACAGGCCATTTTAAGTCAAGGAAATAGACATTTTATGTATTTACATCTTGCTACTTTTCATGCGAAGTTATCTAATATCCTTAAAGTTCCCATGGAATCAAAATGTACCTTTTTTTGGCTTTTCGTATGAATATGTTAGCCTTACTGTTATCTGTAAGCTATTGTGTTCCAAAACAATAAGACAATTTGCAAATAGAAGATATAAGCATTCAAAACTTACAGTCTCTCACTTCTGTCAATATGGATCAATGATTTTGAGGGCATCAATCTACATAAACTTCAGCTTTTCATCAGATATTCTGTCCAATCAAATGTTCCCTAGAATCTAAAGAATAAACTCTTCCTCAAATGGGATTGTGAGACGCAGCAGGCCAGAGGTTATCTGGTCTCTGTGCAAGTGCTGCAGTGTTTACTCTGAGCAGATAGTCTGAAGACTGATATAACTGATATCTACTCGGTCGTCTGCAAATGTGTGTAGGACAGTAGGTAGATGAGACTGAGCACAACAATATATGAACACTTTTCACATTTCCGGGCTTATCTGAAGCGGAAGTCATCATAGTTTGGGTAAACATCTATAGTAGTGAACGTCTACTGATTGGGATCACGCTTAGGGAGCCTGTCATCTTCGAGTATTAAAAAAATGAGCCAATGCACATTGGCGTGCGAGATTTGCACCACTTTGCTTTTCGCTGAGGAGCCGAGCGGAGCCTGGTGTCAGCGGTGATCTTTCATTTGAAAGTCATATGTCTAGTATCTGTAAAACCAAATTTTTCCATCTTAAAAATATATCTAAATTACGACATATGCTCTCATTGACAAATGCGGAACAATTACTTCATACTTTCATGACATCAAGACTAGCTTATTGTAATGCTCTACTGGGTGGTTGCCCTGCACTCTTAATAAACAAACTACAGCTAGTTGAAAACGCAGCAGCTCGAGTTCTAACCAGAACCAGGAAGTATGACCATATTAGCCCATTAAAATACCGGCCAGTTAAAGGCCATGTTGCAGGTTAACCACCACTGTCGATTAATGGGTACATAAATCACTCAAGATATGTATATAATTTTTAAAATGTCTCAAAAATGGTCTTAAAGACCATTTTTTTACGTTTTGGTATTAACGTTTTTTTTTTATGCGATTCGGTGATGACGTCACGTTGGGGAGAAGTGGAGGAAAGGCAGCCTCAGCCTAGTATCAGACAACGTTTTCAACGTTTTCTTAGTGGCATTGATCATGACGTTAGTTCAGATAAGTATCGGTAACCTTTGTCATAGTACTGGTAAACTTGGTCTTTGTCATCTAGAAATAGAAGGCATCATGCTAGCTATATTGGCGTTTCTAAGCGTTTATCTCTTCCTCCAGTGAAAATGTTTTTGCAAACGTAGCCGCCATGTGTGCTTGTCTGTTGCTGTGTTTGGCAGGTGCTAGGCAGACAGCCAGATAGCATAACGTTAGCATAGATAGCTAGCAGCTAGATAGATAAATAGATAGAAATATATAGTAGGTAGATTGACAACGTAGAGTTGGCTCATTGGTCGCATGTCAGAGGCGCCCACCCCATTGGATGTTTCAGTTGCCGCATATACTAGCCTATCTATCTATCTGTCTTGTCTATCTATCTATATATCGAGAGCCGTTGATATATATCGAGAGCCGTCGTATAGCCGAGTCTGATGGTGCGGAGGAGTCATCTGGAGTAGTTGATCGAAACCCACCTGGCTGCCAGCTGGTGATACAAGAGTGGGCTGTGAGTGGCAAGGCTTTACAGGGTTTCGCACACCGCCAGTCTGGCCCTCTTGGGACCCAGGAACAGAGGAATTTGCTCTTTCTTTGAAAATGTGGGAACAGAAACAGACACAAAACAAAGATTCTCCACCGGGCCCTCCTCCAGGGGAGGGAGAGGTGCGGTCACCTTCTCCCGAAGAACTTATTCCTCCATCCCTGGGTGGCCCGGCTCCATGCTGAGGCCTGGGTGAAGGCAGCTGCTGTGGCCTAGCGGGAGCGGAGGTGTCAGCATGGGGACGCCCTCGGCGACGAGCAGGCGGAGGATCTGCCACCGTGGACGGGTGGAGGCAGCAGCGGGCCGCTGTGGCAGGATCGGAGCTGTTGGGCGAAATTCTCCACCGTGTGTCCAAAGAGTCCAGGAACCGAGTCGAGGGACCGAGACTTGTCTGTCTCCCTCATATCAGCCAAGTTGAGCCAGAGATGGTGCTCCTGGACTGATAAAGTGGAAATTGCCAGACCGACCGCGCAAGGGGCAACCTTCGTGCCCCGGAGGGCGAGGTCGGTTGCGGTGCGGAGCTCACCCATGAGCTCACGGTCTGTACTACCCTTGTGCATGTCCATGAGTGCTTTGGCCTCGAGGACCTGCTGCAATGCCATGGCATGCAGGGAGGAAGTGGCTTGCCCACAGGCTTTGTAAGCCTTGGCTGTGAGAACTTACAGGCCCGAGAGGGGAGACGAGGATCACCCTTCCAAGAGGTAGGGTTTCCCAGAGACAGTTGAATTGCGACAGACTGCTCCACTGGAGGGATAGCCTTGTAACCCTTCGCCGGTTGTCCGTCAAGGGTAGTGAGGGGGGAGGAGGTACTAAGGTGATTTCTGGCAGAGAAAGGTGCCATCCACAACCTACTAACCTCATCATGCACCTCGGGAAAGAATGGCACCGGGGCGCTGAGGACCAGCACGGCCCGCCTCGAGAAACCAATCATCCAACCGAGACGGTTCGGGACACGGTGGAGAGTTCCATGCAAATTGAATGGCAAGTTAATGTTCACAAAGTATTTGTTGTAAATGTACATTAAACTGTAAAAATGAAAATACAAAATGCTTTGCTAGATTTGCGATGTTAATCACTGTGGAAATACATAATCGCAGTAAAAAAAAAAAGCCATAGTAAAATTCTTCAGTTTATACAGACACATGCATCAGTGATCAACATAAGATACTTTGAAACTTTTACAGACCATGCTCTTGGTTTAATCTTATCTGAAGACTGTACTCTGCCTGGTACAAGTGATTTTGTCATGTTGACCAATAAACAAGAGTAAAAGGACATGTTCATGATTGAGTCAAATTTCTAGGCTTTGTTGGCTTCCAACATTTGAAGGGAAAATTGACCTGAAAAAGAAAATTATTCCATCATTTATTCCCCTAATATCGATCCAAACCTGAAAATGATACTGTTTCTTCTGTGGAACACAACAGAATATATTTTGTAGAATGTTTCAGTGAAAGTCAATAGGGTTTAAATCAACATTTTTACCCCATTGACTTCCATTGTTTGGAGAAAAATCAATTTTCATTTGAGTTCCACAGAAGAAGAAAATTCATAAAGGATTGGAATGAGTGAGCAAATATTGACAGGAATTCATTGTTTGGTGGACTATCCGTTTAAATACTTTAGAAAAGGATGTTTAACTGATCTGAGCAGCATATGGATTATTGGTCAGGTGATTGCAGTCAGTCAGATGTATGGATTGTGCTTACAGCTGTAGAGACTTGTTCATCAGCCATCTGTGCGTCACATCTCTGCCAGTGCAAAGGTGAACTAATACTGAAATACACTGATCCATCAAAAGATCCAACAAACTGCTGCTATGCAAACAAAAGTCATTTTAGGTGTATTTTACACGGCTTAGGAAGCTGTCAGAAAAATGATGTGGTGTGTCCTGAAGGCAATTTGAAGAGCGGCAGGAGGGCGTTCAGGACATTTCCTGGTGGAGGCTAATATACAAAAAGCCCTGATACTGAAGGAACTAGACCAGAATAAATCTCATTCCTTTCATGACTACACTTCAAACTGATATCAATGCAAAAGAGATGTCAAACATTTGTGTTTGTAAATTTGTAGACATTTGGAAACCGAAACTGTCACTTAACCTATTCTGCTTATGTTATGTTAATAATTTTGCATATTGTTGGCAGTGGCGAAGCCATATGCCTGAAGCGCCATTTGCTTCACACCAGATACATCGCACTCTCAAGATCTCAAAAGTGCCGTGGATGGGGTTTGCTGTAAAACGGTAACAGAAAGGACAATCTATATTGTCCATAAGCAAAGACTTTATAAAATGCACAGAAATACACACTCTTCCACATGTGAGTGGCGCTCTGTGGCACGGCAAATATCAGATAATCAGATATATGGGGTGTTCAGTGCCACCCTGGAAACCCCTCTGAAAAAAATATTTTCAGCATGTTTTTTTTGGATTAAAATATTTTATAAAATCAGGTAATAAATGACCAAACCTCACTGTAAAAACCCTCAGAATATAGATGGATTAAAACTGTAAAGTTTGATGTAAGTGCTACTGAGGTGGAGATTTCTGACAGAGTTTTCTGACTTAGTTTGAGAAAACAGTCTTTAAATATATGCATTAGAATCGAAATCTACAGATGGAAATACATAAAGTGCAATAAAATAAACACTTAAAAGTCTATTTTGGATGTTTTCTTTGAAACGTAGCCCAAAATCTAAAAACTTTTTGCTGGTAGTGTCTTGTCATAAAGTACAAAATTATACAAATTCATGCTGGTTTAATATTTGAAATGACTGCACACACCTTGAAATACTTGAGGAGGATATCAGTGAAGTTGGAGCCCTTAGTGAACCAGCCGTCTGGAACAACCTCTGTCTGCAGCCAGTCGATCACACGTCTGCGCAGCTCGTTACGATCCGCAACGTAACACACAACTTCCGAGATCACACACACAGGCAGACAGACAAAAAGTTAAACAAGAAGAACAGAGAAATGATGTAACATATATTATATGCTAACTGGTATAATGTCTATTTGCTAAATTTCTGATATTTGAAATAAACCAATTTTAAAGAATGAGAAAGTATTCTGTAAGACAAAAATCTTTTAAAAAAAAAAAACAGAAAAGGTACTAGCAATTTTCTGCACGAATATTATCTGCTAAGTTTACAGACACTAAAGGGCCGTTTACACTACACTGTTTTCAACTAAAAATGTAAAACTTTTAATGCGTTTTGGACATTCATTTACACAACAACAGCATTTATTTACACGACAAACTTTTGAAAACGGGATTGAAAGTGCAAGTTTTTGAAAATGATACAATTAACGTCTCTATGTAAACTAAAAAAAAAACAAGAATTAGTAAAAACGGTTATGTCATGTGGATGCGTGTTATGTGCCTATAGGCACGTAGTGTTTCTTTACAAAGTGGCATGGCATCGTTTTTACAGATCCGTAGTGAACGGGAATTGTTTTGCAGCTTTGCAGTTTGCAACATCAATTTGCAGTTACATCAAAAAAGTAATGTGATTACATAATCTACGTTACTAGTAATGCATTACTTTACTCGTTACATCAGAAAAGTAATCGGATTACATAATGCACGTTTACTTGTAATACTTTACTAGTTAAATCAAAAAAGCAGTCATAAAAGCAAAAGAAAGTAATCAGATTTTTGTATGCATGTGTGTTACTCCCAACACTGCTGATTTCCGATGAGATTGAAATGACCAGATCACTAGTCTGAAAACATCAATAGATCAATGTAGACTTCAGTCTGAGGTTTTCTCAGAGAGGAGAGCTAAAGTAGAATTTTTTTAAACATAATTATATTTATAAGCTAATAAGTGTAAATCAACATACTCTGGTAGACTGGAGGGAGCGTGAGCATTAGTCTAGAGCATTAGAGCACAGAGTTGTACCTCCCCCAGATCTTTGATGAAATCACGTCCTCATGTTCTGATTTCAAAGACACGCAAAGTTCAACTTCTATGAAGTCCTTCTCGGTCTGCTAGTCGAATGGGAACAAACTCAATTGCGTTTGCAATAAATGAAGCTGTTTTATATTTTTTGTATATTTTAGTTTTCACATGATTTTATATCATCATGCCTTGGTTTTACACACAGTATTAATGTGTTATCACCGTATTATGTTTAATACAGTATCTTATTTGGTTAAAACCAAAAAAAAACCACATACTGTCCACTCAAGTGGACCTATGTAAAATGCTAACATGTTTATTTTAAATGCCTATGAAATGTAGGCACTACTACTTCATATTTATACATGTTTTCATACAAAGATACAACAGATACAGTTATTTTATAACCAATGATTTCATTATTTTATGCATCAATGTTACAAAAGCATGTTTAAAAGGGAAATGAGCTTAAATTGGTTGGTGATTGAAAAAACACTACTCTTGCCAATAGCATCTTTATTTTCTTATTAACTGATGTCCTCTATAGAGCACAAACAATAAACTCATGGTCCAAATAATTTAAAGCCACAAACAAAATGGCAAAATCTTGGTCCCAAGAGATTAAACGCATTCCCTACATCTAAAGAGTTATTTTGAGCGCAAGTAAATTCCACTGTCGCCGTGTCAGAGAGGTTACGTCTGCTCTCAGTATCTCTGAGCTCATAATATGTTGGTAATTAATGGTAATCTGTGCAGCCGACAGATAAGTAGAGTCATCAGAAAGCTCTGGTTTGGCTCTTAGCCAGTGGTCATAATACAACTCACCTGGGCTGGCTGCAGCCTTCTCCTTCTTCTTCTCTGTAAGAGATCAGATAAACGTGAGTGGAGTGATGTCTCACAATTTGCACGTAGTTGTGACTGAATCTTCCCTTGGCTATCAGCTGAGCAACTACTTGCATCAAATATAGATAAGAGGTTACAACGTCACCTCATAGCATGTCGTAATGTAACAATACACAGTGCGTGGTCAGAATAACATGATATCAGACTTAGACCTGAATTTGACCATAAGTTCAACGTCCAATGATCCAACACTCTGTGCTGAGATGGTAATAAGTCTAAGACGTCAATGTTACAGAGCTGGTCCATTGATGAGAACATTAGTAAGAACAAGAGAGAATGTCCTGTTCCAGTCAGATAAACTGTTCCCAAGGGAACTTGCCAAAGTGAATCAATACATTGTGTTCCCATCTCTTTTTTATCCTGTTATCAATTGGATGAAGCTTATCCTCTATTCTAACTATAAGCAGGATCCCAGCGTTCCCATGCCTTTCCTGGGTAAACGTGGTCCTAGTCTCCAAACAACTTCTAATGAGATTTTTTCTTTTACTATGTGATAAACACAGACTGTTCAAAATTCTTACAGTATATTTCTAGCTACTAGTTCTGGTTACTAATTTATTATAAGTAAGTTAAGAAATTAATACATGTGTTCAGAAACGATGCCTTAAATGTATTAAAAGTGACAAAGATGTTTATAAAATTTAATACGATTTCTATTTCAAACAAATGCAGTTTTTTTTTTTATCCTAATTTTTTTTTTAGTTTTCACAAAAATATGAAGCGGGACAACTGTTTCAGCATTGATGATAATAAGAAAACTACCACATTGACACTTCAAACAATTCATAAAGAGATCATTGGTTTTTGCAGAAGCTCAAACACGCTGCGTAACATGAGAATGAACCTCATTGGTTCTCGCACATCAAGTGAACACGCTTGAGCTTCCGTTTACCACAACTGATGTGTGAGTTGATGAATGTTTATGTGAATAAAATCCCAAATTCAATCTGTTCAATCTGTATAAAGCGATCAAGTCTTTTCAGAAAAATTGTACTAAACCACTCAGTTCATATGGCTAGTTTTACAATCTCTTTATGAACCCTTTGAAATGTCAAAATGGTAGTTGCGTAGCTGTCAATGGAGGGATAAAAAGATTTCATCTCCGATTTCATCAAAAAGATCTTCATTTGTGTTCAGAAGATGAACGAAAGTCTTACAGGTTTGGAACAATATGAGGGTGAGTAATTAATGACAGAATTTAACATTTTGGGTGAACAATACCTTTTTTATTGCTTTTACACCAACATATTGTCCACAACCTCACTTCAAGACCAAGGGTGAGACTTTCAGAGGGCTCTGTGTATGATGTATATCCATAATTACAGATTACTATAACATTGTGAGATCCATAGTACTATGCTGATGCTCAGGTTCCCAGCATACTGCTATGAAAAAGTGATGTAGCTGCATTTTTGTACTGTGTGCTAGTATATTTAGCTGATTTTGTTGTCGTTTGTAACGATTATGTTCAGTTTTGGTCATTTTCACTGTTTGATGTATTCCTGATGACCTAATTTCATAGTTAGTTTCCACGTTTATTATTTAGCTCTACACCGGTTCTATTTTATCCTAGATTACTTTCCCTGTGTATTTTTATCCTCAGTTCTGTTTGATTAGTTTTCCGTGTCTTCTTTAGTTGCTTGTGTTTGCTCCCTATGATCATTCCTGTGGATTTTTTTGTGGATATTCTGAATAAAAACTTTTTTTTTTAGTTAATTTTCATCGTGCGATTACTGACAGCAACCAAGGGTGACAGTCGTCACTTTTATTTACTTATGTTTTTTTTTGTTTTTTTGTTTTTTACCTACTACGGGACAGATTTACTAAACAGGGAAAATCAGCATTAGCGCAAATCCAAAAAAGTGCCGATCTTTTCTCTACATGTCTTTAGTAAATCCTGACAGTAGTTTTGTAATGCCAAAAGAGGGTTTGCGCCAGAGCAAGCTGTTAATAGATCTGGCCCTAAGTGTTGATATCTGTGCTTGCATGTTTCACAAATTTGTACTAAAACTCTCCTAAAGATGATAACTACATTGGGGCTTAATTGTTTATTAAAAATGAAATTGTATATTTATTATAATGTGTAATTTTATAGTAAAATCTTAGTTTAGAATTGACTGTTAAATCCTTGCAAAATCACAGGGAATGTCATTTATTTAAATGCAATATCACCCTTCACTTCATTCCTAATCAGCCTATATGCCTGTAGTTCATTCCTATTCTCTTGCACGCTGGTCTCCTCCACACACCTTTGCAGTGTCCGTCATGGGCCACTTGGATCTTGAGTCCAGTAAGACAGGCGTCACGGTGCAGTTCGCAGTGGTTACGGTACGTTTTTCCATTACTGCCACACACTGAGCGCTTATGAGGTTTGCATTGCTGCGGGAGAAAACAACATACTGTTAAAAACACAACAATTTAAACTATCACAACTGCCTATGTCTTAATCCTAGTTGCCTACTTACAAGCTAAGTAGACACATAGCATCGTATGTAGTTGACACCGCTGTTATTGTATAAAAGTGTTTGACACATTTTTCAGGATATTGTTCCGAAGAATTTTGACTTAGAGTCTAACAATAATCCTAACAATAAAGTGCCAGCAACCCAGACCAATATAGTATCTGTCACTGGTGGAAAAACTGGTGGGAAGTGAAACGTTTCTAATGAAGAGGTTACGTCCCTTATGAAAAAAAGTGTGCTTGTATTATATTGAATGCGTACTTCAAATCTTTATATTGCTCTATAAACCTGTACTTGCAGATAACCTAATATGAATTAAATAAACTTAAAGAGAGTATATTTTTTATGATTGTTTCTTAATACACTTTTAAAAAAAGCACACTTTGTGATAATGTAAAGTTAAAAAATGCCTTTTTAAATCATCAACAATCTTTTGTTATGCTTTAAAAAGTACACTTATTTTGATGTGTCTGACTAACATACTAAAGCACATGTAAAGTACTTGATTATAATGTTAACTGTAGTGTGCTATTCGCTATTACACTTACAAGTAAATACATTTTAAATGCACACAATTTAAAGAATATTTTAGTTTGCCATAAATGCTTGTCAGTATATTTGGCAGTATACTTTAATCATATTTACCATACAATAGATGTAATTATGAAATTATATATAAAGATGTACCAAAGTCCTAGGTGGGTCAAAAAAGCACTCTAATAAAATTCAGCATAATTGCATTTAATCTAAATTTAAACTATAATACATTTTCATTTAATTCCAATTAACATTATTAACAATAATCATTACATTCAGTTCACAATTAACTATAATTATATTAATTTGAAGTATATTATGTCTGCAATAAGTGCTCTTTTTTTAAAGTATGCAAATTTGTGCTTTTTTTTTCAAGGGATATTCAGTGTTCTCAAAATCATGGAAAACCAAAAAATAGATCATTATAAAAACCTGGAATTTTCTCAACCTGGAAAAGCTCTTTTACTCTTATAGTTTTGCTCAGATCTAAATATTTCATCAGTTAGAAAATGCTTTTCTGCAATCTCTATAAAATGTTTAAAAATCCTCATCCAGTCATCCAAAGAAATATAAAGGTCAAGATAATGTATTGATCAAATCCCTGCATATTTCCTATAGAAGGTTTTCTTACCTCAATGCACAGACAGCTGGGGTCTCCTTTCTCGTTCACGGCACACTCTCTTCCAGCGCCACAGAACACATTCGCACACACCTTTGATTTACTCTGAGCCTCCTGCCGACAAACACACAGAAATAAACAACATGCAAAAATCGGATTAGGTACAAAAAATTACTTTATTCAAGTGTGCTATCGGTATACTTCTTTTAAACTAAAAATAAGAAAGTATACTTTGAGTCGATATTTATGTACTTCTCAGAAATATACTTTATGTACTTCTCAGAAACATACTTAAAATCGCACAAGAAAGTCTAAGTATATTTGCACTATACATGTACTCAATATTTTGATCGAGATTCAAAGTATAGGCTACTTGTGTTTCCTCTTTGAATTGAACAGCCTTTTAAATACTTTTCACATAGTTTTAATACTGTCTTATAAACTTACATTGTTTGAAAATATTGATTTTTAAAGAAAACAGAGATGTTCCTTATTCTGAGTATGTGAATTTTAAAGTCGCACACTGGTAGTGTACAAATTTACTTCGAATCTACTAAAAGTACAGTTAGTTCAAGTATAAAAATTCATACATAAATAGTGGTAGATTTAGTGCAAAAATACTATATAAATAAAATATAAGCATGGTTAAGTTCACTTAGAGAAATCTTACAAGTATACTTGTATTCTAAAACTACTAAACTATAGTTTACCGAGAGTACACTTCAAAGTGTACTTTCATAAACAAACAAAACAATATGTTACAAAGATTTAACTAGTAAACTATAAGTATACTTATAAGTTCACTTGTAGTATAGTTGCAGTACAAGTCGAAAAACGTAGTTCTAAACTAGTTGTGTACTCAAAGTTTACTACTGTTACACTTAATGTACACTTAAAAACGTATACTTAAATACACTAAAAAGTGGGCCAATTTGGTCCCAAGTATAGTATTGAAACAGTACACTTACAAGTATACTTCTAGTACATTGATATTAGTATAGTACTTACTACAGAACGTATACTTAAAAAATATACTTGAACTTTACTTAAGTATACTTAAAATGAACTTAAAGTATACTTGTTTTTTGCAAGGGTGGGCAGAAACAAAGTAAGTTTGTGCACATAAAGACTCTCACCACCAGAGGGCGACTAAAAAGGCATCTTCTGCAAAAGCACTATTTCGTATTTTTAAATGTCAGATTCTGGAATTATTCGACATATATTTAGCATGCATAACGCTCCCTCCTCACAAAAGACTGTTTGTGAAGGATGTTTTGTGGTTTGACATCTCTATTCGAATAGCTCATAACCAGGGCAGACTAAAAAAACTCTCGAAACAGAAACTAGCGTGGGCTACAGGACCACAAATTCACTTTTACAACAAACATAGACAAACACACTTATACTTGCTCTTTCTCTCTCACACACAGTGTTTCCTCTGGGGACAGAAGATTGATAACTATCTCTAAAAATGACCGGACTCTCTCTAAACACTCGGGAGAGCCTACTGCCACCAGTTTCCCTGACAACTAGCGGTTCTCCTTGAAAACTAGGACAACCTCTCTATAATGTGTGTCCCACAAGATACAGATGCATTAAAAATACAACAGCGGTCGTGTCCAGTGTAGACATGCAGGGTGTTAGTAAGCATGAATCAATCGCTCTGTAATATTGCCTATAGGCCTACTCTTGTTTAAGTTGTATCCGTTTATAACACTTTTATATACCTTTAAAAAATAAAATACATTTGAATGATAATAGCCTACTTTTTAAATAAAGCTAAGTATATTGTTATAGAGACTTATTGATTTATTCATGCTTCAGGCTACTCTTGCGTGTAAATGCTCCATGTTGAAAGGGATAGTTCCCCCAAAATTGAAAATTCTGTCAACATCTACTCATCCTCAAGTTGTTCCAAACCTGTATGTGTTTATTTTTTCTGCTGAAGACAAAGGAATATATTTTAAAGAATATTGATATCAAACAATTGACGGTAGCCATTGACTTCATAGTATTTTTTTTTTTTCCTACGATGGAAGTCAATGGCTACTGTCAACTGTTTGATTGGCAACATTCTTTAAAATATTTTCTATTTCATGTTCAACAGAAGAAACTCATACAGGTTTGGAACAACTTGAGGGTGAATAAATGATGACAGTATTTTCATTTTTAGGTGAACTACCCCTTTAAGTATCATGTAAATCACAATAGCCTATATAAAAGAAAAGTATCTGGCAAATTACATTTTTATTTCTATTTAATTTTTTTATTAAATACAAACGTGAACATAAAAATTATATAATTTTTTTTTACAAATATAAATGAGAAAATAAGCATGATATTTAACATGCCAACAGATTAACAGATGGAGGGGATTATTTCTCTTTCAAATAGATGCTGTTCTTTTGACATTTCTATTAATAAAATAATCCTGAAAAATGGATCAGTTTCCACAAATATATTAAGCAACTTTTTCCAAAATTTACAACAATATTACTGTTTTCACTGTATTTCTGATCAGGTACATGCATTTAAAAATCTTGCTGACCCCACACTTTTGAATGGTAGTATAAGCATTTTAGAGTTAAATCATTATCCACAAAACATCATTGAATACAAAGAACTCAAGGGCCATCAAAAGTGATATACTCTCTTCTACCAGCAGATGGAGCACTGATATCAGGTTTGTGGGCCGTTCATGTGTTTTTTTTTTTCGTTTAAAACTATAGACAAAGCACAATGAAATGGTTACAGCATGGTTCTAAAACGTTTAACTCAAAACTCCTAAAAACGCAACAATACGCAAGAACACTTCTTGTATGGTAAAGTTCAAGTTCATGTTTAAAAATACAGTATATTCATGTAGATTAGACAGCGCTGGGGTTTTTACATTGCGCTCTTTTTTTAGTTCAACTTAACTTTCTCTCTGATTTATGTGTGAGGTCAGTGAATGTGCCTCACGTCTGAAAAATTCAGACCAACTCCCTTTTACTCTTCCTTTTTTTCCCCCTTGTGTTCCTCTAATATCCCCCGGCTACCCAGGACCCCAGACTCTACACCACAGCAAAGTCATGTGAACAGAGAGCTAGCCAATCACGTGCTGCCAAGTTGAGCCTGGAGTAACAATTTAGGAGTTTCCTGAAATACCCCTCCTGCTTTCCCAAACCTACATAGAGTCCAACCATAATCAAATGCAGCCTGTGTGTGTGCGTGCGTGCGTGCGTGCGTGCGTGCGTGTGCGCGTGTGTGTGTGTGTGTGTGTGTGTGTGTGTGTGTGTGTGTGTGTGTGTGTGTGTGTGTGTGTGTGTGTGTGTGTGTGTGTGTGTGTGTGTGTGTGTTCAAGAAGGGTGTCATCACATCTGAAATATTGCCTGTTCTTTCCTTTCCTATGAACCATGATTGCTGTTTCTAACCTGGACTTACTCTAATACACACACACACACACACACACACACACACACACACACACACACACACACACACACACACACACACACACACACACACTGACATACCCTTCCCCCCTTCCAGCTCATGCATGAGTCATACAATCTAAGCAAACTTTCCAGAGTGAGATTTTTTTATCCCGAGGCCTGCATTCTTGGGAATTTGGTCAGTACTTTTCTAAAACAGATCAACAATCATTTCTATTCACCATCTGCTCCGATTGAGGTCATCAGAGGACATGCCGACACAACACTGCCGTATTAAAAGTTTTTGGGGTATTCATTTGAGAGAGTTTTGTCCTGACAATAGAGGAAGATACAATTCCGGACCAGCGGTAACAGAGGTACATTAAAGGAGAGAGAGAAAAACCAAGCCTCATGCATAAATTAATCTCTTTCTCTACAGGGAAGCTACACTGACATTTAAACGAATGAACATTGTAACGTACTTTAGCTAAATCAAATCAAAAAGCAGATATGTTTCCATGACAACCAGGCAGGAGGGCTTGAAGAGAGGTATACAACTTACTGTAGGAGAGAGTAAATGAGAGATGGCCTACAAGATCCCTGAAGCTCCAAGATTTCATTGCACACATGATGCTGTCAGACTTTTAAACAATTGTGTTGCCTCTCTCAAAGCTGTTTCCTTTATTGGCCGTATTAATGTTGTACAATTATTGTACAAATATAATCATCTGAGCCTAATTACATTTTTGTCCCGTTTTCCATACAGTAAAAATATCTCAAATAAATGTTCCTAAGAAGAAAAAGTGTGTATAAGGTCAAAGGTAATAAGATAGATAGGTAATAAGTAATATCCTAATAAGGTCAATCAAAGTTAACCACGCCCTAATTATTTGTCATACATTTTATATCTAAATACGATCTAAACTAACGAGTTAGAATTTTTTTTGACCCCCCTCACAGTTGTCAGGCACTCGAAACTATCGAAAAATACAATAAAAGTCCATGGGACCAACCTGTAAAAACATGAGTTTATGCTGTGAAAACGGACATTTTAACATGGGGGTCTATGGACATTTGGACTATGGACATCCCTTCTGGGACCTGCCCCTAGCGGATTTTCGATGTATTGCAGTTTTCCGCACTTCCGGGTAGGCTTCATTTTTCAGATTAGAATGTTCCTGCTTGTAATATACATAGCAGCATCACCTGTCATAGCATCTGCACCAGTCTTTTGTGTCTTTCTGCTGCTTACAACGCGTGTTGGAAACGAAACGCCCATTTACCATATCTGAATTTTAAGCTGAAATCAGCGTCTTCTCGACATGTCGACAACATAAACCAAACTCTTTCAGCCTCAACTACAACTACAGTGTTCGAGGGTCAAAGTAAATGTTGTTCGCAGGAAGCCAATGAAGACCATAGGCTGGCGTTATGCAAATGTGTTACATTGTTACGTATGTAAAAAGAAGTTGCTGACGACTCATTTCTGCAGTTCAGAATCAATTATATTTTTAGACAATAACTTTATTTGTCATGCTCTTTGAAATTTAAGCTTTGACTAAAACATTCACATAAAGCTATATTACACACTGCATGAAATGTGAAATTCAAAAAAAGCATAATAGAGGCACTTTAATCAGCACTGTTTTCAGCATTGATAATATGAATGTTTTGTGAGCAGGTAAAATATGTAAAATTTAAAACAGTTATTTTAAATTGTAATAATATTTCACAATATTCGTTTTTAATGTATTTTTGGTCAAACAAACTAAGTGAGACTTTTTTTCAAAAACAAATTGCAATAAATTCTTACCAACCCCAAATCTTTGAATGGTAGTATATCTTGAACTGTTTGTTCTTTCCAAATTGGCAAATGGCTGCTACTTGTTTTCTTGAGTCTAAACCTCACAACATATTAGATCTATGCTAATACATATTTTTTTAACGATTAACAAAAAAAAAAAAACTCTTCATGATTTTTTTTTTTTCTGGCAGAAACAAACTTAATATATCTGAAACAATCTTCCCAAAATGAACGTAGGACATTTTAGGAATTTTTACAGGAAAACAAAGAATGACAAAAATACTAACTAAAAAGTAGTTGCAGTGTGTTTTTTTTTTTTTTTTTTGAAGTGTAAATTCAATCAGCCTCAAGTGTCAATAGTTGTGGTTGAAATGGTCACAGATCACTAGATCAGTGGGAAAAGAGTCTTTCCCTGCAAGCACATCTGAACAGTGTTGCTGTTGTTTGGGCTGTTCTGGCAGGCCGAGGGGCCGGGGGGATTGCCAAGGAGAGGGATATACAGCGAAGACAGAGAGCAAACATTCCTGGTGCAGAAGAGTCGAGGAATGTGGGGTTTTGTCTGGCTCTGGAATCATGACCACAAAGAAATGTGACCGTCCTTTCAACTGTATCCCATTCGCTATAGCTAACTCATGCACTATTACAGTCCTATATCAAAAAAGAGGTCATAATGCTGTAGTGAGAGCTAAAAATGCAATCAGTTCACATTTAGTACATCTGCAGCTAAATTAAAATAATATAAAATCAATCTCCTCGATACTTATAATGACACTAATTACTCTCTCTGCCCTTCTGTCTCAATGGTTTTAACATTGGTAGAGACATTTCATCCACTGTATACAAGTATTTATGTGTATGCCTGTCCCTTCAAATGCAACACACACAAGCTAAAATAATTTTACATCAGCCTGACCACTAGACAGTCTCAACTCAGAGGTTGGTCAGTTGCTGTTACCAAATGCTTTCAGTGATATAATTTAAGTTTGAATTATAGTGAAACAAAATGGCATGTGGGTTTGTGCCTCAAGCAAAGAAGAGACAACTTGATCAAAGCAACTGCAGTCAGTTCCCATTTAACTGCAATATATACAACTGTATGAGGCAGCCGTTGTATTGGTAACTGTACAGGCTGCTCTGCATATAGTTGAACTCTGCTCAACTGTATTATATATATATATATATATATATATATATATATATATGACTGTATATGTGAACGTCTATGTGTATATGTGAAATGTAGGCGTCTACATGAGCGGCAGTCAGACAGAGCTGAAATCTATGAAAGTGTGGAGAAGACAGTCACAAGATAATAGAAAAGTGGAACAAGCAGGAAAGAGGGGACAAACAGTATCTTGGGAGGAAAGAGAGCTCCAATTAAATAACAATGCCTGAGAGGAAGAGTCTTCAGCTTCACACTTCACCCATATGTCCACATATAGAAAATACAATACTTCTCATACGAACATATTTAATCATATCTGTCCAAATTTAATAGATTTTTTTGTCCTACACAAGCTAAATCATTTAAACTCTAAACGAATTTTGAATTATAAGTTAGTGGCGTTCCAAAAGTAGAAATCCAACTAAAAAAAAATCCAAAGAGAATTTTTTAGGCAAGAATGTGAAACCCTTTGAAAACTTCCTCAGCTCAGAGGTTGTGAAGTGATTGCATATGCCTCTGTAGAAGCAGCAACTCAGTGTGATTTCGAATTCATTTTTAATAGCCAAATTCCTGATGAAGTACTACACTACCCAAATTCTTGAAGCAAAATCCACCAATTAAGAAGTCAATGTTACCATGGAAACAGGAATAATGGCCACAGCCGTGAGTTGTTGCAGGCTATAGCTGAGCTAGATGTACCTACATAACATTAAAGACTACTCACAACAAAATATAAATCTGTCATCATTCAATCACCCTCATGTCACTCCACACTGACAGCTGAGGTTTCTTTCCACAAGAACACAAAAAGAAAAAAATCTGAAGAATGTTACAGTGGCCATAGTCTGTCAAGCTCCAAAAATTACCAAAAATGGCATTTCTGTCAGGACCACTATCATCAATGACCATTAGTATTTGTGGGCAAGAACACTCTGCACATCCATGCAGCCTAGCAAGAGCAGGGAGAGCAGCAATAACACCCTCTTATGGTAAACAGAACATAACCAACAAGAATGTGTTGCAGATATCATTAATGTCAATATTTTAATGTACAACATAAATCGAGAATTTAGTCTGATTCAAAGGGTATCAGAATGCCAAATCCTGACTGAGGAGAGGAGGAGCTGGGGATGGAGGAGGGTAATGAGCTCCTGAGAACGTGATAGGTGCTGATAATACTGAAGGAGCTTATATATGTACACAGTGATAGGAGTCGTATTCCCATAGACGTGGATCAGCTGATGGGAGCTTGACTAACGTGACCTGCCAAAAATGACGCCACGCTTGATAAAGATATCATAAAATTGGTTCATTCAACTTGATTACTGTATTTTTCTGGTTTAAAATTGCTATTTAATTTCTTCCATATTGTGCCGAACACCCAGGTAAAACTGATTGTCGGAAAACACAAAAATGTAAGGCGGGGACTTGGTTTTATCTATCAGATGTTGTTTGGATGGAGACAGACGTGAAAGTGAGCTTGCAGACGATTGAAAGAAAGATGCGGGTTTAAGCAGACTGAATGACTGGAAAAGTCGTTTCACTGAAAGATCCAGTTATGATATTTTGATTAAAAATTAAAAGGTAAAAAAAAAACATTTAAAAAGGCCAAAATATGCCCATATTGGATCTACTAGAAAATGTCTTCTTGCTTGAAAGTTTAGAAAAAACATTATTTTCACATATTTTACATTGTTGCAGCTCCTCTCTTCCCAGTCTGTAAGTGGGTGCTTCTCGTTTCTTATTTGTTTATCTTCGTTTCCTTTCCTTGTGTCTTAGCTCCACCCCCCATTATGATGCGAGGGAAGGATACACCTGTGAATCCTCCTTGCTCATGGCTCCTCAGGAAGCTTCCTCGCTCCTAATTATTTGCCTTCTCGCGGAGCAATTAGAGAGTTGAGATGTCCTTCAAGATGGCTGAGTTTGATCGGTTTCTAGGTCACGGGCTGGAGGACGGAGGAGCGAGGAAACGAAGAACCATCAATTTTACTATTGAGAAGCACCTAGTAACGCTCCGTTTAGTTCCTATTTATATGAAAAGTGCAATGTGCTCTGATTGGTTGACTGGACCAGTGTGTTGGGATTGGCCAAAACCGATTCAAGCATGTTTTGGAAATGTCATACACCTTAATATAACCGCAAGTTGTTCAACAAACAGCTTACGCGACCCAATCTTTTTTCTGTGTACACCTTGGGCGGGAATAAGTCAAATGAGCAATATTGTGACGTACATTCCTAAAAGAAAACGCAAGACTATAATCGAGGCGTTTCAGGGAGTTCAGAAACAGTGTGCACTGATATAGAGAAAAACTCCCTTCGAAGTTTGTGCTTTGTAACTGCAGACAATTTTAATGCTCAAACAGCAACTAACTCAAGAATTTTTAAATTGTAAAAAAGTATAATAGGTCCTCTTTAAGAAATGAATCATGCATGTATAAATAATTCAAAATAAGATCCATAACATGCATTTACATTGGTTTAGTTGGTTCATAGAATGATGGAAGATTTAACGGACACGTGAAGAAAATGAACAGGAAAAATGCTTCTATATCCAAGGCCGCTGTCCTTGTCTAGTCCACTGAGATATGTTGGTCACATCTCCGTCATTTGTTCTCATTTGTTCCTGGACCTTGTGTAGGAACAGTACACTGCACCTTAAAACACCTCTCTTTCATAATAGTCAAGATAACTTAACAATGCAACTGAACATAACAGTCGGCCATTTTCTCTTACAATAAAAGCAGAATCTCACTGAAACGGTCTCACAAGGCTTCAATCTTTGTTTTAATTTATTATTTCCTTTTATTCCTTCTCTACCTGTTTTCTTCTCTTTCTTTATCACACCTTGTGCCTATTGAATTTCATAAAGACTTCCAAGAACAGAGCATTGTGCAGTGCTGACTAAATGTGTATGGAGGGCAAATGCCAGACTCTCAGCAGAGAATAAAAGAAATTGCAGAATGAATAGAGAATGACAACAGGAGAAGGAATATTAGTTCCAGGGTAAGAATTAATGGGCGCATGCAGAGAGCAGTGATTGATAGATTGAGGGAAGACTGAACTCAGGGCTGCAGGTAGACTGACTTCAGGGTGGAAGGAGGAAAATATAGATGTCAGATTTTTATTTCTCCCCTTGATATTTCCCCCCATCATAGCTGAATCTCTATCCACACACACACGCACACGCATAAAAAGCACATTTAAGGACTCTCTCACTGCACAAACTGATTTAAAGAGAGTGTAACTATGGCTTAATAATGAAGACCATCATCACTCCAGAGAGAATCATTACCTCCTCGTCTCTCCACAAAAATGACTAAACATCACACTTGCCTTCACACTGTGCCCACACAAGCAGTGTAAAAATCTTTTTCAATAAACATTTATATAAAAACATTATAAAATATTTTATATTAAAATAGAAAACAGTTTTTTTTACATTTGGGATATTATTTGACACAATTACTGTTTTCATTGTACTTTTGATCAAATAAATGCAGCCTTGCTGAGCAGAAGAGTCAACTTACCATTAGCAGGTTTTTAATGTTGCTCTTTTTCTGTTTTACAATGTGAGCCATAAGTGACATTTAAATTGCTTCTAATTCTGGTATGTGTTCAGGTTTATGTGATTCTTCAACATTATTGTACTTACTTAATGATATCTGAGTAACTATAGCAAGCTGTAACATTATTCAGTTACCAATAACTAAACCATTAGGTTTTCAGTGACAGCTAAATAGACAGCTATGGTACCAAATATTGCAGTAATTTTAGCATTTAATATTTCACTTGTAAATCTAACATTATATTTTACATTTCAATGTACATAAACTGCAGCCTGTGGTGCTTTGCTAAATTAACAAAATTGACGTAAGAGCACAAACATTAAGGCAGCACACCATGCGTGAGTCATATCACTCGTGAAAATGTACTTGTAAGTTGAATCTTTAATTACTGAAAAAGCTGCATACTAATCATTCGGCTACAGCAAACATGACTGATGTTTACAGATCAATTAACTGGAACCATGAAATATGATGTCCAGACTGCATTAAAAATAGGTGCATTTCAAGACCGGCATCAGAGAACAAAAACATCCTCATACACATTTAGTCCACAGGCCTCCAATGATGCCACTTATCTAACAGCTTTCACTGTCTTTGCTTTTAAAAGCAAAGTTGTTTGAAACAACACAAAAGGAATGCGGTTGTCGATTTTCCTTTCAGCACAGCAGTAAGAGACTGGAGAACTGAATTTAAACAGAAAGAGGAAGGGAGTGTGTGTTGGAGTTCTGAAGGGAACAACAGAGCAGTCCGAAAATAAAGAGATACAGCAGATACTACTGGTAAAACATGATGGCTGTACTGGACAAGAAAGAATGAGAGTGCAGGAAGATGATTACAGTAAATACAGAGAAGAGAAGTACAGATAGTATAGATTTACAGATAGTACAAACTTAAGAATAAAGAGTTCTTTATTGGCATCGATGGATCCATGAAGAACATTTAACATCCATGGAAACTTTCCATTGCACAGTGGTTCTTTAAATTATTAAAATGTTCTTCACACTAAGAAAAAAATAGTTCTTTTAAGATCTAAGATCTCACCAAAAGGTTTCCCAAATGATTCTTCTAATGCCGGGTTCAGACTACACAATATCAGACACATTTCGGCACGATCCGTTTGGCGTAGGGTGTTGTGATGATTTGTTAGCAACAATGGGCGTCGGGACGCAAGAATCGATTATTTCATCTCGGATAGTGTGTAAACCAACGTCCTGCGTCCTCACAATGTCCCGACAGAAAGACTAGCATGTTTATTTTTTTTCCTGGTCCTCCATGACAGGTTCCGTCACATCTGTGACGTTGACCAATAGGAGCATAGAAGCTCTTCCATACACAGCTTTCAAACATGGCAAAACGAAAGAGAGACGATTGTATTGGTGCTGCTAGGTGGAATTATGCAATGGAGGAAAAGTTCGTGGAGCTATGGAATCAATACTCCAGCCTTTATGATGTTTCCTCGCGGGACTACCACAACAGAGTGAAAAAAGATAAATGCTGACGAACAATATAGCGAAAGCACTTTAACCTGGTGAGTACTGGAATTAGCATTAGGCTAGTAGCCGACAACTATTGTTTTTTTACACTCTTATGAAGTAAGTTGGTAGGTCCGCCTTCTTGATGATGGTTAGCGATGATTGGTCAGGAAGCAACGAGTAGTCTGACATGTTTCTTGTCCATGACAACAATTTGGGAGTCAAAATCACATAATCTGACACAGTGACTATCATAACAGACAAAAATATTGTGTAGTCTGAACTCAGCATAAGGCATGACAGAAAACCCCCTTTTGGAGCTAGCTAGACTTTTAGTCATGAAGCAGCAATTGCATTTTATTTTGTTCTAATGACACCACAACAATAAACTGTCATGGAAAAAGACTCTGAAATTTAAATAACGGCATTAGAGTCGCTTCATGAACGATGTGTAAGAATTTGTAATCAGAATTTCTGTCAATCCAGAAGTAAAATGACAGATTCTTTGACAGAAATGAGTCAGAAAACTGAACACAGCTCATGAATATCAATTAAAGGAATGTCTAGTTTACTTGCTTTAAATGAAATCCGAATGTCTTTCAAAGATTTGATGCCAGCCACATGGAAAATTCAAGATACTGAACCAAGATAGGAAACCCAGGTAACCATTTCCAGAGGCTTTTGGGTTCAACTCATTGCTCGTTTAGCTAAAGGGTTCATTAGTTTCTGTGTATACTGATAAGTTGTGCTGATTAGAAAAGAGCTGTTTTCTCATAATAAAGTCAGCAGCTGTGTGAGCTTGATTAGACTCACAGATGGATGCAACCCAAAACCCCTGTCGAGATGGGGAGGAAACCCCAAAGGAGTCTGTTTGTTTGTTTTTGAACATTATTTTTGAGTCAATTCTGCTAGAGTGAATGTCACCAGCCAGTGAAAACCTCCATTGATCTCCCTCCAAGAGCATCTACATCTCCATAAATCATGCAGGCATAAATGTCACCCTGCGAGGAAACAGCAACACGCTGACTTCAGCTGTTCTGAATGCTGCTGGGCGTAACTGTAAATGTGTGAAAGCAGAGGATGTACAGATGAAATCATGGGGAAAATCATTCTAATGATCGTAAAAACATAGAACTTTACAAGAGTGGTGCGCACTGATCTAAGTATTACGAGACAGCATTAAATTTAACTACAACAGATGTTTGCTAGTCATCAAGGTATTTCATAGAAGTCAATGCAATTGTTTTTGTGGGTGTTAATAGAATAAATGGGTCATTGAAAAATAAGGATGTCTGAGATAAGGAAAATATCTATCTATCTATCTATCTATCTATCTATCTATCTATCTATCTATCTATCTATCTATCTATCTATCTATCTATCTATCTATCTATCTATCTATCTATCTATCTATCTATCTATACATCTCTATCCATCCCTATCCATCCATCCATCTTCCAAATATCAAAAACAATATCATGAACATCATGTTTTTTTGGAGGTTATTCCATTTGACACCTGAAAACTTGAACTAACCTTGCCATGTCATAAAAAAATCTCAAATATATTCAATCATGACCTTGACACACAGTTTTAAGGGGCTACTGGGGTCTTCTCTGTGATTTAATTTCCTTTTTTTATGGATTTATTGACAACAACAAAATGTTTTTTGTTGTCAATAACCAAAATGGTTGGTTATGCCACATTGACTTCATTGTTATAAATATTTTAAATTACTTTATAGTATTTCATGCTTTTAAAGATTTTTTTCTTCACAATTAAACATTTCAGCCCCACAAAAAGAGAATTTTAATTCAGAAATGAAAAACTCATTATAAAAGAGCTGTATTCAAGTCATAGTCTGATAGAGTTTTTTAATGTATTTTTTGAATAACTTAATCAAAAACAGTGGCATGCTATTGACCCTATGTATTTGACAACCCCAAGAGTCAGAGAATATTATTAAAATTTCTAGCTGAAGGCTAATTTTGTAAACATCATTAACTTTGTCCCCAGGACGCTAGATGACATATATTTGCATAAAGCACATTTATCTTACAATGCAAACAACCTGAGAGGATCATACATCAGCTCCTGAATTAAACATGCACACACTAAAAAATACCTTTTACAGGCACGCAATGCTTGTTTTAGAGCCTTGCATGGTGAATAGATGATATCGACCACACAGACTGCTGTGGGAATGTACCTCCACAATGACTAATCCCACTCATGATTGCTAATGTGTCATTATACTCAATCAGGAGATCAGGTTTTAAACCAATTGTGCCAGCAAGTCCACATAATAACATACTTTACCTTTGCTCTATATGGTAGATAAATGGTTGCACATGGTAGGCTTGGAATTTGAACAGATTTTTCCTCATAAGAATGCAAGTGTAGCAATCTTTCTCTAGATAAAGCCAAGCTTTGACTTTCTGACCTGCCCCCACACAGACACACTAAACCCGCGCATACAGTCCTGGTGCTGCGCACACATAGAGAGGAGCATGCTGGGAGACCGCGGACTGGAAATGAGCAGGGATGAGAGGATGTGGGGAAAAAGATAGCAACAGAGCTTAAGAGCATGAGAGAGTACAAACCACATCAATGCCTCCATCTAGTATCACTGTAAGCTGATTACATTAGATGAAAGGCATGTCAAACAGCATCTATATAGCTTTGGCAATCCAGCAAAGCTACGAATGAGCAAGAATTCAAGGCAAATGCATAGCTATGCACTACACTATCACATCGGCAGGATAATAAGAAAGAGAGGTAAAAAGCGCTGGAGACACATGGACACTTTGTACTCATGTTGTCTAGCCAAAAGAGGAAAAACTTATATATATAATTTTATTTTATTATGTCTGCTTTTACCTGAAATTACAAGATCTAACACAAGGTTACGAAATATGATTTTTCACGAAAACGTGGTCCCACATTAAGGGAATGCTGAATTACTGGGATGAATGTGTAAACAATTTATTTTTTCAAATAAATATTTGATCACAAATGTGTTGTTTATACAATATATTGTTAAGAAATTATAATAATAAAAATTATCTACATTGTTCACATTTTCTATAAACTAGCCTAAAAAGGCTTAATATTTTAATGCAGTTAAAATATTATTTTTTATATCTTATTTATCTCATTTTTATAATATAGAATTCCTTGTCGCAAACCTAATTGCAAAATGCATTTGTGAAGGTATATTAGATTGATGAATCTGGATCAGTTTCTGGCCACAATATACTGTATATATTTTTGTCTGCATGTCATGTTCAGGACTCCACATCAAAATGTTGCATTATCAAGTAATAATAAATAAAAAAGAAACAAAGAAAAAAAAACATGTTTAAAAGCATCCCGAAAATAATGATGATGGAAGGAGTCATATTTTTATTATGACATGTTTAATGCATAATGGAGTAGTTACAGAAAAATTCAAGACAAATTAAGGTCAGTTTTATTTTTTCCTTTTAAATGGAAATTTAAATGCTAAAAAAAAATCTGTTTGGTTTGTCCTAAAACCTTGAGCATTCTGGGTGTGTATTTGTTTGATGTTTAAAAGATGATGTCAGAGCTAATGAGCACACGTTCTCTCTAAAGTATGCAATGGTATGATGTCCTTTCTTAAGCTTTTCTCTTCCCTCATTAATTTGTCTTTTATTTTTCTCTCCACTTTTCTTTTCTATCGACATTCTTGCCAAACTCAGTTTGAATTTCCCACAGATAACAGCATTAGTTATTTCCAGACCATAGAAATGCTTTCTTAAGTGAGAGCAGTGAGGACAGAGAGGAATTCCTCTCTGCTAAATTCTCTCATGGGTCTCTCCATGGAGTCTGTCCTGTTTCAAACATCTCAGTTATATGGGTCAGAGAAGCTGTCACAAATATGCAGATGAAACTTCCAGTGCACTACAACAGTTCTCAAACACACTGCATGCGTTCTGTTATGAATTTTAGTAACTTATATTAATATAAATATAAAAAATGTCTGACCATCTGACATCAAAACTAGCTCATGATGTTTATGGTCTCCCAATATATCGATCAGAAAAAAGTGGAATGCCGTCCCATCTGTGCATTCTTGCTCATTTTTCTCCTTTATTGGAATGGAATGCCAGTGATGTCAGTCTATTTTAATGCATCACATTCCAGGTTCTATGGAGCTCTCAGTTAAAGGCGGCACTGCATGAGGCCTCAGGAGCATGCTCTCAATGACACACACACAAAGGAACAAAGTGTGTGAATGTGAGAGAGCTCTTAAAAGTTCCAAAGAGCCACACAGATTAATTTGTAGCAGTGGGACAGAGACTAGATGAACTGCAAATGTTTTTTTTTTTTTTTTTTTTTGTGAGGGGGTGTACACAGGATTCAAGAAAGATAACAGCATTCTTTTTCCCATTTCAATTGTCTACAAAGACCAGCAAGACTTGGCTAAAAGGCTAAGCTGACAAAAACGGATTAAAACACAGGTGAAGAAGCAGCAGAAACAAGCGAAGCATTGCTAACGCACATGGAAAATAACATGATCTGTGATCATCAATGCAAATGCACATGCATACAACTCTATGGAACAAAAGAATCACAATTGATCTCATAATTTCTGATCAGACTTTAAAAAGAATGAAGAATGAAATGGTAATGGTTAAATATTAAACACAGGACCTTTTTGGTTATCTAAGATTGTATTATCTGCAAAAAAAAAACTATGAATAGAGCCTGTTAAGCACCGCAGGCTGAATTATTTACAAATATATATATATACACATATACACACTCTGCCTTTCGAACAATAGCATATATATATATATATATTTGAGTACGTCAATAAGTGCTACCTTGCAAGTACTGCAATAAAATATGAGACCTCCTCACACAAATGTCTATGACAAAATGAATAAAAAAAATAATAATATTATCGCCAAAGTGACACCATTGTAATGTCCATTCAGCAGTTTCCAAATCTGGTCTTGGCAATAGGATGGTGGATGGACGCCAGCACACTGCGGGCAGCATGGGACAGTCTTTTCCCTATTTATTTCCTACATTTCAGCCGCTATTATTACATTCTCTTTCTTTTTCCCTCTTCCACTTCCTTTCAAGTGGTACCATCTCTCGGTGCACCTCAGTGAATCAATCCATTTTATTCCTTTCTGCTCTCTAGCCTTTTGTCTCATTTTGGCTGTCACTCAGGATTACAGCCAGTCTTCTGCTTTTGGTAGATCCTGCCAACTTCTTTCTTTCACCCAAGTTACTTTTCTCAATCTATCTCCCACCTACCATCTGAATCTAGGCTCTGTTCCAGCCTCCCTGGCTTGTCTGCTGCCATTCTCTCTAAAGGGTCATGGACTAGGAGAGCTGGGTTAATGGCTGACATGTGTTTGGAGAAGGAAGTGTGCTTGTTTTAAGGTCCACATTCTTCGCAATGGCCTTGTTCTTTGTGCAAGGCACCTCAATATGATGAAGGACCTGTCTGCGGGTAGATGGTTGTTGTATTCTTAATCAGAAATGGATAAATACTAGTGTGTTTTCTCAGCTATCAATAACACCAATTTAGCTGTGTAATATGGAGCAAATGCGTTTTATTGTCCTGTGAGGCCATGAAACACCAAACTCTTGTCCCCCACTATGTCTAATGCAAGTTTGCAGTATTCTACATTGTCATTGATTGCACAGTTAACCTTCTTTTGTTCCACATACTGTATTTACTGTATAACTCTCTAAATAGTTTAGCATGTTAATGGATATGGCAAAGTTATTTGGTCTTGGCAGAATAGATCTGCTCATATAAGAAGTCCATATAATAAATACGTTTATGCACAGGATTCAGTGTATAGTATGTGTACAGTGCAACAGCAAAGAGCTTTTTTACATTTGAGACAAGTCAAGGTGCGATACCAAACAGGGCCACATGAAAGCGCATCAATATAACAGACTCACATGTGCTTATTGTACGACAGCTGTATGTCACTGCAATTGTCTTTACCTTGAATGCAATCCTCATCCATCATTTCACATTGCGATATTTCACATCAGAAACAATCACAGAATACGACAGAGCTCGTGTTTTAAAGCTAAACAATGAAATAATTAATTAAAAATGCAACGTGAGTCTCTATTCTCTTTGCCATCTCTGATGTACTCAGCCTGGTGTTCTTTACATTAGCGCTGATTGAATGAATTCGCTTACTGGATCACTGAACTGAAAAAATCATTATGTTGTTCAGCGGTGTATCATTAGCTTGTTAAGCTCCGCCTATATAAGCCCTGTGTTTTTACTTTTTCTTTGCAAAGTCTTGTAAGTGTCACACACTGCATTTCTGAGCACTCTCAAAAACCTGTGTCATGGTTTTTGATCTTCTGTCTGATTTTGTGTTTTCTGCTCTGTCATCTTTTTGGATTGGATTATCTGCCCTGTATCTGTCTTATTTATGGCTTACGATTCTGGATTTCCCCAATAAAAGCTGCATTTGGATCCCCAGCCAATGTATAGCTAGTTTATCCAGAGTTTTTAAACATTTCGAATATTAAAGGGATACTCCAGCTAAACCCCACCACAGGAACCAGGGACTAAATGAAGTTCCAGGTAAAAGTTTCCCCCTTATAAAGTCCCTGCTGGCGAGGTAGTACTTTATAAAAGTTCAGGAACTTCTGGGGGTGGGACTTGGGCACTGAACATGCTGATTGGTTGAGTTCACGCAGCATTTTGATTGGTTGACTCCATGCAGTTTGACTATTTTATTTCAACCACCATTTTCAAAAATCTGTTGCAGTGCGTGCAGTAAGAGTTGTTTGCTATTTGAATCAACAATGGAGTATAAAAAATATGACCAATGGGCCGACGACGAGGTTCAGGCTTTATTGAGCTTAAATTCAGAGGATTCCAATTTGCCTAATCTTCATGGTACTATAGACCGAGATGGAAACGCAGACAGCAACAGGTCTGGGGGGAAAAAAAGTTCATGGGAAAAAAGTTCCAGGAACAAATTGTTCTGGGTAATTTCAGTAGAAGGGCGGCTTATGAGACCTCCAAAGTTAAAACTTAAAAAGTGAACATGATGTTAATCCATATGACCCCAGTGGATAAATTAATTTCTTTAAAGAGAAATGGTAGGTGCGTGTGAGGAAAATACTAATTCAGTAGCCAATTAAATATATTGAATATACCAATTAAATCATTTTCCAGCCAGCTTTCATGAGTTCACGCTCAACATCAGCGTAAACATTGTAAGCATGTTGGTTGCAGTGAAGTGAAGTCGCAGTCCGCTGTGCTTCTGCGATGCTTCTCGTGTGAGTTTCATAATGTGCTCACACGTTTCAAAATGTCCTGACATTTATGTTAAGCATCTTTGGGTGTAGTCACATAGAGTCAAGGGGAGAAAAAAACTTTAAAAAACGTGAGATCCCTGCATTTTGTTGCACTCCATCTACAGTTTCTAGCTGTTGTTGAACAACAGAACATCCTAATTACACAGGTGATATTAAGAATACTCTTTCTTGAGACTGTCGTTTACACATCCCATATTGAAAACCTGTAATTTTGCGTAAAACAAGTACCAAAAACCCTGGTTTTAATAACCCAGAAAATACAGTGGGCTAAATGTTTCTTTATTATGTCTTCCTTTACACTCTTTGTCCGTGTATCACCTCGTGTACCAGTATCAGAACGAGCAGAACTAAATTTCTTGATCCCTTTTGTAATTTCACTCATCACCTCATCCTTCCCACTGTCTGTTCCTCCCTCTCATTACAAGGCTCTTTCAAGCTCTGATGGCTATACAAAACAAGGCCATAAAACACCAGCACAAAGCCAGTGACAAGACACTGCGCATTCATAGAGAGACATGGGGGAGGGAAATGACGAAGGGAAACAAGTGAGAGAAAACAGATGGTAAACAATGCAAACTCTGATGAAGGAGATACGAGACACTGATGAAGGAGATACGAGAGAAAATAAAGAAAAAGAGTGGAATCAAGATAACAGTCAAAGCTTATCAAACATGAGATAACAGTGACGGAGATAGAGAAAAACTAAATAAAAACAGAAAAGAGTTGATATGTATGAAATGTTTTTTTTATGTTCATATGCAGTAGATGGTTTTCAGACAGAGAACGAAATATAAAACAGCTTGAAAGCAACACTGAGCAAAACAACAAGGTTTGCATCAGCCCTGTTCTACACACAGAAGACTTTAGTGGCTGTACTAAAGTTCACTTTTAGCATTTGGCTGTTTTTTTTTTCTCTATGCTGATTTTGAGGAATAATAAAATGTGTTAAATGTAACTATGTATACTATACTTTTATTAGTACCAATCGGATATCCAGTTCTGTGGAAATCTGCCAATATTTGAATCAATCATTGCATTCAGATTCTGTGAGGGCCTGCTAAAATGGAACAAAATGTTCTGAATTCACAATTTTCTGTCGTGTTAAGAAAGCACACAACTTGTATTTAGTATTAATATTTCAGACATTTCAATCAAAATAAAAAAAAATTCAAAGACAGATCATGCCTTAAGCATCTAATGGGATTAGTCATAAAAAAGGTGAATATTTTAGACCTTTAAGCTCTCAATTTACATAAATGCATTTAGCAGATATTTCTAGTGACTTACAAAAGAGGAGCTAAAACGTCTCGGTTACGGATGTAACCCTCGTTCCCTGAGTAGGGAACGGAGACGTTACGTCGGATGACGACGAATGGGGTTTCGCTTAGAACACCTATTGACTTCGAGTATACAAAACGAGCCAATGGCAAAGAAATACCATGGGTCAGCGGAATTTGCATGACGTAACTCCGCCCCACCTCGTGGGTATAATAGGAGCACGCCAGCAACATGCAGTTATGTTTCTTCGTTGAGGAGCCAAGACTGAGCTCAGGCGATCCCCGCGGTACAGCGGAAGTGGCAGGCTGACGTAACGTCTCCGTTCCCTACTCAAGGAACGAGGGTTACATCCGTAACAGAGACGTTCCCTTTCGTTGTCACTCTGAGTTACGTCGGATGACGACGAATGGGGTTACCAGTCTATTCACGCCACCTTCACAGCTGTCTTCCAGTGCCCTGCGTAAATCTGAGACCCCTGTCGTGAGACTAGCACGGACGAAGGACTCCTATTTAACACAGGAATACCAAGGTACACTGGGAAGCATATCCCATAGTTTAGAGGAAATATGCAATTAACACCAACCCAGAGGGGGGGGGGGGCATAGAAAATACACACATGACCCGAAGGATGCATATGGAGAACACTGGGGTGTCCAGCCGCAGGTGGAATATTTCAACCCCAGGGGTGGCAAGGTGGCTTGCCAAGGGAAAGACACATGCTCGGAGAGGCTTACAGTGGGAATACACATGTGGGGGTAGCTCCGGAGAGGGACCATGCACACGGGAGGCACCTAGCCGACGCACAGGCAATAGACACTGGCGCCAGCGTCAGGAGTGCTGGAGGAACTCAGGGCCTTCGAAAAAGCTCACCTGAGGAGAATATCTCACGTATCCAGTCCGTGGGGTGGAATGGTGAGCAAGCGAAGACACCTGAGCGGGTCCAATACTAGCTGGTTGAAGCGAGTACATGAGAGGACACTGGCTCCACTCGGAGATTGTAGAATCTGGCAAATGTGTTAGGTGTCGCCCAGCCTGCAGCTCTGCAGATGTCTGTTAGCGAGGTGCCATGCGCTAGAGCCCAAGAGGATGCCACACTCCGGGTCGAGTGGGCAGTCACACCAAGGGGGCATGGTCGACCTTGCTGCTGGTATGCCAAAGCCATGGTGTCCACTATCTAGTAGGACAATCTCTGCTTGGAGAGAGCCTTTCCCTTTAGCTTCCCACCATAATAGACAAAGAGCTGGTCTGAGGTCCTGGAACACTGCGTTCTGTCTACATAAGCGCGGAAAGCGCGTACTGGACAGAGCAGTGCCAAGGCTGGGTCTGCCTCCTCCGAGGGCAGCGCTTGCAGGTTCACCACCTGGTCCCGGAAGGGAGTGGTGGGAACCTTGGGCATATATCCAGGCCGGGGTCTCAGGATCACGTGAGAGTAAGCCGGCCCGAATTCCAGGCACGCTTCGTCAACGGAGAATGCTTGCAGGTCCCCTACCCTCTTGACAGGCCAGTGCAACCAGGAGCGCTGTCTTCATTAACAGGAGCTTAAGCTCCACTGATTGCACAGGCTCAAAGGGAGCACTCTGCAGGGCAGTTAGAACCACCGCGAGGTCCCAAGAGGGAACGAGAGGAGAGCGAGGAGGATTCAGTCTCCTGGCTCCTCCCAGGAACCTGGCGATCAGGTCGTGCTTCCCTAAGGACTTACCTTCTACCAAGTCATGGTGTGTGGTGATAGCGGCAACATAATCTTTGAGGGTGGAGGGAGACAGCCTTCGCTCCAACCCATCTTGAAGGAAGGAAAGCGCGACACCGACCGAACACCTCCGGGGGTCTTCTCGGCGAGAAGAGCACCAGCTGACGAAGAGGTTCCACTTCAACGCATAGGAGTCTCGTTGGATGACGCTCTAGCGGAAGTGATGGTAGCCACCACCACAGGTGTTAGGGTACTCAAACCTGCCTAGTCCGGTCCAGGAGCCACACGTGGAGGCTCCAAGATCGGGACGAGGGAGCCATAGGTTGCCCCGTCCATGAGAAAGGAGGTCCTTCCTCAGAGGGATTGGCCAAGGAGGTGCTGTCGCCAGGAGTACTAGTTCGGAGAACCAGGTTCTGGTGGGCCAGTACGGCGCAACCAGAAGGACCTGCTCCTCATCCTCCTTGACCTTGCGCCAAATCTGCGCAAGAAGGCTCACTGGGAGAAACGCATACTTGCGGCCCCGCAGCCAGCTGTGCGCCAGTTTTGCATCCGTGCCGAGCGTGCCGTCGGTCAGGGAATAATACAGGACGCAATTGGTCGAGTCGTGAGAGGCAAACAGATCTATCTGTGCGTCCCCTAACTGGTCCCAAATCAGCTGAACCGACTGGGGATAGAGTCGCCATTCTCCAGGGAGGGGCTGAAGCCGTGAGCGCTCGTCAGCTGCACAGTTCAGGGCTCCGGGAATAAGAGGCAAACAGATCTATCTGTGCGTCCCCGAACTGGTCCCAAATAAGCTGAACCGACTGGGGATAGAGTCGCCATTCTCCAGGGAGGGGCTGAAGCCGTGAGCGCTCGTCAGCTGCACAGTTCAGGGCTCCGGGAATATAAACGGCTCGAAGCGACCTTAGATGCTTCTGACTCCCTAAGAGGAGGTGGTGGGCGAGTTGCGACATAAGGCGGGAGCGTAGACCACCTAGATGGTTGATGTACACTACAGTGGCAGTATTGTCTGACCGGACTTGTACGTGTTGACCCCTGCGCAACGCCCGAAGCAGTGCAGGGCAAGGCGTACTGCCAGCAACTCAAGGCAATTGACATGCCATAGGCGCTGGGGTCCTGCCCAGGAGCCCGCGGTAGCATGTCCATTGCATATGGCGCCCCAGCCCGTGGTGGAGGCATCTGTTGAGACAACAACATGCCGGAAAGCTTGTTCCAGGGGCACTCCGGCCCGTAGAAAACTGAGGTTCGACCACGGGGTGAACTACTGACGGCAGGTCGGAGTAACTGGTACTCGGAGGGTGCCGTGTTGCCATGCCCACCTCGGGGACTCAGTCGCGAAGCCGAAGCTGAAGCGGTCTCATATGAAGCAATCTGAGCAGCGTTGCCGCGGCTGCAGTTGCCATATGCCCCAGGAGCCTCTGAAAATCTTCAGTGGAACCGCACTCTTGCGCTTGAAAGTCTCAGGCAAGTCAGCAATGGCTGAGTGGAGAAGGTGACCAAGTCAACACTGAGTAAAGAGATCCTCTGCACAGGGCAAAGTTACTCTTTTCCCAGTTGACCCGAAGGCCCAGACGAGCTAGGTGCCACAGCACTGGGTCCCTGTGTTCGCAAACCTGGTCTCGAGAGTGAGCTAGGACAGCCAGTCGCCGAGATAGTTCACGATGCGAACCCCGTGTTCCCATGGAGGAACAAGGGCTGCCTCGACAACCTTTGAGAAGGCGCGAGGAGACAGGGCTAGCCCGAATGGGAGAACAGCGTATTGATATGCGCGCGCCCTGACAGCAAACCATAGGTATGGTCTGAGTCGAAGGAGAACGGAAACATAAAAGTAGGCGTCCTTCAGGTCGATCGCTGCAAACCAATCCTGTGGCCGCACACATCCGGAATGCGTTTGGCCAGGAGCATCTTGAACGGCAGCCTGTGAAGGGGGCGGAGAGGGCTGAGGCATCCCCCCACGGTCTTCCAAAGCCAGCCCGGGTGAACGGGCGCTGTTGGAACCGTGGGAGGGCACCTTCGGCGGTTGGCAGACTGAGGGATCTGAGCGGACGGTGGGGGCATCGGGCAGAATAACCTCACTCTGCTCACGGGCGGTTGAGAACTGTTGGGTGGGAGCACTCAACGCACCGCCGAAGAGGCCGACCTGGGATATGGGGGTGTCGAACAGACGAGTCCGCCCGACATCCTGCACATCAGACCGGTCAGCCCCAGAATGGTGAACATCACCTGACTCTGAGAGCGTACGGCCACCTTCGTCGCTCGGAGAGCAAGGTCAGTGGCGGTGCGCATCTCATTGAAGAGCCTCGAGTCAGTTCCGCCCTCATGCATATCCGTGAGCATCTGGGTCAGGTAGACCAGCACAACGGTCATGGGATGCAGTGAGGCGGCTGCCTGTCCTGTGGCACTATAGGATTTCGCCACAGATTAGTGTAGACGAAAAGAACTACAGGCTTCGGACGGGTGCTTAGGATTGCGCCGGGAAGCACTCTGAGGACACAGTAGCATCGCAACAGAGCGTTCAACCGGGGGGACCCCAGTGTACCCATGGGCAGCGGCCCCGTTGAAGGGAGGAAAGGTGGATGAGACCAACGAGCGGTCCTGAGAAGACAAGGGGGTCTTCCAGGACGTCGGCGGCCTTACCCAAAAACCAATCGTCCTGGGAAAGCATGGCCGTCATCTCCGGATCAGACTCACTCTTGCGAGTTCACCGAGTCTCGACCTAAATGACGCAATGATCATGTTCCCACAGAGAGAACATGAATCATCCACGAGCGCTGTTCAAGCATGATCAATGCCCAAACACACTAGACAGCGCTCGTGCCCATCTGAGTCCGATACCAATCTGCCGCAACCAGAAATGCACGGGCGAGCCGTCTTTAAAAACACGTGCCGCGTGCGAGCCCTTTATGAGAGGAGAAAAAACTCTGCGATGTTGAAGCGAGGCAGATCACTGCACAGATCAGCAGGCACTGTGAACTCGCTGCAGATCGCCGTCACACCAACACCGGAGAGAGAGTGGCTCGTCTCGTAGAGCGAAGTCAAAAATTACTGTGGAGTGAAGAAATACTCTTGGCTCCGAAGCGAAAACATAACTGCATGTTGCTGGCGTCCTCCTTTTATACCCACGAGGTGGGGCGGAGTTACGTCATGCAAATTCCGCAGACCCATGGCATTTCTTTGCCATTGGCTCATTTTGTATACTCAAAGTCGATAGGTGTTCTAAGCGAAACCCCATTCGTCGTCATCCGACGTAACTCGGAGTGACAACGAAAGGGAACAATTTTTCAAAGAGCCAGCTAGTGTAATATACAATTCCAGGTTTATTAGACACCTGGATTAGGGAGCAGACTAGAAAAGAGATGACATGCAGAACAGAATTTTTAGCTCTCTTGCTTGTGTCCTTTGAGTGTGTTTATATCCCCTTAAAAAAAGACTGACCAGCTGTTTGTGGACACTAGACTCACACCCTGAGGGAGAAAGAATTCCTTCTACCGAATCCAATCCAAGAGATTATTGAAAGCATTAGTGAAGCTTATAAATACTGACTGTGCTGAAAAATGCTGTGTATCATTATATAGAGGTATAAAGATATTGAGTCCAAATCCAATGTTTGAGTAACATCCTGTCTACTAAAGGCTGGAATACACAACTAGGCACTAGGCATCATACACTTGCACGACATACACGACTGGACTTGATCAGGATCACACACTTTAAGTTGTTCCAAACCGAATGACAAATAAGAAACAAAAATAAACTCCAAATATCAATGGTCCCCATTTACACCTGGTTAGTTCATGAATTGAAGATTGTATTTCTATATTTTTATATGGATACATTTATGTGGCCATTTTTTACATCCCCTTGCATGGAATCTGAAGCTAAAAAAAATCAGTCTGTGCCCATCATACACTGTGATTTTCTATGAACTCTGTCAACTCATATCTGCTTTGACTTTCAGCAACTGGCATCGACTTGTCCAGATTGTAAATGGGGGCAACAATCTGGGAAGTTGTGTAGTGTATTCCAGCTTTTAGATGCCTTCATCTGGTTGATGACAGCAGATGTGACCTTGTGCGTTTTGGAGGTTGGTGGAAAGAATGAAAGAATAAAAATGGTAACTAATTAAAAAACATACACTGTAAGTCTGTTTTAATCTGATTCCATTTATACTGAGACGTAAGTTGTTCGGTTATTGCCAAAATGAGTCAGAATTTAACTGGCTAGCTTGAGCAGTTAGCCCTGCCGTTAGATGCAACAAAATTTCACCATTGATGGCCATTCTTAAAGGTAGCTGTGTATTCTGACGAAATATATATTTTACATATACATTTTGGCAATAACATTTACATAGATTTCAATGGTTGCAAGCTTCATTGAGATGAATGGGAATGGACAATTCTCATCAGGGCTTTCTGCCCTCCTTGGTTATTTCCTAAGCTCACGTGAATGTGTTCCAGATCATTAGACATGACGCAATGGTACCTTGGAAGCCTGTCTGAAACCGGTTTCCATATGAGGGGGTTTCATACAAAAACACTAAGTCATTGACTGACTGGCCAGTGAGGCAGCTGGCTTTTCTGACACAGCCTAACATGCGTTAGGAACAATATTAGAGCAATAGTGCATATACATTTGAATAACAAAGGCATTGCATTGGAAAAGATCAAAACAATAATTTCTGTATAGTTGAAATCACAGAGGATGATTAATCTCAGTAAAGATCACTTTAGCTCCAGCAGACAGGACACTGTGACCCTGACAGTGTCCTCTTTCACTACACCTCTCTTTTCCCCTACCTCACTCTCTCGTTCTCCCTCATTTTCTGTCTCCCTCGGTAACTTCTATTTTTATCAGGGCTTAAAGCGCAGTCGATTCACCTGCTGTAAGGCAGCAGAGAAACGCACGTAGAAAGCAACTCAAAACTCTTAGAGCTCAGTTTTTGATTATAGGAAGGTATTTAGGTAACTGCATTATCCTGCCTCTGCTATTACATTTAGCCGTTGAAAAGAAAACAGTGCCTTGAGAAGAGCTGAAATTCATTCTTCTCCACAGTTTGTGATAATTTTGTTTGTTTGCATTTGTGTGTGTGATAAGGTTTCATGTTCTGAACAGTGTTTTCTTCTAGTATTTTCTTTGTTCACTAATGTATACTGTAAACGACAGAGAGAGACTGAGGATAAGACTGAAAGATACTTCTTTTTGGGTTATTTTCTTTTCTTTTTTAAAGGTTGATTGATTGGCATGTATAGTTCACTCAAAAAAAACATTCTGTCATCATTTATGCACATTCATGTCATTCTAAAACTGTATGACTTTCAGGTGTCATAGTGTTTTATTCTGTACAATCAAAGTCAATGGAAACTAAACTGCTTTGTTACCAACATTCGTAACTTATTTTGTTTCCACTGAAGAATCAAAGTCATGCAGACTTGAAATGGTATGAGTGTGAGTAAATTATGGCAGAATTGTCATTATTTGGGTGAATTATCCCTTTAATGATTACAATTTTCTTGCTGACTACCAATTTTAAAACCTCCAATAAAGTTCAACAGTATGATGTGAAACAGTATGATCGCAGAAGCTGCTGCTACCATGCAATACTCTACAAATTAACTCAGAACTCGCGGGTTAGTGACGTCATTCTACACTCTCAAACTATTTTTGTATTTGCTTAAAATCCCAAAAAAAAAGTTTTTATTCAATTACATCATTCACAATATTTTATGGGATAAGTAATTAATTCTGAATATTAAATAATTTGTCTACACAGTCTTTCATTTTCATTAAAATGTTCATATACTTTTTTGCTTAAATGTTTGATTTATATTGGAGCTAGTTTTTTTCTTCTCGTCTTTAAAAATCCATGTGGAATTATTGGAATTAATAGGGAATATTCAAGATCAATGAAAAAATAGTCTGAATTGTGATCAGTCTATATGAAAACACATAATAACAAACAATGAAGAAGATACACTTTCTTTGTCTTGGACTCCAATACTGTATAAATGCAGTCGCGCGCTCACACACACACACACACACATACACACACACACACACACACACACACACACACACACACACACACACACACACACACACACACACACACACACACACACACACACACACACACACACACACACACACACACTATTCCATTCACTTACAATGTGAAAGCTCTATCAACCAACTACAAAATCCTCCCATCACAAACTCTATTTGTAGCAGTAGAGAAATTTTGTGTGTTTTAATTTGGGGTGACACTATTTAAGAGCTTGTCTATGTAAGCAACACATCATGCCTTTAGGGAACACAAGCTCTGACAGATCCAAAGCCCCCACTGAGTGAGATACAAGAAAGAGACAAACCCCAGCATTAGCTGTGTGAATAGCGGAGGGAAGAATCATGCGGGTTGCATGACACCCATTATGAGCTGCCGTTCTTTTAGCTATTGTCGTATCAAGCCTGTCAGCATGAAATTACTATCATTCTGGCATGCTCTAACAACAAATGTAATCTCAATTCGAATAAAAAAATAATGCTTGGGAACATGTGATCTCATGCAATACATTTTTAAAACTAAAGCCACTTTGTTTTCAGCACACTGTATATATGTGCATGTTTAAGAAATGGCAGATGAATTAGGCCACACAGGAAGTACATTCTTAATGCATGTGTCATTGACTCGGGACAACTTTCACCAAAACGTGTTGTTTGTTTCAATACACAAGAAGTAAAATAAAAATTAATGCATTCTCTTGGATTTCAAGAAAAATACTTAGGTAATTTTCACAGTGCACATAAATTAAAATATAGTGCAAGAATGTTTGCATTTGGATGTGTTGAGTTCCTCTTGTTGTGTGGCTTAAATGTGGCTCACCTGTCAGGTTGTTATTACACTACAGAGCATAAGAACACAATTAACACAACACTAACAAAGACAACATATGGCCCCCATCAGCAGCTGCATCTGAGCACTGAAATCAGTGTAAACTCACTGGCCAAACACCCACTAACATGTTATTATCTGATTGTTTTTAACAGCTGTCTGTTTACAGCTCAATTCCCAAAGTAAAGACCACCAACCTCTCTCACCACACACTGAGTTCATTAACCACACAAACACAAACCAGGTGATGTAAATGTGTGTTTTGTGACAGATGCATCTTGACATCTCAGCTGGTCCAACATTCTTTATTACAACTCCTTAATATATGAACTTTACATATAATTTATTTAGCCACTGAATGAAATATGTTTTAAATAGCATGTGCATGGAGCTAAATCTGGTCAAATATAATGTATTTTTAGGTTACAATTTATTCATATATTTAACAATGAAATCATAATTAAATAAATAAATAAAAGCCGTGAGACATGGTGAAAGGAACTGGTTCTTATAGGTCAATTTCTTCAAAGTACACAAGTTTTTTTTTTTTTGCATGCATGCATGCATGCATGCTATTTGTTTACCAACTGCTGACACTTCACATCAAAACTATTTATAAAATAATAAATATTTCTTAGTAGTCATTGCTGGGTAGAGTAACTGATTGAATGTAATCTGGATTACGTATTTAGATTTCCAAAAATTAAGCACTTGTAATTAATTTATTACATTACATTTTAAAATACTCGTAATCAGACAACAATTACTTTTTTATTGATTACGTTATTCTCACAAGGGCAGTAAATGATTCATAATTCATTGGTAATTCATTGCTAAATCAATGATGGATAACATTAAATAATGGATTATATTTTCTTTCACTTTCCATTTGATATCAATATGGTACAAGATTATCCTATTCAGATAAATGTGTCAAACGTAATCTAAAAGTAATCAAAAAGTAATCTGATTACCTTAAATTTGTAATGTAATGGTTTACCCTAACTAAAAAAAAATTAATTTAATTTGGAATCAGTAACCGACTATTTGTAAGTAAAATTCCCACCACTGGTATTATCGGTCAAAAGCACAACTGGTGATGACAACATGACCCCGCCCATGAGGTTGCGACCCGCTCCATAGGCTACAGAATACAAAAAAAAAAAAAAAAAAAAAAAAAAAAAAAAAAAAATCTAGAGGACTGAGTGTAAGTAAACATTATTAAACATGTTGTCTATTATGTGTAAAACTTTTTCAATTAGCAAACAAATGACTGAGTTCAGCTTTAACACAATAATCATTAGCCTACAGCCTTGTTTTGTTCTAAGTTAATGGTAGGTGACCCGACTGGAATTTCTTTTCGATAGTTCATTTGGTGCAAGTGACATTGTAATCCGATTTCCCCGTAAACATTTTTTTTTTCTTTTTTCAAAAGACAAGTTATTGATGCGGGATTCATACAACTTACCTCGGCGTGACAGCACACCACAGCCAGGAAGAAAAGCACGGGTAAACATCGAAACATCTGTAACGGGCGGAGAGAGAGAAAAGGGAGGAAATACATTACAAACAGAGAATGCGTTCAAAGCAATACAGCACAAGTTGTTTAAACGGTGTAAAGGGTTGTTAATAGTGTTCAGGTTTCTCACCATGTTTGTAAGAAAAGCCGGTTTAGTGTGCTGCAGTGGGAAAAGCGCGGCTTCTGGTCCGCTGTAGATGTGGATCTGAGGATGTGATCGCAGGAAACTCGAGCAGAGCTCAGGAATCTGTTTCTTCCCCCTCCGTGACGTGGCCCGTGGAAAGCCATGGAGCAGATCTAGATAAAGAGCGCACACTCAAATACACACACTCCTCGGTGAGTGACCGACTCAAACTGCAAGAGCTTTGCGTCGAAGAGTACTGTTTTAGATTAGTCCATATCCATCTTACATGCAAATTAATTATTGGAATTGCAAGAAAACGTCTATCGAGTAAGCAAAGTAATGGAATATTGTTTTATGTCAAATGATAGTTAGAAAAGTTGGAGAAATAAAGACAGCTTCTGCGTCCAGTGTGAAAGACAAATAAATAAGTAAATAAATAAATATATTAAAAATAAATACAAACAATTAGCTACAAAATATAGCTGCAAGCAGCCATTATCGGGGCCGAGCGCAAAGAAGACAATAAGACATGCCAACATGGCTGGGAGTGTCAGACCAACTGCAGCAAGGAGCAATTAAATACATTTAAAGATGAATTTAGGCAAAATGGCTGAAAAATCATATACATTAACTAAAAATATGATTTAATGGATTATCACTTTCAACCAATAGGTGGTGTAGTTACAAAATTGATGTGATGTGGTCAGAGTGAGGTGATGATGACAAACCTTAAGACCAGTGGCATTACACTGATTTATTCAAAAGTGGCGCTATCCTGAAACTTTTTAAGTACCTTCAAGGCATGGTGCTGATGACTCATACCGAGTTTCATAATGATAGGCTAATGTATAAAGTAGCATTTTATATGACAATACTGTATTGAAATCAATTGCAATTTCATATTTTGTTCTATTATAGCGCCAACGAGAGGCACAATCCCACCATTTTTTTTAGGTGTCCTCAGAGTGGGCCCATACATGTGTGTCAAATTTGGTGAAAATATCTCATTAGGTTTTGGAGTTATAGACATTTATAAACATAAAAAAATACCCAAACCTGACTTTGTTTGCCTTTTATTGCCACTTACTATCAAAATTTTCATATCAGGGTATTAGCAATTAGCCAGCGACCTATGTTTCCAAACTTCTGACGGTGGATTCGTCTCGATCGGTCTAATGGTTTTGAAGAAATTGTCAAATGTTTTTTAAGCGCTAAATCACAACGCTACACAAACCGTAAGGCGAAACCTAGCATATTTGGTATCGTTGGACTCTGCAAGGATTTAGGAACCCAAGGAAATGACCCGTGAAAATCAGTCAACCACAACCAGAGTTATACCATATTGTCACATTGTTAATGTGTTCTGTTCTGTGTTGTGATCTTGTTTCCCCCTGTCTTTGTGGTTTTGGTTTAGTCCTGTTAGTTGTTCCCTGTCTGTTTGATTAGTGATTCCCGACACCTGTGTCTTGTTAATTTTCCCATTAAACCCAGTTTATTTAAGCCCTGTGTTTTCCCTCAGTGTTGGTCATCGATGTATGGTTGTGTATTTTGAAGCCCTGGAGTTCCCTTTCCTTTGTTCTTGTATGTTTTTCAAAGTTAAGTTTGTAAATAAATTACCTAAACCGCAGTTCCTGTGTCTAGTGATGGCAAAATGAGGCTCCCTGAACCACTGAGGCCTCGCAGCCCATTGCTTCACCCAAAGGTTCATTACTCGGAGCTTCATTCAGCATTGCTCACTAGTGACACCTAGCTACTGTGCAAAGAAGTAGCAGATAAATTAATTAATTCTGAACAAATGACCTGAGCAGACTTATGATGTCTGTATACCCCCCCCCCCACCACACACACACACACACGTTCTGTTTAATTTATTATATAAATATATTATATATTATATAATATAATATATTATATATTTATTTTATTATCACTATTAATGTCTGTAACCGTTCATTTGCAATAATAAAAAGACCTGAGCAGACATTTGTCCATTGCCTGGGTATAAAATTAAATATGTATCTTTCTCTATCTGAATTTACTTGTGCAGAGACAACTGTCACACACACAGTTAATTAATTATTCAGAAAATGTTTGGATAGTGACAGTATGAACAACAAAAGTAACTGTGTTGTACTGTGTTGAGTGCAGTGCTTATGGTGGAGGGAGTGTAATAAAGTAAACTGCAACAGGATAATCTGAATAGTCTGGGGTGGGAAAAGTTAACAATTTTTTTTTGGGGGGGGGGGTGCAGTGAACTGTTACTAGTTTTAGTGCGGTGTTGTGCTTATGGGACTGGGGATATAGAGGAGCAAACTGCAACACTGCAGTTTGGGGTGGGTGAAGGAAGGATTACAATAGATTTTTATAGAGAAACAAAATAATTTTCAAGTGTGTGTTGGCGTTTCGACAATTCATCTTCTTGGACAAAACCTCACCAGCCTTGGAAAATATCCTTTCACAAAAAACATAGGATGCAGGGGAACATAAAAATGCCAGTGCCAGCTGGTATAAATGAGGATACTGATGCTTCTGTTGAGGACAGACGGGGGAGGATCTCCTCTTTCTTACTGGCTCCATTACCAGGAAAAAGGAATAGTCACAAAAAGCAAACAAATCCAAAAGGGCAAACCAAAACAAAAAGCAGTCCAGTCCAAATCCAAAAATCCAAAGCAATCCAAATAATCTTATCTAATTAATATAACAAGATTATAATATAGCTACTATAATTAATAATAACAATACACTATAAGTATTCTAACTTGATATACTGTAATAATATACAGCCCTAACAAAACATATGACACAATAACGACAATGACAAGGAGAGTTCTCTAGCTCTGACACTGCTACAACTGCTTCTGCTACTCCTGACAACAGCCACAAGGTGGCACGATTGTCGAACCCCCTTCATCCGGAAGCGACACTCAAACCGAACCGATGACGTTTCCACACAAACCGAGGCCTCGTTTGTCATTAGTCACGTGATTTTCACGTTAACAACACAAGCCTCGAATCGCGGCTTCATCTGGCACGCCCATTTTTTCTCGACACAAGCTCCAACGCCTCGCTTCAAATGTCACATCACAAATGTCACATCACTACCTGTGTCCTCGTCTTCAGCAGCTTACACAAACCTGACAGAACGACCAACCTTACAAAAAAAAGGAAAAACGAAGATGAGCCAGAGGAGATGTCACCGGAGGAAATAGGTGAAACCAATCAACACACCTATACTGTCAAGGTGAGCGCTCACTCGAAGATTATGCGGGCGGTATATGGATCTCTACAGTGACGTGACGTTGGAAGAAAAAGAATTGATGGATCGTTGATGTATGGTTGTGTATTTTGAAGTCCTGGAGTTCCCTTTCCTTTGTTCTTGTATATTTTTCAAAGTTAAGTTTGTAAGTAAATTACCTAAACCGCAGTTCCTGTGTCCTCGTCTTCAGCAGCCTACACAAACCTGACACATATACTAATTTTACCACTTCTCAGGAGGCTCCTTCAGGGCATCATATTGATGACCCATACCGAGTTTCGTAACGATACTATCATGCGTTCATAAAATACAGCATTTTGTTACAAAATTCTAAATGGCCGACGCCTAAAATGGTCGATATGGAAAAATATAATTGAAAGACGGCCTGAATCTAGCGAGACTACTTTTATGATTTTTAAACCACTACTTTTAAACCATTCAGAAGTTATAAGCAAAAAATAGCCATTTTCCGTATCTCTGGACCAGTAGGTGGCATGACATGTACCAAGGTTGGTCTGAATACGATATAGTGTATAAAGTGTAATTAGTTTGCGTGTTATTCAATAATGGTTGGGTTTATCAAAAAGCTTTTAATAACTTTTTGCCATCACTGTCTGAAGAAGATCGGATCAAATTTTCGTATAAATCGGAGCAACAAGTTTTCATGACAGAAAATTATGTCATGGGGTGCAATCGAATTGCCATGAGCTCAGGAATCAGGAAAAAATCATTTTGTTTCTACCCGACAGGTGGTGGCACTAGAGGAATTGATTTGGAGACTCCAATTTTGCGATGGTGACAGAAAGATCAGACTGTCCTCTATAAGTGTGCAAAATTTTATAACTTTCCAGCAAGCGGTTCTATGGGCTGCCATAGACTACCAGAGAGGAAGAAGAAGAAGCAGAATAATAATAAGAACGGCAATGATTTCAATAGGTGCACTACGCACATCCTGTACTTGGCACGTAAATATGGCTGCAAGCAGCAATTAATGGGTTCAAGCGTTTTAAGACCTTCATGTCATCTATGCTGTTAAGGGGATGATACACAAGACAACTTTTTAGCAATGTTGCTGGGCAACGTTGCCGTCAACGGGCAACCAGATGAGACACAGGGCCCACAACCTAACTAAATTATCCAGATAGAAATGTATTGCCCATTTTCAATGGGAAAGTGCCCAAGCAACAATCGCTCGGCAAGATTGCCCAGCAACATTGCTCAAAAAGTTGCCCTGTGTATCATCACTTTTAGTTCGACATTTGTTAAGACATCTGCTTTACAATGCTTATGATAAACATTACAATGCTCATTTTGTTAACTCTACAATAAGTAAATCCACTTCACCGGCTAATTACTCCTCGACAGCGATGCCATAGTAGAACAACCAACTACAAATAAAAATATAGCTGCAACTGCAAGCAGCAATTAACGGGTTGAAGCGTTTTAAGACCTTCATGTAATCTATGCTGTTAGAGTCTCTAGGCCAACGCAAAATATAGGGCTGACAGCCTGACACCATAAAATAGCCATGATGGAGAATACGCTAAAACACATACACAAAAGAATGAAAGGCTGAAAAAATAAGACTTAATACACACTAAGCATGCTTGGACACACACATGCACACACATTTTGTTGAAGACATATGTTTGAAATAAATGAAATGCTTACTGCAAATCTCCTCTGTATAAGACCATTTTCAGGGTTCACATAAATCATTATGTGGCAGAATTATCAAAACTGAGAGTTCAGTGCAAATGAAGTGATAAACTTTGACTAAATGTGATTATAATAGTGTTATAATACTGAGTGTTATATAAGATATTTTATATCAAAAGCACCTGTGAATAGAACTTTATTAGTAAGAATGACAAAATTACGATTATAACCAGCAGGTGTCAGCAGAAGATTACTCATTGGCTCCCCTTCATTTTAAAAGTGTTAGTTTCCAACAGTAATCTCCACTAAAGCAAAGCAGTTTTTCCATGTTAACTTCATTAAGCAGGCACACACACACACACACACACACACACACACACACACACACACACACACACACACACACACACACACACACACACACACACACACACACACACACACTTGTTTACTTAGCTATCTAAATGGGGACATTCCATAGACATAATGGTTTTTATACTGTACAAACTGTATATTCTGTCCCCTTACACTAACCCTATCCCTAAACCTACCCATCACAGGAGACATTCTGCATTTTTACATATTTAAAAAAACTTTTATTACTTTATTTTTAAACCTGATTTACAAATGAGGACGTCACTAAAGGGAGTTTTTTGGAGATTTTGTCAGGTTTTGGTCACTTCTGGGTACAAATTTGTCCCCAAAATATAGTTAAGTAGGTACACACACACACACACACACACACACACACACACACACACACACACACACACACACACAAAGACAAATACAAATACTTTTTTTTCAATGTAATTGGGATATGTGGTTGTGAAATATTTTTTAATGGTCTATAAGCATTTCATTTATTTTTATTGTAAATAAATGATACAAATCTTTATTAGGCAAGGAAAGGCAAGTTTATTTATATAGCACATTTCATACACAATGGTAATTCAAAGTGCTTTACATAGAATAAATTAAAATAATCAAAAGAAATAAGAACAATTAAAACAGTAGGACGAACAGTGGCACAGTGCTCATTCATTAAATGCATAGGTAAACAGAAGTGTTTTGAGTCTGGATTTGAAAGTGACTACAGTAGGAGCACATCTGATCTCTTCTGGAAGCTGGTTCCAGCTGCGGCTGGCATAGTAGCTAAAAGCACACTCGCCATGCTTAGAGTGAACCCTTGGTATTTCTAGCTGATGTGATCCTAGTGATCTGCGTGATCTGTTGGGTTTCTATTCAGTGAGCATATCCGCAATGTATTGAGGTCCTAGGCCATTAAATGATTTATATACCAGTAATAATACTTTAAAATTAATCCTAAATGTAACTGGGAGCCAGTGTAAAGACCTGAGGACTGGTGTGATGTGTTCATATTTTCTGCTTCTGCTCAGAATCCTGGCAGCAGCGTTCTGTATGAGCTGCAACTGTCTAATGGTCTTTTTAGGAAGGCCAGTGAGTCCATTACAATAATCCACCCTGCTGGTGATGAAAGCATGCACAAGTTTCTCCAAGTCTTGACTGGAAACAAAGCCTCTAATTCTTGCAATATTTTTCAGATGATCACATCTTCACCTTGAGAACCTTCTGTTTGTTTCCAAACGCAACGACTTCAGTTTTGTCTTTGTTTAACTGAAGAAAGTTTTGGCACATCCAACTGTTGACTTCATCAATGCATTGGAACAGGGAGTCAATGGGGCTGTAATTGTTATGCGATAGGGCTAAGTAGATCTATGTGTCGTCTGCATAGCTGTGGTAAGAGATTTGGTTCTTTCTCATTATTGGGCTCATTGGGAGCATGTACAGGTTGAATAGGAGTGGCGCAAGAATTGAGCCTTGAGGAACTCCGCATGTCATGGATGTCCACTCAGACTTATGCTCTCCTATACTCACATAATAACCTCTCCCTACTAAGTATAACCTGAACCATTTTAGGACTATCCTAGAAACCCCCACCCAGTTTTCCAGTCTGTCAAGAGGTATGTTGTGATCGACAGTGTCAAATGCAGCACTGAGGTTGAGTAGTACTAGAACTGATAATTTGCCTTCATCAGTATTAAAGCGAATATTGTTTATTATCTTTATGAGCGCGGTCTCTGTGCTGTGATGCGATGCAATCTGAAACCAGATTGAAAATTGTCAAAGTATCCATTCGAGCTTAAGAATTTGTTCAGCTGATTGAAGACAACTTTTTCAATGATCTTGCCTATGAAAGGAAGATTTGAGATCAGTCTATAGTTACTTAATATGGTCTTATCCAGATTGCTCTTTTTCAGGAGGGGCTTGACAACTGCAGTTTTCAGGGAGTTTGTAAAAGTCCCATAGAGAAGTGAGGCATGTACCACTTCTAAGAGATCTTCTTCTAAGCTGTTTAACACACTTTTGAAGAAAGATGTGGGAAGTGCGTCAAGGGCGCAGGTTGATGTTTTAAGGTGCTGTACGGTTTCTTCCAAAATTTTGCCATCAATTTCTTTGAAATTAGACATAGTAACTACTTTCTCAGGTTGTGGTCTGATCTGTCTGACCCCAGTGCGGCTCAAGGATGTGCTGATCACCTTTCTGATATTATTGATTTTCCCAGAAAAGAAAGAAGCAAACTCCCTGCACTTGCTGTCTGAGAGCAATTCATTGGGAATCTGGCTTGGGGGGTTTGTCAGTCTCTCTACAGTAGCAAAAAGAGTGCGTGTGTTTTTTTAAGTTGCTGTTTATAATATTTGAGAAGAAAATCTGTCTAGCTTTGCCTAGTTCCATATTGAAAGCATGGATGGTGTCTTTGTAGATGTTATAATGGACTACCAAGTTTTGTCTTCTGCCACATGTGCTCTGTTTTTCTGCATTGTCTTTTCATATTTTGCACTGCTGTTGAGTTTCTCCAAGGTGCTTTTTGTCTACCACTCTTCCTGACTTTCCAGTGCCAGTGCACCAGTGCACCATGATTGTTTAAAAACAAATTATGGTTTTAAGCATTTGTTTATCAGCCAAAGCTGGATAATGATAAAGATTAGATTAAAAAGATTTCTTATCCTGCAGTAGTAGTAGTACAGCCTTCATCTTCAGTTGAAATGATTGATAGTTTAGAATTTACTGTGAGCCCTCCAAGCGTCAGAAATTCATGAAACCTGGCATGTTTCTTCAAAATGACTTGTTCACACAATATATAGACATGTTACTCACATGGGCCATGCTATAAAAAAATGTATCTGCTAAACGGTTTAATCGATGAATTTTAATTTTAGTTTAATCAATCAATGCACTGAAGTTTGCAACCATGTAGATTGAGATTTTAAACAGTTTTATTTCAGGAAGCACAAAATAGGCCTTTGCCTGAATACTGCAGGTCATACAGATTGGTCATATAATAAAGCACTATATAAATATAGATGACTTGTTTTGACTCAAAAACAAAGCAAAAATTACTTTTAAAACAAAGCAAATGTGGCTGTGATAATAATAATAAACTTTATTTTATAAAGCAGCTTCTCAAAGCACTGTACACAATATAAGCAATACAAATGAATAAATAACAAAATAAACATCAACAAATCAAACATTAACAAAATAATTAAATAAATATCAACAAGAAAATGCAAGTTTAAAATGTGTCTTGAGTTGACTTTTGAAAATGGAATATGTCTGGAGTTCAAGAGGCAAATAAATCCTAAAGATCTGGAGTATCGGAAGAGAAAGCCTCAGAAAGTGTCACCCAAGTTCTTAAGCGTGTTTGAGGAACAACCAGCAAGTTCGATTGTGAAGAAGATTGTGTAACAGTTCTTTTAAACAATGTGGTGCCAGGCCGTGCAATGCTTTATATGTGAGCATCATAATCTTAAAATCAACATGGAACTTGACTGGGAGCCAATGCAAGGATTTCAAAACTGGAGTAATATGATTGCATATCCTGGACCCAGTTAAGATCCTTGCGGACAGATTTTGTACATATTGGAGCTTGTTTAGTGTGGCTTTAAAAACTCCAGCTAAAAGGGCGTAACAGTTTTTTTTTATGAGCTTTTCTGCTACAGGACGCAATCTTGCAATGTTTCTGAGATGGAAAAATAAGTTTTAACTGTACTATGAACGAAAGAATCAAATGAAAGATTAGCATTGGAAATAACTACAAGGTTCCTCACTTTGGTTTCCGAAACAGAGCCATCAAAAGTCAGACAGAGAACCAGCTTGGGAAATTTGATGATGGGAACCAATGAGCACAACTTCAGTTTTACCACTGTTCAGACACAGGAAATTATTACTCATCCATGTTTTTATCTCAGAAGATCAGCGTCAGGGCGCTCATCTGGTTTAGAATGTATATAAATCTGCGTATCGTCAGCATACAAATGATAATTGAGGCCGAGCGATCTCTAGAAATGGCCAAGTGGTGACAGATACATTTAAAAAAAAGTAAAGGGCCCAAGACTGACCCCCGAGGAACACCAGTGAAAACAGAGCTAATCTCAGACCAATGGCCACCCATAGAAATGATCTAGGAGCGGTCAGTTGCAGAGGATCTAAACCACTTCAAAACTGTCCCAAACACTAAGGATGGCTGGCGCAGAACAGACGTTCCGAAGCTTTGCGAGATCCCGAAGCAAAGATGATTCGAAACACTGATCCGAAGCGTGATTCAAAACACCCACGTCACGTGACAACGGCTAAATGAAGCGTCTAAGTGTTTCATCAGGTGGAGTGCTCCACCGAATCAGGGTTTCATTGATTGGTCGGTTCGGGAACAAATCACACAATCACACAGTATAAAAGTTTTGTCAACGCATTTTCATATCGTGGGTTTTTGTGAGAGGAGTTTGGTTTTGAGATAGCGGATTTTTGGTGATGACATTTATAGTGCGATTTGTTTAGTTATATTTAGGATTTAATTTACATTTACACTTACAGACACACAGAGTACATATAGTGACACATTAATAGATGCATTGATAGAAATATATATATATATATATATATATATATATATATATTCATAGATAGATACATATATTACAGATACATATAGATTATTAGATAGATAGGCTACATATTAGATAGATAGATAGATAGATAGATAGAAATGGAGGCTCCACAGAAGAGATGCCGTACATCTGTGGTGTGGGAGCATTTCCATTTGGAAACCCCAAATAAAGTGAGATGTGTGTATTGTGATCGGCAGCTAGCCTACTGCAACAATACATCATCCATGATGCGCCATTTGAGGAGCATTCATCCTGCCATTCTGCAGGGTGCAGAGGATGGTAGTGTTCCCCCTGTACCAAGGCCTGCTATTGACACTGCTGGACCCAAGGTTTAAAAATGTGGCTTTTGGAAATCCTGCCAAAGCCCTGGATGCTGAAAAGCACATCACACTGGAGTGTGCTTCACTGATGCGTTCAAACACAACTCCTGGTGAGTTTCAGTCTATGTTATCTTATGTAATGTGATTCATGAAATTTATACTTCATATGTGTTGTCAGTTTATGATTTGTTACTAATTGCCGTTCTCTTTTAATTCAGAACCACAAATGTCAACATCAGGCCTATCCTCATCAACACCAGTTGAAACACAAGACAGTTTATGGGAACATTTTGACAGTCGTATCCGTGAGACCCAGATGATACACAATCCTACAGCTGATGCCACAGTGGAAGTGAAAAAATACCTCAGCGATGCGTTTTTGCCCAGAACTCATGATCCTCTAACTTACTGGAAAGAGAGAGCAGTAATCTTTCCTCATTTGTATGTCCTAGCTAAAAAATATCTTTGTATGCCAGCAACAAGTGTCCCTTGTGAGAGAATTTTTTCAAAGGCTGGAGAAATTATCTGTAAAAAAAGAATTAGGCTGAGTCCTTCAACAGCAGAGAAATTAATATTTTTGAATAAAAATCTATAAGAAAGGGAGACATTGTGGCTTGATTTATTTTTATTAATATTCATTTTTCATGACCAAAATCACATTATGCAATGTGAAGAGACTACAGGTTACAAGCTTCATATATTACAAAAATACAATAATATTACAAAAATACAATAATAATATAAAAAAACATTTTTTTATTAGCTCCTTGTAAAGGTTGTTTCAGATCAACACCTGCAAGTGACCACTAGGTGTCACCGTGGAGACGGGTTTCGGATTGATTCGAAGCCTCGAAACAAAATGGCACATTTGCTTCGACTGTTTCATTGCTTCACGAAGCCTCGATCTGCCCATCACTACCAAACACACCAACCACCGTTTCAAGATGTGTGCGTAATAGACTGAGATCAACAGTATCAAAAGCTGCTCTTAGATCAAGAAGGATGAGAATGGATGTTGCGCCAGAGTCTGAAGCTATCAATAAATCATTGGTGACTTTAACCAAAGATGGTTACACAAATGAGAGTCAACAATACACCAAAGTATTTTTACTAGGAGTGGAAGATTTGAGATAGGACGATAACTATTAAAATCATCCAGGGGAACATTATTTTTAGTTTTTTATTGTTCATTTAATTCTGCAAACATAATCCCAAACAATAAAGTGGACAATGTTTGATTGGCAGATTTAGTCACGCAAACAGCACAAGTGGCTTGTGAAGAAACAGACTGGCTGTATGACAATTTCACGCAAGCAGAAAATTGCTGGAAAATCGCTAAACTCCAGCGCATGTTTGTTTTCAGATCATCAGTGCTTTTTCCGCAGTGTAGAGTGAGCGTGCGAGGGTTGCCAGATTGCACAGATTAAGTAAAACACTGGGCAGAAAATGTAAGGGAAAAGCTCTGTTTGGGGAATTTAGGATATTTACATCTGGCAACCACAGACATAATCACTAGTGGGGACTTGTTACCAATGCAAGATAACACAAAATGTCAAAAAAAAAAAAAAAAAAAAAAACATTTTCAGGAAAAGTAACAAGCGGGCAAATATCGTGATGATTATTTAAAATGAATCGAGAGAGGCAGAAATCGTTATCGCGATTAAAATACGATTAATCATGCAGCCCTACTTCCTTTGTAGACTGTAGCAATGATTGTAGAAGTAAATAAGTAACAGAAATACTCAAAACCAAGCAAATGCTGAAAACTGTGGAACAGTGATGACTTGACGACTTGTTTCCAGTCTTGCAGTCTCTGATGTTCTTGCTCAGACGTGGACCGGCTCTGAGATCTCTTGTATGGCAGCTTGAGTTCCTGTCAGGTAGGGGTTGGACTCCAGGCTTCAGGTCACGTCTCGAGCTCAAGCCCTCCACCAACGACAGCAAGTGTGTTATTTCCTATCCAATACAAAGATTATATGAACATGTGAACTCATGAATTATTTTTTAGAGCTGATTTACAATAGAACTGAATTCTTGCAATTGCATCACTGATTCTGTTATTTTACTGTCTATTACTGTGAAGCCGCTCTGAAACAATCTGTATTGTATAAAGCGCTATAAAAATGAAGGTGACTTGATTATTGTCATGGATCCCATCAGCTACGACACATCCCAACCAAACTCAACTCAGCGTACCTGGTCTCGCTCATCTCCGGAGTTCTGATCAGTTCCACCTGCATGTCATCATCACTCACCTCTGTCACTCGCTGCTTATAAGGCCCTGTCGCTTTACACTCAGCGTCTGGTCTCGTCTATACGATACCCACGACTCTCTGGTTCCAAACCCTCGTTGTCTGGTTCTAGAATACTCCTTTCGCAAAGTATTGTCAGTCTCATGCTAACAACCTATCTGTGTCTCCTAAACATCATCAACGTGGAGATCGCCCTTGAATCACCCAGCTCCATTTACCTGTACTTCCTTTGATCTGGGAACTTCACAAATCATCTGGTGATTGATTAGTACCAAGGACTGTTCCAGTAAAAGTATATCTAGTGTGCTGAGTACCTCTGATTGGATCTTGTGTCTCCTGTTGTCTTGGAGCTTGCAGTACGTGTCAAATAAATATTGTATATTCTACCTCCGTATTCTCGTCCTTCAGTAGACTGTGACAACTATAACAAGACTTGACAAGAACATTACAATGAACAGAAATTTGAAAATCTCACTACAAATAATCCAGAACTGAAGATAAATGATAATAGTCCTACTCTGTCTGTTACACTTCCTCACACCTGAAATCACTGATGGAGTGAATCTCCTGAACATCTCCAGATCATTTCTAATCCATTCATGTTGTAAATTCTGCTCTAAAGTCGTGCATTTAGTTGGATCCTGGGTTAGGCACTGGCTAATCAGATCACTGCATTCTGAACACATTTTATTAAGGAGAGAGCTGGTTAGTCATGGCCATGTGACACGAATGGTGGCATTTATGAAAACAGCATCTGAAACATGATTCAAAAAGGTAAAGTGTTCTTTATCTTTCTTTAAAGATGAAGTATGTATTTTCTGTGGCACGGAATTACAAAAATAATCAAATATCGCACATTTTCAAACAACCAAACGCCCCTTTCCGCTTGTCGCACCTTCCTAAACTCAAACATCACAAACGCAGCTTTTACTGGTTCTTGTGAAGGCATGTTTCAGGTCCAGCATATTAGAATTTTTTTTAGCTGTGTTGCTTTTGTCTTTATAAACATTTGTCTTTCTTAACGGGTGCATGATGATGCTGTATGTTATTGAAGCGTCCTTTGTAGCGTGTTGCATCTCAATGCCACATTCGCTTTGACGAGTTCATGACCTGTTTAATCTTTAATCTTTAATAAATGCAGTGAATTTTTGCTTTCACTTCTGTGACTAAAGCTGAATATCTTTTCCCATGGTCCCACAGCGACTAAACACCCTCAGTAGCCATGCCCCCAAATGCACGCTATAGGTTGAGCTGGAAAGAGATTGGGAGGCTCAATGTTTACACTTTTTGGGGAGATAAACCTATAAATGACATACTAATAGTAATCGATGAACAATAAACTGGGAGAAGAGAATGTATTTTAACATAACAAATATGACATACTTCACCTAAAGTATGTTTTTAGTCAAAATTAAGTATGTGTTCTGAGTTTGTCACACCACAGACAAATGTGTTATTAGCCACCCAGCCAAAATTGAATGATAAAAAAAATCTGCCAAGTAAATAAAATAAGCTATCAAAATCTTGAAAAAATGAGCAGTATTCTCTGCTCTCGAATGCTGGGGTATTCCGCTGGCTGCGCTGAAACCACGGCAGGATGAAGCCCGAGGCGGGAGATAGTCGGTTGGCCCCATTCACCAGTAACAGCAGATTATCAGTCTCAGATAAAAGTTTATAAAACTATCCTTTGTGAAATGATCACTACAGAGGCGGGTGTTGGTGGTGGTCCTCAGCTCTCCATCAAGGTGGCTCTTCACAAAATGAATCCACCTCTTCTTGATATTAAATTTAAATAAGGACACCGATCTGTTTTGTAAGTGATGGCATCCAGGTAATACGCATTATTATTCACTCACCTTTGGATAAGTTGGAGTTCTGAAATGTAACTTTGGCTTCTGTGATTTCCATTTCGTTGAGAAAAGGATGACATGCATTCACCATCTTGTACAACATCACTCCTAGAGCCCAGACATTTGTTGGGATGGCGTGGAATCGAGGTTCAGTGTGGACTTCAGGTGGGCAGTAATCCATTACTCCTGTAAGCAAGACATTCGCACATTGTTGAGCAATTTTTTCAAAGCATCAAATAATCAGTAAGTCGCTACATTCAGGTTTCCACACTCCAAAAATGCTCACCAACGTATATGTCACTGTCGTAGCCGTCAGCACTAAGTAGGTGACCGCTGCCAAAGTCTATCAGCTTGAGCTCTAACTCGTTTTTCCTCAACAGGAAATTCTGCACATGAACATCACTGTGAAAAACGCCGCGCTCAATAGTGTTTTACTGCCAGCACAGCTTGTCGCATGATGACCCGTGCTGTTGTTTCATCCAGTTGAGGATTACGAGTGATGAAGTCCAGCAAGCTCTTGCACTGTTCAGGGAACTCCAGAATTTTCGAAGGTGCTCAAACCAATCATACAGCTGTATGATGTAGGGGCTTATGGGTTCTTGCCTCATCATTAGCAGCAGTGCCACTTCTGTAATGAAAGGTTCGGGATGCCCAGGCTAGAGAAAAGTAGTAGACAGAAGGTTAGCTGGGTGTCACATGTCTGTCCTGTCTTGTAATGCACATGGGTGTTTTGTTATTTTGAGCCATTTGCTCTTGTCATTGTTTGATCCCTCCCCCTTGTTATCTGATTATTGGTTTATTTGCTCCACCTGTCTGTCTCGTTACCCTCCTTTGTTTGCCTCCCTATTTAGTCTTCCTGTGTTTGCTGTCCTGTGCTTGTTCGTTGTATTTGTTACGCGTTTTGTATTCTGTGCTTGTTCCTGCCCTGCCTCGTCTGTTTTTGGAGTTAGATTTGGTTTGTTTATTTTATGTTTTGTCTTATTAAAATACTTCTTCTCTGCACCTGAATCCACTGAATTATTCCCGGTCCCACCGTGACAGATACAACGAACGAGCACAGAAAGACTAAATGGGGAGGCAAACAAAGGAGGGTAACGAGACAGACAGGTGGAGCAAATAAACCAATAATCAGATAACAAGGGGGAGGGATCAAACAATGACAAGAGCACATGCCTCAAAATAACAAAACACCCATGTGCATCACAAGACAGAACAGACATGTGACACTGGGTAAAAATCTGAAGAAAAAATATAATTTTTAAATGTACTTTGCTTTGATCTTTGTAGATATAATCAACAGAGCCTTTCCAGGCTTATTATTTGTCTATTACATACAGCGAATGCTTCCTACAGGTGCATTGACTACAGCAACTTAAATAACAAATACACATTCAGCTTTTGACCAACTTACAATAGCAAGATAAAGATCGTTGTAAGTCTTGCGCATCCGCTTGATGGCAACCTGCAAAAACCCCCACAAAAAAACAGTATTCAATAACAGTAACAATATTTAAGTGCCTGACTTTGCACATAACATTTACGATTTGAGCATCTAAGATTTAAACCAAATACTTAAAAAAAATACAATTCATCAAGAAGATTGCTTTACCTTTTTGCCATCAAATCATCTCTCCCATGTTATAGAGAGTCTCAAAGGACTCTAGAGTTGATAATCTATAAAAACTTAACTGTCCTCGTTTAAAGTTAAGTGAGCAATACTTTTTTTACGGTCTAATAATGTTGCCTTGTCGTAAAAATGAGTTTCTTGTTAAAACATTTTTTAACGTTGCATGAACACCCTCCCATTTCGAAAATTGAATTTAATGAGCTCGTAATTACGATTTCAGAAGTTGTAAATATCTAATTTCTGATAGCACGTGAATTTCATGGATCACTATGTAGGTTAAAGGGCACCTATTATGCCCCTTTTTACAAGATGTAATATTGGTCTCTGGTGTCCCTAGAATGTATTTGTGAAGTTTCAGCACAAAATACCCCACAGTTAATTTATTATAACCATTTGAAAATGTCATTTTTGGGGCCTTTTTTAAAAAGAGCTGTTTTGGTGTGTACCACCTTAAATGTAAATGAGCTGCATATCCCCGTCCTGCCTTTGGATGAGGGCGTAACTTGCATTCCTATGGCAATAAATACTAAACAGTCGGTAGAAGCAGAATGGCTGAGAGTGAGAGACCCGCTGTTTTGTGTAGCATTCAGCCGTACATGTTTGAACCGGAATCAGACCCAGATGATGAAGAGACTCCGACAGAAGAAACACAAATGAGAATGGCCCAGGGGCCTGTTTCAATAAGGAGGTTCAACCAACTCTGAGTTAAAACTTGAACTCTGAGTTGACTTACCCTGAGATGGGAAACTCTGAGTTTTCGGTTACAGATCAGCTGAAATGAGTTAGTTCAATCAACTCTAAGTTGACTGACTCTGAGTTAAGCGCGTGCACCACAACTATAAAAAGCCATTATCAATGGAGCACAGATATTATGAGTCACCATGGCAACAGCGCCAGACAAAACGAGGAATTACTGCTATACAGTGTTGGTTGTAATTAATTACCAAGTAATCTAAATATTGTAATTTAATTAAAGGCATTGCTCTTAATTCTTCTGTAATTTAAAATAAGATCTGATGTAATTACATTAAATAGGCTACTGCCTAGACTATAGAACAATTCTGTCTAAAACAATAGTGGATTTAACATAACTTTTTAAAAGGTATATGTTTATGTAACCTTCTCCCTCTACACACTTTGGTCAATTCAATAATAATTCATGCAATTGTATATTGTTAATTTGAAAGCATTAAAAGTGCAGTTTCTTGTCTCTCCTTGTATTGTTCAAGTGGTTGAGGTTGATATAGGATTTAGTAAAAAGTAGACAAATCCTTTAAAGATAGTAATTATTACATTTATCTAATTACACTGTTGAATATGTCATTTGTAGTTAGTAATTAATAACTATTTTAGAGTAACTTACCCAACTGTTATAATATCAGAGGTGAAACATGTTATTCAACCTAATTTTAATTTTCATGTATACATGATAGGCTAGGAGAAATCCAGCAGGCATTAAAAGAATGTGGCAGCAGCTGAAAAAAATAAAAATAAAAACATAATTCAATCAGGTAAGGCTTGTGCATATCATGGGTGTTATCAAACATTTGACATATTAAACAACTAAATAGCATCCAGTGTCTAGCAGTGCAGCAGCATTTTGAGGGAATTCCTTCATCAGAGCCAGTCACTCCAGAAGATCCAAGAGCCTTCATAAAATGTAAGAGGTCTACAAATGTGTTATTTTTTATATAGGGTATTTTTGATATTTCCATTTATTTTACTTTGGGTTGGGTTTTTCGTTGGTCCCAACAGATTCTGATGGTAATATCTGTCTTTTGGATCCTCCTGTCCCAACAGAACCCCAGGCATAGCCTACTCAATACACCAGAGATTATGACAAATAGTAGGACTATTATCTGTTTCTGCTGCCACAGAGAGGCCTACAGAGGTAATGTTAATATTATGTGTCTACACATCAGACAATCTACACATTCACATTTTTATGTGGAGTAGCCTATATAATCTAAGTTTATATCTAAATATAAATGGACATTCTTGTCTCTCTCCCCCCGTCCCCCAGAGTGTGGAAGAACAGCAGGAGGAAGGTCCGTCAACTTCTGGTGCACAGATGAACACACTTCAGTGATTTTCATTAAATGCAGTTTAATTCTGTAGAATTTGTTTAGAACTACATGATGTATCTCTAATCCACTGTATTTTAAGTTGCTAGTTAAGGAGTTATATAGACTTCATCTTATAAAAAAAAAAAAAAAAAAAAAAACACTGGTAAAAACAGCAATGAATAAAATGTACAGAAAGAATGAATGAGGTGTTTAAACACCACTTCCTCTTTAAAAAAGGGGAGGAGACCGCAAGAAACTCTGGGTTTACCAAAGAAAACCTGCTTCCGACCAGGTTAGGTTCACAGAGTAAGTTACCATGGTAACCGACTCTGAGTATAAGTTACCTCTCTTTCAGAAACGGGCTTGATACTCTGCTTTCTCGGGTTTGATATACCTCCCATTCTGAAACGGAAAACCCAGAGTTTCCCTCATTTCAGGGTTAACATACTCAGAGTTTTCACTTAACCTCCTTTCTGAAACAGGCCCCAGGACGTCTCGGAATGGTTATTTGATACATTTATGTACTTATAGAGTTGTAATCGCGTCCCCTTTGCAATTATGGATGTGCAACACACACACAGACACACACAAACTATGATAAGGTTGGCGCAATTTTTAGAAACTACAAACACAAATACTGTGATAACGTTTGCTACGTACAAACGAAATTACATTTACGCGAGGGACCTGTTGGGTCATGTTTACTTGTCTTACAGGTGCTTATGTGGCAAATGTGAGAAGATGGCTACAGAACAAGAAAATATATGCTGCAGGGAGATAGAACAGGTATTAATTTATTTACAAAGATGAATATTTGATGAAAATTTTTACTTTTCACACCGTTTTAAAAATATAAACAGCGGTATAAAGCTATTGTATAGCTAATTGTTTTATAATTGTATTTCACATAATATTAATCAACATTCTCTGTGATCGATTCGCGCTACGGTAGCATTTTTCGACAAGGCAGCACAAATCGTCAGAACTCCGGCTGTCGTTGAAACAATCGTTGAAACAATGGAGGATGGTCTACCGGGTCTATGCCAAAACCACAGTGTCAATCAAACCACGTCGGTGGGCCTTGCGTAATTTTACGTCACATTGCACCGAATCTTAGAACAGCTCGTTCTGAGACAGTGATTATGATTTATTGAGATTGTAAAAAAAACCACTAGGTGGATTTTTATCATTCTAGGGTGGTTTTGCTCACACACTGCCAACTGCCAACACACATTTATGTTCAAACACCATGTAAAAGTGAATTTTGCATAATAGGTGCCCTTTAAGGAAATAATATCAGTGGTTGTTTGAACTGATGTTTAACGTGTTCTTTATTAATTAAAGTTAAGGGTAAACATTAGGGTAATTTGGGAGCCCAATCTGTAACATTCAACATGTAGGCCTAACGTTATTTATTTCCCCCCACATGTATCCCACACAAAATTATTTTAATCATCATAATATAATCTACACTAGACTAATGCTTTTTGTTTTAGGCAATAAGTGTTTCTTTTAATTGCTAAAAAAAAAAAAAAATTATATGAATTTATATGAATATATATATAAACTATATATATAAATTATATATATATATGTTACAAAAGAAAGCAATAAGGATTGTAAAACGGGCTGACTATTATGAACCAACAAAAATTTCATTTATTTATTTACAATTGTCATATCCTGTGGTTATGTCACTAGCATCTACTATGGTCACATAATTCAATGGGTCAAAGAACGCTATCACGTAGCCTACATATGATAATTGGGGCCAAAATCAGCTATGAAATCTTAAAATAGATAGATAGAAATTTATATAATATTAAGATAAAAGAATATTTAAAAAAAGTTTGCTTAGTCATAGTGTTTTGGTTTGGCATTAATGCGTGTGTGTGTGTGTGTGTGTGTGTGTGTGTGTGTGTGTGTGTGTGTGTGTGTGTGTGTGTGTGTGTGTGTCATTTCTTCCTCCAGAGTCAACACTGGAACCAGCAACAAACAGGTCATTTCAAAATCATGGATAGACGAAATGTTAGAAAAAGAGCAGTTAAAACTTCACACTGTTCACAATCAAGGCCGACTTGTTTTAGTGCCTTCACTGCACATGGAGTAATGGTGTAACTAACGAGCCAGATCTCATGAAAGGGCTTATCTATAGCCAGAATTGTATTTATCATGCAATTTATAAGCAGATATTAGTTTTTAAGTGCATGATACACACATTTCTGCGTATAAATTGCACAATAAATACAATTCGTTCTATAGATCCGCACTTTCATGAGATTGTATTAGAATAACACAGCATTGCAGCATAAAGATCATTTGTTTCGTTTACTTATTTAATTCATTATTAAAGTTTAGACATGTACAAAACTGGTGGAGTTAATAAAAACGAAAGAAGTGGAGATGGTACCGAGTGTTTGGGTACAGAATGGAATTTGCTTCTGGCCCCATCTGGCGTCACCTGCTGCTTGATTGCGGAGTGTAGGGAGATTAGTTAGTGTATACAGCACATCTGTTCTTTTTTATTAAAAAACCTCTCCAGCTTCACAAGAGCCTGCACGATCCTGGTTTCCAGAAATACCTCTCTGTGGAAACAGAGCTCAGCAGTCAACTGAACTAATTGCCAGTAAGTTGGTGTAGGCCAAAATTATGTCATATAAATTAATAAACGGTTTCCATTTACCCCTTGCATTATTTTCCTTAAGGTCCAAAGAGCCCAAAACAGCCTAAACAGACTCCAGAAGGATGCCAAATGACTCCTCAGACTCTTACTCCTGAAGTTATTCTCTATAAGTATGTTTCTTTAATCAGCAGAATGTATAAGCATAAAAAAGGCTACTGTTATACTAAAAGAAGTATAACACAGAATTTAAAAATAGTAAGACATAAAAATGTTTTCTGGAATGTAACATTTATTGTACACTCATGAGCCAGAACATTATGAGCAGTCACAGGTGAAGTGAATATCGTTGATCATCTTCTAACAGGGCCATATATAAAGCTCTGGGTAGATTAGATTGTAAGAAAACAGTAGTTCTTGTAGTCAAAATGTTGGATGCAGGAGAAATGGGCAGGAATAAAGTTCTGAGCGACTGGGGGTAATTTGTCATAACACAGTGCATCGCACTCTTCTGCGTATGGGGCTGCATAGCACAGACCAGTCAGAGTGCCTATGATGACCCCTGTGAGCGTCAGACCTTGACCTTGGAGCATGATGAAGAGTTCAAGGTGTTGCTTTGGCCCCAAATTCCCCAGATCTCAATCCAAATGAGCGTCTGTGGGATGTGTTGGACAAACAAGTTTGATCCACAGCACCTCCACTTCACAATCTACAGGACTTGAAGGATGCTAACCCTTTGGTGGTATCGTAGAGTCCATGCCTCAGCGGAGGACCAACAGCATACTAGGCAGATCGTCATAATGTTTTGGTTCATCTGTGTACATTATATTCATAATATATTCTGAGATAGCATGAACCTTTTAAAGGCAAAACTAAAGTTATTAGTATTTCCTATGACACGGCCCAGAAAGACACTACAACAGTTTGCTCATTGAATTAATTCCAGATCAGTTTATTTATTTTTGGTATATTGGTTTCACAATAAACTTTATGCATAATCTCATTCACAGGGCCACATCTTCACCCCATTGTTCATGTTATATTTTTTATCATTTCTGTGCTAGCACTAATCCGTGAGATGCTGACTGAGAAATGATTATTGACCAGCAACAGTCTATTCTGTGGATTCTGAATGCAAAGCAACTCCAGGACACAAATTATGAAATTGAAGATGGACTTTTGCCAGTGAAAGACTTCGAGAGCCTCAAGAGACTGGAGCAGAAATTGCTATCAAGTGATTTCAAAGAAAAACTGGTGAGTTAAGAGTTAAGAACTCACCAAAAAGAGAATAACTGTGTGAATAAAAAAACAGTTGTTTTTGTGAAAAATACAAAATTAGACCGTGTGTATATTTTCTAATGTTGTAACTGTCTACCTATTCACTCCTAGTGAGACAAGCTACAAGATCATTTTGAGGGAGGGACCCACGGACCAAACTTGTTGAGAATATAATGAATGAAGAAACAGTTGAAAGATAAACCTCAATACACCAATAGAAATGCTTTCATTTTATATCCGATGGAGCATCCAAAAGTATTTACATGAACACCACCCAGCAAACACTGAATATACAATAACATACCCCAAAAATTCACACTAATGCAATACTATCTGATGAGTAGCAATAAATATAAACCTTAGATGAAAACCTTAGTTTTTCATTGTCCTGTAATCCATAGAGTACATCCAAGGTTTTGTATAATAGAGTCAATGGTTCCATTTGCAGCAATGGAGAGCAAAGGAATAATCGTCCCGTGACAGAGGTGAAGCATTTATAGTTGTAATTCACAATGATTCCAAATCCCATATGACCGCAGTCAAGCTTTGAAAACACTATCCTTAGGGTATAGAAACTCTCATGTTCCAAGTCGAATTGCAGCCTTGAGCCTTGAGAGAACATATGATAAACACATATTCAAAGAGTCCCTCTACAAACAAAACAAATACATACTAGCATTAGATGTTGGTTTCAAACCAAACAATAGCCGAAACCCCTTCCCCCAAAACAAACTAAATACAGCTTACGCAGAAATAACCTCAGTTGACATAACAAATCAGAGAAAGAAAAACACTTACTTGATTGAGCTTGAAACAATTGTTTCTCAATCTGGACTCTAAACAAATTGTGTGAACATAAAGAGAAGAACCATTGCTGCGTCCCAATTCGCAATACTATCCATCCTAAGTAGTATTCGAAAATACAATTAGTATGTCCCAAATCGTAGTATGTTGAAATAAGTGTTCCAAAGATACCCGGATGATCTATTATTAACGGTCAGAATCCGAAGTGCAGACCGATGCGCACTCTAACGGCTGATATTGCCCACAACCCATCGCGCGCTGGACGAGGATTCGATTAGAACTACAAACACGAGTGAAAAGTGTTAAAAACTACAGACATGGAGGACGCGCGATTCTGTATAGTCCGGCGGTTATGTAGAAAGGTTTTGATAAAGGGGTTTGGGTGATTAATTATCAGTATCTAACCTGACGAAAATGTATTTATTCAATGTTGTCTGCATTATATTGCATCTGCTGCAGCATTGTGAACTTTTGTAAAGATACATTTAGCCATTAACTTTTAAATGCATCATTACGTTCAAATTGCAAACACACGAGGAGAATCTCCTCATGAAATGAAGTTTTATTAACTAAGTTCGGGAGGAGCACTTTCAGATAATTAACACGAGTGGACAGCAATCAGCAATCAATGATAAGAGGGTACATATAGACTCGGCAGTCTTACCTCGATCCATTGACAGTTTGCAGCATGGCAGGTCCACTACCACCTTTTGACGAGACCCAGCCCTCCACCTCTGCTTCCGCCGCCGCAGCACCACGTACAGCCGGGCCCAGCGGCCTCCCCGCAGCCGCTCAGTTCTATTCTCCTGCTGTACATAACCCTTTTCCTTTTCAGTGGCCTCCAGCTCCAGTTCCAGACACTAGCGCGAAGCTATCGCCGCTAGCATCACAGACCCAACAATGTCAACAGTTCTACCCAACAGGTTACAACCCCGCCCCACTTCCAGTGGCCTGCAGCACAAGTAACTCAAACAAGCGCGGGCCCGCCTCCGCTCGCAGCCCAAGCTCACACTGCTTTCTATCATCCCTCACTTCCTCCGACTAACTTTTCTTCTCAATTTAAAGCAGGTCATCCAATCACAAGGGCACCGCCGACATTCGCAGCCCTGGATTATACCCTTCCCAGCTCTATCATACAAACTAAATCACCATATTCTCTTTTCACAGCCACTCCGATGCCCGTGCCGCCCAACGCAGTTGCTATGGAACCCCCACCAGTTTCTCAATCCATCCGCGCTCAGATCCTCTCAGGTACGGATGTAGACCTCTCTTCTCTGTTGTCTCTCCTCGCTGCAGCTGAATCAGACCGCCAAGTGGATTGAGGTGATTTTTCAGTTACCCTGAAAAACACAAACACGCACTCATCTCGCGTCCTTTCATTTCCCGAATTCACGATCGCTTTTTCACGTTTCACTGAAATCATCTGTTCAGCCTTCCCCCACAGGCGGCGCGAACTGAACGATTATCAAGCAATCATTGCCAAACTCGCGCTGTCCTATGGGGGCGGGCATTTCTACACGTACCACAATTTTTTTTTTCTGCAAAAAGGGCCGTGCGATTCTGCACAATTGGAATCAGTGCACATACTGGGGTGCACTTGACTCGGATCTCCACAGCAGGGTATTTTTAGGTTGCAAAAACATTACCTGTGCAGTTTGCAGGTCAGTGGCGCACTCAACCGCATCGTGCCCACAGGTTAACCCATCCTCTCTTCCCTACGTGGGAACAAGCCATGCTAAATCCACTAGCTATGTGCCGTGCGCAGCAACCACCAGCGCAATACAGGACTCTGCTTTTGATGAAAGCAGGCAGCCTTGGAATCATTTCAACGCGGGCAGATGTCAAAGAGCACGCTGCCGGTTTATGCACATCTGCAGCTTTTGTGGCGGCGCCCATGCTCGCATTGTATGTCCAGTCTTCAAGTCTGTTAAAAAAAAATAAAAAAAATAATTTGGCGACTCCTGTGAATATTTTGCGCATGCACTTTCGAACTAGCTCATCACCCGGATGCCGAATTTACCGATTATCTGCTGTCAGGCCTAAAAAATGGCTTTAAACCCGGCTTAGAATGCCCGCTTTCCCAAAACATCATATGTAATAATCTCCAATTCGCCCTTATAGAACCTGAAGTTGTAGACAAACTGATCAAAAAAGAAGTTGAGTCAGGCTTTATGATCGGTCTGTTCGACAATCCTCCATTTAATCTGTTTCGTATCAGCCCCATTGGAGTGGCTAAAAGGAAGTTCTCGGGTAAAAAAAAAAAAAAAAAACGCCTAATAATCGACCTGTCAGCCCCGCACAATTCTCCGTTCCCAAGCATAAACAGCTTGATCCCTCTCGATGAATTTTCACTCAAATACCACGACATAGATCAGGCTATTGACATGATCAAAATCGCAGGTCGGGGTGCTTAGCTTGCAAAAATCGACGTTACAGCTGCCTTCAAAGTAATGCCTATCCATCCAGGTTCATGGCACCTATTTGGAGTTCGCTGGCTCGGGAAATATTACTTCGCAGTACGTTTAACATTCGGATGCAAAAGCAGCCCTAAAATATTTGACATGTTATCAGAAGCCGTTTGCTGGATCTTGTCGAACGACTACGCCATTCCTTATCTCATTCACCTGCTAGACGATTTTCTAATAATCTCGCCTCCCGATGCTATTCCAGCTGCGCACATCCTCACGGTACAAAACGTTTTCTCTGAGCTAGGAATTCCTATAGCACAGGAAAAAACCATGGGCCCTGCAACATCCAACGACTTCCTAGGAATTAATTTGGATTCAGACAAATTCCAAGCATCCCTCCCCAAAGAAAAAATCGACCGAAATAATCCGCGTCTCTTCTACTTTCCTTGAAAAATCCAATTTTTTAAAACGCGAACTCCTGTCCCTGCTCGGACATCTAAACTTCGCAATACGCATCATCCCGCAGGGCCGCCCCTTCATCTCACATCTCCTCTTACTCGCGTCCTCTGTCCACTCGCTAGAAGACCGCATTTCTATAACTCAAGTATGTCACGACGAACTCAGGCTATGGTTAACATTTCTAAAACAGTGGAATGGCCTATCCTTTTTCTACAACAACCTTGTTTCATCCCCCACTGACATCCAATTGTTCACAGACGCCGCCCCTTCAATCGGGTTCGGGGGATTTTTATCCAGGTCGTTGGTTCGCGGCTCCGTGTCCACCACAGCTCCAGGACATAACTCAATCCTCAGCTCTATTCGAGCTTTACCCTCTCGTAGTAGCAGCTTTCCTGTGGGGAAAAGAATGGGCCACTAGCAGCGTTTTAGTGCATTGCGACAATGACGCAACAGTGCATTGCATTAACAAAGGCCGTTCCCATTCACCTGCTCTAATTCCACTCTTAAGGCGTCTCACCTGGATTTCAGCTTGCGACCAATTCATTATCATTGCTAAACACATCCCACAAAAAAAAAAAAGCCAGCATTGGTTTCACAGCGGACGGAGTGAGAACTTTCCCAGTAGAGCACTTACGTTTTCTCTTTCATCCAGCGAGCATTTGGTCTCTCAGCGGATGCAGTGTGAGAATCTCCTAGGCAAGCACTCATTTTTCCTCTTTCAATTTCCTCTTTCTGTCCAGCAGCATTGGTCTCACAGCGGACGGAGTGAGAACTTTGCCAGTAGAGCACTTACGTTTTCGCTTTCATCCAGCGAGCATTTGGTCTCACAGCGGATGCAGTGTGAGAAAATCTCCTGGGCAAGCACTCACTTTTCTCTTTAGTTTTCCTCTTTCCATCCAGCGAGCATTGGTCTCACAGCGGACGGAGCGAGAACGTTCCCGGTAGAGCACTTACGTTTTCTCCTTCATCCAGCGAGCATTTGGTCTCAGAGCGGATGCAGTGTGAGAAAATCTCCTGGGCAAGCTCTCACTTTTCTCTTTTTAGTTTTCCTCTTTCCATCCAGCGAGCATTTGGTCTCACAGCGGATGCAGTGTGAAAACCTCCTGGACAAGTACACTACAACCGCTCCTCGTTCGCAGACAAACAGGGGCCGTCAGTCCAGGCAGTGAACCACCATCACGGGCCTCCCCGATCAAGCATCCAGGCCCCTTCTCGAGATGCCAGCCCGCCAATCTCGGCACTCATTTGGGGGTCTTTAGACCGGCGGCTGTCCTCTGCTCTTTAGCCTATTGGGGGGAGTACTCTGGGTTCGGGCTGAATTCCGAGCTCGGAGCCCTCCCTCCGGACAGCACGCCAAATACGCATTAAATCTTACTCCCTCAAAATTATATGTAAGTGTGAAATCGTGAAATGAAGTTTTATTAACTAAGTTCGGGAGGAGCACTTTCAGATAATTAACACGAGTGGACAGCAATCAGCAATCAATGATAAGAGGGTACATATAGACTCGGCAGTCTTACCTCGATCCATTGACAGTTTGCAGCATCCCCCCTCCACCCCTTCTCCACACTCCTAGTTCTAAAAATCACTTACATACGGGGGGAGTACTCTGGGTTCGGGCTGAATTCCGAGCTCGGAGCCCTCCCTCCGGACAGCACGCCAAATACGCATTAAATCTTACTCCCTCAAAATTATATGTAAGTGTGAACTCGTGAAAGACCCGCGACAGGCAGATGAACGTGCTTCTACAGTTATCTCAGTAATATTATTTTTAACATATATTAATGATATGGCCGATTCCTGTTCATGTGAACTATTTTTGTACGCAGATGATTCTGCACTTTTAATGTCTCATAAACAACAATCCATTCTAGAGAGTAACCTGAGTGATGAACTATCTTCTGTAAACAACTGGCTGATTGACTGTCTCTACATTTTGAAAAGACAGAGGCCATTCTGTTTGGCTCAATATATAAGCTAAACAGATGCTCGAAATTTAGGGTCATTTTGAATAATAGTGAGGTCAGTACAAAAACGTCAGTAAAATACCTGGGTTGCATCCTAGGAAACAACTTGGATGGCAGGATGATGGCCAATAAGGTTCTGAATAAAGTCACTGGGCTTATAAAGTTTTTAGCTAGAAATTCTACATTTTTAGATAGGTCAACAATGATCATTTTAGCTAATGCTTTAATTTTAGATTAGTTTGAATATGCATGCACTTCCTGGTTTGAAGGCCTTACAAAACGACTTAAAGGAAGGCTGCAAACAGTTGTAGTGTTTGATTAACTAAAGTTATCCTTTAAAAGTTGTCAGGCAGGGAAGTTTTAGTATTATTTGCTAATTATTTGTTTGTTTGTTTTTTATCCTCTACGTTGCTAGAGAATGTATCCTCTAAAGTTAGGGAAGATTAACATTACGTGTTAATATTGGTGATAACCTCTGTTCACAGAGAAGGATTAGCATTTCGGGCTAGTTATTTTGTTTTATCCTCTAAAAATTGAAAAGGTGAAATATCCTTTGCATTTCTTTCAGGGAAGAGTTAGCATTACGTGCTAGTAATTTTGTTTTATCCTCTAAAAGTTAGGAAAGTGAAAGATCCTTTCCATTTCTTTCAGGGAAGATTAGCGTCACATGCTAATAGTTTGTGATGTGTTGGTAACAAGTAAGATTCTGTGTTAATGAGTATACCCTCGGTTGATCAGAAATTTTAGTTTTTTTTTTTTTTGTGTGTGATACAGAACATCACAAAATGGTTAGGAAAAATGCTAGACTGATTCCAACAACTGAAAAAAGTGGCCTTGCTACCCCCTTGTGGTCAGATGGTGAATTTAAAACACTGTTAGGAGAACAGATGGATCTAGTAACTGAAAAAGTTAGACAAGAACTAACACAGAAATATGAGATTCATCCAGACAAGATTTGGTCGGTAGATGAGTGTAAAAAAGTACTAGGAGCAAGTGTTCGGAAGAACAATGTAAAAGGAATTATATGTTGTCATAGAGAATTTGGTTTAGCACTAGCTACAGAACAGTCTAAACGCAACTCAGAGCTAGAGAAACAGATCAATGAGCTCCGTGCTAAAGTTTCCTCTTTGACCAAGAAATTGAACCGCAACAAAGCTATAGGAAAAACTGATGTAGAAGAAGTTAGTCAGCCGGATAACATTTACCCTGACTTACAAGCATTCTTTGAAACAGATGTAGACATCGCATCAGTAACTGACAAGTATGTATATTCCGTCAATGTGTGTGGGGCTAGAAAAAGATCACAGGGAATCGAGGAGACGGAAAGTGTTCCTCCCAGCGCTTCTGTGGTTCAAATCCAAACAGTTGCTAAAGTGCTCGGGCCTAGAGATATCGAGAGACTTTCCCAGAGCTTACCCTCAGCACGCACACAGTTTTCTGAATTTAGAAGAGCATTGATTGGAAAAATGTGTCTATATGACATGTCATTGACAGAAGTAACACAGTTAATGTCCCAAATTTTAACTGAATCTGAATTCAACAGTTTTGAATCTGCAGTGAGTTCTGAACGACCACATGCCAGTAGAAGTGATATGAGAGAAGGTGTTTTGAAAATTCTAAAGAATATCCTAGGACCCAAAATAGATTGGTCTAGAATTACTAGCTGTGTACAAAAGAAAGAAGAAACTGTGAGTGAATTTACTGAGAGGTTTTGTCAGTCAGCCATAACGTACAGTGGAATAGTGGATGATTCTGAAATGTTCTGCTCGATGACAAAGGGCCACTAGTCCGCATCTGGTCAGGTGGCCTTGTAGCTGAATACAGAAGAGCTTTGCCATTCCTAGATCTAACTTGGTCTCACAGAACTCTCAGAAGTAATTTAGACAGGTTGTCTGCATGGGAAAAAGATGCTGATGTTAAAGCCAAAGTGAGAGTAGCAGCAGCAGCTACATTTAGCACAACCCAACCAGAAAGCAGGTGGTCTAAAAAAGAAGGCAAATGCAACTACTGTGGAAAATTAGGACATTGGGAGAAAGAGTGTAGGAAGAAATTGCAAGATACAAAAAGAAATGCTATGCATAATTCTGCCCCTTCTCAGCCTCCTTACAACCCTGACGTAGTTCCGCAAATGTCCACTGAAGCTTTAGGACAGCTCATTCAGGCTCTTCTGAGAGCACAAAAAGACCAGGAAAAAAGCTAATTGTTGGGGCTGTGAGCAGCTACCTTTCCCCTGTAATCCATCATAATGACAAAAGAATTTTTGTGAAAGGTAGCATACAAGAGAAAGAGATTGATTTTTTGCTTGATAGAGGTGCAGAAATTACAGTAATTCCTACAAAATTGGCTAAAGGTTTAAACATCCCGTACAAGAAAACCAAACTTTCTTTAACTGGTGTAGTAGGTGAAGATTCCGTTTTGTATGAAACCCCGCCCATTGAGATACAATTTGGCCCGAAAACTCTGAATACAAAATTATGTGCGCCATTAAATACAGGTGCAATTTTAGGCATGGATCTCCTGAGACAAGTACATCTAACTTTAGACATGTCCTCAGAATCTGCTAGCATTCAAATTTCCTCAGCACAAATTTCTACCAGTAATGAGATCCCTCCAGAGTATGCTTTCTTACAGAATCATCTAATTTGGGCTAAAGACAAGGATGATTGTGGTTTGTTGACAGGTGTAGAACCAGTAAAATGAACAGGAACTGCACCTCCGGTCACCAAACAATATCCTATCAATAAGGAAGCTATTCAGGGGATCAAACCTATTGTGGAAAAATTGCTGACGCAAGGAGTGCTAGTTAAAACCAACAGTCCATGTAATTCGCCCATCTGGCCCATAAAGAAATCTAATGGGACATGGAGACTAACAATAGACTACAGAGTAGCCAATAAACATACTGATAAAATCACCCCCCTAGTGGCAGATCCTTCCACAATCTGTAATGGTTTGCCATTGGAGTGTAACATTTTTTCAGTAATTGATATGTCTAATGGATTCTTTTCTGTACCGTTGCACTCTGACAGCCAGGCATGGTTAGCTTTCACCGTTGACTATGAGCAATACCAGTGGACACGTTTGCCACAAGGATTTCAAAACTCCCCAACCATATACCATCAGGCTGTCAGACGTGATTTGTGTGACCCAGAATGTCCGGTAAAACAGTCCACTATGATTCAATATGTCGATGATATTTTGATTGCCTCAACTGATCACGAGGTACATGAAACTGAATTGGCAGCATTGTTGGACTATTTGCATAAAAGAGGACACAAATGCAGCTTTCACAAAGCTCAAATTGCTAAACAGCAAGTCACATTTTTGGGTCAAACAATTGGTGCAGGAAACAGATCCATTACACAGGATAGAGCGGCTTCAGTAAAAACTATACCCCCGCCTACTACCATTAAAACACTCCGATCATTTTTAGGAACAGCAGGTTACTGTAGACCGTGGATTGAAGAATATGCCTCGATTGCTCAGCCTCTCTATGACTTGTTGAAAGGCCATGGTAAAGATTCAGATACTGTTTGTATGGAAGAACTTCACCTAAAAGCGTTCAATGATTTGAAGAGAGCACTATGTCAAGCACCAGCATTAGGAATTGCCCAATCTGATCGACCCTTTGTGCTTTATGTCCATGAACACTTAGGTTTTATGACTGCATGTCTAATGCAAAATCATGGCGGCAGTTTACGCCAAATTCATTACTATTCTGGTAAACTTGACATAGTTGCTCAAGGTATGGGACCATGCCTAAGAGCAGTGCAGGCAGTTCATCTAGCTCTTCAAGCTTCATCAGTAATGGTGTTAGGTCAGACTGTAAATGTAAAATGCCCACGTGCAGTGTCCGCATTAATGAATCAAGCAAAAGTCACCTCTGTAACCTCCTCCCATTGGGGAAATTGGTTAGCAACTCTCACAGCTCCGAACATTGTTTTACAGCGTGCACCCGTGACAAATCCATCCTCATGTATGATGTCTGCAATGACTGAAAGTTTGTTAGAGGATGAAGGAGAAATGACTCACGATTGTGTTACGCTTACATATACCCCTACGAGTGAAGTAAAAGAAACTCCCATAGAGAATTCAGAATTTGAGTTGTTTGTTGACAGTTCAGCTCAAGTCATTGAAGGTAACAGACGAGCTGGTTATGCAGTAACGTCCACCACTGAAGTGGTTGCTTCAGGTCGTCTTCCAGATCATTTTTCAGCTCAAGCTGCAGAACTAGTAGCCTTAACAAGAGCATGCACGCTAGCTTCAGGATCAGTTGCTAATATCTACACAGATTCCAGATAGGCTTTTGGGGTAATTCATGATTTTGGTGTCATTTGGCAAACCAGACAGTTTCTAACTTCTGCTGGATCCCCCATTAAGCATGCTGAATTAGTAAAAGATCTAATGTTTTCCATGAAACTTCCAAAGAAATTAGCAGTGATCAAAGTGAAAGCACATCTCACAACTAATACTACGGAAGCTAAAGGCAATGCTCTTGCTGATATAGCAGCTAAACAGGCTTGTTTCTATGCAACTGTAAAAGTGTCCAGGTAGTGCAGCACAGAAAACAATTATGTCTCCAGAATCAATAATTGATCTGTACAAAGACGTTCCTCTGTATGAAGCATGGACATGGTTAGACAAAGGAGCCACAGTGGATTCATCTGGTTGCTGGACCAATGGGGGAAAGTATGTCGCTCCCGAATCACTGCTGCCATATTTGGCTCAACATATACACAGTTTGGGTCACAGTGGTCCAGCAACGATGAATCACAGGTTCTCAAATCAATGGTGGAATCCAAAATTCAGAAATGTAGCCACTGAAACAGCCAAGAGGTGTGTTACATGTCAGAAAAATAATGATGTACCAGCAGCCACTACACCAGCAGCGCATACCCCAGCTCCACCAGGTCCATTTCGACACCTGCAAGTTGATTACATATCATTGCCTCGTTTTAAGGGAAAAACTGATGTTTTGGTAGTAATAGACAAGTTCTCTAGATGGGTAGAAGCTTATCCAACAGGGCATGCTACAGCTGCACATACTGCTAAATGTCTTGTCACTGATTTCATTCCCAGGTGGGGATTACCAGATTGCATTGACTCAGATCAAGGTACACACTTCACAGGACAGGTAGTCAAGGAAGTGGCTAGAATGTTGCAGATTAAGTGGAACCTGCACTGCCCCTATAGGCCACAAGCATCAGGACAGGTTGAACGTGCAAACAAAACAATTAAAACCAGGCTAAGCAAAATGCATCAGGAAGGAGTACCATGGGTCGAAGCGTTGCCAGCAGTACTGTGTAGTATGAGAGCGTCACCTAACAGATCAGTAGGACTGAGCCCTCATGAGATTATTACTGGGCGCCCAATGCAGATGCCAGGTGTGATTGATCTTAGAAATGCTAATGTACACATTGCCTCAGATGCTCTGATTGCTTACTGTGAAAACCTCACAAAGGCAGTGCAGAGTGCAAAAGAGAGAGTTGAGTTTTGTTGGCAGACTCCACCAGAAGGTGGACACACAATCGTCCCAGGTCAATGGGTCATGATAAAGTCGTTCAGAAACAAGCCATTAGAGCCTAAGTGGGACGGACCACATCAAGTGATGTTGATTACAGCAGCTGCAGTATTGTGTAAGGGAAGGAAAACCTGGACTCATGTGTCTCACTGTAAAGCTGTTCCGCCACCAACAGGGATAGGATAGGACACGAACCAGTGAGGAACCCAAGGGAAGAACCGAAATGCAATATGCTTCGGGGGCCAGCCCTTGGGCGAAGACTTCCTCATAGGCTTTTCCCCATCCATTTAGTCAATCCTCACCTCACTGTGTTCTTTAGGTGTCACAGGAATTAAGAAATAGGGAAAGAAGGAACAACAATAGCAGACTCAGGAAAAGATAAAACCCTAGTGTTTGAACAAATACTGCTCGACTGTCTTTTGTTTTCTTTCTTCCTCTATGCAGATACCACTTGATGGCTGTCCCGGGACCCATGCGCACCGACCTCCTCACCTGCGTATGAAGCCACAACCTTCCTGAAGACAACTAGACCCACTGCCGAGCCAACTAAAAAAATAAATAAAAAAAATAATACACAACGCAGAGACCCAATTACGGAACCTTCAGTCATCCATCAACATGATCAAGATTGTCGTACTACTAACCATCATGGACATCGCACAAAGTGTGGACTCCAGAAACAACATATTCTTAGAGCTGATGAATATGTCAAGAAATGCCTTGTTTGCGGGAAAGAACGTTTGCATGCCACATGCACCTTCAGTAGGAGCAGGAATCCCATGGGTGGCACACCCTATCTCTAAATGTGACACGTGTACCTTATTCAATCATCATACCAGTGGATTATACAACGAGGATACATGTCACAACATAACAATTCCTCCAGCTTCTCCATGTTGCATTCCAGGACTACCATCCTGCAACCTAACTTCAGCTACTCCCATCATGACAGATCTACTCCTGCCAATGATGTTCTATTGGTGCTTGGAAAATTATGCTCCAGCATCGACTCCACTGGGTGAAATTCCTCGTGAACGTTGCAGTTTTGTGATTGAAAGAGGAACAGATTCCCATGTGTACGTTACTACAACAGAAAAAAAGGAAGATGACTTAACAGAGTGTCTCTCCAGGAACCCATCCCTACCAAATTCAAATTTTTTTTGCAATAAATCAGTTGTGTATGATCCCTCCACCAACTGACACTTTTTGGTTATGTGGAACTTCGGTCTACAGCATCCTCCCCAGCCAATTCAATGGAAGGTGCACCCTGGTTTATGTTCTACCAGCTATCAGAGAAAATACACACTCCACCCCAAGTTCCCTACAGTTACACAATTCAGCTCCTTATACCACAAACAAAGAAGATGGCTGCATTCCAGGACTCACTTGTGCCCAAACATGGTGGTCAAGAACTCTTGGAGCATTAATCCCATCTTATGGTGTCATGCAGGCCCTTGATCAAGTCAGAAGCTTATCGAATTCTGTACAGAAATTGGCCAATGATACGGCTTTGGCCCTTGGTAACATCACTGACACTCTCGCTTCGCACAAGATAATGATCTTACAGAACAGAGTGGCCTTGGATTACATTCTAGCAACGCAAGGAGGAGCCTGCACCATCATCGGCCCTGAGTGCTGCACAGGTTTAATGGATCCAACAGAGAACTTGAACAAAATTCAACAAGACATTCTTGATCTTTCAGCAAAATTACACCGGATGACTGAAAATAATTCTTCATGGTTCGGAAACTTGATTGGTAAACCCTGGCTGTGGATCAAGGAAACAGCAATTCTGTTGTTGTTTCTCCTACTGGCGTACTATCTATGCGTCCACAGTATCAAGTGTTTCATTCAACAAATGACTCACGCCTCTCACGAGAAAAGCGCAGTTCCAACCAGAAAAGACTATTACCCGTAAGAACTTCACGGACCCTAATTGCATGTTTTGTTTCTGTGTCAACATGAAATTACAGAAAAACTAACACAGAACATGCCTTATGTGCCTGTAACTATCACAAGTTGCAAGAATTAATTTTTAATTGTTTAAATTTGTATATATTGTGGGAGTTATTTAGAACTCCCAAAGGGGGAATTGTAGGATTACAAATTTATTTAAATGTTTAATTTAGGTTCCGATACAACAGTATTTTTAACTGAGAAAGTGCACACACTGTTTTCCATTTTGAGGCAATCAAAGTTTCGGACATTAACCTCTTGTCACATCTCAAAGGTCAGCTGGGCCTTTTGCTGATCTAATCAGGCTGATTGGATAAGCATCTCAAGGCTCTGAGTTACACTGTTACCTGATGAAATCAGGTAATCAGCTGAATCATGTACTTCCATTGTTTTGTTCTATGTAATTAATCCCACCCCCTTGAAATGTGTATATAAACTGCAACGGAAAGTTCCCTTAGTTAGACATGGATGAAATACACTACAGCGATGCAACAGCGACTTCCCAATAAAGAATCCTGTTGAAAGATATCCCAACGTCTCCTGGTCTTCGCTTCTGAGTTCCTACACTTTAGAAGAAAAGGTTTACAACAATTGCTTGACTTAATCTTCCTAAATATTCAATGACCGGGAGAGGGGCTCCGAGAGCCATTAAAGACAAAGAGTGAGAGTCTCAGTAATCTGACTCATTTAACTTACAATAGAGAGAAACGACTGAGGACTGGCAGGAATCTCAGCTGATATAATCATAATTTATAACTCAAATGCTAAATTCAGTCTACTAGACTTTCTCAGTTTAGATACTATTGTATTGGAACCTAAATTAAACATTTAATACATTTGTAACACTATATCTATCTTACAGTATCTGGGCCAGAACTGGGCCACATAAAACAATATAAGTCACTTTACAGTGTCTGGGCCAGAATTGGGCCACGTTAAACAATACAAGTCACTTTACAGTGTCTGGGCCAGAACTGGGCCACATAAAACAAAACAAGTCACTTTACAGTGCCTGGGCCAGAATTGGGCCACATAAACAAAACAAATCATTTTACAGGATGTGGGTCTCATCTGGGCCGGAGGAACTGATTTTGTGTCTATTTTCCATGTGTGGACCAGTTTTGGGCCGGGGACCAAGCCAGAACTGGGCCAGAATTGAAGCAAGGATGTGGCCCTGTGGTGGGCCAGACAAACTTTGCTATCTGGGAAGCTTTCAAATTAGTTGAGTTGACCTTTATACTGCACAGATCATGTATAAAGTTTATAAGAATTGATTTCCAAATTGTGTTCAGAGGCTGTTCGAAATAAGAGAAAGTCAGTATAAAGTAAGAGGAATATATACACTCACCTAAAGGATTATTACGAACACCATACTAATACTGTGTTTGACCCCCTTTCGCCTTCAGAACTGCCTGAATTGTACGTGGCATTGATTCAACAAGGTGCTGAAAGCATTCTTTAGAAATGTTGGCTCATATTGATAGGATAGCATCTTGCAGTTGATGGAGATTTGTGGGATGCACATCCAGGGCACGAAGCTCCCGTTCCACCACATCCCAAAGATGCTCTATTGGGTTGAGATCTGGTGACTGTGGGGACCATTTTAGTACAGTGAACTCATTGTCATGTTCAAGAAACCAATTTGAAATGATCCGAGCTTTGTGACATGGTGCATTATCCTGCTGGAAGTAGCCATCAGAGGATGGGTACATGGTGGCCATAAAGGGATGGACATGGTCAGAAACAATGCTCAGGTAGGCCGTGGCATTTTAACGATGCCCAAATGGCACTAAGGGGCCTAAAGTGTGCCAAGAAAACATCCCCCACACCATTACACCACCACCACCAGCCTGCACAGTGGTAACAAGGCATGATGGATCCATGTTCTCATTCTGTTTACGCCAAATTCTGACTCTACCATCTGAATGTTTTAACAGAAATCGAGACCCATCAGACCAGGCAACATTTTTCTAGTCTTCAACTGTCCCATTTTGGTGAGCTCTTGCAAATTGTAGCCTCTTTTTCCTATTTGTAGTGGAGATGAGTGGTACCCGGTGGGGTCTTCTGCTGTTGTAGCCCATCCGTCTCAAGATTGTGCGTGTGTGTGTCTCCGCGCTTGCACATGCAGCATATTTGTGTTCTTTCATTGTACAAGTTACCCTAATATAGAGGGAAATGTAAAATAAGTGCGTTCGTTGGATTCTTTTATTAAGTACCGTAGTTTTTTTAATTTACCGCCTTTCGCCAGTATGTTTTTTTATGCGGTGGGGATGGTGGAACAGCTAACGTTAGGTTCTGTAGCTCAAGTGAATTGCATACGTCTGTCTCATTTGAAGTTATATGAACTTATTAAATGTCAGTGTTATTATTTTGGCTTTGTACAGTATATGAGCACAATCATTTTAACAGCATACTTTTGCACTCAATAAATTTGCTCCAACTAACGTTACGTACATTAAGTCGTCGTCAATATAACAGAGGACATAGAACTTCACTTAAGTTTCATTTGAACTTGTTCCTCAAAGTTAAAACACGCATGTCTGTGTTTTGATAGCTGGATTGTGCTCTTCCATAGTGTAAAATGTTTACTTGCAAACTTTGTGCACACACATGCAGTACTTTACCTGCATTTTTGAGACACATGCGCATTCATATTCATGTCGCGAATGTCAGGTTTAATTGTGCATTGCCTGCTTGTAAGAAGAGTTTCAAAAAGTTTTTAGTTTTCTTCTTTGTCAATTTTAACATTGAGCTAATTTTTTTGTAAATTTGGAGTGCTGTCAGTACAGAGAACGTCTCAGGTTACGTCTGTAACCATAGTTCCCTGAGAAGGGAACGAGACGATGCCTCAACGACGCTTTGGGAACGCCCCCAGCGTGAATGCGTCTGAGCATCAATGTCAACTAGTCCAATGGAAAGAATGAGCGTCATGGGCAGGTGACGTCATGACCAGGAAGGTATAAAAGCACATCCGGTGCAAGCCGGCATTAGCTTCAAAAATGTCGAAGCAAGCGGATCACAGGGATGCAGGAAGTATGGCAGGGTGACGCATCGTCTCGTTCCCTTCTCAGGGAACTATGGTTACAGACATAACCTGAGACATTCCCTTTCGAGGGAACTCGCGATGCGTCAACGACGCTTTGGGAACGAGAATACCCAAAACGCCAGAATTCCAAGAACCTGAGTGTTAGTCTGTAACTAAGCACTAAGCACCTGAGAACCTGGGGCAGCATCCAGGTCCAGACTGTAAAACCTAACGAATGTGAGCGGGGAGGACCAGCCTGCCGCATCACACACGTCTTGAAGAGAAACTCCAAGTAATAAGGCTTTAGAGGCTGCCATACTCCTAGTAGAGTGAGCTCTGACCGCCAAAGGACACGGCTGGTCAGAGTACTTGTATGCAAGTGCAATAGCCTCAACTATCCACCTACTAACCGTCTGTTTAGATGCAGGAAGACCCTTCTTAGGTGATCCAAAGCAAATAAATAACTGCTCCCACTGGACACAAGAGGTTCAGCCTTTCCTGGTCCACAGATGTAAAAGGAGGAGGACAGAAAGCCTGCAGCACAATAGGCCTCGGAATCAAGGTCGGCACCTTAGGGACGCATCCCTGTTTCGGATATATAAAAGCCTTGACCATCCCCGGTGCAAACTCAAGGCAAGTGGGGGAAACCGAAAGGGCCTGAAGGTCTCCAACTCTTTTAAGGGATGATATAGCTAGCAGAAAGATAGTCTTAAAGGTCAGAAATTTTTCTGAAACTGAATCCAAGGGCTCGAACGGAGCCCTAGACAGGCCTTCTAGTACTATTGCCAAATCCCAAGCTGGCACCCTAGTGCGAGTTGCAGGCCTCAGCCTCAATGTGCCATGAAGCAAATGTGAAATCAGAGGGTCTCGACCCAAAGATGTACCCCCCACCAGGGCGTGGTAAGCCGCATTTGCCGCCACGTAAACCTTAAGCGTAGAAGGACATAGACCTGACGTAAAGCACTCCTGCAGGAACTCGAGTACTGTGTTCACAGAACAGTTAACCGGATCCCACTGATGTTGGTGACACCATACAGAAAAAAACTCTCCATTTAAGCGCATAAAGTTTCCTCGTAGCTGGAGCTCTGGAGCTTAGAATGGTCTCAACAACCTCAGTTGAGAAACCACTCTCTATGAGCTGGGCCCCCTCAGAGGCCAAACCCACAGGTTCCAAATCTCAGGTCGGGGGTGAAATATTTTGCCCCCGGCCTGAGACAGAAGGTCTCTCCTGATCGGGATCTCCAAGGGAGGACCGTCTAAGAGATGGATCAGGTCCACAAACCAGATCCGAATCGACCAGCGTGGTGCTACTAGTAGAAGGCTTATTCCGTACTGGCGAACTCGCTCCAGAACTCCTGGGAGCAGAGCAACAGGGGGAAATGCGTACAGACGTAACCTCGGCCACGTCTGCACCATAGCATCCAGCCCCAGGGGGGCTGGGTGAGTAAGGGAGAACCAAAGTGGGCAGTGCGTCGTATGCTGAGACGCAAACAGATCCACCTCTGCTTGGCCGTAAAACTCTCAAATTTTCTCCACCGCCTCGGGGTGGAGTCTCCAGTCCCACGGCCTCAGCTCCTGCCTCGACAGGATGTCTGCTCCAATATTCTGGTCCCCAGGAATATACACTGCCCTCGGGGAGAGTAACTTCTCCAGAGACCACAGGAGGATCTGGTGCGCCAGTTTGCAAAGCGGACGCGAACGCAGACCCCCCTGACGGTTCAGATAAGAGACCACCGATGTGTTGTCTGTACGGATGAGCACATGATGACCCCTCAAGTCTGGGAGGAATTGCTTCAACGCCTTGAAGACAGCCATCATCTCTAGGCAATTTATGTGCCACGAGAGATGATGACTCCTCCACAGACCCTGAACCGAGCAGCCTTCCATTACCGCTCCGAAGCATCTGTCGAGAGAGTAACTCGATGGCAAAGAGCTCCCAACACCGGACTCTGGGTTAAGAACCAGTGCTTCCTCCGTATAACTAAGGCACGAAGGCAACGCCGCGTGACCTTGATCAAACAAAAATGGGTTTCCCCTCGGGGAGAACCCTCTGGTCCTGAGCCACCACTGTAAAGGTCTCATGTACAGCAGGCCAAAAGGTATCACGTTGGACGCTGCTGCCAAGAGACCCAACAGTCTCTCGAACTGTTTTACAGTGCGTGACTGGCCTAGCTTCAGCTCTTTTGTGGCTGACAGGAAAGCAGCTACACGAACGGGCGATAGGGTGGCCCGCATCGTCACTGAACCCCATACCACACCAAGGAAAGTGGTTCTCTGTACTGGAGAAAGCACACTCTTCTTGGTATTGAGCCTCAACCCCAACATCTGCATATGAGCGAGAACGACACCTCGGTGCCGAACCGCCACCTGCTCTGATTCCGCTAGAATCAGCCAGTCGTCGATATAGTTCAGAATACGTATGCCCTGCAGCCTGAGCGGGGCTAGAGCTACATCTACGCATTTCGTGAACGTGCGGGGTGACAGAGCTAGACCGAAAGGAAGTACCCAATACTGGTAATCTTTGCCCCCGAAAGAAAACCTTAGGAACTTCCTGTGCTGAGGGAGGATGGAGACATGGAAGTAAGCGTCCTTCAGATCTATCGTGACAAACCAGTCCTCGGATCTGATTTGAGTCACGATCTGTTTGAGTGTCAGCATCTTGAACTTGAGTTTCTGTACTGAACGATTTAACAGACGAAGATCTAAATAGGGAGCAACCCTCCATCCTTTTTCGGAACAATGAAATAACGGCTTTAAAAGCCCGACTCCCTGTCGGGTGAGTCCACCTGTTCTATAGCTTCCTTTGCTAACAGGGCCTTTACTTCTTGCTCCATTACCAGAGCCTGCTCGGGATGCACTACTGTGAGCAACACCCCGTTGTAACGAGGAGGGCGAGAACCGAACTGAATTCTGTATCCTTTCTCTACAATCTGCAGGACCCAACGAGAAATATTTGGCAGTGACCTCCATGCTGCCAGAAAATCTACTAAGGGAACCAGCCTCTCGAGGCTGATCTCTGGTGTTAACGGGGCAACCAGTTCCGGAGCCTGAAACATAATGGCAGGAACTACCTGAACTGGTTGCTCTAAAACCCCCCTCAGAGGGCGCGAAACCGATGCAGTGCCGCAGCATAGCATCAGCGACTCGCTAGAGACTGCTGCGCCCCGAAGCACCAAGGGTGGCGGGGTTGGCAGAACGGTCCCGTGAGGACCCCGAAGAGGAACGGGCACTGTATTCTGAGGTGTACACCGCTCCACTTCAGTTAGGGCTGTCCTCACAGGTCTGACGCCAGTGACGTCAGGACCTTTTTCTTTGAGTCGAAGTCTTCTTCGCCTGAAGAACGGTCCTCAGATCCGGCTTCGACTTAAAAGACTTGACTGAGAGTGTTGCGCCTGTTTCCATTGCTTCTGTGGAGGTGCACGAGACGAAACACTCTCTTTTTGTTGCGCACGATATGAGGAGCGTGACGAATGGGGCTGCTCACGCCCAGCAGCCCCAGGGGGCTGGACACGGAGAGGGAGAAACTTTTTAAAAGCCTCCGCTTGCTTTTTTGATTCCTGAAATCTCTCGAAGACCGCATTGACTGCGTCGCCGAAGAGACCAGAAGGCTCAAGCGGAGCATCTAATAAAAAAGCCAGATCTTTTTCTTTTATTTCGGCCAAATTTAACCAAAGATGCCTCTCAGTAGCTACAAGGGCTGCCATAGACCGCCCAATTGCCATGGTGTGCAGACATGCTCCAGCCTGACCTGCTGCCGTATATGCTTTGCCCACTAAAACCGAAGTTGCTTTAAGCGGTCTAGTGGGCAAAGCTGAGGCCTTCAGAGACGATGCTGGACCAGGTGACAGATAGCTCGCGAGTGTCTGTTCAGCCTAGGGCATCGCCTCATAACCGTACTCTTTCAGCCCTCTTTTTTTAGAATATATATGAGACTGAGGGCTGAAAAGTCGTGACAAGTACGGTTTATCCCACGATCTAGATAACTCATTATGGAGATCGGGGAAAAAGGGAAGGCCTCGTGGTGGAGATGATGTCACTGAGGGAAGGAAACCCTCGTCTAATTTACTTTTGGGACGAGCGCCCCTTTTCTCAGCTGGCCATTCAATATTTAATTTTTCTACAGCCCTAGACATCACATCCACCAGCTCCTCATATGCTGGGGAAATAGTTGGCGAATCTACTTCCCCTGTGTGTGTGCTTGGACTTTCCATACTCATCACATCAACCTCCTCAGAGGAAGAGCAATGAAGTAATAGAGGGCTCCCTTTCCCGGGCGGAAGAAGCCGCAGAGCGGGCTTCTGACACCGGGGAGAGAGCACTGGATCTTCCGGGTAAGGAAGGAGAAAAGGCCCTCGGACCCGTCTCCAACCCCTCCGAAAGATCCTTTTGCGATCCCCAGGAATGCATTTTCCGTGTTTCGCCATAACTCTTTCCAAAATAATTGCAACAGAAAACAATAAATAGACAGAGACAGAGTAACATAGATCGCTTGCTGAGACATAGAAGCTAATGCCGGCTTGCACCGGAGCTCGACCCGCCCGTGGCGCTCATTCTTTCCATTGGACTAGTTGACATTGATGCTCAGACGCATTCACGCTGGGGCGTTCCCAAAGCGTCGTTGACGCATCGCGAGTTCCCTCGAAAGGGAACAACGACAAAAATCGGTGTTGCCTACACCGTGTTATCCTCTTTTTAAAATTTACACCCTATTGACCGGAGTTCTCCTTTAAGTGATGATATGTATTCTGATTTGTGTATTGTGTCCTCTTCAGGTTGCTGCATCTGCAGCTGATGTTGAGAAGAAACTTCTACCTGGAAGTCCTCGTCTTATTTTACTGGGTAAGTATGTTAAGAAGAAACATTGACAAATGGGGAAGATACAGTAAAATAAAATAAAACATTTCTAATTTGTATACAGTTGTTAAAGAATAGTTCACCCAAAAATGAAAATTGTCATCGTTTACTTACCCACAGGTTCCAAACCTGTATAAATTAATTTGCTCTGCTGAATACTCCACACTGTTGTTGTTTTTTTCCTACAGTCAATGGTGCCTCACAACTGTTGGGTTACAAACATGCTTCCAAATATATTCTTTTGTGTTCAGCAGTAAATTAAGACAGAATTACATTTTTGGGTGAACTATCCATATCCATTTACAATGAAGTCTTCTCAAAGGCAGATCTTTAAATGAGTCGTGCCAATGTTTTCGTTATTGTTGTTATATATTTATTTATTTGTTTTGTTTGTTTGTTTTTTCTGTTTTTATTTTAGGTATGGGAGAGCAGACAAATGCTGTACGATGGATGATAAGCCTTGAAGGCCGTTTTATTTGTGAGTGTGTCCAGTCATCATTTTTGACTGCACTTTCAACAGTTTTTGCTGTGTACTACGTCTTCAACCTGCAGTATCATGAGGAGGCTTGTTGCACATTGGAGTTTCTTCAAAGGTATGACACTTAAGTCCTTATTGCATTTTTTTTTAACCTTTCATCTTCATAAGAATTTTGATGCATCATTCTTGCATTCATTGGCAATTTGTTATATAACTGTCTTTAGACGCTTGGTTGGAATAAACCCAGAAAGAGGTTCAAAGACCTGCAGAGGCAAGGTGGTCTCCAAGAAGACGGGCAAGGTGGTGAATAAAAAGTCTTCCACAGTCAATCTAAAGGTTGCCTCTCTACTGAGAAATCTTGCAGATTTCGAGTGGGATTTCATCTAGGTAAGTAAATTTGCACGTACACACTAATTAATGTAGCTGCTTCCCATTAAAGTTATTACAGTATACAAGCTTCTTTTGAAGAACAGTTTCCCATACACTACACTACTGAAAGCTCTTTTCATTTTAATTTCAGATGTGCTTTACAATGTATTACTAAAGTGTGTGTCTTTCCAAACCCATAAGACTTGTTCATCTTCAGAACTTAAATGAAGATCTTTTTAATGAAGTCTTTCTGTCTACACAGCCTAAAAAAAACTACTACTTTTAGGGCCGGTTTCACAGACAGGGCTTAGATTAAGTCAGGATTAGGCCTTAGTTCAATTAGGGTATTTGAGTAGCTTTTATAAACATGCCATAGATAAAAAAAACATTTACTGGTGTGCATCTTGAGATGAAACAAAGGCTCTGACATATTTTAAGAAATTTCAGTGCAAGTTTCTTTCAGTTAAAACAGCTCAAACATGCATTTTAGTCTGGGACTAACTTAAGGCTTGTCTGTGAAACCGGGTGTTAAGGTCTTTAAAGTAATCCAGGAGACTCAAGCGATTCAACTTCAGTTTGATGAAGAAACGCAAGTGCTTTTTGTGTGCAGGGAAAAAAAATAACACTTGCGCCATGACGCATGCGTGTTAAACATACTTTGTGTGGGCTTTTTCGCTTCATAAAATTGAGGTTAAACCCGGGAGTCACATGGAGTATTTTAATGATGCCTTTACTACCTTTCTGATGCTTGACAGTGCTGCGAAGGCTGTCCGTGGATGGACAGAAAGTTGTCAGATTTCATTAAAAGATCTTCATTTGTTTTCCGAAGATAAACAAAAGTGTTACGAGTTTGGAACTTCATGAGGATGAGTAATTACAGTTTCCATTTTCTGGGTAAACTAGCCATTTAACCATGGGTCATTTCTAAACCCCAGATAAACAGCATCCTAGGTTATCTTGATTAATGTTCAGCATTGCTCATAATATACCCAGGGTTTATTTGCATATTTGTGTTGTGTCATTTCCAATGATTTTTGAATGCTGCTCATGACCCAAACGCTATGATATTGTGGATTCTTAAGATTAACTGAGTTAAAACAGGGTTTAGAAAGAACAATTACCCAGAGTTAAGTCAGTAAAGCGCTTTTTTGTGATGGGCATCATTGTACCATGCTGCTGCTAATAAAAAAACCCTGTCACCTCTTCTTCAAGCTCAAAATTTCTCCCCATTTACTCTCTCCTTCAAGTTAATCTAAATTCTTCTAAGTCATTATTTTTGTAGTGTAGCATTATGTTGCTTTTTGTCATGTTCTTTTGACACTTTATTTACAAGCAAACAACATACAAGTTTATTTAAAGTCCCGCCCCCCCCCCCCCCCATTTTTTTTTTATCTTTCAGACTACACCTGCATCACTTTGAAGATTCCGGCATATTCCTTCTATTGGACGTGGTTCAGTTGTTATGATTTGCTTTTTTGTCTAAGCATTCAGATTATTTGTCACTAAACTCAATAAATTGTGTGCTATAAGAAATACCCACTTGAGCTTTTTTTCCCCCCTTGGGAAAATCTTCGAAATTAAATATTACAATACCAGCTTATTTGTACAAGTATAGATATTAAAGGTAATAAAGAATATGTATCTTAGAATACAGTAATACAACTGCAGGATTACGGTACAAAGCTGGAAACCCTGCTGCCAGTATTTTACTGTTAAATTATAGAAAAGCTGTAATTTAGATTACGGTAATGAAATTGTAAAATTACGGTACACAGCTGGAAACCCTGCTGCCTGTATTTTACCGTTAAATTACATGTACATTTTTTTACAGTGCCCATGATTTCCTCACCCTCAAACCCTCCTAGGTGTACATGACATTCTTCTTTAAGACGAATACAATCACAGTTATATTCAAAATATGTAAAAAACAATATGTCCTGGCTCTTCCAAGCTTTATAATGGGAGTAAATGGCTGGAAAAAAATTGGGAAAAAACAACAAATTACTCTAGACGGCTCCAGTGGGTTACTAAAGGCCTTCGGAAGCGAATTAATGGGTTTTGTAAGAAAAATACCCATATTTATAATCTAAAATAACTAGCTTCCGCCAAACGACCTTACGCATACTACGCAATTCGACTTGCGCCACAGGAGTAACCCATGGCACAAGTATGACTTAGGATGTAGGAGTATCGTAAGCTTAAACGCCTCTCCCGGTGTAAACAAATAGGGCTGTGCAACAAACTGAAGCTTCTCTTCTATTATATAGAAATTTCTCTTCTAAATTGCAAATTCGTGACTGGTGTTTTTTTTTTGCTCTTTCTTTGAGCTTTCGTGTTGGTCATTACGCTGTGCGTCGGGTCAGGGGTTAGTTTTCCACCGTGAAACGATGTGTACGGACGTCTGGTGGAAGCTATTGATTATAGTTTATAAAATTTTAAATATGAGTATTTTCCTTACACACACGCATGGCTTGACTTCAGAAGGCCTTTATTAACCCCCTGGAGTAAAAGTGGAGCGCTTTTATCACGGATAGATGCACTTTTTTGGGCTTCAAATTTTCTCCAGCCATTCACTGCCATTGTAAAGCTTGGAAGAGTCAGGACATTTTTTATATAACTCTTGATTGTATTCGTCTGAAAAAAGAATGTCTTATCTAGGATGGCTTGAGGGTGAGTAAATCATGGGCTAATTTTCCTTTTTGGGTGAACTATCCCTTTAAAGACATATCATTCTTATGAAAATAACTGAGATAGCTTGATGAACACGGATATATGTATATGGTAATGTGAAATATCGATTGTATCAGTTATTTTATAATCTTACTGATTGGATTAAAGTTTGAAGAGCCTCAGACTGTGAACTGTTTTTGTTTATTTGCGATGATTGTGAAGTGTTCTTGGTCATGAGAAACATTTTGAGCAGTCAGTTTTGTGTGGTTAGTTATTCCGGCCACATAAACATGCTTCCTGCTTTACTGTTATAGAGAAACATCACTGCTGCACTATAGAAAACAAGTTATACATTTATATACTGCAAGATTTTAGACACAAGACGTCGTCTACTTCTTCTTCTTCTTCTTTTAAATTAAGTTAAAATTGGCTACATGGCTACATAGACATTTATATTTATCTATAAAACAACATGAATTTATCTAACCTTATTCATCAGAATTTATTTAAAGACACATAATTCATTTTTTGTATTGGTACAATATTTGGACTTCCCGATGTTGCCAAAATTGTGCTTGTTCATTTTGAATAATGTTACTTCATAAACTGACAGCAAACCAAACAATAAAGATGTAGTGACGGAACTAATGTCACATCAGTAACATGCTCAATTAAGTTAATAGGTTTTGATTAAACAGACTAAACAGAGCTTGGTAACATTACTTACACTTAAACAAATACATCATTTTCAACAGTTAGTTGACCAGATTTATAAAATTATACAAAGAGAAAGTGTTGTCAAGTGGAACTGTGTGTACGTCATATCTGAGGATGTGTGTAGTGTATGAGCACATAAAATATTCACATAAAGGTTTTTCACATATGGCTCTCTGGCACTAATTCAGGCAAGTGGCCATTGCATAAACTTAGTCTCAACTTTAACTTCTGTTAAGACTGTCTTAAGAACTAGTCTAATAAACTACTTTACCAAGGAATAATCAGTCAGATTCAGATTCAAATTAGACCAACCTACGGTTTTATTTAACTGACTTAAAAAAGATGATAAGGTTGTAAATTTAGTTGATAAGGGTAATACATGTCTAATGAGCAAAGCTTTAATACAATCTGTAGTGCTTTTGGTGGTAAAAAGAAGAGCAATACTCAGTTTCAATAGTAATATAGAGCAGAGCCAGTGCAGAAATATAAAAAGAAGAATATATGTTTTAGTGTTTAATTAAGCGCACAAAGGAACATGAACAGGCGTGAGCTGTTTAATAAGACAAGTAAACATGGTAGACATAGTGAACAGGATGTGATGGTTCTGCTGTGGAAAATGAGCTCTGTGGTTTCACTGGTCACTGCAGACAAGAGCACAAAACTAATCCGATTATATTTGTTACCATCCATTATATGAGTACTGTATATGTGAGCATTGCATTTAGGTGACCTGTGTTTGAATTTACATGTTTAATAGTTATTATAATTCTAAAAACTAATCTTAATAATTAAGCATTTTCTTATCAGCTGTCTTATAGTCATTGCCCTCTGTCTCCACCTCTTCCTTTACTAGTTCAGTCTCTACAGCACATCTACAAGCCTTCAAGATACTGAGCGGACAGTGAGACAGTTTATACTCTTTCACAGCCCTTAAACTTAGTGTCCTGTTATGGCGAAATTTCAAACCAGGATTCTTCATCTGGATCTCTGTGTCGTCACTATTCTCCTGGCTTACACAGGTGATTTAAGATCAAGGTTTCTTTCCTCTCCTTACTTGTTTTCTGGAGTCTCAAAACCGATAAATAGGATGTAGCCTTTGGTATAAAACCCAATAAAGTTTGATGACTAAATAATATTATTATTTAAAATTGTACAATCTAGTGGAGTTGTTGAAAAAAGTTGTATCCTAATGTGGTGTGTGGTTTTTTTTTTATCAGGTTTTAAAGATTAAGCACAATATGAACAGTGTTGTGTGTCTCATAACTTTTTGCTAATTTTTCGAGTTTTTCTACTGCATGATTACAGTGAAATTCTTTTCGGCTGCGTTTTCCAAATGCATTGTAAGCCTTAGAAGTTTCTGTTTTTTCATTAGATTATTCCAAATCAAATCAAGAGTTAAGGGCTCGGCAGCACAACAAAAAAACAGTGTTTGTGGGGGAAACAGTTACACTTCACTGCAACAAAACCCCATTTGATGAAGATTTCACATGGAAAATGAACAGCTCTGTTATTTTTAGTTATGACTCTAACAATAACAGAACTATAAGAAACTTCAGCTCAGACCGGATTCACATCAACACAGCAGTTCCAAGAGAATTAAAAATACATCAAATACAAGCGTCTGATGCAGGAAACTACACATGTCTTCCATCAGCAATAGTATGGACATTAACAATAACAGGTTATTCCATGATTTCATTTATTTGATTTATCTTAAAAAAAATAATTAAAAAAATAAAGGGCATTTATTATAGAAGAAATATTAGTATGCTGGTTTACTGATATCATGTTTGACTCTTTTGTGTGTCAGAAAACAGGCCAGCGTCACTCAAACAAATGCCGCTCTACATCATCATCTCATGTTCTGGAGTTATTATGGTCTTTTTGATAATCAGCATCAGCATTTGCATTCACAGGTGAGAGAATTTTTTTTCTTTTTTATACTTCCAGCCACACTATCAATTAAAATATTGGGGACATTTTTTAATCAACATTTCTTACCTTCAGCAACAGTGACATGTAGTTCCAGCTTCTCAACAGCTATACCCATGTTATAGAATGATGAACTGCTTCCGTCTTTAATTTTTTCAGACTTTTTACGATTTGCTACTTTTCAAGGTATTTGTAGGCCGTCTCTATTTTAAACTATTAGAAATAGCCAGCTTTGTCTGCAAAAGTTATTTTCATTAACGCAAGCATATATTGTTTTACCTGTAGCAGAAATAGCTCTACACTTGTATTTACTATTTACGAAAATAGCATCTATCAGTATTATCTATCAGCTGGTCATGGCAGTGATGAAAGCGAGACCGCTCACTTTATTACAAGTTCAACAGAGTTGTTTTACGGTTATAAAGTTTACCAGTTTATTAAGCACCCCCCCCCCCCCCCCCCCCCGAAAAGGCATAAAGTCTGTATATTTGTTTACTGTTAGTTGTCACTAGTGCTTTTTGTTACTCGCTATGTATGTTGATGAAAATACAAGGGAGAGAGAGATAAGACTTTAATGCGCACTTGTTGTACTATGATGTATTCAGCTCTTACAGTGATTTTCTGGAGTGAAAACGGACACTTTGTCTTTTGTGTGATGTACAATTAAACGTCATAAAAGTGATTAGTAAAGTATGGCCATCATTCGGACGGGGTCTACTCTGCTACATGAGGATTGTAGTGAAAAAGCGAGGTGAAAACATAGGCTAAATAAGTTATATAATCGTAATCAAACTAAACTATACCTGTTCTATCTCCATGCAGCATATATTCGATGGCTCTGTAGGCATCACACAACGTTATCTCACGACCACGGGTTAGCATCACTGTCTGACTCTGGTTCGAACTGAACACCACTAGTACAGTTTCTGACATTTTATTGCGTGAGATTTTCCTGTTTTTTTGCTGGTATTTCGGAGAGTGAGCTCTTGAAGCTCCGCTCTCTTCTTGAAAGGGTGCCGGGAGCTGCAGCTCATTTGGACAAACAAAAGCGACACATACAAAAACGGCACATTTTTGCTCACCCCCAAAAAGGGGCAATTTTAACATGCTATAAAAATTATAATAAACTGTATTATAAAAATATTAGGTAAGACTTTAGAATAATGGTCCGTCATTAATAAGTAACTATGCAGGAATTAATGCAGGACTAATGAGTAGTACTACATTCACACTTCAGCTACTACTATTAACTAATATAGAAACAAGTTTAACTAATCAGTAAGTAACATCGAATTTAGGATTAAGATAGTTCCTTCAAGTAATCAATAATTACTTAATGAGATTGGCATCATTAACAACTAGGTAACAATGACAAATTATAAAGAGTGAATTAATTACTACAACATTAACGTGTCTGAGACGCGTTTAATTTTTTTCCTCTCAACGTGGTCATGAAATGCAATCACTAATTGACAACTTAGTGATCTGGACCATTATTTTAAAGTGAAAAAGATGTTTTTCATTTTAAAATAATGGTCCAGATCACTAGTAGTTCCTGCATAGTGATTAGGTAACACTTGAGTAATTAGTGATGCATTTTATGACTATATTCAGAGTAAAAATGATGACTGATTTAGTCTCAGACACACGATAATGTTCTTTATAATTTGTCAGTTAGTTAATAGTTATTAATGAGGCTTATCTCATTAAGTAATTATTGATTACCTAATAAGGAACTATCTCCTAAATTTGATATTACTTACTGATTAGTTAAGCTTGTTTCTATATTAGTTAATAGTAGTAGCTGAAGTGTTAATGTAGTACTACTCTTTAGTCCTGCATTACTTCCTGCATAGTTACAGTACTTATTAATGACGGACCCTTATTCGTTAACACTTTATAATAACTGCACGTTGTTAAGCATTAGTAAACAGTTCATTCATTCTTTATAAAGCATTAATAGACATTAATAAGCTGTTTATAAATTCAGCTATAAATGCTTTATTCTTGATTTATAAGCATATCTATAATGTGTTTATTAATGATCAAATTATCATTTGTAAATGAAGTATTGCATTATTTACCAACCAGTTATTTAGGAGTTGTCAGTGATTCATAAGATCACTTAAGTAAATTATTAATAAACTATTTAAGTGTTCATTCATGCATCTTATTATTCAAACATATATTCATGGTTAATTTAGGTAATTATAAAGCATTCAGTAGTGTTCAGTTAACTATTTTTGTGAGCTCATCTAGTGAGGACTATTTATGCCTTGTAAAGCCTTTACAAAGGAAATTGAAAGGCTCAGTTATCTTCTAAACAGAAAAAGGAAGCAAACACAACACAGTGATACAGAACATAGAAATATTTAAGATGTATTATTAATCATTTACTTACACGTTCTAAGTGATCTTATGAACCACTGACAACTCTTAAATAACTGGTTTGTAAATAATGCAATTCATTTACAAATGATTATTTGATCATTAATAAAGTATAAAAATACATTTTTTTAAACACATAATAGATATGCTCATAAATCAAGAGCAAAGCATTTATAGCTGTATTTATAAACTGCTTATTAATGTCTGTTAATGCTTTATAAATTATGAATTAACTGTTTACTAATGCATAGCTAATGATTAATCTAGATAAAAAAATGGCTCATTTGAATAGTGCCGAAGGCATTCAGAATATGTGTTCTACCCAAATAATGACTAAAAGTAAGTCTTTGAGAACGGGTTTCTCAAGCCAGGTTGGCGCATTAGACCAAGGGCTCATCTCCTGTTTCCAAAATGCATCACAAACTGCTTGAGAAAGCTATTCTACTATGATAATTGGTGATGAAAATAAATAATGTTCAATAAGATGTACTTGTGTTTACTAACTGTTTATTCAGTTAAACATGAATTTTTAACAGTTTTTTGAAAAATCGCATACATAAAACCCACTTTGGCCGGTTGTATTTTCCTATACTAATAATCCCGACGGTGTCTGGTTTTATTAGTATATTATGTTGGTTTGTTACTGACACATACATATTATTCTAGACCCGACGGTGTGTGGTCTGTTATATATACTTGGTTTTCTGGTTTGTTCTGTGAGCTCAGGGGTCCTGAGTTGCAGTGGCAACCAGTTACTTATAGTGCGGCGTTTTGCATGGCGTCCCCACTGCATATAGCTACGCAATACGAAGTGACCGTTCGAAAGGGAACTACTCGGTTACTATCGTAACCTCAGTTCCCTGAGAGAGGGAACAAGTATTGCAAAGCAGGCCGCACTATAGTAACCTGGCGAGTTGTCGCTTCAGTCGTTAAACCTGCTATAATGGCGAATTCAGGGGAATAGTATAGGCTAAGGCCACGCCCCCTTGGCGGGCTCTGATGTGTAATGACGATGGGCTAGCTCATTGGTCGCACGTCAGAGGCGCCCGCGCCACTGGATGTGCAGTTGCCGCAGCACAGCCTATGAGCGAGCCAGACGCTCAATGTGCTAGCTGTGCAGCTGCAAATGCGTTTTACATATAAGCTTCAGTAAATCGAGGAAGAAGAGTTCCCCCCAATAGCTGCATCCATGTTAGCACGTCACGTTTGATTTCGGCTAGGTATACATCCGCGCTAAAATATCAAGGTGAAAGTCATCATCGCTTGCGTAGTATAGACCCAGCTCCCTAACCAACCTTGAGAATAGATTGACGGGGATATTTTTTATCGCCCGATAAGAGTCTCACGTTAACGCAGCACGTTAATGCCGATAACGGCCCACCACTAAAAATATGATTTTCAAAAGTGTTATTTGCCTTATTAGCCTTAGCAAACCAGTGTCGTCATCCATTTTTAAAATGTAAATTCCATCACATTAAATTGTTAATGGGTGAATGAAGTAAACTTGTGTGAAAAGTGTGTTTTAAGAGACATTCTGTTCTCCAAATTCTACATCATTGTAACAGATTGAGGCAGAAGAACAGCTCTGGATCACATGAGAAGGATGTAAGTACTTACCACATTACAGGTTATTATTGAGTGCCTATATCTTTCCTGGTTTGTGAAGATAAAGTTCTTATGATATGTTTTCTTACTATTTGTGCATGATCTGTACAGGTGAAGATGATCTCTCACTTTGACAGACACACAATAACAGCCTGTGTAAGTCAGTCCAACTTGACACCCTCCTACACACCTCCATCATGTATGTTCACTGGCTCGCCTATTTCTGGCCCCCCAACTGCTGCGAAACATAACAAATTGTAAAACACAAGTTTAAAATTAGTGATAGTGTAATTTTAATTATAAATTATGGTAATTTATGAATTGCACAGTAGAGCTGAAAAGTTATTTGTGTTTGACTTGTTTTTATCTTTGTTTTCATCAGGTCTACACTCTTCATACAGTTTCATGAACATGATCTTTCCATCTCAAGACACCCGTTTGTGTGTCTGCCACTCATCAGATGAGCATCTCAATACAGGAAGATGTTTGTCAGTAATTTTCATGTATTAGAACAGGACCGTCACAAGAATCAGTACAGTCTCAAAGGATCTTGTTATGGAAATGTTAAACTGAATATTAAACTAACCATGTTTCTAACATCTAATCTTATTTAACATGCTAACACTTTGCAACACTATGTACTTAACATTTTGTTCTGTGTTTTTGAATGTTGTTGCCCTATGTTGCCATTCCCCTGCTGAGTGTAAAAATAACATACATGGCAAATGAAACTAGACAGATGACTAGGTTAGAACTTGTTATTAGCAATGAGGTAAGCATTAAAGCAAAGTTTGCTTTACCTAGTAACAGAAGAGTTTGTCTATGAAGAACCAATCAAATTTATGTCATTTTGCCATACCTCCCTATTCTATAAAAACTGTTGTATCTGTGTTTTCGGTGGGATTCTCAATGGAAATTGACTGAGATCCTACGGCCTTGTTTCTTCTTGGGAGATTCTCTGAGAACTGCTCGGGAACTTCCGGCCGTAATAAAGTGCATTTAGAGGACAATTGCTGAAGTCTGTCTGTCATTTATGCTGCACAGCAAAACAAGTAAGTTAGTATTATTAGACTCTGCTGTAGTCGACAGAGAAGACTCGCTGAAGTATAAGATTAGACGGATACTGAAGTCGAATGTAGACTCATTGAAGTATAGAAAGAGAACTGATACTGAATTCGAATGTAGACTCGTTGAAGTATAGAAAGAGAACTGATACTGAAGTCGACTGTAGACTCATTGAGGTGTAAACTTAGCAAATGTAACGATGCAGGCAGGAATGAAGCGAAGAGTGAATCCAATTGCAAGCACTTTAATAAACAAACAGGTAATCCAGGGTACACGACAGAACACTCAGAACAGGAACAGGGAACTCAGGACGTCAACAAGGAGACAACAGCAAACATTACAACATCAAGAACTCAACCCGTGACGTAGCCCCCCTCCCTCTCTATGGGCGGCTCCCGATGCCCATCAAAACAAAAAACACAAGTTCAGGAGGGTGGTGAAGCGGAGGCGGTCTTGGGGGAGTGTTGGGGGGCAGGTCGTAAAGCGTGGGCGACCAGGGCGGAGCAGGATGAGGCGGCGGCCAAGGCGGAGCAGGATGTGCAGGCGGCCATGGCGGAGCAGGATGCGCAGGCGGCCAGGGCGGATCAGGATGCGCAGGCAACCAGGGCGGAGACCCTTCGGGCGGCCACGGCGGTTTAGGATGCGCAGGCAACCAGGGCGGAGACCCTTCGGGCGGCCACGGCGGATCAGGATGCGCAGGCAACCAGGGCGGAGACCCTTCGGACGGCCACAGCGGTGAGGACCCTTCGGGCGGCCACGTCGGTGAGGACCTACTGCCCCCCCAAAATATTTTCTTGGGGGTAGCTACGGGGTCATAGGCTGGAGTAGGCTCAGGAACAGACACCGGCTCAGGAACAGACACCGGCTCAGGAACAGACACCGGCTCAGGAACAGACACCCGCTCGGGAACAGGAACAGACATCAGCTCGGCCATCCTGTCCGGAGACACTGGCTCGGCAGACGTGGGGTAAACAGTCTCTGGCTCGGCAGACGTGACGTGAACAGTCTCTGGACCGGCAGACGGGACGTGAACAGTCTCTGGCTCGGCAGACGAGACGTCAACAGTCTCTGGCTCAGCAGACGGGAGTTGAAGATTTGGCTGTACGTGAAGAAGGTCAGACTTGGCAGGCATGGTGTGAAGATCCTCAGCCTTGTCCACCAAACCCACAGTAAGAGCTGAGCCGCTCAGTTGCAGGGCCAAGTCAATATAAAACTCAAGAGTCCAGCAAGGGTCATGTAATGGCATAAGGTAGCTGAGTGGCTCAGACAGTCCTCCGCAAAAAAATATAATCAAGCATACCTCGTCCATGCAAGTCAGATGAGCATCCTTCAAAAAGTCCATCACATAATTCTCAATAGGTCTGTCTCCTTGACGGAGACACATAATTCTCACTGCTGGATTCATCTTTGGTGAGTTCTTCTGTAACGATGCAGGCAGGAATGAAGCGAAGAGTGAATCCAATCGCAGGCACTTTAATAAACAAACAGGTAATCCAGGGTACACGACAGAACACTCAGAACAGGAACAGGGAACTCAGGATGGGAACAAGGAGACAACAGCAAACATTACAACATCAAGAACTCATCCAGTGACAGCTAAAGTCAACATAATAGACGTGCTAGAGTATAAGTATTATTGGTAGAGTAGTTAGGTTTAGTGAAAAATCGTCAACAATCTGTATGTGCATGTGTTTTTGTCCCTAAAATGTTTTTTTTTCTTATTTACTTAAAATAATTAAACATTAAAAATTCATTTTCAGAGGAACATGAATTTTAAACTTTTATGTTTGACTAAAGACTATCATTTGCCATTATAATAAGGATGCTGTCAGGTGAAAAGAATACAGATCTGACAGGGTAAACAGGGTGATTGAATGATGGTTTGTTGCAAAGAATATTTTTAACAAATGTGAACAGAAATAATTTTGTTCTATTAAATTTTACTTATTGCTGATGTGACTAACAGTGCAGATGCAGACTTCGGGAGTTCTTACTGCAGGAGAATGCACTCAGTTACCAATGTAACCTCGGTTACTGAGATAACAGGAACAAGTACTTTGTCGCTAGACGCATTAGGAAAACTCATTTTTCTCCGATTTACTTAAGCCAGGGGTAGCCAAGTTTGGTCCTAGAGAGCCGCTATCCTGCAGAGTTTGGCTCCAACACTGAAAAAAAACTCTCCTGCCTAAAGCCTTAGTAATCCTGATGACATTGATTAGCTTGTTCAGGTGTGTTTGATTAGTGTTGGAACTAAATTCTGCAGGACAACGGCTCTCTAGGACCGAACTTGCCTACCCCTGAGTTAAGCTAATAGAATCATGCAGTGTAACTGCATGAGCCAATGGTTGTGCCACGGAGTTGCACGAACCAATGGCTGAGCAGCGTAGCTGCCCGAAGATTTGGCGTGAAAGACCGCCAATATGGGCGGGGCTACCCCTGTATAATGTGGGCATTCTGCCATAGGAACTCAGGTCAATTCGACTGAAGCGACGAACGCCGAGTACTGCAGCATGACAGCACGGCAAGTTAGACAGTACTCGTTCCCGTTATCTCAGGGAACAGAGGCTACGTTAATAACAGAGTACGTTCCATATCAACTTGGTTCACTCGTACTGCGTTGTTAGACACATTGGGAACCCAGTCCAATTGCGGCGTGCTCATAACTGCAGAACGACAATCGTTCTAAAGCTTTGGCCCAGGACACTTGAAAAGGGCCAAAAGGGCACCAAGGCTAGGTAGGGTGAGGTAACCGCCCGATACTAAAAGACTCAGACTGTATGTTGGAGCCACAAGGAAGGGTTCTAGTGGGTTGAGCTCATGTAGAGGTCAAAGCCGAGCTACACGGATAGGACCCGTGCTTGCAGAGCAGGGAAGAACAAATTTTAAATTCTGGCGAAGGTTGGCGGTGAGGACACTCCACTGGTGCATGCCCAGGAAGAGGTCTGTAGGCTCATTGAAGCATTAGCTAGCACAATTACATCCACTATCCAGTGGGAAAGTTTGATGCCGCAAAACCAGATGCCGCAGTTCAGCTGACTGGAGCAGCTCGGAAGGAGGGCCCTGAGTACCATAGACAGGTCCCATGTAGAGCTTGTGAGGGGGAGAGGCACATATAGCCATCTGGAACCCTTCAGAAAGCAAACAATCTGGTTGTTCCAGCCTACGGACTGACCGGCCACAGGAGCGTGGAATGCTGCTATGACCGCCACATAGACCTTGAGCGTGGAAGGGGTGTGACCCTTGTCCATCAGCTCCAGAAGGAAAGACAGTACCAGTGAAATATCCGGTACTTCAGGTCTTTGCTCTGGGACCAGCCAGAGAAGACAGACCACTTAAGGGAATAGAGGCATCTAGTGGACGGGGCTCTACCCTCAGAAATGGTGATTAGGACCCTCGCGAAAAAAAAACCACAGGCTCCCATTGAGAGGCCAGAGTTGAAGGGGCCAAATCTCTGGTTGGGGGTGCCGGATCATTCCTCTGACTTTTAAAAGGATGTTCTTCCTCAGGGGAATTGGTCACGGGGCTACTGAGAGCAACTGCGTTAATTCTGGGAACCATCAATGGTTTCGCCAGAAGGGGGCCCGGATTTGAAAGTAGGCATCATTCAGATACACTGAGAAAAAACAATCCCATGGGCACACTTTTTGTTTCAACATTTGTTTCAATGTTAACAACCATTTTATAAGGGCGCGGTTCAGATGCCTGAGATTGAGGATGTGCCTGAGGCCATCATCCTTTTTTGGAACGAGGAAGTAGCTGCTGTAAAAGCCTGACTCGCTGTCGGCCGGAAGGACAACTTCTACGGACCCTTTCGGCACTAAATTCATCAATGCGGTGTGGAGGACGTGAGCCACGTTGATCCTTACCAAGGTGGAGACCACGCGTAGGGTTGGGTGTCGTTTGAATTTTAAAGATTCCGATTCCAATTTCGATTCTGCTTATCAATTCCGATTCTTGTCGATTCCTAATTTCGATTCCAACAAGCTAAAAATAAAAACCTTAGATATCATTCACATTTAATCTTATTGCAAAACATTTAATTGTAGCTGAATATCATGAACAAAAATCAACAGTCTAGAACACTTTCAAGTAGCCTACAGAAACAGTAATCAAATGTAAAATAACACTGCACTTTATAAATAAAATATACATTGCAAATATACTTACAAAAGATATTCAGTCAAAAATGAGTGAATTTTCTCATTGTCTTTTGTTGTTTGATTAGTTTTATTACCGAGACGGTATTTGCTGTCACTTTAAGAGTTGCCCAACAGTTGCACATGCCTGCAGCACTGAAAACAGCGCGTCTCACACTTGAATGGTTTAAAATCAAATTAAAATCACCTTTTCTGTATGTGAATGTGCAGCACTGCAGAAAGTCTTCTCGGGCTTGAATTGTTAAAAGTCATATTGAAATTCACAAAGGAATTAAAAAGACGAATCAAATTTTTTATTTTATGGCAAGTATCTGATTCTTGACCTCAAGTATTCGATTCCAGAATTTCCGGAATTTCGATTCCCAACCCTAACCACGCCCCTGAAGCAGGGAGGCCTGTGAGCGAATTGCAGCAAGGAACCTCGTTTGATTATATTCAAAACCCAACTCGACACTCCAGTGATGGCTTCCTAAGCCTTGGCCCAGGTGGCTAGGGGTTAAAGTGGTTAGAGCGACAGGCCGCTGTGCAGGAGACTGGCGCTCGACGTAACAGTAAGAGAAAAATTGCTCTCTTTTTGAATATGTTTGTTTTTTTAATTTGTTTGCTATAACAGTGGTCAGTTGCATGGAAGCATGAACTTGAACGATCCCAATGCTTGCAACAAACACATTACTTCCAACACCCGAAACTAAACTCAAGGCTGTTTGAGGGGTGGTCCGGGTGCGGCGAGACTTAACCCCCTCCTCTTCCCTCCTGACAGATCCGGACGGCTTCTGAGATGCAGGATCCTGAAATTATCTTAGGCCGGGGACCTAGGTGCTTCAGTAAGGGGTAGTGCTTGGTGGAGTGGGAACACTGTCAAGGCTCAGCCTCTAGCTTAGGCTGAGCTGTCGAAGGCGCAGGCTTTGCGGGCTGCTGAGTCGGCATGCTCTCCTGGTGACTAGAAGTAGCTGCAGAACAGGAGAGCTTGGGCAGGAAGTGGTGCATTGCCTGGGACGACTTCTGTGCAGCGGTGAAGCACTCTACAAAACCATCCACAGCAGAGCCGAAGAGACCGTCTGGGGAGAGTGGGGAGTTGAGGAAGGCTGCCTTTTCTGCCTTCTTAATCTCGTTCAGGTTAAGCCATAACTGGCCATAGCTCTGCCGATAGCCTGGGCTGTAGTTTTAGTGGTGCGCAGGACCAAGTCAGGGCTGTGCTGTGCAGCTCTTGCCAGGGCCGGGCCGGTCTCGTCCATGGCACGGAGGAGTTTTGCCTGAAAGACCTGTAGGAACGCAATCATACCTGTCAACACTCTCTCGTGTTTCTCCTGGGAAACTTCCGTAATTTGTATGGCCCAAATCTCGTTATATGAATAATCACATCAAAATATTATTCCAAGGTTGTCCAGTTGCCAGATCTTGTATGAAACGCATCCTACACACACAATTGACACATCATTCAAATTTCAACCCATTTGTGACCTCAACCTGGCAACCTACAACCCAGTCGTGCTGTTGATATCTGTTGATATCTGATATCTGACGCGGGAAGTTGAATCAAGCATCACCGGTAGAATTGGGAGGAGAAGACTCTAAAAAATTAGAATTATACATTTTATACAAAATTATACAAAAATCTTTTTATTTCATATATTGAAGCCATACTGACAATGCATACACCTTTTGCAAAATGTGTCGCACAGATTTTAATATCAGACACTGTGGGTAAAATTACATTAATCAGCACATTAAATCACAAATGCACAATCGCGCAGCGGAGACACAGAAGGGCACACCGGCCATTTCGACCAATGTTAATAATAATAATATAAATAAAGAACTTTACTCATTCATGTTCTTATTATTTTTGTTAATAATTATGTATTATGTATTTATTTATGTGTATTTAGCCTCTCTGACGAGGGGCCTGCTGGCGCCCCGAAAGGAACCATCCCGCCGGCTGTGTGTGGAATCCTCGAGAGTAGACCACTCCAGTCCAAGCTCCTCATCAGCTTTTGAGAGGACGCGGACTCATTGTCCATCCTAGCTCTAGCGTCACTCGAATCTCTAGACGGCACGGGAGTGGGGTCATCTAGCAAGCTGGACATGCTGTCATCAGGGAGATCCCCTGAATGAGACCAGGCTGCTCGTGCCAGGGATATTGGTCTGCGTGGGAAAAGGACACTGGAGAATCCTCACTTTGTGGGGCGAGTGATGCACGAGGGAGCTGTGCAGATGTGAGCTTACTCGTGCCTGATCACTCAGTCTTCTGGATCCGCTGTTCCTGGGAGGAAAAGCTGCTCTCTGAAAAGAAGAAAGGAGAGCAGCTCTCTCTTTTTCGGGAAAAGAAAAGAAAGTGATCTGCAAGTAGAGAGAGGCAAGACTCATGCTTCCTATTGATAACAGCTCTTCTTTTTTCAGAGCACGGCTTCTGCGTGGAATTTCCCCAGACAGGTGACGCGCTCACTGTGCTCATCAGAACAGTAAGCTATTTAGGTTTGTACGTTAGCATGGACTCACGAACTTTAATTGTAACTTAATGATAGTGTGTGACAACCAGAAAATTGAAAAATGTTTTCGTCTTCATTGGGATTCGGGTTGAATCCTTAGGGAACCAGGTTACTGCGCTCACATTATTGATATTACAAATAAAAACAAGCTTCAGTCGTTTTGCACAGATAATTGGTCCGTTTGCACAAATCTTATCACACTTTTGAAACGCGCTGGTGAAGGCGCGCACGGTACGGTGATTCAATACATGAATACACATGCCCATCCTCTCAGGATACCTGGAATCAGTGTTACAATAACCCCACCAACATCACTTTATTATTATAGTATTATAAACACCATAAAACCGACGAGAGCTTCGGATCTTCCAATGTTTCTCTATGGTGCTGAAAAGTAAAGATGTCCGAGTTCCAGTCCCCGTGCAACTGATACTCAACTGCCATTGGCTCATCTGCATTAGAGGGGAGGTGCTTACCGATAGGTCAATTGGAATTATTGGTATAGAATTAAATATATGCTGCTATTAGAAAACTGATATATGTCGCTGTAAGTCTTCTGAAGCGACACAATTGGTGTATGATAAACTGGTAATTCAAGCTTTTCTGTACTCTCAAATCAAAATATTAATCAATTACGATACAAAATATGGCACCGTAAGTCAGTTTGATCATGTGAAGAGCAAGGTTTAAGGTTATGCTAGAGTTTTAGGATAGAAATGTAATAATAAAAGAGAGGCTGTAGCAACTCATAAATGGAAAATGTTGACTTTCTTTCAGAGATGCAAAACCTCCAGTTGTGGTTGAAATGGTGTTCAGTTACGATGTTAAGTTGAAATGGCTTCTCATGCAATCAGAGTCTTAGCAAGGGTATCAGGAATGCCGGGGCCCCTAGAAACGTCACCACCTTTTCTCCCCTTTAGCAACGACCCTGCATGTACTGCTTCAGTATTTCCATTCATTTAATAATTAATAGCCTATCTCATGTCACTCATTTCTAAGGATTCAAGTGTCATACATTTTGTGCATGTGCTTCATTGTGTAGCAAATAGGGTGAATCATTGTGCTTCTCTGTCATTAGCTCTCTGTGGCTATACTTGTTTCCTGCTTGTCTTTTCTTGTCACTCTTCTTAGTAAATCACTGTGTTACAAGATGTGTGAACTCATATTCTAAACTCAGTACTTTGCTTTTCTGCTTACAACATTAAGTACACTCAAAAAATTCTGTCAAAAAATTCTGTCAAAAATATTTTTTAAACAAAATGGTTTAAATGATACATTAAATTAATTTAAATGTAACTTTGCAAGTATTTATCTCAATTAATGGAAAAGCAGATTTGACCCACTTTTGTCATTTAGGCTACCAAACTGTGTATGCAAAAAGTTTTGATTTCTGTTTTCTAAGTTTTAAAATGTTGTACTTTTAAAGATTTTATTATAATACTTGCCTTTACTCTGTGTTCATTGTGCTGTATGTAAACCAACTCTTTTACCTGCCATTGATGGAAATTTGAAGACTAGTAGTGCAATAAAATTGAAATTTGGTACTTCCCCTAGATTCAGAGTGTCACGAGGAATCAAACAAGGGTGCCCAATCTCCCCATACTTGTTTTTGATCGCCTCTCAACTCTTTGCTTTACATGTCTCTAACAGTGCCTTGGAAGGGATAACATTGGCAGAGAGAAGTATCATCCTTAGTCAACTGGCTGATGACACAACCATCTTCCTGAGAAATGCCACCCAGATTCCCATTGCGAGAGAGTTGATCAGAGGATTTTCACAAGCCTCAGGTCTCAAATTAAACCTAAGAAAATGTTAACTAATGGCAGTTAAAAAGGTGATGTTTCAACTATATGTGACATCCTTGTGAAGGATCAGGTTACATACCTGGGAACAATAATAACTAAAGACCACAATAAAAGAAGTCAGTTACATTTTAGCCCAATCATTGAAAAAAAACAACAACAACAAAAAAAACGTTTAACTCTTGGCTACAAAGAAACTTATCCTTGAGAGGAAGTGTGTTATTACTGACAAAAGCGGAGAGAATTTCCAGACTTGGCGGCCTCTTTGGATGTTCTTTTGGAATCTTTCTTTTTTGAAAACTGGTACAGAAATAACATTTTACTTGTTGGCCAAATCTATGATACAAATGACAAACTGTACAGTTATTCAGATTTTTTGCAGAAATGTCAAATTCCTGTTTCAGTCAAAGAGTATGCAATTGTCTTTGATGCACTTCCTTCTGGAATCAGAATGCTGCTGGGAGGCATTAATTTCCCATAGCCACTGACTCACAATTTGGATTTATCTGATACTGCTGTGGGGAGTTTATGCTTTTCTGCTGTGCACAAGACTAAAAATAAAACAATTAGGATTTTATACCAAAAAGATATTGTTCCTATTCCTTATAAAATACCATATTGGAACAGTTTAATAGAGAATGTCCCTTGGAAAAACGTTTGGACTTTGCCTTTCAAATATGTGCTTACTAATAAAGTGAGAGAAGTTACGTTTAAATTAATCCACAGATTCTACCCAGCAAAGTGTGTGCTTAAGTGGTATAAACCAGATATTGAATATGAATGCTCTTTCTGTAAAAGGTCAGATGAAGACATTTCCCATTTATTTTGGAAATGTTCCTACACAGAAAAATGCTGGTCAGATGTCCTTTAATATATCCAAATCTATTTTGATGCGGGATTTCTCATTTTGTTTTAAGGATGTTTTCTTTGGTATGGTCGACCTTAAGACGGACAAGGAAGGAAAATATTTCATTATTAATCTTTTATTTCTAGGTCAGGGGCTCTAAACCCTTCTTTCCTGTGTTTGAGAGTGAAGTCAATGAATATTTGGACTCCATAAGATATTCAAAGAACTGTAAAGCTCTGAAGACTGTGCAGATATATTCAACACTTGTGACATCACGTGACTGAATGATATTGGAACTCTCATAACTAGTGATGCTATGAATTGAACTGCTTGGTGATAGCCTTGCTGGACTTTGCAGACTCCCTAGGATATTTTGTTTATGTATGTACACAATTTGTTTATACAGAAGTATTGTGTGTTTGTGTAATTGTATGTTATTTGTAAAAAAAAAAAATAAAAAAAAAAAAGTACTTGAAGACTTCAGGCTTTCCATGTTTTCAATTTTGTACGGTAGGGGGGGGCGCTATGACACATCTATTGAAAGAGTACTCAATCTCCTTATCAAAACACTTGCGAAGAAGATGCAAAAACGAGCGATCTCACATGTAATCATTTGCTTATGTAAAATAATGCAAAACTGCCTAATGTTACTAAATGAAATGTTATATAGGACTGTGCAAGCATTGGGGATTTTGATGGATTCGATCTACTCCATGTTTTGATCATCGCTCTGAATCCCATCTGAATTCAAAACGTGATTTTCTCAGATTTTTGCTCAAAATGTTGCTTTTTTTAATGAAACTTACCCACATTCAAGTGTTGATAAAAAAAGAATGTATGCAGCGAGAATAAAAATTATTTTGTTTTTGTTTTGTTTCATTCATTCATTCATATGTTTTTATTTAATTCTTTTGAAAAGAAATGAAAAGGAACAAAAGAAGATAAACTTATAATATCTGCCCCTTATCAACACAAATCAAATTACAATTCCAAGGAGGTACACTTACAACACACATCTACTTTGCAGCACCTATGCAAAGTCATAAATCAATTATCACATTTTCCTACTAAATAGATGCATTATATTTTTCTATTAGTAATGCTTTTACACTCTTCTTAAAAACAAAAAATGATATTGAAGTTTTCATTTCACTATTTAGATTGTTCCACAGACTGACACCCTGTATTGAGACACATCTTTCCTTTAATTTTGTTCTAAACTCAGGTTTCTTAAAGACTTCAGTTCCTCTTAAATTAAATTTACTAACTCTCTTGATGAATCTATTTTGCAATTTTTCAGGTAATGTTTTCAAATGAGCTTTAAACATTATTTTTAGAAGACTATATTCTAATAACTAATACGTTTTTTAACTTTATAAATATTGAATTTGTGTGGGCTCTATATTCGCTTCCATTTACAACGCGAATGACACGTTTTTGTAATTTAAAGACAGGTTCTATATAAGTCTTGTTTGCACTTCCCCTTGCCTCAATGCAATAGGTCAGATGTGGAACAATCAATGAATTATATAACAAAATTAAGGCATATTTATTAACAGATTCTTTTACTTTATGTAACACAGCTATAATTTGGGATATCCTAGATTTAACATAGTAAATATGGAATTTCCATGTCAACTGTTCATCGATGATAACACCTAAAAACTTAAATTCATGAGTCCTTGCAATCTGTACTCCTTGTACTGTCAATGCTGCATTTAAATCCACATTTATACAACCAAAAATCATAAATTTTGTCTTACTGATATTTAAAGACAGTCTATTGGCGTTAAACCATCTTATAATTTTCCCAAATTCGTACTCTACAACTTGTAATACCTCTTTTAGTGTAGTAAAAGTAGTATCATTCGCAAACAAAATACAATTTAGTAAATTAGAAATATTTATTATATCATTCACATAAAGATGAAAAAGTACTGGACCTAGTACCGATCCCTGGGGTACACCACAATTTATTGGACAATTTCTTGATTTTATGCTATTGATTTCAACAAACTGCTCTCTGTCTTTTAAATAACTTTTGACCCACTGATGAGCTATACCTCTTATACCATATTTATATATTTTAATCCATAATATTTCGTGGTCTAAAGTGTCGAATGCTTTTTGCAAGTCCACGAAAACACTTACAGTAACATATTTCTTATCCATAGCATTGGTTATTTCTTCTACAAGTTCCAAAATTGCTGTTGCAGTTGAATGATTTGAACGAAATCCATATTGACTATTTGTTAACAATTCGTTTTTATCCAAACATTTTTTTTGTCTATTCACAAATAATTGTTCTAAGATTTTAGATAACTGTGGTAACAGAGATATGGGTCTATAATTCGAAACATCATTTTTATTTCCTTTTTTAAAAAGTGGAACCACTTTAGCTATCTTCATACTTTCTGGAAATTTCCCTGTTATGAATGACAAGTTACAAATATAAGTAAAAGGCTCAACAATAACATCTATAATTTGCTTAATCAGTGACATATTCATATCTATATAATAATTTGACTTGTTATTTGCTGTATCCATACACAATTTCCAAAATTTCACTCGCTTGTACCCTCTCAAGAAAAATGCTGTTTACACTATGTGGAATAATACTACCATCAATATTTTCATCTGGGATGTATTGTACTAAATTTGAGCCAATATTTGCTAAATAATTATTAAATTCGTTTACAATTTCTTCTGTTGCATATTTATCTGAGTTATTCTTGGTTACAAAATCAGGAGTAATATTTTTAGGCCTGCCTCTATGCATGACTGTATTTATTACACCCCATGTATTTTTGATATTGGCTTTACTTTTGTCAGATTGGTATAATAATCCTTTTTTTGTCTTCTTATAATTGTTTTTATATTTTTTATATCTGCACTCTGCATCTTCTGTTCTTTTTTAAGAAACATTCTATACAGATATTTATTTTTTTTACAAGCATTTTTCAACCCATTTGTCATCCAATGATTGGGTTATCAAATGATTTCTTCACAGTTTGAGCACAAAATTTTAATTTGTTTACAATTTTGATCATATAAATTAATCAGTGTAGTCATGAAAGCATTATAAGCATTATTTAAGTCATTCGTATATACTTGATCCCAGTTTTGTCTCTTATGATCTTCTTTAAAATCCTCAATAGCTTTACTAGACTTGTCCCTTATGACAACGAAAGAGTTATCTTGCTTGGTCTTAATACAGAAATTGTCATAAATTATAAATACAGGGAGATGATCACTCACATCAGTTGTGAAAATACCATTTATAATTTCACCCTGTATATTTGTATATATATTATCAATAATCGTAGCACTATGAGTTGTGATTCTAGTTGGTTTGGTTATCATTGGACATAAACCTGCAATTTCCATATAATACTTAAAATCATTAGTTGCTATGTTACTACCCAAATCTATATTGAAATCACCACATACAATTACTGATTTATTCTTTACATCGTCAAACAATTCTATTATTTTTTTCTGTAAACAAATCAGTAGCAGGCCCAGGTGGTCTATAAACACAAGTAATTAACACAATTTTTCCCTTTGTCATTCATAATCTCTATCGTTAATGCTTCCATCATATCAGTCACAGCTATGGTTTTATGCTCAACAACTTTACATTTCAGTTTGGCATCAACATAGAGGGCAACACCTCCTCTGCCTTTCCCCATCCTGTTTACTTAAAACACGTTGTAACCGTTGATCTGTACACAGTCAACTTGCATTTCCTTCAACCAGGTTTCTGTTACAGCAATCAGTTTAAATATCCGTTTTAATTCGCTAAGAAAGTTGTTAATCTTTGATAATTTACATTTCAAACTTTGGCTATTAAAGTGTATGATGGAAAATGCGTCATCAGAAAACCTTTGTGTAGTCCCATTAAACTCTTGTGTTGTAAAGTAGTGACATTCCCCAGGTGCTAGTATATTATGTGCGAAGACAGTTTCCATATCAAATATTTTGTCACTGTTTATATCAACATTTGGGACCATGATAGAAAAAAAAGAGTACTTTGGATGTCGAATGGATATTCTAACAAAACCATACAGGCCCAGTTCAACAACAAAATGTATCCTTGATCTGACTACAATTCCCATTTTAACAAGATTATATTCATTCCCACAGGGTTCAACATCGGCATATCGATGTATCGATAGATGTATCAAGATTGCAAAGAGGAATATATCCCATTATTTAAATTGTTCTAGATCTATCAAATCTCTTAACATCACAACTGTAGCTTGTTCCGGATTTGACCCATTAAGTTGAATGAATACCTTACAATTTCTTGTCCATGTCGCCTTGATTTTACCAATTTTCCGCAGGGAGCGAGCTTCTCTTGCAATATTTGCCATTTTCTGCGTTAAATGCTCATTCAGATACACTGCTGTTCCTCTCAACCTTCCCTTGGCTCAGCATTTCAGTTTTGTTTTTCCGATTTATGAAGCGCAAGACAATTGCAGGCCTCGTCTTGTCTTTACGTGGTAGAGTATGACACTCCGAGATGGTTTTCGGATCCACATGTATATCCTTCTCTGTCAAAAATTGAAGAACTTGCCTTTCCAGTGTTTGAAGATCAGCTTTCTCCGCATCCTCGCTGACATTACTACCACTTGCAAAAGCTTTCGCATAAGACCGAGGTTTGATGGTCAGACCAGTAATTATTACATCCTCCATTCGCATCTGTTGTTCAATGTTATCGAGTCTTCTCTCGAGTTCATTCATTATTTTGTCTTTTGCGCTTAACATATCTTTTAGTTGTTTCACCTCTTCTACAACTTGCGTTAGCTTTGTCAGCTGTTCGGTGACTTTGACAAGTTCCCCAGACATATGACTAAGTGACTTGCGAATTTCTTCCATATCACTTTCCATTTTCTCAGTTTTCTTAGGCGGTGCCATTTCCATAATCTCCAAAACTTCTTTCAATTTCTTATAATTTAGCAAAACGAACCATTGTAAACTCTTAAGTTTACAAAGTTCTCACAGAGTGCGACCATCTTGGAACGTGACGTGTGACGTCAGACCTGTTGTTTAAAAGCAGAGTGTATGCTGTTCCCTTTCGTCTTGGGAACTCCGACGTGTCGTCGGGGGAGTTCCCTGACGAATTGGGATCACGCTAGGGAGCCAATTGCCTTCGAGAGAATTAAAAACGAGCCAATAGACATTGGCATCCAAGATTTGCATTCCGCGACCCGCCTACCAGCGCGGGTATAAAAGGCGGAAGTAAACACTGCGCAATCCTTTTTGCTTCGAAGCCATCCAGTGTGTCTCTGAGAAGATTAAAACTTTGAGTCCTCTTTGGAAGGAGAAGGATTCTCGGTGCTGGTGTCACGGCTGTTGAGCGACCATCGCTTCCCGCGGCTGGCCGTTTCTCTTTTTGAAAAAAAAAAAAAGCTGTTTTAACGGCTGGTACTGGTGTTGAGTGCAACACACGGGCTTGCAGTTTCCCCGCTGTGTTTGCCGCGGTGGTCCCTCTGTGCCTTGGCACGTAAAAGAGTATATTTTTCCTTCTAAAAGAGCAACACGGGCGTTTCGCGTCCTTTTCAGGATGCCGTTTCACCTGTGCGTTTCTGGATGCGGTCGACTTCTCCCTCAGGAGGTCATGAACACTGCCTCTCGTGTTTGGGCTTAAAGCACGCTGAAGTAGCGTTTGTGAATGAGTCATGTTCTCATGTTCTCGGGGATATGACTCTGGCGATGCTGCGTTCGCGACTGAGATCCCTGAGACATGGGGGAGTCCCTTCAGAGAATCCCCGATCTAGTGCGTCTGCCGGTTCAGTTCGGCAGACGGCCACTTCAGTGATTCCTGTTGGTGAGCGGATGAGGGTTACCGTGCAGAACGTCCCGTCTGGTGAAAGATCCTCACAGGCTTCTCACGCCTCTAGTAGCTCGTTGCCATCGGGTGTCCCGGTGGAGCTTCCGGCACCGCCTCGTGCGGTTCCGTTTGTCTCCTTTGGGGCACCGCCTGAGGATCAGATGTCGATCGCGGCATCGGAGGAAGAGCGGTCGTCTTCTGGTGATGACTCAGCGGGTCTACCCCCTTCGGGTGGGGTGGCTGCGGCTGAGCCAGATCCGGAAATGGCCGCTTTGCTCGAAAGGGCAGCTGCGAATGTCGGGCTCGTCTGGAACCCTCCATTGGATGATTGGTGTCTCGGAGCAGGCCGTACTGTTGCCCCGCGGCCTGCTCCAGTACCATTCTTCCCTGAAGTGCATGAGGAGCTGAGGAAGTCTTGGCTGGCCCCCCTTGCGACCAGGCGTTGACAACCTCGCTCCTCCTTCCTCACCACCCTTGACGGTGGAGCGGCGCACGGGTAAGAGGGAATCCCCCCAGTGGAGCGGTCGGTTGCGATGCAATTGTGTCCTAAGACCGCTTCCTCCTGGCGGGGTACCCCTTCACTCCCCTCCCGAGCCTGTAGGTTTTCCTCTGGTCTGACCAGGGATGCCTACATGGCGTGTGGAGACGGCGTTTCCGCCCTGCATGCCATGGCGCTGCTACAGGTCCACCAGGTCAAGGCACTCCATGACATGCAGGGGGGTGGTCTCGACCCGGGTCTACTGCAGGAGCTGCGTGCGGCGACGGACCTCGCCCTCTGGGCGACGAAAGTCACCGCACGTTCCCTGGGTCGAGCGATGTCGGAGCCAGTGCCAATGTCTGTTCCAGAGCCTCTGCCATGGTCGTGCGAGGGGTCTTCATCACCCTGGCCGCCTGAAGGGGCTTCACCGCCCTGGCCGCCTGAGGGGTCTTCACCGCCCTGGCCGCCTGAGGGGTCTTCACCGCCAGCACCAATGGTTATAATAAAGTTCGACTACGCCACCCGGTATATACCAGGAACTACCAGCCCCAGAATAGGGGGCGCACAGGTTTGTTACCGAATCTGGGTGAGCAAAGAGACATAGGTCAAGGAATACAAAAGATGGGGTAGCTTTATTCAAATACAAAAAAAGTTAATAACCATCAATACATTAACATCAAGGGCACAATATTCACAGGTCAAAAAGAAACCAAACAAAAGAAACACTTTAAACAAATATATATAAATAACTACAGACAAGCAAAAGAAAGCTTTAAAGGAGGGGAATGCTACTGTAACCCCCAATTCACACACACCACACTTAATACCCACACACACCCACTCTGGTGAGGTCAATTCCAAGAAGCACAGAACTCAAGATGAACACCTGTAAATAGTAGCCAATTACCCCTCCCCGATACACTCTCCCCACAAATAATCCTAAACAGCTGGTACTAACCAGTCTCAAATAAAGCAAAAAAAAATAAAATAATAAACTGTTCACAAACATCAAAACAAAGGAATTACAAAGAGAATCTTCAGTTCAATCACCCTTGTAACTCAAAACAAGTTTAGATCTACAGAATAATTGACATTACATACAATACTCAGTAAAATAAATAAATAAACATAACAAACAAAAAGAGAAGTATCCAATCATATTCCGCAACAAAACAAGAAAAGACAAAAAAATAATAAAACAGGGCCACGATCGCCGCACACTCGATGGCAAGCCAGCCAGAAAACAGCCACGCTTCCCTTTCTCTTTCACTCCGCGGCGAGCAATCGTGCTGGCCCGCTATTTTAAAACACTCCGACTTCACTCCACAAGCCAACGACCAGAATAAGCCCAGGCAAGACAGCAGTACGTTACAAAAAGACTCACATCTCGTCCCGCAAATCAGATGAAACCCTTGATTGTCACTCAACCTAACATAATATAAAACATAAAACAGAATAATTACTAACAAAATAAAATAAAATAAAAACAAACCGCGCGAATGCCTCTTGTACATACCAAGAGATATGGACAACGTGGTACTATACGTGGTCCTGGACCATAACATGCAGTTTGTTCGTTGATGAGCTACACAAAAACTCGAGATAATAAACATAAACCCCCTCTTTCAGCTCAGGTCTAGCTCATAATCTTTTTGAAAAATGCAACTTAAATGGGCGTGGATGGCTGTGAGAAGAAGGGAGGGTTGTGGGTGTGGTATGACACGGCAGGGGAGAGGGGAGGGTAGGGGGAACTGTCATCGCCAGTGGCCCATGCATAGCGACTGTCACTAAAAATCAGTGGTAAAACGTGAGGAAATGCAAAAAAAATTTTCTAGCTGGCAAAGTTAAAGTCTAATGAAATACACAGACACTTTATTATTGTCCTTTCAAAAGTAACTGAATGCCCTGCTACATATATTAACCTACAGTAATCGTAATTTATTTAAAAACATATTAATATACATGTAGCCTATAATTATAATGTCAATATAAAATATATAGTTGTTTATACACACTATAAATGCATATATTTGAATATAATTAATTTTTTAAGAATGGTAGCTAACTAAGTCCGATCCTGGAATTAGCATTACGTTTTTATTCACAAACGTATAATTTATATAATTTATAATAACGTATAGGAATTTTGTCCGGTGGTGCTGGGGGTATCTTGGACGACACATTAGGGTGGTGATTCCCTCGTGTGCCGTTACCCGCATTAGAGAGCAGTTCCCTGACAATACTGGAACCTATTCAGGTTTTCAACCACCTCCCCTTGACTAAAATAAAGAATTTAACATTGCAATTTGTCCATGTAATTTGTTTATTCACTTTTGATCACAACTGATCACAGACAGAAGGTGGTCTAAATCGTGACGTGTGTTGTGCAACAGCTTCACTCTTTTCAGGTCTTTGAAACTGTGTGCAGAGGTGAAGGGATATAAAAGTCCTCGGGACTTGGTACCGCATTACTGGTAAGACGTAACTTGCATTGGTCGTCAACAAGGCCGAAGTCCACCATTCTCCAGTCCTCGAAGCTCTCTCGTGTAAAATGTTTGCGGCACACGTACAAGTTAGATATGTCCGTGGTTGATGGCCAACCAACCGCCCGGAGCCAGAGTCTAGCCCTGGCAGCATCGCGGGGAAACATATTCAACCCACTTGAACTTCTGCACCACGAAAAAATACACTTGCGTCCCATGTTTGTCTCTCTCCTCTACTACGCGATATCACAGTTTGACATGTCTGTCATTGGAAAGATCCACGTGCTGTAATGAATAATTAAGAGACGGTGTCTTCTCATAGGATATGAAAACTCAGTCTCATTAATAATTATGAGAGACCGATGAGTCATCAACGCACTACACTGTGCTCTGCCACGTCACAGCCTGCGATGAAGAATTTAAACCCGGAAGACGAAAATAGCGGAAAGAAACTCAAATTTAACCATTTTCACCCTACTATTAAATCTAACAGATGCTAACATTGTCTTCAATGGTGTTCAACACACATACCTCTGATAAAATCTCAGAAAATTTGGTTTAGGGTTTCATGACCCTTTAACAAGAAAATCCTTATCGTAAACGCACCAACCTCAAAGCCAGGGACAGCCCATGCACAGCAGCACAAGGCAGAGACGGCACTCCAGATACGATCTCATTCAGAAATAGCAACTTCCGGAAAGGGGCCGTATGGGTGACAACGCATCCCAAATGACAACAACCCTCCCCATTTTATACCCTGACATCTAACTGCCGATAGGTTCAATGTTTTTACATGACACTGGCCAATAACCAACACTGATACACTTCACCCTGCTACATTCCGCCCCTGCAGTATAAATCGTTGCCCCGACGATGAGTCTCCAGACTTCAAGAGTCAATTCCATGGCCTAAAAATGGCTAATACTACATTAGACGTTGCTCCAGAGGGCGACCTAACGCGTTCTGCGACTTCTCCCACGGCCCTGGGCAAATGATGAACATTTGAATGTTGGCCAGTTGTTGGCCGTCGTGACTTACGAGGCAAATTACCAGCCTCTCACGGCTGACCCAGAGATGACGAGTCTGATGATAACCCTTGACTTATTCACACTTCGCAAGAAGAACCTGACCCATCCATAGCCCCCGATCTCTCACCCACAACTGACTTTTCCAAAGGGACAGAGACACCAGTCGCCTGGGGCGACTCTGGCACAGCTACCCACAAGTCCACCTCATCGAAACTATCCTGTAAACTCAGTTCTGGTTCAACTACAGGAGCAACAAAAGGTATGTGAACAGGGCTCCCTTGAACCTGAGCTTTTAACAATGACCGATGAACCCGCTTGATTTTATCCACATTGTCCACCGGTGCAATAGCCACCTACCCTAGGCGCCTCTATCACCCTATACATCACAGAGCTCCACACGTCCTGAATCTTGTGTCGTCCGTGCCTGCCACACTCACGGAGATAAACCAGCTGCCCTTGCTGAAGTGGTGCGTCTCGGACCCGCAAATCAAAAGATGTTTTCCGACGATCGGCAGCTACTTTTAAACGATCTCTTGCCCCATCAAAGGCTACTTGTAGCCGTGTCTGGTGCTCCACAATCCACTCATGCACCTCACCTGCCACTGGCTCAGACACTCTACCCAACAGGAAATCAATGGGGAGCCGTGGTTCCTGACCAAACATCAGGAAGTGTGGGGATTCACCTGTGGCCTGGTGTGGTGTGGTATTATATGAAAAGAGCACATGAGGGAGGCATGACACCCAATCTCGTTTCTTTGAAACTGGCAAGGTGCGCAATAAGTTATGTAAGGTTCTATTGAAGCGCTCGCACTGACCATTACGAGCCGGGTGGTATGGTGTAGTGCGAGACTTCTCAAACCCATAGAGCTAACACAGTTGCTGGATCAGAAAGGACTCAAAGTTGCGGCCCTGGTCAGAATGAAGTCGTACCGGGACCCCAAACTTGTAGAACCATTCACTCACCAGCACCTGTGCTACAGTCTCAGCCCGTTGATCCCTAGTAGGGACGGCAAGCATGGACTTCGTAAACACATCCGTCATTAAAAGGACATTCTCCAGGCCCGAACGGGAGGCTTCCAGCAACGTGAAATCAATGGCCAAGATTTCATTTGGCCGGGACGCTAACAAATGTCCCATAAAACTCTGGGCGGCCGGTTCAGTGTCTTTGGCCATTTGGCATCGTTCGCACTCCTGGACCCATCGTGCCACCTCGGCTGTCATACTGGGCCAATAACACAGCTGGCACACTAGCTCAGTAGTGCGCTCAATGCCCTGGTGCCCGTGTTCTTGATGCAACTCCTGTAAAACGTCACGCCACAGCACAGAAGGCAGGACAACTTGGAAAATCTCATCTCCACCATCAGGACGAAAAATGCGACGATAAATCACTTCCTGCCTCTCCACTAGGCGGTCCCACTGAAGAAGGGGATTATTGACGAAGGGGATTATTGTTTTACTGACATTGATCCACCTGAGCTTGTGTGTTTTCAAATCACCTCAGGATTCGGCAAGGACTTTCAGTTACAATGGTATAAGCCGAACAGTGTTAAGCAACCCGCGGGTTTTGGTTATCCTGATTTGGGAAGTTTTTCACGTTGCTGTCGGAAATAAACAAGATCGCTCTCGACAAAAGGATTGTACATTTAAGATTCGGAAGAGAGGACGGAAAGGAGGTGTTAGTCAGAGAATGAAAAACCAAACCCAAAACTCAAAACCGTGCTGAAACGGGAAAAGGCACAGGTTATTAAGACGAAAGACTGGTCTGCAGAGGCGACTTCGCGTTTAAAAGGGTGTCTGGATTGTATAGATTGGACTGTTTTTATGGACTCTGGCTCGGACATTGATCAAGTAACAGATGAAATTTGTAGTTACGTGACGTTTTGTGAGGACATGTTAATACCTGTGAAATCATTTAAGAAATTCCCAAACAGTAAACCGTGGGTTACAAAATCAATTAAGATTCTTCTGTCAAAAAGAAATAGGGCTTTTAAAGAGGGAAATATCGTTGAGCATTATATGCTAAAAAGAGAAATTAAGTGTGAAATAAAGAGGGCTAAAATAGTATATAAGGAAGATCTTGAGTTAAAATTGAAAGAGGGGAATTTAGGTTCTGTCTGGGAGGGGATGCATTTAATCACAGGTCAGGATAAGAGGAAAATAAATAATACAATTAGTTTAAACGGATTCAGTTCAGATGCAGCTTTATCACAGGAATTTAACACATTTTATACGAGATTTGATACGTATGATTTTAAATCAGAAATTGAGGATCTAAGAAATAAGTGTTGGATAAATAGAGAGTTTGGTTGTGTCCCTTTTGACGCAGGGGACGTGATAACAGTTTTTAAACAATGTAAAATTAGGAAGGCCATGGGGCCTGATAATATAGGAGGATGTTTACTTAAGAAATGTGCTGAACAGCTAGGACCTATATTTTATAAAATTTTTGTCTGGTCCCTACAAATACAAAAAGTACCTGCACAGTGGAAGCAGTCTACTGTCATTCCATTGCAAAAAAAGCAGAATGCACAGTTAGTAGATGATTTTAGACCTGTGGCGCTTACATCCTTAGTGATGAAATGCCTTGAAAAATTAGTTAAGGGAGTGTTACGTTGGTCAGCCTGTTGGGAACAATGTCTGTGCTGTTCTTTCTCGCTGTCTCTCCCCATAGGTCACGTGACGTCTCGCCAGCTGCGAGTGGGCGGGGCTTGCTACTATAAGGACGCCGAGATCGACATCCGCTGACTCTCTCACACCCGTGTTGACGCTCTCACTTTCATTCCTGAGTCGTCTCTGATGGCAGCGCACGCGCCCTTCAGAGTGCTCTCAGGCACTCGTCTCCACAGAGGCGTCTACATGATCAGCGTCATGTTTCATGTTTCTTTCTTATGCCGTTCTTAGCGGGACGCTTGTGTATGTACCACGTCTTACCCGTTTTTCCTTTATTTCGAGCTGGTGGTATTGGTGTTGGGTTATCACGTTGTTTAGTGTAGGTTTAGTTAGAACAGCAGTCAGCGGACCCGGAAGACTCACCGGAATATTGTCTTTCTTTTTGGAAGGGAGGCAGGAGAGAGCTTTGTTCCGAAAGACAGCTGTGAGCAGGGTTTTTCTTTCTGTTTGTTTTACTATTCATTTTACCACCATGCTTTCTTTGCGACTCAATTATTTATCATTTAAACGATTGACAATAAATTGTTTTTGTATTATCATTTGACGCTTGAGGTGTCGTTTTTTTATGTGTTATGTTGTCCCTGTTTAAATTCATTTAGTGGGCACGTAACATATAAATGGGGGCTCGTTTTGCCGGGTTTTGGACCATATTTATTTATTTGTTCTTCTCGATTTTTCCTTTCGTAAAAATCTTTTTCTGTGGTGGTTGTACTGCGCACTGTGGGAGAGCGCCTTTTGTTTTGTTTTCTCTTTTGATTTTTGCCCATTTAGGGAATTTGGAATCACTCGCAATGTTTGATTTAGACGCGTTTATCCTCACTCCTTCGCAAGAGTTGTTGTTAACTATTACACGTGATGACCTTGTTAGAATCGCTGGCCACTATAAACTTGTAGTGAGTGGTAGCCCTTCCAAGGCTGATCTGCAGGATATGCTTGTGGAAAAGTTGCGAGAACTGGGTGAGTTTGGAAAAGTGTCTCCTGAAGTGTCTACATCACCTGATCTGGGTAAGCGTCTTCTTGTTGATTCTTCACCTACTAAAGCAGCACTAGAATTGAAACGTTTACAGTTAAGAGAAAAGGAAATTGAATGGGAACGCGAGAAAACTAGATTAGAGGCTGATAGACAGACAGTACGAGAACGAGAAAAAAGAGAACACGAATTTAGATTGAAAGATCTTGAATTTGCACAAGCGTTACGCATTAAAGAACTCGAATTGAAGGCTCGTGAGGCTGGTGTTGCATTTAAGCCAGATCAGTTAGACATAACTCGTAACATTCGCCTCGTTCCACCTTTTAATGAGAGCGAAGTTGATAAGTTTTTTGCGCATTTCGAGCGCGTGGCTACAACATTTAAATGGCCTAAAGAAATTTGGACCATGACGTTACAATGTGTCTTCAGTGGAAAAGCGCAGGAAGCTTATTCCTCATTAACTCTCGAAGACGCAGCAGATTACGAAAAAGTTAAATATGCTGTTTTACGCATTTATGCTCTTGTGCCTGAGGCTTATCGGCAAAAGTTTCGCAGTTATCTTAAGCCTGAAGCTCTCACCTATGTCGAATATGTTAGAGAAAAAGAAATGTTATTTGATCGTTGGCTTAGGTCGCAAGAAGTAACAACTTTTCAATCTCTTCGTGAGTTGATTATTCTTGAAGATGTTAAAAACGGTCTTCCTCAAGCGGTCGCTACCCATGTTAGTGAGCATAAAAATCTGACTCCTGCTCGCGCAGCCGTGTTGGCGGACGAGTATGTGCTCACACATAAGCGTGTCCTTCCTAATTTAAAACTTTCGCAAAATGTCTCGGGTCATTCAAATATGTCTAAAATGCTTCTGCTCGCTCTCCAGACCGCCGTCCGTCGGGGTCTAGTGTTACCGTTTCGACCTGCGCCTACTGTAAGAAACGAGGTCATGTTCTGTCTGAGTGTTATACTCTAAAGCGTAAAAACAGGGGGACAAGTCAGCCCGCTTCTTACAGATCAGAGGTGGGGTTGTGTGTTTCAAATTTATCGGTGAGTAGGAACGACACTAAGTTGGATAAGCACGGTTTTGGGCCGTTTATAATGGATGGTTTTGTCTCTTTGCCCGGTGAGCGTGTAAAAACTCCGGTAAAAATTCTGCGAGATACTGGTGCTTCACAGAGCTTTATTTTACGAGATGTATTGCCATTCGGTGATGAGACTTTTACTGGTGATAGTATTTTGGTGCGTGGATTCGAAATGGGTCATGTTAATGTCCCTCTGCATGAGATTTTTCTTATGTCTGACTTAGTTACTGGCAACGTTACCGTGGGCGTACGGCCCTCCTTGCCCATTGAAAATGTAGCGATGATACTGGGTAATGATTTGTGTGGGCGAAAAGTTTTGCCTTGCCCCATAGTGTCTCATGCACTTCCAAAAACGTGTACAGATGACTTGTCCATTAGCTTCCCTGAAGTTTTTTCCTCTAGCGTCGTTACTCGAGCCATGGCGAGAAATGAACTAGAGAATGGAATTGAGGAACAGCTTGACCTTAGCGATACTTTTATTGCTCGACCTTCACTCTCAAGCGATAGTGAGTTACTTTTGAATTCTGGTTCACTGTCGTTTCCCTCTGATGTTCATAATTTGTCTATGAGTCGAGAGCAGCTCATTAAGGAACAGAAAGGTGACCCATCTCTGTCTTCTTTTTTTTCAGAAAGTTTGTCTGAAGAAGATATTGAGCATACGCCGCATGGCTATTTTTTACGAGATGGTGTCTTAATGCGCAAGTGGAGACCTCTGATGGCCTCAGCGCAAGATGAGTGGAGAGTTCTTTTTCAAGTTGTTGTCCCAGTTGCTTTTCGTGATAAGGTTCTGAGTTTGGCTCATGACCATCACTTGGCAGGTCATCTGGGCATAAATAAAACTGCTGATAGAGTTCAACGCCATTTTTTTTGGCCAGGTATTAAGAGAGACGTTGTGAGATACTGTAGAACATGTCACGTGTGTCAGGTTACTGGTAAACCTAACCAGGTGATTCCGCCTGCGCCTTTACAGCCAATTCCGGTTGCTTTTGAGCCTTTTGAAAATATTATACTGGACTGTGTTGGTCCATTGCCTCGAACAAAGACTGGGAATCAATGGTTGCTCACCATAATGTGTAGCTCGACTCGTTTTCCAGAAGCTGTCCCGCTCCGCAAAATCACAGCTCCGGTCATTATAAAGGCCCTGATGAGTTTCTTCTCTCTTTTTGGCCTCCCAAAAACAGTTCAGACAGACCGCGGCACCAATTTTATGTCTCGTGTGTTCGCACAAGTTATGCGTCAGCTCGCGGTCCATCATGTTACATCCAGCCCGTACCGTCCGCAGACTCAAGGTGCACTCGAGAGGTTCCATCAAACTTTGAAGAGTATACTCAAGTGTTTTTGCCTCGAGTTCCAGCGTGATTGGGACGAAGGGGTTCCGTCTGCTCTTTTTGCTGTGCGGGAGGTGGTACAAGAGAGTTTGGGTTTTAGCCCGTCGGAACTGGTTTTTGGGCACACGGCTCGGGGGCCTTTAAAGCTGTTGAAGGAGTCTTGGCTTGCTGAGCCTAAAGATTGTCTCAGTTTGACGGATTATGTGTCTAAGATGCGTAGTAGACTCAGTCGTGCATGTCAGTTGGCTAGAGATAATTTAGGGGTCTGTCAGAAGAGAATGAAGCAGAGATTTGATCAGAGGGCTGTTTCTCGAAGTTTCAGTCCTGGGGATAGAGTTCTCGTGTTGATTCCTGGGTTGGGTTCTGCTTTGCAGGCTCGTTACAGTGGTCCCTATCGTGTCGAACGACGAGTGGGTGACTTAAACTATGTTATCTCTACTCCAGATCGAAGGAGAAAGACTACGTTGTGTCACATTAATCGTCTGAAGCTGTTTTGTGATCGAGGAGAAGCTTCAGTTACGGAGCTCAAATCGCCTTCCACTTCAGTTAACAGAACTGATGTTCGCGTGCCAAAAGTGGCGCTGTCCAAGAAGTGGGGTGCTGAAGTTGCTGCTTCGCTGGCGGTGACGGCACATGTTGAGAATGTGTTTCCGTCGGTACAACAGGGCGCTGTGTTTAGTCCTTTGTTGGAAGATGAAGGTCGTATTCCCTCGAGGGAGGTTATTGAAGGAAGAATGAAGAATTCTGAGGTTCTTAATGATTTAGATTCATTTTTGTCTAACTTGTCCACCTTGGAACGTAACGACTTAGTCTCTCTGTTTAAGCAGTATGAGAACCTGTTTCCTGATGTGCCGCATCGGACAACGAAAATTGAGCATGACATTGATGTGGGCGCTACATGCCCAATTAAACAACATCCGTATCGTGTAAATCCACATAAAAGGTTGTTGTTTTCAAATGAGGTGAAGTTCATGCTGAGAAACGGCATTGCAGAGTCTAGTAATAGTCCGTGGAGTTCGCCTTGTTTACTTGTTCCAAAGAGTGACGGTTCCACCCGGTTTTGCACGGATTTTAGGAGGGTGAATGCTGTCACAAGGCCTGACAGTTACCCATTACCGCGCATTGACGATTGTGTTGATCGTCTGGGTTCCGCTGTATTCGTCAGTAAAATTGACCTATTGAAGGGTTACTGGCAGGTTCCGTTGACGCTCCGTGCCAAGGAGATCTCAGCCTTTGTAACACCTGATCACTTCCTCCAGTACACCGCTATGGCCTTTGGCCTTCGTAACGCTCCTGCCACCTTTCAGAGGCTTATCAACGGCGTTCTTGAAGGGGTGTCCAACTGCGAGGCTTATTTAGATGATTTGATCATCTATAGTGACTCCTGGTTTTCGCATATGACCCATCTTTCTACTGTGTTTGGCAGGTTGTCTGAAGCTAATTTGACCATTAACCTGGCTAAGTGTGAGTTTGGCCAGGCCACTGTGGTGTATCTGGGTAAAGTGGTTGGTCCGGGGCAGGTGCGCCCTGTCCAGTCTAAAGTGGAGGCAATTTTGAATTATCCTTCTCCAACAACCCGCCGCGAACTCCGCCGCTTCCTTGGCATGGTCGGCTACTATCGGTCGTTTTGTAAAAACTTCTCTGCTCTTGCCTCACCTCTCACTGATCTGCTGAGTCCGAAGGTGTCTTATATCTGGACTTCACGGAGTCAAGCTGCTTTCGACTCTATAAAAGCACTGTTGACTACTGCGCCTGTGCTAGCCGCTCCTAATTTTTCTCTGCCTTTTTCCATCGCTGTTGACGCGAGTGATCTGGGAGCGGGAGCCGTTCTTCTGCAACAGGACGGGGATGGTTTTGAACACCCTGTCTGTTTTTTTTCGCGTAAGTTCACCCGCTGTCAGCGTGCTTATTCGACAATAGAAAAGGAAGCCCTTGCTCTGGTGCTTGCCTTTCAGCACTTCGAGGTCTATGTCGGAGGTGCTTTGTGTCCGGTGGTGGTCTATACAGACCACAACCCTTTGGTTTTTCTTGATCGCATGAGAAATTCCAACCAACGTTTAATGCGGTGGAGTTTGATTCTTCAAGGTTGCAACTTGGAGATTAGACATATTCGAGGACGTGACAACGTAGTTGCAGATGCATTGTCTCGGTCCTGTTGAAAATTGCCAAATAAATTGCTTAATTTTTTTTTCTCTTCCCTGTTTTAGTTCAGCATGTTTTGGAGTCCTTGCTGTTTGTGGGTTTGTAAATGTTATTTATAATCTGTTTATTGGTTATTGATTTAATCCCAATTTATTTTCTTTAAGGGTGGGGGTGTTACGTTGGTCAGCCTGTTGGGAACAATGTCTGTGCTGTTCTTTCTCGCTGTCTCTCCCCATAGGTCACGTGACGTCTCGCCAGCTGCGAGTGGGCGGGGTTTGCTACTATAAGGACGCCGAGATCGACATCCGCTGACTCTCTCACACCCGTGTTGACGCTCTCACTTTCATTCCTGAGTTGTCTCTGATGGCAGCGCGCGCGCCCTTCAGAGTGCTCTCAGGCACTCGTCTCCACAGAGGCGTCTACATGATCAGCGTCATGTTTCATGTTTCTTTCTTATGCCGTTCTTAGCGGGACGCTTGTGTATGTACCACGTCTTACCCGTTTTTCCTTTATTTCGAGCTGGTGGTATTGGTGTTGGGTTATCACGTTGTTTAGTGTAGGTTTAGTTAGAACAGCAGTCAGCGGACCCGGAAGACTCACCGGAATATTGTCTTTCTTTTTGGACGGGAGGCAGGAGAGAGCTTTGTTCCGAAAGACAGCTGTGAGCAGGGTTTTTCTTTCTGTTTGTTTTACTATTCATTTCACCACCATGCTTTCTTTGCGACTCAATTATTTATCATTTAAACGATTGACAATAAATTGTTTTTGTATTATCATTTGACGCTTGAGGTGTCGTTTTTTTTATGTGTTATGTTGTCCCTGTTTAAATTCATTTAGTGGGCACGTAACAGGGAGAAATAATGAAAAAGACTGAGAGTTTTCTAGACCCCCTTCAATTTGCGTACAGAAATAAACGAGGTGTAGAAGATGCTGATGCAACTCTCTTACATTTGGTATTTCAACATTTAGAGAAGCTGAAAACTTTTGTTAAATTACTTTTTATTGATTTTTCATCAGCTTTTAACAATATTCAGCCACATATTTTAATTGATAAACTCATTAAGGAATTTGAGTTGGATTATTATTTGGTAGGCTGGATTTTAGATTTTCTTGTACAGAGAAGACAGAGAGTCAAAGTAAACGACTGTTATTCTGAATGGTTGGTGTCATCCACTGGGTCACCTCAAGGATGCGTCCTCTCTCCCTTATTATTTATTCTGTACACTAATGACTGTAAGAGTGGTTTTAGTAATAGGCACATCTTAAAATTTGCTGATGACTCTGTAATTGTTAGCTTATTGAGTGAGGAGGATTCTATGCATGGTCCCGTGGTTGATGACTTTGCTGCTTGGTGTCAGAATGCTTTTTTAAAACTCAATGTCTCGAAGACTAAAGAGATGAGTATTGATTTTAGATTGAGAGGGAAACTGATTGATGATAAGCAAATAAGTATAAATGGAGAGGGTATCCAGAGTGTTGAACAGTACAAGTACTTGGGTACTGTATTAGAGAGTAAATTGACTTTTTCCGCAAATACTGATGCCTTGTGTAAGAAGGGACAGCAAAGGTTGCATTGTTTGCGAAAATTAAGGTCATTTAATGTGGATAAAACATTGATGTGTATGTTTTATAGATCCTATATTGAGTCGTGTATATCCTATTCATTGTTGTGCTGGTTCAATTCTCTGAGTGTGAAAAATAAAAAATAAATTGAGAGGATAGTAAATCAAGGAAATAAAATAACGGGGATGAAGCAGATGACCATGGCTCAGTTATATCAGAGACAGGCTTTGGGTAAAGCACAGAACATTCTGTCAGAAGTTTCTCACCCCCTGTATCATGAGTTCAATCTTCTTCCGTCTGGTAGTAGGTATAGAATGCCGCTTAGTAAAACAAATCGTTTTAAAAATTCATTTGTTCCATCAGTTGTAAAGTTTTTAAACTCTATGTAAATGTAATTATTTGTGAATGTGTATGACAGTGTTTTTATGTGTATGCCTGTTTTGCTTCAATCAAATTGCCCTCGGGAAATGAATAAAGATGAACTGAACTGAACTGAACTGAAGAAGAATGAGAGCAGCCTGTGAAAGCTGCCGCCGCTCGAGAGGCCCAGGGAGCTCTTGCTTCCACCAAAACCACAAAATCTCACCAATTACTGGGTCAGCCTCTTGTAGGCCCGCAACATGATCCACTGAATGACCCGGTAAGACAGTCACGACAGCCTGAATTGCAAGCGGGCCGATGGTATAGCAACAGCCTGCTGTACTGAAGCGGGAACCACTGTACCAGGAAACAGGCTGTCTGCCATTTCCAGCACGGGTGGATTCCGGCGAGACAAAGCTTCTGCATTCTTATTACACTTGTTCGGCCGATACTTAACTTCAAATTTAAAGCAAGCAAGCTGTGATGCCCAGCGCTGCTCTGTCGCCCCCAATTTAGCCGAGGTCAGGTGACTGAGGGGATTGTTATCAGTGTACGCCACGCATTTATTGCCTAATAAATATTCTCTAAATTTCTCGGCCATGGCCCACTTTAATGCCAAAAACTCTAGTTTCATAGAACTATAGTTTGACATATTACGTTCTGTGGGTCTTAGGCCACGACTGGCATACGCCACAGGTCTTATTTTCCCACCCTGCTCCTCCGAAAGGACCGCACCTAACCCACCCAGGCTAGCGTCCACCTCCAAGATAAATGGAAGGGAAAAATTTGCATAACCGAGAACTGGGGCAGTAATGAGCTTACCTTTCAAACTCTCAAAACTTCTCTAACAGTGGGTAGTCCAGCCACTGGCAAAACCCGGCTCTGCTCTCTTCCGAGACTTTGTGCCCCCAAACTCTGCAACCAGCCAATGTAGAGGGGCTGCCAACTTAACAAACCCCTCCACAAAACGGCGGTAATAACTCGCAAAGCCCAAGAAGGAACGAAGCTTTGACACACCAGTAGGTTGTGGCCACTGGGCCACCGCCTCAATCTTCTCGGGGTCTGTGGAAACACCCTCGGCTGAAATCACATGACCCAAATATGTGACTTCTGAACGAATGAAAGCACATTTCTCCAACTTTGCCTTAAGACCTTCACACTGCAACCTACTCAAGACAAGCTCCAGTCGTTCCAGATGTTGTACGACTGAGGATGAAAAAATTACAATATCATCAAGATACAGTAATAATGACTGACACTGTTGATTGCCATATAAACGCTGCATTAAACGCTGAAACGTACTAGGGGCATTGCAAAGGCCAAAAGGTATGCGATTCCATTCAAATAAACCAAATGTCGTAAAAAATGCGGTCTTAGGCCGGTCTTGCTCACTGACAGGGACCTGATTGTATCCGCTAGCTAAATCCATAGTGGAAAACCAACGGGCCCCTGCCAGTGAATCTAATGACTCTTCAGTACGAGGGAGAGGAAACGCATCTTTTCTAGTTCTAGCATTCAACTGGCGGTAGTCTACGCACATGCGCAAACCACCATCCTTTTTCTTGACAAGAACTATAGGTGATGCATAAGGGCTACAACTCTCACGTATCACCTTAGCCTCCAACAACATATTGATATGAGCTTTTACCACCTCATACTCTGAAGGGGGTATACGCCGGTACCGCTGCCGAACAGGGGTATCATCCAACATTGGGATTTCATGCGACAACAGAGTAGTACACCCCAAATCCCCTTCATGTGAAGAAAACACCGACTGGTACTGCCAGAGCAGAGCCCGAACACGTTCTTGATCACCAAGTGACAACACAGACAAATCAGTAGTCCTTATCTGTTCTTGAACCGTAGGCAACTCCTGGGAGACCTGCACGTTAACTGTAGCCGCAATAGTTTTAACCTCCGTGACCCCTGATGGTAAACTGACAACACAAACACTAGTTAAAGTACCTAAATGGGTGCGTGGGTAAAGCACAATGTCAGTGGTTCCCACATTCACCACTGGCACAGAAACAATACCTTGATTTACCTGCACCAGCGATGGCGAGGCCAACAACCCAGCCAGCAGGCCAGATTCAGGGGGCTCAAAAAGCACAGTGTCATGCAAGAACTGCTTTGAACAAGTTGCCGTAACTAATTGTAACATGCCACCTGGGATGCGTTGTACCCTACGACCGCGTACCTTAACTGAACCTACGCGAGTGGAATGAGGCTGGGAACATACCTCATGACAATATTGAAATGCCTTTGTTACAATACTGGGCACCTGAAGTAACGAGGGAGATTCAAAAAAAGAAGAGCCATGCTGTCCAAAGAGCTCCTGGTAGTACCGGCTGAGAACATTCATTCCCAGAACTCCCGGTGCCTGGGAACACAAACCCCCAGGAGGATCTCGGACAACCAGCACCCCACATTTCGGCACTAACCTGCCGCAGAGTTCGACATCCAACTCCATATACCCAATGTAGGGGATGTCCAACCCATTGGCAGCACGAAGTTGCAATCATTGGCATGAGCGAAGGCGATCTTGACCCCATGGTTCAACATTTTTTAAGAAGCAACTCTCTGTAATTGTAGAGACCATGGAGCCAGTATCTATAAGGCAGGGCACCTGAACCCCACCAATGCAAACTACCAAATGGAGGCACGATGACGTCAAAGACGATACTGAACGAGAACCCTGAAGAATATTTGAGCCGCCATCTACCCCAACCGAGCTGTGACTCTGCAGCCCAGCGGGTGCTAGTTTTCTGACAACTGCTGTGCAAAAGGCTGCCCAGCTCCAGCCACAGGAGGAATCATACGAGAAGATGGAGGGTGAGGAGGAACACGTTCCCCGTCACACTCCCTGGCAAAATGGCCAGGTCGCTGACATCTTTGACAAATTATGCTATTTCCATGAGAAGAGTGATTCTGCGGATGTGGAGAATGACTAGTGCACGAGGGGCTTGACTACACTCAGCAACCATCTGAAGCAGAGTCATACTTTTAGAGAGCTGATTTAACTGGGCTTGCTGTGATTTCAACAGATCCCTTAATTCTATCTATGATGATCCGCCCTGTACCCCATACTGCATGACAGGAACCAACGGAACCGACTGGCTTCGACGGCGATCGCTACCGGACAACCCCTCCCTCTCCCATCTAAAAGCCTCACTACGGACCTCCAGCAAACTGGAGGAGGGCGAGCGACGCACCAATTGTTTCAACTCACGGCGTAAAGAGCTATCCATCACATGTTCTACAAATTGATCACGCACAAGGGTTTCTGAATTTGGCATAGCATAAGGGGACTTTTCTTCAACACACTTCCAAAGGCCCATCAAAGCTAATGAAAACTCTAGTAGGGTCTCCCCCTCACGCTGAAAGAAAAAAAAAAACAAGAAAAAAAAGAAAAGCCTTTTTTTACAAGAAAAAAAAGCCTCTTGCAGAGCCACATATGACTGACAACAGCCATATAATTCCCTCAACGCTGAAATCATTTTCGCGCAATCCCCCCGTTCAACACTAGGGCGATGCTTAATCTCCTCCCGTGCTTCCCCCTCCAAATGGTCAAATAAAAAAAATGCTTGATCAGCAATAGAAAGATGGCGCACCCACATACACGCCTGCACTTCCTCAACCCATTCATCAATGCTGATGCCAGTCCGGCCATTAAATTTTGGACATCGCCGTTCACGAGGTACAAACACAAACCTCTCAGCCGAGATGACATCAGCACTCATGGGTTGGGACACTGCAGCGGGAGCGTCTGCAACACTAGAAAGAGCATTATCTGACAACAATGGAGCAGATACACGTTCTTGGCGCAATTTCTCATTATCAGCCTTTAACTGTGCCACCAATTACCTCAATTCTTGCAACTCCCCTTCCATCGCTACATACTACTAACCACTTGCAGAGAAAAATCAACAACAAGAGGAGATTTACTCACAACTAACACACTGCTGCCTTGCCTTTAGGAAAAGAGAACAGAAAAAAATTACTACTTTCAAACATACAATCACACATACAATACAACATACAATACCAACAAAAAAAAAAAAAACACTCCAAGACCCACGTCTCAAAATACAAGCTCACCCAAAAATATGGAAACCCTGTCGACTACGCCAAATGTGGCCAGGGGCATCAGGTACTTAAAGGAATTGTAAGAAGCACCAATGGTTATAATAAAGTTCGACTACGCCACCCGGTATATACCGGGAACTACCAGCCCCAGAATAGGGGGCGTACAGGTTTGTTACCGAATCTGGGTGAGCAAAGAGACATAGGCCAAGGAATACAAAAGATGGGGTAGCTTTATTCAAATACAAAAAAAGTTAAAAACCATCAATACATTAACATCAAGGGCACAATATTCACAGGTCAAAAAGAAACCAAACAAAAGAAACACTTCAAACAAATATATATATAAATAACTACAAACAAACAAAGAAAGCTTCAAAGGAGGGGAATGGCCTACTGTAACCCCCAATTCACACACACACCACACTTAATACCCACACACACCCACTCTGGTGAGGTCAATTCCAAGAAGCACAGCACTCAAGATGAACACCTGTAAATAGTAGCCAATTACCCCTCCCCGATACACTCTCCCCACAAATAATCCTAAACAGCTGGTACTAACCAGCCTCAAATAAAGCAAAAAAAAACAAAGGAATTACAAAGAGAATCTTCAGTTCAATCACCCTTGTAACTCAAAACAAGTTTAGATCTACAGAATAATTGACATTACATACAATACTTTTTTTTCAGTAAAAAAAATAAACATAACAAACAAAAAGAGAAGTATCCAATCATATTTCACAACAAAACAGAAAACAAGAAAAGACAAAAAAAAAAAAACAGGGCCACGATCGCCGCACACTCGATGGCAAGCCAGCCAGAAAACAGCCACGCTTCCCTTTCTCTTTCACACCGCGGCGAGCAATCGTGCTGGCCCGCTATTTTAAAACACTCCGACTTCACTCCACAAGCCAACGACCAGAATAAGCCCAGGCAAGACAGCAGTGCGTTACAAAAAGACTCGCATCTCGTCCCGCAAATCAGATGAAACCCTTGATTGTCACTCAACCTGTCGAACATAAAACAGAATAATTACTAACAAAATAAAATAAAATAAAAACAAACCGCGCGAATGCCTCTTGTACATACCAAGAGATATGGACAACGTGGTACTATACGTGGTCCTGGACCATAACATGCAGTTTGTTCGTTGATGAGCTACACAAAAACTCAAGATAATAAACAAACATCCCATTAACAAGAAAATCCTTATCGTAAACGCACCAACCTCAAAGCCAGGGACAGCCCATGCACAGCAGCACAACGCAGAGGCGGCACTCCAGATACGATCTCATTCAGAAATAGTAACTTCCGGGAAAGGGGCGGTATGGGTGACAACGCATCACAAATGACAACAACCCTCCCCATTTTATAACCTGACATCTAACTGCCGATAGGTTTAATGTTTTTACACGACACTGGCCAATAACCATTCACTGATACACTTCACCCTGCTACAAATGTTTCATATTTTCAAGCTAGTTAACAAGAGCACAAGCACACATGCATGTACTAAAGTATTTAGCCAAAAGACTATCATTGTGATGAGGAGTGCACAGCCATTACTTTTAAAATATAGTAATTATAGTCTGTTGTGAACTTTTTCTTCTAAAGTGTAGGAACTCAGAAGCGAAGACCAGGCGACTTGATTATCTCTTAAGAAGGTTTCTTTATTGAGAACACGAGCTGTTCGTTGCTGTAGTCTTCCAAGCTCATGTCTTAACCAAGTCTGACTAAACTAAAATACAGACTGTTTATATACATTACAAGGGGAAGGGGTTACCTAGAGGTGGAGACACTTCTGAAAACAAAGCATGTAAATGAGGTATACATGTTTTGGAACCTGCTCAGCATGAGACACGAGAACAGGACGGGGCAGGACTTCTCATACTGAGACATAAATTCCCAGCTCAGTAATAAAGTAGCAGAAATTTGTAATCCTACATTTCCCCCCTTGAGAGTTCTAATAACTCTCACAAAATACAAATTTAGACACTTAAAAGTTCATTCTTGTAACTTGTGATCGTTACAGGCACATAACTCATACTCTGTGTTTGCTTTTCTGTAATTGCATGCTGACACAGAAACAAACATGCAATTAGGGTCCGTGAAGTTCTTACGGGTAATAGTCTTTTCTGGTTGGAACTGCGATTTTTTTGTGAGAGGCGTGAGTCATTTGTTGAATGAAACACTTGATACTGTGGACGCATAGATAGTACGTCAGTAGGAGAAACAACAACAGAATTGCAATTTCCTTGATCCACAGCCAGGGTTTACCAATCAAGTTTCCGAACCATGAAGAATTATCTTCAGTCATCTGGTGTAATTTTGCTGAAAGATGGATTTTGTTCAAGTTCTCTGTTGGATCCATTAAACCGGTGCAGCACTCAGGGCCGATGATGGTGCAGGCTCCTCTTTGCGTTGCTAGAATGTAATCCAAGGCCACTCTGTTCTGTAAGATCATTATCTTGTGCGAAGCGAGAGAGTCAGTGATGTCACCAAGGGCCAAAGCCGTATCATTGGCCAATTTCTGTACAGAATTCGATAAGCTTCTGACTTGATCAAGGGCTTGCATGACACCATAAGGTGGGATTAATGCTCCAAGAATTCTTGACCACCATGTTTGTGCAAAAGTGAATGCCTGGAATGCTGCCATCTTCGGGTGTGGCCTGTAACGTTCTTTCCAGCAAACACGTCGTATTTGACATATTCATCAGCTCTAAGAATATGTTGTTTCTGGAGTCTACACTTTGTGCGATGTCCATGATGTTTAGTAGTACGACAATCTTTATCATGTTGATGGATGACTGAAGGTTCCGTAAGCGGGTCTCTGCGTTGTGTATATATTTTTTTCTTTTGTGATAGTTGCCTCGGAAGTGGGTCTAGTTGTTTTCTTGAGGTTGTGGCTTAATACGCAGGTGAGGAGGGCGGTGCGTATGGGTCCCGTGACAGCCATCAAGTGGTATCTGCACAGAGGAAGAAAGAAAACAAAAGACGACATAGCAGTATTTGTTCAAACACTAGGTTTAATCTTTTTCTGAGTCTGCTATTGTTGTTCCGTCTTTCCCTATTTCTTAATTCCTTTGACACCTAAAGAACAGTGAGGTAAGGGTGGACTAGTGGATGGGGAAAGCCTATGAGGGAGTCTTCACCGCAGGGTTGGCCCCCGACGCCTGTTGCATTTGGTTCTTCCCTGGGCTCCTCACTGGTCTGTGTCCTATCCATATCCCTGTAGGTGGGGGGAACAACTTTACAGTGTAACACGAGTCCAGGTTTTCCTTCCCTGACACAATACTGCAGCTGTTGTAATCAACATCACTTGATGTTGTCCGTGCCACTTAGGCTCTAATGGCTTGCAACATTCTAGACACTTCCTTGACTACCTGTCCTGTGAAGTCTGTACCTTGATCTGCGTAACACAATCGTGAATCATTTCTCCTTCTTCCTCTAACACAACTTCAGTAATTGCAGACATCATACATGAGGATGGGTTTGTGAATGGTGCACGCTGTAAAACAATGTTCGGGGCTGTGAGGGAGTTAACCAATTTCCCCAACTGGGGAGGTGACAGAAGTTACTTTTGCTTGATTCATTAGTGTGGACACTGCATGAGGGCATTTTACGTTTAAAGTTTGACCTAACACTTTTACTGATGAAAGGCCTGTGCTGTAGAATAACATTTAAGGCTGTGAGTCTACTTAAACAGTGTCCCCCAAAGGTAGGCTGAGACAGTCACTTTCCTTTTGTTCTATTAAACAAAAATAAGTATTTTATCTCTGTTGTTAGTTACTGGGGAAATTAAGCACTCACCGCCCAAATGGTTAACACCTCAACAAGCTGCACAACGAGTTTAATGACGAGGGGAGGGGTTGCTTTAGAGTAGCAAGCAGATTGAGTAGAAGCTGCGTAACATTGTTAACTTGTCTTAAGTTCTTTTTGTTTTTCCTACACTCCTTTCCCCAATGTCCGTGCTTACCACAGTAATAACAACTGCCCTCTCTCTTAGGACATTTGCTTTTCTGTTTCTGATTCTCTGTGTTGACCTTAAAGGAGGCTGCTGCAAGTTTTACTCTTTTCTTGACAACAGAGTCTCTTTCCCATGCAGGCAACCTGTCTAAGTTACTTCTGAGAGTACTGTTAGACCAAGTTAGATCTAGGAATGGCAAAGCTCTTCTGTATTCGGCTACTAGGCCATCTGACCAGATACGAATTAGTGGTCCTTTGTCATCGAGCACCCTTTCAGAATTATCCACTATTCCACTGTAAGTTACGGCTGACTGACAAAACCTCTCAGTAAATTCACTCACAGTTCTTCTCTCTTTTGTACACAGCTAGTAATTCTAGACCAATCTATTTTGGGTCCTAAGACATTGTTTAGGATTTTCAAAATATTTTCTCTCATATCACTTCTACTAGCATGCTGTAGTTCAGAAGTCACTGCAGATTCAAAACTGTTAAATTCAGATTCAGTTAAAATTTGTGACATTAACTGTGTGACTTCTGTTAACAACATGTCGTAGAGACGCATTTTACTGTTCAATGCACTTCTAAATTCAGAAAACTGTGTGCGTGCTGAGGGTAAGCTCTGAGATAGTCGCTCGATATCTTTAGGTCCAAGTGTTTTTGCGACAGTTTGTATTTGGACAACAGGAGGGTTGGTAGAAACACTTTCATTTCCCTCAATTCCCTGAGATCTTCTTCTAGCACCACACACATTCACTGAATTTACATGCACATCAGATACTGATCGGAGAGCTACATCTGTTTCAAAGAACGCTTGTAAGTCAGGATAAATGTTATCCGTCTGACTAACAACTTCTACATCAGTTTTTCCTATAGCTTTGTTGCGGTTCAATTTCTTGGTCAAAGAGGAAACTTTAGCACGAAGCTCATTGATCCGTTTCTCTAGCTCTGAGTTGCGTTTAGACTGTTCTGTAGCTAGTGTTTGGAAGTTTTCCTCTCTGTCCTGCAGTTGCCACGCCCCATTTTACTTTGCCACTCAGTTCCCCATGCAGTTCACCACACCTTCAACTAATTAGCTCCAATCAGCCACAGATTTTATTAGACAGCACCTGTACACAGCCCTTTCTCTTTGTTCCTGCCACATGGAGGAATCCTTGTGTGTTGCTGCTGGAAATGCCTTGTCTCCTGCCCTGTGTGCTTTATTGAACTATGTAAGTTCCATACGTTTCTCTTTCGATCGTAAGTTAATTTAATTATGAGAATGTTCCTTTCTGTCTGTTTAAATGTACAAATGTTTGATTGTCATTCAAATGGATTGTGGCCTTGTATTGTGGCATTATGTACCTAATTGTATCCCATATCATTTCCCTTTTAGAAACCACACACACACATACACAAACATACCTAATAAAGAAAGACATTGTGTAATTAAAGTGACTGGACAAGACTGTTCTTATCGACACCTCCACTGGTCTCAAGCCAGCTACCTGCACATCCCTCTCAAACCTCCTTTTCATGGTCCTTCGACCAGTAGAGATATCCAGTCACTCCTTGCCTTCGTTACTTCAGCGTCCTCACTGCCAAGCCCAGCGTCCTGTACGCTATGATGACTACGTCATGGAATATGGTCAGCAGCCATGGCATCCTGCTGAAGCACCAGAGCCACCACCGATTCACTCTGCAGACATCTTTGGTGTTGGTCCTCAGTACCAACCTCAGAATGAGTCTGAGGAGGAGTAAGGGCCACCTCAACTACCCAGTGAGGAAGAGGAAGAGCCAGCAACAGAGCCTCCCTCACCTGTCTCTTCTGGGAGAGCCCTAGCCCCTGAGTACCTACGTGACCCTCATGTAGCCCCAATTCCTGACCCTCAAACTGAGCTCTTACAGCAGTTACTAGAAGAAGTAAGAAACCAAGGTAGACTAATCCAGCACTGTATGCTTGGTAAAGGCCAATCCTCACGGTCTCGTTCAGGACTATCCCCTGAAAACCTTTGCCCTCAGTTAGTAGCATCACAAGCCCAGTATGTCTCAATACCACCCCAGGCTACCACAAGTGACTATAAGCCCTTTTCTTCCCCACCTCGGCAGCAGCTTCCTTATCCACCTCCCGTAAGCTGTGCCCCTGCCATTCAGCCCTTAGCTCAGCCCTGGCAGCACATGAATCCTTCTGACCATAGTCAGTTCCTTGCCACCTGTCAAGTCCCAGTCTCACGTAACCCCTTGCTCCCAGCCAACATGTTGTCACCTCAAATTTCGCCTAGATCTATGGCCTACTCTGCCCAGCTAGCATACCAGCCCAGCAATGTGCAGCCTCACCAGCTTATTTCGGCAGCCCCACCAAGCTATTAAGCTCCCCCTTCAGACCGACTGCAGTCATATAGCAAGGTAGAAGGTCCCTCATTCCCTGATCTTACTAGAGAGGATGAAAGCCAGTATATAATGTTAAAGATGGCCCTATCCAACCTGTTGGACCCAAGAGAGTCGGAGCAGTATAGATATCATATCTTACTGGATCACTTAAAGGTAGATCAGGCGAAGCGGCTTGCCTTAGCTTATGTTTATGCTCAAGATCCCTACACTCAAGCTATTCGGGCCCTAGATGAGCGTTATGGCCAACCCAGACAGCTTGCTCTGAGAGAGCTCCGGGCTATAATGGAGATGCCTGCTATCTGGCTAAGGGATGGTAGAGACCTAGATCAGTTTTCCCTTAGAGTACAAGCCTTAGTGGGTCTCCTCCAGTCCATGGGCCGTGAAGGTCTCTCCGAGCTTACCTGTGGCTCACATGTCGAGCGGCTACTAGAAAAACTACCCAGTGAGCACTTTTGTCAGTTTAAGAGAAGCATGAGTTTGACCAAACCAGGTCCCCTTTCCTATAACCTCCTAGATTTTTTCCTCCTGGCTGCAACAGGAAACCCGCTGCCAACCCAGAAGGGAGAGAACCCTTCAGCCTGTCCGACCAAGGCCACCACCCTCTCACCCATTCAGAGCTACAGCTATACTTCATGGTAGCAAGACTTCCCAAATGACCTTCCCTAAAGTTCAGATAGCTCCTCCTAGAGCCAGTCAGTTTCCCCCCAACATCACATCCACACGCTGTCCAGTGTGTGCTTACTGTAACTCCCCTGAACATCATGTCAGTAAATGTGATGACTTCCTCCAGCTCACTGAAGATCAGAGAACTAGTTGGATCAAAGGACAGAAATGCTACTGGCGATGTGCACGAGACCACTTTGCAGACCAGTGTGATCTAAAGGGACGCTGCAACTAATGCAATGGAAACATCTGCAGGTCCTATGCAACATCAACCAGAGGCAAGTACAGAACTTCTACCTAGACCATCCTAGCGATTGCAATAAAGTGCTGCTGAAGGTAGTTGAAGTGACCCTACGTAATGGAAACAAGTCCTTAGACACGTATGCCATATTGGATGATGGGTCAGAACCTACGATCCTCCTGCATCCTGCCGCCCAGAAGCTCCAGTTGGTAGGAGTCTGAGAGCCTGAAGCTGAGGACTGTGAGACAGGATGCCCAGACTCTAAACGGTGCCGCCGTGTCCTTCACCCTCATTCCAAAGGCCCATCCAGAGAAATCCTATGCCATCAGGCATAGCTTTACTGCTGATCAGCTTTCCTTATCCGAACATTCTCTTCCTGTGAAATTCCTCCAGCGGCGCTACACTCATCTCCGGCAGATTCCCTTGAAGCAGCATGATAATGTAAGCCCCCTTCTACTCATAGGAGCTGATCATACCCACCTTATCACTCCAACACTGCCTGTAAAGTTAGGCCCCCCCGGAGCCCCTGTAGCAATCAAAACCCGTCTCGGCTGGACGTTACAGGGCCCTGCTAGAGATCTTGTTAGCTCTCCCTCCACCAAGTGTCACTATATCTCCTTTAAATGCCCACCTGATGACATCCACCACAATGTGCAAAAACTGTGGCAGCTGGACACAGTGCCTCCGAGGAACACAAAATTGGTTGTCAGCTCTAAACAGGACCAAGATGCAATTCACCAGCTGGAGACTCAAACCATCCGAATTCCTATTGATGACGTCCTACGGTATGCCACACCTCTCCTCCAAGCAGATCCCTGGCCCCCCCTAAAAGCTCCTAAGGAAGCAGTTATGTCCCGTCTTCGCAGCTGTGAGAGGCGACTGCTCCAAAACCCCTCACAGGCGGAGACCTATACCAGAGAGATCCAGAAGTTGGTTGATGCTGGGTATGTCAAGAAGTTAACCTTATCTGAAGTAGCAGATGCTCCTGAGTCTTGGTACATACCTCATTACATTGTGCATCATAATGGAAAGGACCGCATTGTATTTGATTGTTCTTTCTCCTATCAGAATCGATGCCTGAATTCACAATTGCTCCCTGGTCCAACCCTTGGGCCTTCCCTCCTTGGAGTTCTCCTCCGTTTCAGGCAGCATAGGATTGCCATGAGCGGAGACGTTAAGTCCATGTTCCACCAGGTGCGCCTGCTACCCCGAGATAAACCTCTTCTGCGCTTCCTCTGGCGTAACCTAGACAGTAGATCCCCTCCAACTGTATATGAATGGCAAGTCATCCCATTTGGCACCACCGCCAGCCCATGCTGTGCCATTTACGCCCTCCAGAGGATTTCCAAGGATGCACAGGCAGATGAGCGCATTCCCTATTCCATACAGCATTGTTTCTATGTGGGTAACTGCCTTCAAAGTCTCCCCACACAAGAGGAAGCTAAGGACCTCCTTCACTGAATGTGTGCAACCCTCTCTTCTGGTGGCTTTGAGATTAGACAATGGGCCAGTAATGACCCCAAGGTCATCTGTGATCTCCCTCCTCATGCTAGGTCAGACCAGGCAGAGCTCTGGCTGTCACACCATCCTTCCCTTGATCCCATGGAATCCACTCTAGGCCTCCACTGGAATTGCCATATGGACACCCTGAAATACAGGCACAGAGCCATTGAAGCTACTACTCCAACCATGCGTCACATCTACAGAGTTCTTGCAAGCCAGTATGATCCTCTTGGCTACATCCTCCCATACACACCAAGAGCCAAGATCATTGTCCAGCACCTGTGGGCAAAAGCAAGAGAATGGGATGACCCAAACCTTCCCCACAAAATCCTAGAAGCCTGGCTTTCCTGGGAAGGAGAACTCCCTAATCTCTCCTCAATAGTACTGCCCCGTTGTCTTATCCATTGGACAGTAGACACCCCCTCAGCCATCAAAGACCTGCACATCTTCTGCGATGCATCAGAGCAGTCTTATGGTGCAGTCGCCTACATGCGCACTGAAGATGGTCAACAGGTGAATGTGTCCTTCCTAATGGCAAGGTCCCGTGTTGCGCCCAAAAACAACTATCTATCCCTCGACTTGAACTGTACGCAGCCCTAATTGGAGCTCAAATGTTCAACCTCCTCCAAACAGAGCTCACCCTCAACATCAGACAGGCTACTTTTTGGAGTGACTCTACCACTGTCCTCTATTGGCTTCTCTCAGACTCATGCCGCTACAAGGTCTTTGTTGGAACCAGGGTGGCTGAAATCCAGGGGCTCACCAAAAGCCAGGAATGGCGCTATGTGGATTCCCGGAACAACCCAGCTGACAATCTAAGTAAGCCTTGCAAGTGGAACCAAGGAGCTGCCTTCCTCCTGCAACCCCATGTCCTGTGGCCAACTAAACCCACAATAGATCAGGCCGAAGATCCTGTCGAGCTACGTAAGCCTAGTTTCTGTGGTGCTGTATTTCTTTGCCAAAATTCCTCCATCTCTGACCCTAACCAGTGCACCACCTTTCAGGATCTCCTTGACTCTACTGCTGCATCCCATCAGGGTGGCAGAAGCTCCTGCAACACCATCGGCAGTAACCTACCTTGACGCAGAGATTGCAATCCTAAGACAGTCCCAGCTGGATTCCTTTGGAAATGATTTGACATGCCTTCAGACCCACAAGTCAAGTCAAGTCAAGTCAAGTGTATTTATATAGTGCTTTTCACAATATAAATTGCATCAAAGCAGCTTCACAGTATCAATCAAATAACATAACAATGTTTGTTTCTTAGTGGAAAAAAACATCCACGTTTGGTAGGGCTGATCAATGGTATTAATGCTTGGTTAATTAATTTGAATATCCCTAACTGAGCAAGCCAAAGGCAACAGTGGCAAGGAACCGAAAAACTACATCAAGTGACCTACTAGTGTCCTAAAACTCCATCAGGTGACTTGATGGAGAGAAAACAAAACCTTGGGAGAACCCAGGCTCAGTTGGGGGCCAGTTCTCCTCTGGCGTTTATGAACTAGAGGCTGGATTTACAGTAACTGTAATTTGATACAGAATTTTGTTTTATTTTATCACTTCGGGTTGGGTACGCGAACCGGAATCACAACGTTTTATCTGTAGAGTGGGAAAGGGATCCTCCATAGGGAGAGGCTAGTTGGCACTTCAGCACTGCATTGTCATCCGGTCCAGGCAAAGGTCCTAGTCAGATCTGGATACGGCCTGGATGCAGCAGGCTGCGGGAAAACCTTGGGATAAACAAAGACACTAAAATTAGCGTAGATGCCATTCTTATTATGATGTAACGAGTACATCAGGATTTAAGGGAAGTGTTCCCAGTTCCGGCTGACCTAATCTATGCAGCCTAACATTGAATTATAGAAGTCTATAATGTATTATGTGTATGCTAGGTCAAAATGATGTGTCTTTAATCTAGCTTTAAACTGACAGAGTGTGACTGCTTCCCGGACAATGGTAGGAAGACTGTTCCAAAGTTTTGGTGCTAAATAGGAAAAGGATCTACCGCCAGCAGTCGATTTTGATATTCTAGGTATTATCAACTGGCCCGAATTTTGAGATCGCAATAGACGTGAAGGACTATAATGCGTTAAGAGCTCGCTCAAGTACTGCAGAGCTAAACCACTTAGTCCTTTGTAAGTAATCTACAATATGTTAAAATTTATACGATGTTTAATAGGCAGCCAATGCAGTGTTGACAGAACCGGGCTAATATGGTCATGTTTCCTGGTTCTGGTAAGAACTCGAGCTGCAGCGTTTTGGACCAGCTGTAGTTTATTTATTAAGTGTGCAGGGCAACCACCCAGTAGAGCATTACAATAATCTAGTCTTGATGTCATGAAAGCATGAACAAATTTTTCCGCATTTGTTAATGAGAGCATATGTCATAATTTAGATATATTTTTAAGATGGAAAAATGCGGTTTTACAGATACTAGACACGTGACTTTCAAATGAAAGATTGCTATCAAAGAGCACACCCAGGTTCCTAACCGACGACGAAGACTTAACAGAGCAGCCATCAAGTGTTAGACAGTATTCTAGGTTATTACGTGTGGAAGTTTTTTGTCCAATAATTAGAATCTCTGTTTTTTCAGAGTTTAGTAGGAGGAAATTACTAGTCATCCAATTTTTTATATCAGCTATGCATTCCGTTAATTTTGTGAATTGGTAAGTTTCATTAGGTTTTGAAGAAATATAGAGCTGAGTATCATCGGCATAACAGTGAAAGCTAATTCCATGTTTCCTAATGATATCTCCAAACCTCCAAATAGCATGTACAGAGTGAACAGCAACGGTCCTAGTACTGAGCCTTGTGGTACGCCATACTGAACTTGTGATCGATAAGACATCTCTTCATTTACTGCTACAAACTGATAACGGTCAGATAAGTATGATTTAAACCATGCTAGTGCAATTCCACTAATGCCAACATAGTTTTCTAGTCTATTTAAAAGAATGTTGTGGTCAATTGTGTCAAATGCAGTACTAAGATCAAGTAACACTAATAGAGAGATACAACCACGAGCGGATGATAAGAGCAAATCATTTGTAACTCTAATGAGAGCTGTCTCAGTACTATGGTGCGATCTAAATCCTGACTGAATTCCTCGCAGATATCATTTCTTTCAAAAAAGGAACACAGTTGTGAGGATACTGCTTTTTCTAATATCTTTGACAGAAAAGGCAGATTTGAGATCAGCCTGTAATTGACCTAACCTGACTCCGCCAGATGGATTTGCTCCGCATATCCATCTGGAAACCTTCCGTTGAAGTAGTTTTGGTAAGGGGCGAAAATACTGGTTAGCTGATTGGCCTATGTTGGTGATAGACGGGCCAAATCAACCAATCAGATCAACGAAGCAAACTCTTGCCGAAACTAGTCGGGAGAAGAGCAAAAACATCTTTTCCTCTGAGAAAAGCCTCCAGAGCAGTGTTCTGCTCTTCTTTCAGTGAAGAAATACTCTGTAATTCCGATAAAACTTGCTCGATAGCCACGCTGATGCTAGTTTCATCCGCTGAAGCCGCCATGTTCTTTAGACTGAACTGTCGCGCTTCTCGTTGCGTCACACCTCAACCCGCCTCAAAGCCAACGCTGATTGGACGTTCGTTTGGTGAACTGCTCCCAAATTTTCTTTAACGGAAAGTATCCAGACTGATCTGCGAGTGAAACCTTGACAGCTCGCGAGATCAGGATGGTCTCACAAGGCTATAATTGACTAATTCTGAAGGATCAAGTTGCGTTTTTTTAACAAGCGGTTTTATCATAGCCAGCTTAAAGGTTTTTGTTACGTATCCTAGAGACAAAGACGAATTAATGATATTAAGAAGAGGATCTATGATCTCTGGAAGCATCTCTTTCAGTAGCTTAGTCGGTATAGGGTCTAACATACAAGTTGTCATTTAGATGAATTAATGAGTTTGCAGAATTCTTCCTCTGCTATAGCAACAAATGAATAAAAATTTTCCTCAGGGAGACTACAATGCACTCCCTGATGCGATACTGTAGTAGACGGTTGCATAGCATGTGGGTCAAACATTTAACCCAACAACCCAGCGGTTTTACTCTATATTTGCATTTATGTATATGATATTTAGTGAAAAATGTTTAGACTTCAGTTGTCTCGCAAATCAGAAAACGTAATGAATCCAGCCCTTTGAAAGACTCAGCTTAAAGGCCGGTTAGCGCCCTCTGGAGGAAGACACCATATCTCATCCTTGCAGGTAATGTGGACAGATAGGCTTGTGTGCATTTGTGAATCAAGGCCGCGGAACAACAGTCTCAAAAGTCACGTGATTCGCTGTGCATGAAATTACAAGTACAGATAAAGCATTTGGGGATTGTGAGCAAAGCAATGTGAGGAAGGACAATAATGCATGATTGCTGTGTGTGTGGATCTGTCACGTGCATTCGTGGATCGCTGTGTGTGTGTGTGTGTGTGTGTGTGTGTGTGTGTGTGTGTGTGTGTGGATCTCTTGAGTGCATCTGTGGATTGCTATGTGTGTGTGTGGATCTCTTGAGTGCATCTGTGGATTGCTATGTGTCTGTGTGGATCTGTCACGTGCATTTGTGGATTGATTTGCGTGTGTGGATCTCATGGTGTGCATTTGTGGATTGATTTGCGTGTGTGGATCTCTCGCCTGCATTTGTGGATTGATTTGTGTGTGTGGATCTCTCGCGTGCATCTGTGGATTAGTTTGCGTGTGTGGATCTCTCGCGTGCATTTGTGGATGGGTGCGCGCACATGCGGATCTCTTGCTTGCATTTGTGGATGGGTGCGCGTGCATGTGGATCTCTCGTGTGCATTTGTGGAAGGTTTTGAGAATGTTTTCACTCCATAGAAACGGCCTTAGAAACATTCAAACCAAACCCATCGCGTTTTGTGTTAAAAAAAAAAACGATATAATTCAACAGTGTGTAAATTCAGTTTCCCAGAATTTCTTACAACTCTAACCTAACGTTAGCTGCTAAGTTACCCGTGTTCACCCCGGACACGAGCGAAAGCATAGCTTGCTTCTATTTTAACGCTTCTAGTCAGTCTGGAATTAAATAAATTACGAATATCATCTGTGTGAGTTGATTTATATCAGTTTTATTTGGTAACGTTACATATTAAATTACGTTCTAAACGTTAGTCCATGAGAGTGATCATTTAGTCCTGTCGTCATCACGAGCGAACTGCGAATGTAAGTTAAGCAAAACGCGTGAAATAAGTTTCTAGTCTTTGAGCTGCTAATTTAAATAAGTTTGCTTATAATCATACACTCCGAAAAAAGGTACGTTTACCCTCCCTGTACATATTAGGCCTAACGTTAGTACTGTAAGTACATTGGTACCTTTTAGATTTTGTACCTTAGGGTGCCCCAGTGACAGCTGGGTCAGCAGGGTAAAAAATATACACTTAAGAGTGTATATGTACAGCGTTATTATAGTGTGTTTTTTCTAAGTTAAAGTCATATTGTATATTGTATACTAATGAATTTCCATTGTAAGTTTAAAAGTTGTTTTAAAAAAAGACATTGATTTTATTTTTGCTCTTTAAACCTCAAGCTCACATTGATCTTTCTTTCTTTTTTCAGAAAATGAGGTGGATGGGGAAACAATAGAGTGTGGCCTCACGGAGAACATGATCTCATTTCAAGGCTCCTTTAAAAAACAGTCCAAGTTCAACAAATTTGTACATGAGATGAAGGAGGTGATAACACTAACACTGGAGCCAGTGCCAGCAGAATCCCACCAACAGACTTCGACTACAGAAATGCAAGTATTACATTGACTATTTTGTATTATGTTTTTCCTATGTTTAGTGGTCGACCGATATAGATTTTTTCCTCTGATCTAACTAGCGTGCAAATTTTAAAGAGCTGAAGAGAGAAAGATTTTTTTTTTTTGATGGGGCAAGTGAAATAGTCCAACCAGATAAGTAGCCCAATTAAAACGTCAATAACAAAAAATAACTAGGGAATCAGTTATTGCCAATAATTATCAGTATTACTACTAATGCAAGTTCTTAACTACTACCCCATCCTCACTGCAGAAATGCAACAAGTGGTAGACTGCCTTCTGGGTTTGCCATTCCACCCTTTCCTAGAGATCTTCAGGCCAAGCTTGATGACAAAGAACCATGCCAGAAGTCCTCTAAGGATAGACACAGAATCTTCATGAAGCCATGATAGAACACACAATGTAAGTCAGCAACTTGAAAAGCAACATAAAATACTTTGATACACATCAATGAAGCAATGCTTCGTTGACATGCATTTGAAGTATTATATTTTACTTAAAAGTAATAAAAATAATATATATATATATATTTTTTATATATAATAGGAGTTTCCAAGGGGCCCATTGGTAATAACATTATTTTTTGTATTTGGATTTAAAGGAACACGCCGACTTTTTGGGACTTTAGCTTATTCACCGTATCCCCCAGAGTTAGATAAGTCCATACCAGGGACGTGCGGTCAGGGTAGGCAGGGTAGGCAGTGCCTCACCAAAGGAAATATTGACATTACATTTATTAATTCCAAGAGCTTTATTAATTCACCACATTATTAATTGCATTAATTTTATTCCAAATATTAATTTTTGTAACAAAAATGTTCAGGAATACACATAATATACTCCTTTTGCCATTGTTTGCTTCTAAAAACCATTGTTTCATGCAGGAAATTCAAGGCCATGGCCATTGAGGCAGAGGTTATCAGTGCCTCTTTGGTCCATAGACCGTAGTTTACGTAGATTTGCGCATGCGCAGTCAGTTCTCATGCTGTCTTGAATTATCAACATTGAGGCAGAGACTGAGTTTGCTTCATGTCATGTGATCCACTCGCTCTCACTCACTCCGCGCTTCCCGATACTTACTTAGCATCTAGCCGTCACCTCTGCCACATTTGTACTGTATGTCTATCTGTGCGATAATGGTCCATTTCTTAAGGGTTAAAATCAGTGGCGTAACTTTGTTTTAAAAAGTGGGTGGGACAGGTGTGTGTGTATAAATTAATGAATCACATGAGTAAATACATATATCCGACTATCTAACATGTCCTTCAATGGTCCAGTGGTAGAACTTTTGCCGAGCGTGTCAGATGTTCTCGGGTTTCTGGTTCGAATCCGCACTCGTATAGTTTTTATTTTTTTAATCAAAACCGAATAAGTTCATCAGTGGTTGCATTATATCAAGCAGGGACACGTTTGTGTGCATTTTTGTTTTGTGATTTCCCCGTAACAAACAAAGAGTCTCCGAAATGGATTGAAGCGCACGTGCATGTGAAGACTGTGCGTGAGCCACAAGATAACACTGTAACCGCGCCACCGATCGCCACTTTGATCACTTGATTTAAAAAACGACCTATTTCAGCGCTAGATCGCCTCTTATTTAACAAACAAACGAAATGAATGCTCTGCCAGCTGGAGATGTTTTATTTATTTCTATTGGTACATCCGTGCCGCCGTGAGAGGTTTTAAAAAGTGGTGGGGACAATATCGACCCTGGCAAAAAGTGATAGATGTGTCTATTAATTTGATTATTTGATTTGATTGTGCATTCTTCACATATGACTGACTTTGCTGTATGCAGGCAGCGATGTGATGATGCCTGATATGAACTTGGGTTGCTACACAATTTTTCTTTTTTTCAGGTATTTACCAACACATATTCAAGCTCATAGTTATTTATTCATTCGTTAAACATATTCATAGTTATTTAATGGATATGGGCTGAAAGTGCACACTCTCAGGTTTAAATTGAGGGTATTTACATCCAAATTGGAGGAAGGCTTTAGGAATTACAGCTCTTGAGAGAGCCACCCCCCCCCCCCCCTTTTTAAGGGTCCAAAAGTAATTGGACAATTGAATCAAAAGCGATTTCATGGACAGGTGTGGGCTATTCCTTCGTTATTTCTTCATCACTTAAACAGATAAAAGGTCTGGAGTTGATTCTAAGTGTGGTATTTGCATTTGGAGTATATTGCTGTGAACATACATCATGCGTTCAAAGGAACTCTCCATGCAAGTAAAACAGGCCATCATTAGGCTTCAAAAACAAAATAAATCCATCCGAGAGATAGCAGGAATATTAGGAGTGGCCAAATCAACAGTTTGGTACATTCTGAGAAAAAAAGAATCCACCGGTGAGCTCAGCAACATAAAAAGGCCTGGACCTCCACGGAAAACAACAGTGGTTGATGATCGCAGGATCCTCTCCATGGTAAAGAAAAACCATGGGCACTCTCCAGGAGGTAGGCGTGTCATTGTCAAGAGAAGACTTCACGAGAGCAAATACAGAGGGTTCACCACAAGGTGCAAACCATTAATAAGCATCAAGAATAGAAAGGCCAGATTAGACTTTGCCAAAAAGCATCTAAAAAAACCTGATCAGTTCTGGAAAAGCATTCTTTGGACGGATGAAACTAAGATCAACCTGTACCAAAATGACGGGAAGAAAAAAGTATGGAGAAAGCTTGGAACAGCTCATGATCCAAAGAATACAACATCTTCTGTAAAACATGGTGGAGGCAGTGTGATGGCATGGGCATGCATGGCTTCCAGTGGCACTGGATCACTGGTGTTTATTGATGATGTGACAGAAGACAGAAGCAGCCGGATGAATTCTGAAGTGTATAGGAATATACTGTCCGCCCAGATTTGTCACGGTATACTAAATATATTTTTTAAAGGTCTGCCGACACCAAGCGCATAAACCTTTCGTCTACCACGCAACCTCGTGTAGACGCGCAATTATTTTTAAGCGTAGATGGCGCGACCGCACTTTTCCGAAGCACAGATGGCGTGACCACAGAAACACACTGCAAACAGATGGTGCGTGTATTTGTGACAATTTTCATATATGTAATAAACAAAACACAACATACAGTAAGTAAAAACACTAACCTTGAAGTTTGTGTTGCATCCACATCCTTTATCCGCAGTGTTTGTTAAAAGTTGAAAACGCACAGGATAACATAACCTAAGTGAATATTGTGATTTGGTTTGCCGATTCTTTAGGTCTTACCTTGTTACTTTAACTAGCCTACTGTTAAAAAAAGTGGGCTGGTGCACCGTCTATAATTCTCTCTCATTCAGTTTCTCGCCCATTCAGTTAGTTGTGCACAAACGGAGCACAAACGAATGAGACTATTTTGGGTGAATTTGGAGCATGTGGGGGGCTGGTGACGTCATCGACAATAATTGAATGTCTAATATTTTAAAACCCGACACAGCACAAACGAAAATTTTACCGGCACAAACCAGCACAAACGAAGCACAAACGAACGAGCCTAATTTGGGTGAATTTGGATCATGTGGGGGGCTAAGTGACCTCAGAATGACCTAAAAATATTCTTTTAATATCTAAAAAACCGAAACAGCACAAACGAAACTTTTTACAGCACAAACCGAGCACAAACGATTGAGCATAGTTTGACGACGTTTTGCGTTGGGTGGGGGGCCAACTTCACGCAGGTCTATTACCATCACATAGGCTACGTAGCGGTAGAGTTACTCACGGCACACTTCACTTATTCGCAATCACAAAAGTTTATTATTTGCATTTGTTTTAAAGCCTTAATTGCCGGTTAAACATTTCATTCGCGTGCTGTTCTGACATGCGGTTTCCCCCTGTGCGCGTACATACTGAGTGCGCGCAGACTGCGCTCAGCCGCTCACTAACAACCTGTCGAAACAGCCCCCGATTCCTGGACTTTATCTAAATTGCGTTTGATTTTGAAAATACTGTCAAATACACAGGGTTTACATAAATCGAGTTGGTTATGTCTAAAGTGAAAGTAATCAGTTGCGTCTCTGTCACTTTGTTAGAAGCGGGACTGCCGCCAATAGAAGGCTATACATGGATAGTTAAAGGGAAAGTTCGCCCAAAAATGATATTATTATTTCTTTCTTCTGCTGAACACAAAATAGGATATTTTGAAGAATGTGGGTAACCAAACATTTGCAGGTCCTCACTGACTTCCATATAGAAAAAAAAAAAAAAACTATGGAAATCAATGGGGTCTATCAACTGTTTGGTTACACACATTCGTCAAAATATGTTATTTTGTGTTCAGCAGAAGAAAGAAATTGATACACGGATAGTGAGTAAATAATGTGAGTAAATAACTTTAATGTTAACCCTTTAGGCGCCAGAGGTTTCTTCCTAAAACGTTTGATTTTGACATCTTAATTTCAAAAGGCAATATCTTAAAAGTGATAAAATATAGAGACTTTCTGTAAATTAGAGAAATATTAAGGATGACCCAAAGTTTATGTAGGGATTACATTTCCCCATCTAATTTGCATATTATGACGTCATATGGTGGCGGCCATCTTGGATTATAGAATTTTCATGTAAAGTCGCATATTTAAATGATAAAATGCAGCACTTTTTTCCCCCCAAAATGTCCCTCACCTTCTGTATGCTATATTGCACAATACTGAATGCTCAGGTAAATAGTAGGTAGTAAACAAACTGTGTAAATAATTACTAATAAATGGTAGAAACAAACCGAAAGCATTTAGCGGTTCGCCTTTTGCTGTAGAGATTTTCCATTTACTACATACAGTAGGCACTCTGATTCCATGTATGGGGCACATATATATTATTCATATGACACACAAACACAAGTAGACAAGACCTGTTTAGTTCAAAAGCTCACTCGCCACGGCAAGGCACAGATCATGAGTGAGATGACAAGACAAGACGAGAAACAGACGAGACAAGACGAAAGACAATGTTAGTATTTTTTTTTTCTTTTTGTGGTTTTTGTAGATGTTTTTTTTTTTAGCTGACAAAGACGCACACATCACAAGGACATAAACACACAAAAAAGAACACATATTGTACACTACTAAATTGTCAGGGAAATAGATAGTAAATCAACAGTGTAAGTCATTACTAATAGATGGCAGACAAAAAAAATGTATGTAGCAGGCCTTTTGCTGTAGAGATAATTACTCCCTATCCATCCAGGTGACATTTCTTGTAGTGTTTCATGGTGTGGTACCTCTCATTGCAAGGCACAACACAAAGACCTACCCCACACTGCCTGCACATGTATTTTGACTGACGGCGGCCTTTAGGGCGGGTCCGATCAGAACAAACTACACAATCTGGGTAACCATCAGCCTGGCAGATAAAGTGGCGCTCAGTGAGTCTCTGTGGCAAGTCTCCCAGTGAGGATGACTTTCGGCCTTTGTTGCTCTCTTTCCTGGAGAAGCCTTCCAGTAAAGCAATGATGACATCCTGCACAAAGACTTTCAGGGGCTTGTGAGGAGCAGCAGTGCAGTGGCAGTAAATGATGTGGGCATTCACCATGCTTACACTGAGAATGTTATTGAAAATTCTGTAGTACCATTTCCTTGACCTATGGGGAAAGAGGTAGGTCTTCATTCTCTGGTCTGCTGTGTCGACTTCCCCCATGAATGAATTGTAGTCATTAACACAAACAGGCCTATTTATCTCCCTATAGCCACTATCAGTGTGTTTGGTCCTGATGCGCTTTCTGACACACGTGTTGGAATGCAGTGTAGAGAGCATTGTGAGGCGCTTTGTATCATGCCACGCACAAGCTAGCATTTTCCCCTTCCTCATGAAGACTGGGTCATCTCCCTTGCTCAACTGTAACTGTTCACGGGTGAGGCCCTTTGGCATCCCCTTCCTCTTACTGCTGACAGTCCCACACATACCTGAATCATTGCGTGCCAGCTCATCTGCTATGGCTGGCGAGGTGTAATAGCTGTCCATGTACACCTCATGCCCTTTCCCTGTATACGGGGCCATCAGCTCACGGACAATAAGGTGTGTAGCACCGAAATCACTTGAATTAGGCCTACTTTGTCCAGTGTACATGGACCGCTGTAGCACATAGCCTGACTTGGCTTCACTCAGAACAAATACTTTGTAGCCATATTTGTCTGGTTTGTTTGGGTTGTACATTTTTAGGGTTGATTTCCCTTTGAACGCAATGGTCATTTCATCCAATGACAGCTGTTTAGATGGACCATACATTGATGAAAACCGGGGGATGACCAAATTGATGATTGGGCGGATTTTGAATAGCCTGTCATACCCTGGCTGACCCCTGTCAACACACTCCTCATTATTGGTGAAGTGAAGGAAAGACAAAATCATCTCAAATCTATTCCTAGACATCACCTTGCCAAATCCAGGTGTTGCTGTTGACCAACATGCGGCCCAATGATCCTCCAACTCTGACTTCTCTACTAGACCCATACTCAAATGCAAAGAAAAGAAGGCTTTCATTTCACTGACAGTTACGTCAGACCATTGATGAAATCTGGAGTGTGGATGGAGTTGATGGGAGGCTAAAAACTGATGGGCGTAGCGATTTGTCTCATTTACAAGTAAATTCCAGAAATCATCAGAGAGAAAGAGTGATAGAAAATCTAGGGGCGAATTGGCATTGGAGAGTTCTCTTTCCCCCAGATATCCAATTGGCTGATCAAAGGGCGTGATCCAACTTTGGTACTCATCCTCATTGGCCACGTACTCAAAGACGGCATTCCCATCAGCTTGCGATAGACTATGTATTAGTATTGGCTGCCGATAAAGTACTAATTATTGGTGATTTTAATATACATGTAGATAATGAAAAAGATGCACTGGGATTGGCACTTAAAGACATTGTAAACTCAATTGGAGTTAGACAACACGTGTCAGGACCCACTCATTGTCGTTATCATACTCTAGATCTAATATTATCACATGGAATAGATGTTGATGCCGTTGAAATTCTGCAGCAGAGCGATGACATCTCAGACCATTATCTAGTATCATGTAAATTACATTTAGCCAAGACTGCAAAGCCGACTCCGTGTTATAAATATGTTAGACCTATAACTTCTGCCATTTAAAGATTTCTTTATCAATAATCTTCCTAATCAGTTTCATCATCTCAGCATCCCGGATAGCTTAGAAGAACTTGATATTGCAACAGAAACTTTTAACTCTCTCTTTTCCAGCACTTTAGACGCAGTTGCTCCGTTGCGCATAAAGAAGATTAAAGATAATAGTCCAACGCCGTGGTACAACGAGCACACTCAGGCCCTTAAGAGAACAGCCAGAAAAATGGAGCGTAACTGGAAGAAAACAAAACTAGAGGTATTTCAGATTTCATGGAAAGAGAGCTCGGTTGCTTACAGAGAGGCTTTAAAAGCTGCTAGATCTTATTTTTCAACCCTATTAGAAGAAAATAAACATAATCCTAAATACTTATTTGAAACAGTGGCTAAACTAACGAAAAAGAAAGCATCAACAACAGAAGCTTCCGGGCAACACATTAATGACTTAATGAACTTCTTCACCTATAAGATTGATAATATCAGGCACAAAATTATAACTATGCAACCGTCTACTACAGTATTGCATCAGGGAGTGCATTGTAGTCTCCCTGAGGAAAAATTTTATTCATTTGTTCCTATAGGAGAGGAAGAATTCTGCAAACTCGTTAATTCATCTAAATCGACAACTTGTATGTTAGACCCTATACCGACTAAGCTACTGAAAGAGATGCTTCCAGAGATCATAGATCCTCTTCTTAATATCATTAATTCATCTTTGTCTCTAGGACACGTACCAAAAACCTTTAAGCTAGCTATGATAAAACCGCTTGTTAAAAAAACGCTTGCTAAAACTTGATCCTTCAGAATTAGTCAATTACAGGCCGATCACAAATCTGCCTTTTCTGTCAAAGATATTGGAAAAAGCAGTATCCTCACAACTGTGTTCCTTTCTTGAAAGAAATGATATCTGCGAGGATTTTCAGTCAGGATTTAGACCGCACCATAGTACTGAGACAGCTCTCATTAGAGTTACAAATGATTTACTTTTATCATCCGATCGTGTTTGTATCTCTCTATTAGTGTTACTTGATCTTAGTGCTGCATTTGACACAATTGACCACAATATTCTTTTAAATAGACTAAAAAACTATGTTGGCATTAGTGGAATTGCACTAGCATGGTTTAAATCATACTTATCAGACTGTTATCAGTTTGTAGCAGTAAATGAAGAGATGTCTTATCGATCAGTATGTTAAGTTCAGTATGGCGTACCACAAGGCTCAGTACTAGGACCGCTGCTGTTCACTCTGTACATGCTACCATTAGGAGATATCATTAGGAAACATTGAATTAGCTTTCACTGTTATGCCGATGATACTCAGCTCTATATTTCTTCAAAACCTAACGAAACCTACCAATTCACAAAATTAACGGAATGCATAGCTGATATAAAAAAATTGGATGACTAGTAATTTCCTACTACTAAACTCAGAAAAAACAGAGATTCTAATTATTGGACAAAAAACTTCCACACGTAATAACCTAGAATACTGTCTAACACTTGATGGCTGCTCTGTTAGGTCTTCGTCATTAGTTAGGAACCTGGGTGTGCTCTTTGATAGCAATCTCTCATCTTTCATTTGAAAGTCACGTGTCTAGTATCTGTAAAACCGCATTTTTCCATCTTAAAAATATATCTAAATTACGACATATGCTCTCATTAATAAATGCGGAACAATTACTTCATGCTTTCATGACATCAAGACTAGCTTATTGTAATGCTCTACAGGGTGGTTGCCCTGCAGGCTTAATAAATAAACTACAGCTGGTCCAAAACGCAGCAGCTCGAGTTCTTACTAGAACCAGGAAATATGACCATATTAGCCCGGTTCCGTCAACACTGCATTGGCTGCTTATTAAACATCGTATAAATTTTAAAATATTGTTGATTACTTACAAAGCACTAAATGGTTTAGCTCCGCAGTACTTGAGCGAGCTCTTAACGCATTATAGTCCTTCACGTCTATTACGATCTCAAAATTCAGGCCAGTTGATAATACCTAGAATATCAAAATCGACTGCTGGCGGTAGATCCTTTTTCTATTTAGCACCAAAACTTTGGAACAGTCTTCCTACCATTGTCTGGGAAGCAGACACACTCTGTCAGTTCAAAGCTAGATTAAAGACACATCTCTTTGACCTAGCATACACATAATACATTATCGACTTCTATAATTCAATGTTAGGCTGCATAGATTAGGTCAGACGGAACTGGGAACACTTCCCTTAAATCCTGATGTACTCGTTACATCATCATAAGAAGAATGGCATCTACGCTAATTTTAGTGTCTTTGTTTATCCCGAGCTTTTCCCGCAGCCTGCCGGATCCAGGCCGTATCCAGATCTGACTTGGACCTTCGCCTGGACCCGATGACAACGCAGTGCTGAAGTGCCAACTAGCCTCTCCCTATGGAGGATCCCTTTACCACTCTACGGATAAAACGTTGTGATTCCGGTTCGCGTACCCACCCCGAAGTGATAAAATAAAACAAAATTCTGTATCAAATTACAGTTACTGTAAATCCGGCCTCTAGTTCATAAACGCCAGAGGAGAACTGGCCGCCGACTGAGCCTGGGTTCTACCAAGGTTTTTTTTTTTTTCTCTCCATCAAGTCACCTGATGGAGTTTTAGGACACCAGTAGGTCACTCGATGGAGTTTTTCGGTTCCTTGCCACTGTTGCCTTTGGCTTGCTCAGTTGGGGATATTCAAATTAATTATCCAAGCATTTATACCATTGATCAGCCCTACCAAACGTGGATGTTTTTTCCACTAAGAAACAAACATTGTTATGTTATTTGATTGATACTGTGAAGCTGCTTTGATGCAATTTATATTGTGAAAAGCGCTATATAAATACACTTGACTTGACTTGACATTTATTGTTATCTTGTTACAGGTCCATCTGATTCTGATCTGTTCATTTTATGTCTTATTTAAGTAGGCTATTTAATTTAATATAGTCCGTTGTGTGTGTGCGTGTGTGTGTGTGTGTGTATATATATATATATATATAAAGAAGATGCTGTTTATCTAAAGTTATTTAGTTAATTGGTCTGCATTTTTGCGTGCAATTGCAATTATTATTTTTTTTTTTCACCAAAAGCAGGTTTGCTGGTCTATTTAGTACACCACATTGAGTATACCACTTATTACTGTAAGACTTTGAATATTAAAGTGCAAAATAAGACCTGGCCACTCTTGTGGGTTTGTTACAATTTGAAACCGAATAAGGGTAAAAACATGCCAGGCAGACATTGATGTTAGCAACACAGCTACAACTAATAACATTGATAATGGGTGTGTTTTGTAGTCTGTGAATAATCAAGCATTGACAATAGTCAATCATATTGGTGGCACCATGGGCCCCCAAATAAAATTCTGCTTAGGGCCCCAGGCTTGGGCCGGCTCTGGAATTACAACTTCAATTTCTACTATAAGGCAACAATCCAGTGTGTTCATGTTTTAACTCAGTTTTGACTTTGAAATGAACTGAAGAAATTAACTGGGGAACATTTACATTTCCAAGAAGGCAGAGCACATCTACCTATTAAGCATATGCATAGGACACCACTTAATAATTGCGTATAATAAAATGTTTAAATAAAATATTGTGTCCTGAATATTTGTAATATGCAGAGAGCACTTTGTAAAAACAAAAAGGCAGTGCTTTATTGTGAAAATAGTCACTCCACTGTGAGTCATGCCAACTCCCTTCAGCCATGACAATATTCACAAAATAGTTGTGCATAGAGTTTGGTGTAAATCTAGACGCCCTCATGTAAAAAACACTCTTCTCAGGATGTATGTGGGTACTGTCATGAAAACCACACTCTGGGCAGTTTCTGCAAGGGTTATCTTATTACAGCATATTTTAACCCACGTCTTCTGCAGATTCTGATGACAATACAGATAATATTATTCAGATGTACAGTACTGTATTAATGTATAATAGTTAAATGCTATTTAATTTGCAGATAAAACTGTATTCCTCTAACCAGAGCGTATACAGTTTATAGTTACTTTTATGGTACACTAGTACTAGTACTTCTACTACTAGTGCACTTTTTTATGAGTACAACCCTCCCTGACACTTTATTTCTGAATTCTGAAAAATATTGTTGCAATAGTGTAATTTTTTAATACTTTAATATTATAAACTTTTATATTATTATATGCATACACTATTATATAATTTAACCTGTTATGATGTTCTTTTTGTAATTCTTTTTACCTGAAAGGGCACAAGGAAGGCACATGACACATCTGCCTTGTGGTTGAGATGTAAAATAGTTTCCAGTTAACTCCTTAGAAGAGCATAGAACAAATATAGGTCACTGCTGCTATTCTTGTTCCATACATTATTTGAATTTCTTTTTGTTCACAAGCAATCCAGTGAATGAATTATTTTGTTTTATCAATTGATCACACAAACAAATAAACTAGTAGTTTAACAGCAACTTCAAAATTAGTTTAACCTCCATTAAACCCTTCAACCTAGTTTTGCATAGCCACCCGACCATTGACTAAAGGGCAAAAGATCTATTCAGACCAAGATTGGCTAACTTAGAAAGGAAGAGAGAGACAGAGTGACTGACACATAAGAAAAACACTGTTCACTCTATACTGCGTCTAGTATAAATACAATCCATTGTCGAATAGCCTTTTATGAATAGTAAAATGAACATATTCATGAACATAAGGTCTTATGTGTAGTTTCAGTCTCAGACGACATGCCCACAGGGTGGTTTCTACAAGTCTGTTTACTGACTGCCCCCAAAATGCCAAATGTCTGAAAGTTTCAAGTTCCAGCCTGTTTGTCTGGCTTCTATGCGATTTCAGGCTGTTTGGGTACAAATGGAAACAAATTGGTTTTCCAATGGCTTTTGAGGAAGAACTAATCACTGGATTTGCTAAAGTTTGTCAGGTTTATTGTGATAAAATCTTTGAAAGTTTTGTTATATTCATAGTTTTGTTAGAGGCACTTATCAACTAAACATTGACAACTAATTATTGACAATCTGTGTATTCTGCTTTACTTCTGTTTGTGAAATATTCCTTATTACCTTTGAAGGAAGGGAATATCACAAAGTGTCTATTAAGTTCCTTGTTTTCTGTGCAACTGATGGTGAAACGACAGTGCTTGTTGCTCCATGTCATTCTTATAATGTGATATGAACTACTTATGATAAATCCACACGTAAATGGTACATAAAAACAAAACAAACTGTGATGGGTCGCTTTATATATATATATATATATATATATATATATATATATATATATATATATATATATATATATATATATATATATATATATATATATATTGGACTCTTCCGGGTGTTTCTTCTCTAGAATAAGCTACAATGTGGAGCAAACATGAAAAAACTGGCTACTTCACTCAGTTGTATTATTGAAAAATATCATATTCTACAGCATAAATTACCAAACCAAATTGACTGAATGTATGTGCCTCAGTTAAAAAACATACATAACAACATAACATGTTGTCTTGACTTGAAAATATAACTGTCTAGAAAATGGTAGTCATAGTCATTTAGAGCAAATGTTTTTTTAATTAGCTTGTTGAAAATGTGTTAAATGATGACCTCACTACAGCTTGTGTCAAATCACAATAGCAAGCAACATTAAATCCATCATCAGAAAAAGTTTCACTTTATCTTCCCTCATAAAGTGTTTTAGCAAGTCATTGATCAAATAAATGTACATAACCCTAAAAGTTGAAATGACAATGTTTGATCAGGCCAACAAATTCATTGGAACATTTTAAATGATCTTTTAAATGATCAATTACTGAAAGTTCTGTTGAATAATATTTTACCGCACTGATGATGTGATGATGGTGATGATGACGCATTGTGCTGTTTTAAAATAGGCATGGACCAAAACCAGTAAATAAAAGACAGGAGACTAAATAAAACAATTGCTTTTAGGAGCTTTTGAATTGAACCAACAACATTTCCGTTACAAGGCCAGATCTACACCTCAAGTGGTTTTTGGTCTATTTACTTCATATCTATTTTTTCTATGACGCTAAGCAAGGCGGAAAAATTATAGGCCTGTGCACATGTTCTCTCAACTGCTTTTGACCAATGAAATGTATTCACCACATGCATAACTTACATACAAACCTGATAGTACTGATCTTTCCATTCTCACACAAAAGATTATATAATAAAATATCACAGGTCATGCTATATTGTCAGGACAGTCACGGCTAAAGAGGTGTTGTTACGCACAAGTGCTTTATTGCTTTTTTCACATTCATTCATTTTTATGTTATATTGCTAAGCAAATTCATCAAGTGACATATTTCCAATGGACAGCCTGATTAATGTCGAATGAATGCAGAAAACATAACTATATGGGAGTCGCACAGTGATATGGCTGAAGAGGTGTTTTGGATCAACAACTGGAACCATCCATTTTATAATTAGTTTTAAACTTTGGTTATTTCTGTATTGTCATATCTATTTTTCTTTTTCACTCTCATTGAAGAAGTCCAGTCAAAATGGTGATCAAAGGTGTTTCAAATGTGCTTAAAGCTTTTACAATTAGAGTCAAGTGCTTTTGTGAAAGAAGCAAAAAAAATAGACAGCTGCACATGTTTTAGCAGTGGTCCACAAATGTTTTCTAAGGTACAGAGGGTCCTAGAATGCAGGAAGTGTGTGGGTATGAGGCTTGTCTTTTGACTCATCAGAGAGGCTGCTGTAATGCACACTACTGAGTTTAGTGTCTGAATTTAAAGGAAATATCAGTTCTGCCACTATCATTCAAAATAATTGTGCATATAAGTTTTCGGTGCATTTACACCATACAGCCCTGGCATAAAGGAATGCTAATTTGTGCCTTTATCAAAAATATAACAATAAATAATTATAATAAGAATAGTTTTTAAAAAGATGACATTGCCTGCTAAACACTCCTGGTGTGACGTGTTAAACTCCATTTTTAAACAGCATTTTTTTTTCATGATCTTATATTTGAGAAACATGGAATATATGTAATTTAAAAAATAATTTACACTATGGGACCATTTTAAAATGAACTAATAATGCCATTTAAAAGCATTTATTTTATATACATATATTCTATCTTTTGTATATATTTTTTATACATTTTAACAAGTTCTTGATGTTGGTGGAAAAAATATATAATGTAAGAAATATACAATTCTGAATATTATTTTGGATAATCCTTATGTTGTCTCAGAGTCGCTGCAATAATCTTAATTATCTTAAGCCGTTTCACGTTCTGATCATCACGTTGCTTACTTGAGCTCAGCGGTTCTCAGTGGTGTCCCACTCTCATGTAACCACTTCCCCTCGTTCATGCTTACAGACTCTCTCAGTTGATCAGAAGTGCTTGAAATGTTGAAGGGAGAGTGAGAGCTTCATTTCTACCTTCCGCGATCATGGGGGTCTTTCAAACCAGAATCCTGCATCTAAATATATGGGTCATCATTAATTTACTGACTTATGCAGGTATGTTGTAACATTGTTGTTGTGATTGATTGTTTGGTTTTGGTCCTGTGTGATGTCCTTGTGTGTGTTTGTGGTGACTAAGGACATGAGCAACAGCTGTGTCTTACAAGCTTATGGATGCATGTGTTCACACTTGTGTTTTACCTTCTGATGCAGTTGTTGTCTTTCATTAGATTATTCCAAATCAAATCAAGAGCTAAGGGCTCGGCAGCACAACAACAAAACAGTGTTTGTGGGGGAAACAGTTACACTTCACTGCAACAAAACCCCATTTGATGAAGATTTCACATGGAAAATGAACAGCTCTGTTATTTTTAGTTATGACTCTAACAATAACAGAACTATGAGAAACTTCAGCTCAGACCGGATTCACATCAACACAGCAGTTCCAAGAGAATTAAAAATACATCAAATACAAGCGTCTGATGCAGGAAACTACACATGTCTTCCATCAGCAATAGTATGGACATTAACAATAACAGGTTATTTCATGATTTCATTTGTTGTTTCTTCAAAAACAATTGTGTTTATTATAGAATAAATATAAGTATGTTTGTAACCAGTGACTAGTATCTAGAAGAGTGCTGGTCGTCGACTGATATCGTGTGTTTGACTCTTTTGGGTGCCAGAAAACAGACCAGCGTCACTCAAACAAATGCCGCTCTACATCATCATCTCATGTTCTGGAGTTATAATGGTCTTTCTGATAATCACTATCAGCATCTGCCTTCACAGGTGAGAGACATTAACACACTATAAACTAATGAGATCGTTTATTGATTTTAGATTTCATGTATCATGAAGTGACAGTGACCTTTTCATAAATATTAGTAAATATTTGACACACCAGTATCCATATTTATTTCACTTGCTTTAATGCATTATCTCTGCTAAATTTAGAGATAGAAAAGATGAGTAAAGATATCCAAATCACATCTATTTAGTATATAGTATTTGTTGTGGTAATATCAAACCTTTGTCAAATGTGAGAACAACACATGTGATACTGTAAGTTATGTTTACAGGAAATGGAAAAACAGCAAATATTTAAGTCACAGAGAAACAGGACAGGACTTTGTGAGTTTTTTCCCCCATCACTTAAATTGTGAATAAGTTGTAAATGGTAATTTCTTATCTATTAGTAATGATTTAATTTCTCATTTCACTTTAGTCACATGCACCAGCCAGAGGGAGGATACAGACTCAATACAGTCAGTACTTTGAGAGATACAACTCGGTGTATGGACAAGTATGATGTCTTTTTTTCTCTCTCTCTCTCTGAAAAGTTAAACATTTTACATCAGAACTAAGAAGCAATTGTAACCCAAGTCAATTAAACAAGTACAGAAAGGCAGGGCTGGACTTTTTGCACGCACTGCTGCTAGAGGTTGACACAGTGTAGCACAAGTATAAAACGTGTGTTACCATCTCTGAAAACAGCCTCAAGTGCTGCACTTCATCACCTAAACAGGCATGTGACTGACAAAGGACATTAATGTTCCGTACAGGACACCCAAAATACAAACCTTAACCAGAAATGGTTTAAGACACACATTTTTATTTTCATTTTTGTTTATATAGCCCAATATCACTAATCACAATCCAAACAACATCCATTGTTTTGGCTGAGCACTTAAATACAGCTTCATTTTCCTATGAATCATTATAAAGTTTTATAAAATATTACATTATTATGATACTGTGACGGTAGTTTCTTAATTTTTGTCAGGAAATCTAATTCACACTTCCACAGTTCTGTAGTAATACAAATAGTTAAAACATGATGTCAGTTTAATGTTACAGTGTATATATTGAAAAAAGTATATATTGAGGTTTCCGTAAATATTTGTTGTATGCCATGAAACAAAGACAGCTACTGTGGTTAAACCAAAATCATATTAATTTATAATATGAAAGAAATTTCCCAAAGAAATTTTAGACCACTTGAGATGGACTGATCCAGTGGTAGTATATGTGATAAATATAACAGTAGGCTAAATGGGGGGATTTTTTAATGTAAATAATTGTATTTTGTGTACATTGAACATTTCTAAATGTGAATTATTTTATTGTAAAGTATATTTTGGATGATTGTACATAATGTAAAACCATGATTTAAAAAATAAATAAAATAAGCCTTTCTGTCAGAAAATGCATTGGTGAAATAAATGCAGTCTACAGCACTACAACCAAAATGTTAGTGATGGGTCCGAGTCCACCTTTTTGAGTCCGAGTTGAGTCCAAGTCCTTAAAGTGCTTATGCTGGTCTGCGACGCGCCAGGCATTACGTCATCACGTTGGAAACGTCACGTCATCTATCTAAGTTATTTGTCTTTGTACTCCAGTTCAAAAAGGCAGAGAAAATTCCATCTCATTTTCTCCTAGAACTTCAAAATCATCCAAAATCTTTCTTTTACTTTATTATTATTAATTTTTTTTTATATCTTCCGTGACGTTTCCAACATGATGACGTAATGCCTGGCACGTCGCAGACCAGCACAAGACGAACAATTCACGAGTTCACACTTACAAATAAGTCAGATAGAATAAATGCATATTTGGCGTGCTGTCCGAGGAGAGGGCTCCGGGCTCGGTATGCAGCCCGAACCCATAGTGCTCCCCCCGTTCCTGACCGTGGAAGAATGAGCCAGGAGTGAGGAGTCGGGGTGGTGGAGGGATGCTGAAACTGTCAAGGAATGTTAGGTGAGTTGACAGTGGATATTTATATATGCTTCCTCTCGTGCTGATAGGGTAGACATGTAATAGTTTGGTGACGAGTTGATTGGAATGATTTATTTGAACGTGCTCCTCCCGAACCTTGTTTATAAAACATAATTTCACGAGTTCACACTTACAAATAAGTCAGATAGAATAAATGCATATTTGGCGTGCTGTCCGAGGAGAGGGCTCCGGGCTCGGTATACGGCCCGAACCCATAGTGCTCCCAGAAAAAGCTGTGAAATAAAATGCAGGGCAGCCGCCAGAATTATGCTGATGACCCCCCAAAAACTTGTGAAATGTAAAGCTTAAGATATCAGCTGCGGGAAGAGGTGGTTGCTGGGAGGTTTCTTTAATGTAGGACGGGAGTTGGTTGATTTGGAGTTGGATGGGTGTGCCTCTTGGGTGGAAGGTTGTAAATGGTGCAGGGACGGAGGAGGATGGTATGGCTGATACGGTGGAAATAAGGAGGATGGAAAAGGAGAAGACACCGCTGCGGCAGTGGATCGGACTTCTTTGGTAAACGGAACTCCTGCGGGAGAGGAGTGCACGACACTGCTGCGGCAGTGGACCAGACTTGCTTATATTAATGGAGCTCCTGCGGGAGCGGAGTAGATGACACTGCTGCGGCAGTGAAGCAAGTTGGATGGAGTAACAGAGCTCCTGCGGGAGCGGAGTGCACGACACTGCTGCGGCAGTGGACCAGACTTGCTTTAGGTTAATGGAGCTCCTGCGGGAGCGGAGTAGATGGCACTGCTGCGGCAGTGGAGCAAGCTGGATGGAGTAACAGAGCTCCTGTGGGAGCGGAGTGCACGACACTGCTGCGGCAGTGGACCAGACTTGCTTTAGGTTAATGGAGCTCCTGCGGGAGCGGAGTAGATGGCACTGCTGCGCAGTGGGACAGCTGGATGAGAACGGACTCCTGCGGGAGCGGAGTGATGACACTGCTGCGGCAGTGGACCAACTGCTTAGGTTAATGGAGCTTCCCTGCGGGAGCGGAGTATATGGCACAGCTGCGGCAGTGGAGCAAGCTGGGATGGAGTATCAGAGCTCCTGCGGGAGCGGAGTGCACGACACTGCTGCGGCAGTGGATTCAGACTTGCTAATGGAGCTCCTAATGGACTTGTTAATTGGGAGCTCCTGCCGGGAGCGGCAGTAGGACTGGCACTGCAGCTGCAGTGTGAGCAAGCTGGATGAATAACAGAGCCTCCTGCTGGAGCGGAGTGCACGACACTGCTGCGGCATGTGGATCCAGCTACTTGCTTGAGATAATGGGGCTCCTGCTGTGGAGCGTAGTAGATGACACTGCTGCGGCAGTGGATCAGACTTTGGTCGAGTTAATGGAGTCCCTGCGGGGCGGAGTAGAGGGCGCTGCTGCAACGATAGATGGACTTGCCTTTGGCTTGCTTCCTGGGATCCTATGGTGGATTGAGAGGAAGTTAGCTGAGTAGGGATCGTTGGGCTTCTTTGGTATGGAGGTGGTTAGAACGGATGTAACTCTTAAAGGCCTCCGACGACCAGCGGCCGAGCTCTTGGATTTGCTGCTGGGGAAGGCCTTTTTGGGCAGCTGTGGTTGCTGCACCTATGCGGAATGAATGGCTGGAAAAATTATTTGCTGGGATGTTTGATTGGAGTAAGATGGATCTGAGATGTTTTTGGAACCAGAAACGTGTAACGGGGCGATTGAAATCGTCGGTGAAGAGTGGGTCGGAAGGGGACTTGGTCTGAGAGTTTCTGAATTGTGAGTACGCGAAGAGAGTTTGGTATGGTTGGATTGGTTATTGGAGATTGAAGATGTATATGAAGTGGCCTTTTTTCATTTGGTCTGACTTGCTTTGTTTGATGAAGTAAGAAATGGTTTCGTTGTCTAATACTGAAAGATCTGAGATTGTGGGATGGACTTTAGGGTTGAAGTTGGAGGTGATGGTGAGTTCTGAGCATCTGAGGAAACAGAAGAAAGCCATTATGAACATGGCATCCAGTGTGCGGGCGGTGTTGGTGGAGTGGTAGCCTCGGCGGAGGGTAGAGATGCATTTGGTGAGTATGTCCAAGGTTATTGGTTGTCTGGCATCTGGACGGGTTGGTTGGGTTTTTTGGATGCCTTTGATAAGCATTGATGTCTGGGAATTTGCTATGTCTGCGGAGGGTGAACCAAAAAGGAGTTTGTGGAAGAATTGGATTCCGCTTAGATAGCCCTTGATGGAGCGGGCTTTGAGGTTCTTGGTGCTGTCCAGATAGGATATAAATGAAGTGATGTTGAGCAGAGAAAAACTGGGAAAAGGCTGGTTGAATGTGAAGTGGAAAGACTTAAAACACTTCCATGCGGTTAGGTAGGATTGGAGGGTGCTGGGTGAAACGGCTTGCAGAATGGAGTTAAGAGAGGCATCTAGAAGTGGTTTCAATGGATGGTTTATGGGAATATTAACTCTGAATAGTGAGGTACTGGGGTTGGGCATGGGTCCGCCTCTGGTGCCAACAGCCTGAATTTCTGGAAAGCAAAACGAGAGAGTCAGCTATTTGATTTTTGGACCCAGGAACATGTTTTGCAGTTAAGATGAACTTGTCGCAAGCTGCGATCCAAATGAGGCGTCTTAGGAGAGGCATTAAAGCGGGGGAATTTGAGCGGCCTTTGTTGATGCAATGCACGGTTGCTTCATTATCACAGTGTACCATGATGCTGTTAGTCGACCATTCTTTGCCCCACAAAAAGGCTGCTACCACTAAAGGATACAACTCGAACAATGCTGAGGATGTTAGTGATTGTGGTAAATCTAACAACTGGGCTGGCCATGTAGACGCGAACCAACGACCTTGGTAGAAACCTCCGAAACCAACGGAAAGAGCTGCATCTGTGAACAGTTGGATATCCGCAGGGAGAGAAATCAGATTATTATAGAAAAAAGACAGGCCGTTCCATTGTTTAAGGAATGTTATCCATAAACTGAGCTCGTTGCTACATGAAGTAGTTAGGGAGATTTGGTCCTCTAGCTCGTGAACTGATGATACAAGGAAGAGGAGATGTGAGATGAAAGGGCGACCTTGTGGGATAATGCGCATCGCAAAGTTTAAATGGCCGAGCAGAGATAGAAGCTCTCGTTTAGAGCAATTTGGATTTCCTAGAAGGGTGTATGCGACCAGAATAATCCTGTCGATTTTTTTCCTTGGGTAGTGAGGCCTGGAAGTTGATTGTGTCCAATTTAATGCCCAGGAATTCGATGGATATGGCTGGACCCATGGTTTTTTCTTGGGCGATTGGAATCCCGAGCTCGCTGCAGACTTTTTGGACTGTGAGGAGATGTGCGGCTGGGATGGATTCAGGCGGAGAGATGATCAGGAAATCATCTAGCAAGTGGATTAGGTAGGGTTTTGAGTAGTTATTGGAAAGAATCCAACAAATAGCCTCTGATAGCATGTCGAACATTTTGGGGCTACTTTTGCAGCAGAAAGTTAAACGGACAGAAAAATAAAATTTCCCTTGTCATCGTACGCCGAAAAAATGCCACAAATCCGGGTGGATGGGCATCACTTTAAAGGCAGAGGTGATGTCAACTTTAGCAAGCCAAGCGCTGTAACCTGCGTCTTTAATCAATGTTATGGCTTGATCAATGGTGTGGTAATGAAGAGAAAATTGTTCGAGCGAGATGATGCTGTTAATGCTTGGAAACGGAGAATTATGGGGGGCTGAAAGATCGATTATAAGGCGTTTTTTACCTGAAAATTTTCTGGTGGCCACTCCAATTGGGCTGATACGGAAATATTCAAAACGAGGAATGTCAAAAGGACCAATCATAAGGCCCGATTTGATTTCTTTTTTAATCAGGGTGTCGACTGTGTCAGGTTCGGCGAAAGCAGATTGGAGATTATCACATATGATACTCTGTGTGGGGAGGCTTTCGACGCCAGGATTAAAGCCATGCTTGAGACCAGACAGTAAATAGTCCTTAAAATCTGTGTTAGGGTGGTGGGATAATTCAGAAGACAGACGGGAAAAATTCACAGGAGTCGATAAGTAGTTTTTTGAATCTTTATTTACAGACCTTTTGACAGGGCATATAGTGCGCGCGTGCGCGCCGCCACAGTAGCTGCAAATATGTAAAAAACGGCAGCGTTGCCTTAGGCAACGCCCCGCATTGAAATTATTGCAGGCTTGGTTGTTGGATGGGAATGAGATTTTTCTTCTTTGGAAATCCGTAGCTGAGTCGTTGGGATTAAAGTTTGCTGGTCGCGGATTGGTGATTGGTTGACGGTTGATTTTCCAGCTGATGAATCTGGGCGGGGAGAATTTTCGGGGTTAATCGAAGGACAAGCTGTGGTGGAATGAGAGACAGATCTGCAAACTGCGCAGGATATGTTGCGGCAGCCTAAGAACACTCTGTTGTGTAGCTCTGTGTCAAGGGCTCCCCAGTAAGGGCACTGGTTCCACTGAGCTACACGGACGGCGCATTTTGCTGAGAACAATTTGTGGTAAGTGTAAAAATGTGTTCCTCCATATGACAACGCGAGCTCTGCAATTATCGTGAGATAGTCGTTGAGTTCTCGTCTTCTGTGGGGGAGTGCGGCGCAAATGATTTCGCTATACTGGCTGAAAGCAATTGCGAATTCGGAAAATGACAGGATGCGGGATGAATTGTGAAATGGGTTTTTCAAGGTGACTGCAAAATCGCCGCAATCGATTTGCCTATTTGAAACAGAGGAAGGGAGGATAGGTAGAAGAGAGGATAAATCGATATCCACACCTGTGAGTATCTGGGCTCTGATGTTGTTGGTCACAGGGGGCGGTTCCATAGCTGTAGCGTTCGGCGGGATGGGCATCGGCGTTGCGGAAAATAGGGTGAAAGAAGAATGGTTTTGGGGAAAAGTATTAGGAGGGAAAAGCCCTGGGACCGAAGCCGTTTGTGGAGGCAACCTCACACTTGGGCCGGTCCCTAAAGCTTGGGGGGGAGCTGGAAAAGTTGGGAAAGAAGAGAGCTGGGGAGGTAGAAAGTGTGTGTGGGCCTGCGGCTCTAGCTGAGGCAACCTCGCGCTAGAGACTGACGGTGGGACTGCAGGCCAGGGACAGGAAAAAGGGTTGGAAAAAGTGAGCGGAGGATGGTGGGGTGGTTGGGCTTGAAGCGTTGGCATACTCACGTTTAAAGAGCGGCCTGTTTCGCAGGAAACTGGCAAAGTGGCGTGAGGTGCGGTGCTGGAAAACGCCACGGTCTGTAGCTCAGCAGAGCGGAGAGAGTAGTGGGCCCTGGCGGCGGCGGAATCTGGGGCGCGGCCCAGGCTAGCTGAAGGCCTGCTGTGGCCTGGCGCCCGCGTAGAACTGGGCCCTGCGGCGTCGGGAGGAGTTTCCTGAAAACGTGAGTTTGATGTTTTGTTACTTGTCTTTTTTGCTGTTTTTGAAGGTGGAGTGGATTTCGGAGAAGGGAAAGCTGCCTGGAGAGAAGCATACAAGTTGTACAGTTGTGATTTGTTCATCCTCCTAGAAAAATGAACGTCAGCACTGATTAGCGCTTGTCTCAGCCCCAGCACTGTCCATTTCTCGATTGCCGGAATATTGTGTTGTGCTGAGGTGTAGGAGGAAGCTGGAGATGGTGGAGGGTTTGAGGTGAGGGCAAACCACGTCGCCTCGGGGTACGAGAGGCGGCTCGGCTAGGCCGGCGGCCGCGCCGTGAAGCTGGAGGTTAGGGAGCGGTATCCTGTTGAGCATGGGAGCTCGTAGCGGTGATAGGGAGCTGAGATAGAGCCTGGCCGATGAAGGAATCGTCATCGGAAGGGTAGAGTTCGATCTCTGACATTGTGGCAAAAGGGCGGGACCAAATGCTGAAACTGTCAAGGAATGTTAGGTGAGTTGACAGTGGATATTTATATATGCTTCCTCTCGTGCTGATAGGGTAGACATGTAATAGTTTGGTGACGAGTTGATTGGAATGATTTATTTGAACGTGCTCCTCCCGAACCTTGTTTATAAAACATCATTTGTGGAAAAGTATACAAATGTTTGTTTGTTTTTTTAGAAAATGAACGATCGTTTCGCTAGATAAGACCCTATTCCTCAGCTGCGATCGTGCACAGCCCTTTGAAGCACTTTAAAGCCCTTTGAAACTGCATTGATTCGGACTTCGAAACGTTGGTTGCCATTGAAGTCCATTATTCGAAGAAAAATCCAGAAATGTTTTCCTTAAACTTAATTTCTCTTCCACTGAGGAAAGTAAGTTATGGATATCTTGGATGGCATTGGGGTGGGTAAATTAAATTTTCATTTTGAGGTGAACTAATCCTTTAACAATCGAGTCAAAACAGAGCAAGGCGAGCATTTGTGCTTATAAAACTTAAACTTTTTTATTTATTTTTTAAATGACCGATCGTTTCGCTAGATAAGACCCTTATTCATCATCTGGTATCGTTTAAAGCCCTTTGAAGCTGCACTGAACCTCTTATTTGGACCTTGAACCGTTTGGGTCCCATTGAAGTCCATTATATGGAGAAAAATCCTGGAATGTTTTCATCAAAAACCTTAATTTCTTTTCGACTAAAGAAAGAAAGACATGGACATCTTGGATGACATGGGGGTGAGTAAATTATCTGCAAAAGTTTTTTTTTTAAAGTGAACTAATCCTTTAAAGGTGCAGTGTGTGATTTTTAGCGACATCTAGCGGTTCGGTTGCGAGTTGCACTAATGGCTCCGCCCACTGCTCACCCCTCTCTTTCGAAGAAGATACTGTGGCTAAAACGGGACAAACATATCGTCGACTGAGACAGCAGAGAATAGCCAGAGTAAGCCGAGAGTGTGTAACATTGTCACTGTTTCTGTACCACAGTCCATTATAAACCACATCATGGATAAAGTTTACAAAGCCATAGTCAGGTGAGGGTCTTAATATATAATATAATAATAGTAATCAGCTGATTGTCTCACAAACGTAACCAGCACATTTCTCCCCACATAGCAAACCCATAATACAGCGAGGGAGAAGAACCACGTGAAACTATGCAACTATATTTTTTTCTAACAGGGTAGTAAAAGTTTACCTGGCTAATATGAGCTTACTGTGGCTGAGCTGGTTAAAGTGTAAAGCCCTGTTTAAACTTGACGAGTTCGCATGAGCCCAAAGGTGCGCGCGGCAAAAATGACATGATTGTAACTGCGCGCGCCTCCTAATCCCTTAGACACCATTTACTACATACAATAGGCTTTTTTTCTCTGATTTTGAAAACTCTTGGCGAACCAGTTAAAATGCTTCCAAGATCGACTTGTCGCGATCGACGGGTTGGTGATTCCTGTAACATACTGTTTTACGGTCAATAAAAAGAGTACTCGGCTGTCTCACGAATGCAACCAGCACATTTATCCCCACATAGCAAAGCCATAACACAGCGAGGGAGAATAACTAAGTTACATGAAACAATCCAACTACATATTTTACTTACACCACTGACAAGGGAAAGTCACTACTCACGGTGTCTATCTGGCTTCTAGCTTTCTGCGGCTTCTCTTTCAAGGTAGTAACGAAACGCGCTCTGTAGCGCTGTGTTCGCTGTCGGCTACGGTAGAAACATGACGTCACAATATGGCAACCTTCATTGAAGGGGATTCCCGCGCCTATGTAGATATAAATGACTCATTCTAAGGTAATAAGTCAGGTCATACCTGTCAATCTAATTCTGGCAAAAGGTCTCAACACTGAGCTCTTAAATTAATATTTTAAACATTACAAAATGATTGCAATGTATAGTCACAGTCATACGTTTATTGTTCAGAATCTGCAAGGAAATGCTAATGCAACACGATGCATTAAAAGCCAGGTATTTTGTCTTGTGGACTAGGCTATTAAACATCTGTTATGTGAAAAAGCTTTTTCAGTGGTACTAAATAGAAACATTTTTTTTATGATCCTCTTTATTAATAAATAAATAAAAATTACATTTAGGAGATTCTGAAAGGTGTATGTAAACTTATGACTAAAGTGTAAATGAAACAAAAATCAATGTTATGGGAATCATGTTCTCATGTAGCTACGGTTACTATGCCAATCATTGCTTTAGAGGGAATGCATTGACATCACTTTCCCGCCGGTACACGCCCCCTCTGCCGGACTGAGTGGCAAAAGAGCCACTGTGTGACTGGATTTAAAAGGGGAAACTGTGAAAATGCAAGTAAAATGAACGATTATCAATTTAAACTAAAGTTTGGACTCAATATAGTGTTCCTTACAACTTTCTAAAGATCCAGTGATCCATGGATATTGACATGCAGCCAGGAATCGGGTTGCCTGACATTTATGTGTGCCTGATTTCGACGCCGAGGAAATACATAGGCCTAAAGCAAATTTGCCTGTGAACGCTTTATATAAATACAAAATAGGAAGGTCTAAAATCTGGGTGATCACATATCAGTGTTATGATAAATATTTAATTGATGAGCTGTTAATACAATTTATAACAATACAATATATAGGGTATGATTTTACACCTAAAGTCAGCATAATGACAAAAAATTATAACTGCAAATCCACCTGTCCAGTCCAGTTCTCCAGTTGTTTCTGTAAATTGCAGCGATCCATTTGCTCCTCTGGTCTGTAGCTTTCGTCATTCTGTAAAAATATACCTCAGATTTCTTGTCAAATCTAGTTGTACAGTCAATCGCAAAGCTCTATACCTTTCCCGCTTTATATGTGTTTTGTTGGTTTTTCGCGGCATTCACGCTGAAAACAAATGCTGCCGCTCAGTCTTTTTGCCACTCACTGCGCGTAACTGCAGGCACACCGGCCGACGGCCGACGTCATGCGAATACCCTCTATTTCATGACTCGCAGGACTAAAATTTAGCGGATTCACTCCCACATTTAAATGCATGTATCACTCTTTATAATTTACTGTGTGAACATAACCACTGGTCCTCTAGAAGCACGAAAAACAAAACTATTATTTAGATTGTCAATGGCGCTCCCTTTAAGCAGAGACTATTTATATAGAGACATGCCACTTTCTCAATCCTCAATACAACTATATAGGGAAAACCCGTAACGCCAAAGATGGCGGTTGAATGCACATGTCCCCCTGGACATGTTTCCCACTGGAAAGCAAATCGTCTGCTTTTAACAGTCAAGCCGTGAAACATTTAAGCCTATCGTCTGGTTCCACTGATGCATGGGCACAGTTGAGGTTTGCGACAGTGGAAAATACTTTACTGTTTGAAAAGGCGGCAGATTTGATATGCAGTGTATGTGTGCGTAGTGTAAATATCAGACATCCCAAGTGTCTACCGCATATTGATAGCGGCTCCCTGATGCCCGCAAATTATTTCAAATCTCCTAGAATCTAGAGCGAGCGAGAGCACACACATACTGTGTTTCAAACCGTGCCGCGCGCGCACGTCAGAGAGGGAGAGAACCCGTAGTAAAGTATAACCTGTGGGGAAAAAGGTGTTTTAAACCTTATTTTGGGGCAAAGTCATCAAACTTTTTCAGCGATTTTCATCATATTTTACTGCTGTTTTTTATACATGCAGTTTTTATGTCCCGGTGACCAGTGAAAGTGCAGTTCTGACTCTCTGCCCATTCATTTAGATAGGAGCCTGGTCTTGTTAGTCCGAAATAGCTACCCGGAGGCATTGCCAAGATGGCGGCCGAGTGGCATGACTTGCCTAAAAGGACTTTGCTTTAAGCCATCAATACTTACAGCATTCTGCACTCTCCCTAAAAGTTGTCCGCACTGCACAGTGAATCTCTCATTTATATCACGTCTAGACTTTGTTGATTATGAGGGGATTTGCGAAAGGATAAAGCTTGTGCTGATTCTGAACACTTTGAGCGAATTCTCCGCATCTTGACTCTAAAACGCCTCTGATTTGCCACTTGGTGTTCATGCGCTTAATATTGTTATGTCTAGTCCTGGTAATCATGAAGACAAGAAAGTTTCTTACTACTTCAAGGTTTATTCAAACCCACAAACAATACAACAGCGCCAGGCGGTTACATGATTAGGCAGCAGGTGCAACAACTTCCATTCTTACTCTACACCTTTTATAGGTAACCACATGTGGACTTCAGCGCCATCTCCTGACAAGTACATAAACCCAACATTCCCCCTTTACTCAACTGTAAATTCCACCCAAAATACATTGGTGCAATAGGCAAAACCTATACAATATTTACATCCAATTCAAGTTGTTTAACAATATATTCTACATTCTGTAACCAAACATATTAGAACTAGAATTAAAGGACTAGTTCACTTTTTAAAAAAAAAAATTGCTGATAATTTACTCACCCCCCATGTCATCCAAGATGTCCATGTCTTTCTTTCTTCAGTCGAAAAGAAATCAAGGTTTTTGATGAAAACATTCCAGGTTTTTTCTCCATATAATGAACTTCAATGGACCCCAAACAGTTCAAAATGAACAAATGCATGTTTTCATCTTCTTCACTTTCTGACTCACAGCAGGATCCTTACAAGTAATAGGAAGAGGGAGAACATTAAGATGAGTACGCAATTTTCTGCCACAGAGTAACTCAGAAGGAGACCGGTAAGTTTGAATAAACTCGGTTACTGTTGATTTCCATGGCTTTCAAGACAGAATAGCAGATTGAATAGAACTCTCCAGTACTCGATGGAATCGCTCAATAGCTCCATTTGCAGCTGGATGATACACTGACGTATGTATATGTTGAATGTCTCGATCTTTCATTATGCACCAAACTCCACTGACTTGAACTGACATCCATTGTCAGATACAATGTAATGAGGATTTCCAAATCTGCTGAAAACTTGTCTTAAGAAGTTGATCACATTTTTACTTGTGATTGAAGAAGTGAATGTTACTTCTGGCCATTTACTATGATAGTCAATCAATGTCATAATGTACCAACAATCCAAGGTAGCGGTTTCAAATGGGCCAACAACCCCTTTTTCCCATGGCATAGATGGAAAAGGTACAGGTTGGAAAGGTGCAGCACAAACAGTTGTAACCTTCTCAGAAGACAAGCAAACTTCACAATTCTTGATCTGTTCCTTAACCAAGCAGTCAATACCAGGCCACCAATAAAGTTCACGAATGCACTATTTCGTACGCTCTATTCCTTGATGACCTTCATCGGCCAGATTCACCAAAACATGTCGCAATGCAACAGGAACAACCAGACGTGACCTCTAAACACATAGTCATTTTGCACAGCAAGTTCATGACGTACTTGAAAATATGGACGTAGAGCAACATCCACAGCAGCTGATGAAGAAGGCTATCCACGAACAATCTGAGCACGTAATGCAGTCATTTCTGAGCATGACGCAGAGGCAAAAGCAGTTGGAGACACAGCAGACATTTCAGAAGACAAAAATGCAACAAACTCCGGCTCAGTATTGGATAAATCCTCATCAGAAGCAGGCAAGGGTAGGCGTGAAAGATAATCAGCAACCTGGTTTTAAGAGCCAGGATAATTCACCTCATAATCACAACACTAAGAGTCGCTTTGCCCAACGTGCGATCCTCATTCCAGCGCGATCTGTGCCTTTATAGGAGAGGAGCACTGTCAAGGCCTGATGATCCGTACGTAGAAGAAATGTTCGACCCCAGAGGTAAGTTTTCCATTTTTCAACAGCCCAGACACATGCTAAAGCTTCCTTTTCAGTCGTTGAATATTTGCGTTCCGCAGAAGACAATGTTCTTGAAGCAAATGCAACAATGTGCATGTGTTGTTTTCATGAATTTGAGAGAATACAGCACCTAGTCCATAATCTGATGCATCCGTTGAAATGACAGTGGCCAAGTTAGGGTCAAGCAATGCTAAAGCAGGGCTTTGAAGCAACAACTCCTTTACAGTACTGAAACTCTTCTGAGCCTCATCTGACCAGCTGAACTCAGAACCTTGTCTTATGCAAGCACGCAATGGTTCTACTACTGTAGCGAAATTTGGAATTAATTCATTGTACCATGACAACAATCCAAGAAGGGAACGGAGCTGATGTGTTCTTTAGGAACAGGAGCATGAAGCATTGCACTAAAATGATCCTCATCTGGGTAAATACCCTGTGCAGATACAGTATGACCAAGGAAGCGCAAACTGCTTTTATTAAAGTGACATTTTGAATCATTCAACTGTAAGCCTGCATTGGTTATTCAGCGCATACACAATTTAAGCATGTGGTCATGGTCAATTTTTGTGTGTCCCCAGACAATGACATCATCCAGATAATTGGCTACGTTTGGCAATCCTTGTAGTACAGTTGCTAGCATTTTCTGAAACGCAGATGGAGCTGAAGCTAAAGCAAGGCCATAAGGTACTCGACAGAATCTGAATAGTATGGAAGCAGAATAGTCTCAATTATAATTCACGCAAAAAACATCATTCACACATGCGTAGACAATTTCACATGCATGAAACCTAATTCATGTACACACAAAAAAAAATTCACGTGTGTGAAAAAAATGTATATTCACAAAAAGCAATTTGCATGCGCAAAATAAAATTATATATTCATAAAATACATTTCACAAATGCAAAACACAATTCGTAGATATACAACTGTGCACAAAAACCTTTGAATGTTTAAAATGTACGAGTATCGCCTTGGATGTGTGTGTGTGTGTGTGTGTGTGTGTGTGTGTGTGTGTGTGTGTGTGTGTGTGTGTGTGTGTGTGTGTGTGTGTGTGTGTGTGTGTGTGTGTGTGTGTGTGTGTGTGTGTGTGCGTGTGTGTGTGTGTGTGTGTGTGTGTCAAGTCAAGTGTATTTATATAGCACTTTTCACAATATAAATTGCATCAAAGCAGCTTCACAATATCAATCAAATAACAAAGCAATGTTCGTTTCTTAGTGAAAAAACATCCACGTTTGGTAGGGCTGATCAATGGTATTAATGCTTGGTTAATTAATTTGAATATCCCCAACTGAGCAAGCCAAAGGCAACAGTGGCAAGGAACCGAAAAACTCCATCAAGGGACCTACTGGTGTCCTAAAACTCCATCAGGTGACCTAATGGAGAGAAAAAAAAAACCTTGGGAGAACCCAGGCTCAGTCGGGGGCCAGTTCTCCTCTGGCGTTTATGAACTAGAGGCTGGATATACAGTAACTGTAATTTGATACAGAATTTTATTTTATTTTATCACTTAGGGGTGGGTACGCGAACCGGAATCACAACGTTTTATCTGTAGAGTGGGAAAGGGATCCTCCATAGGGAGCGGCTAGTTGGCACTTCAGCACTGCGTTGTCATCGGGTCCAGGCAAAGCTCCTAGTCAGATCTGGATACGGCCTGGATCCGGTAGGCTGCGGGAAAACCTCGGGATAAACAAAGACACTAAAATTAGCGTAGATGCCATTCTTCTTATGATGATGTAACGAGTACATCAGGATTTAAGGGAAGTGTTCCCAGTTCCGGCTGACCTAATCTATGCAGCCTAACATTGAATTAGAAGTCTATAATATATTATGTGTATGCTAGGTCAAAGAGATGTGTTTTTAGTCTAGCTTTGAACTGACAGAGTGTGTCTGCTTCCCAGACAATGGTAGGAAGACTGTTCCAAAGTTTTGGTGCTAAATAGGAAAAGGATCTACCGCCAGCAGTCGATTTTGATATTCTAGGTATTATCAACTGGCCCGAATTTTGAGATCGCAATAGACGTGAAGGACTATAATGCGTTAAGAGCTCGCTCAAGTACTGCGGAGCTAAACCATTTAGTGCTTTGTAAGTAATCAACAATATTTTAAAATTTATACGATGTTTAATAGGCAGCCAATGCAGTGTTGACAGAACCGGGCTAATATGGTAATATTTCCTGGTACTAGTAAGAACTCGAGCTGCAGCGTTTTGGACCAACTGTAGTTTATTTATTAAGCGTGCAGGGCAACCACCCAGTAGAGCATTACAATAATCTTGTCTTGATGTCATGAAAGCATGAACTAATTGTTCCGCATTTGTTAATGAGAGCATATGTCGTAATTTAGATATATTTTTAAGATGGAAAAATGCGGTTTTACAGATACTAGACACGTGACTTTCAAATGAAAGATTGCTATCAAAGAGCACACCCAGGTTCCTAACCGACGACGAAGACTTAACAGAGCACCCATCAAGTGTTAGACAGTATTCTAGGTTATTACGTGTGGAAGTTTTTTGTCTAATAATTAGAATCTGTTTTTTCAGAGTTTAGTAGTAGGAAATTACTAGTCATCCAATTTTTTAAATCAGCTATGCATTCCGTTAATTTTGTGAATTGGTAAGTGTGTGTGTGTGTGTGTGTGTGTGTGTGTGTGTGTGTGTGTGTGTGTGTGTGTGTGTGTGTGTTTGAGACTTTCCTGGCAGCACTCTCCTCCTACACATGATTTTTTTTTTCCCCAAACCACTTCAGCAGAAATCAGAGCAGTCGTACTCTTCAGCCAATCAGATTTAAGCTTATCAATCGACCAAACAGTATCACGTGATACAGGAATGATGCTTGTTTTGTTATGTTTTAGCAGCTGCAGGTACAGACAGCTCTCACAGCTACAACTATCACGCTAATGATTGCAAAACAATAATCTGGTGTCAATATCCATCGAGATTGTTCTTTAAATAGTGAATACACCTATTTTAATGAGCACCCATTGTTTATTTGTGTATGTTGTTAAATTATTAAACACCTGTTGTTTCCCTGCATTTATCAGGATTACTCACCTTTGGCATGACATCTGGATAGCAGTCACAAACATTCTTAACACAAACTTAATTCATGTTGTTCCTTTATTCTCTTTTATAGCCTACTTTATTTTTTTGTATTAATGTCTTGGTAACACTTTACAATAACGTTTCATTAGTTAACATGAAGTAATCATGAACTACATGTACACAGCGTTTATTTTTTTTGTTAATTTGAATTTACTATTACTTCATTAAAATCTTGTTAACATTAGTCAATGCACTTTGAACTAATAATGAACAACTGTATTTTTAACTAACGTTGACAAAGATTAACAAACACAGCAACAAATATATTGCTCATGGTTAGTTACATTGACTGTTAACTTATGAACCTTATTGTAAAAGTGGTACCAATATATTCAACATTCATTTCCTTATGTTTTGTGCTGTATTGTCATCTCAAGGTTTTTAGTGTCACAGGACAATGTTGTGAACTATTAATTTTACTTTGCCTAGTAAAACAGGCAAATCTGATTTTATGCTGATCAGAAAAATGTATACTTATCATAGAGAGGCAATTAAGATCATGTAACTAAGATTACTCAGCAAACTCTATTCAAATACCATCACTTAATCTCCCAAATCCTCTGTCTGCACCTCTTGTACTATAGGTTTATATTATTTTTAACAACAGACCAAAATCTGATATGTCCTAACAGAGAGGTCTACTGATGACTGGACTGAACACAATTCATTTGTTAACTTTTCACTTGATGTATTGCACTTATTTACTTTAAAAGTAAAGAAGACTCTGACTGGATCTCACAACTCTGGAAGAGACGTATATTTCTCTGTACTGAATGCTGTGCTTCATGCTTAAGATTGTCAGTTCATGATCTTCATATATAACAGGAACATTAATCATGATCAAGTCATTTTATATATATTTTATTCCCAAATGATTTAGAAACTTTCAAATTAATAAAACATTTACATCACATGTAAATATGTCTTTGAATCTTTTTTATTCTGACAAGAACATTTAATAATGCATGCATAGCAACCTCTTGTTGAAACAACTGTCAAAATGGATGGCTTGCAACATAACTGTTTGGAAAGAATTACAGTAGGAATGGTAAGATCACAGTACTGGTTGTCTACAATTTTAAACATCATCCGTCTTGGAAATCTGAAACAATAAAACTACATTATATGGCAGCTTAAAACAAAACAGATGTCTTCTATGCACGTCATTAAATAGGCTACATTATCATCAGTTGAATGTGTGGTGGTGGAGGACATGAAAATCCATCAATACTAAAAAATAAATGTTTATGTTCACATGTGGACTAAACAGCAGTTCATAAACTATTGCTTCAACTAATCTCGAACTTATTTAACTTAAGTAAACACACAGAAATGAACCGATCAAACATACCTCTGCTTATGAACTGTAGTCGAAAGCTGATGACGTAACATGCAGGAAGGCCCGCCCTCACGTGATACTGATTGGACGATTGATAGCCTAAGCTTAAATCTGATTGGCTAAAGAGTACGACTGCTCTGTGTAGGAGGAGATAGTGATGGGCAGATCGAGGCTTCGTGAAGCAATAGGCTTGTTTGAGATGAGCAAAATCTGCGCAGAATCGATCACCGGTGATCAGCGCGAGATGCATGCCGGTTAGAAATGTGTCCGAGTGCGGTCCGCCTTGCTCTGATGTCATGCTGACGTGTGTCAAAAAACTCTCGCGACCGCAAGGCGCACGTGTCGGATTCTGCAGTCGCGCGCAGTTGCTCTCTACCGACTGCGCTGATCAAAAGCATGATGGGAAACGACTTGCTGACGGCACAGCTTAATGCTCATTGGTTTAAACAACCGTGATGTATTGTTCTCTTTTAAAATGTTTGATTTTAAAACTCTGATATCATGTTTTATGTGTATAAATTATGTGTGGATATCCCCAAAGCAACAAAAAACATATTCAAGCAACAAAACTTAAATTACATCCAGTTTATTAGTAACACCGTGCACGAGTGTGAATCCCGCGATATCCGCCTCTGATCTCACAGGTGTTAGATCCACTGCGAGAAGAGCGATCTGTCCGGCTTGCCTGCGCTTTTTTCACTCCTCCTCTCACTGCAGCCGCCTACTCGACTACATTTCAGGCGAGGCAAGGCGCATCTCAAACAAGCCTAATGAAACAGTCGAAGCAAATGTGCCATTTTGTTTCGAGGCTTCGAATCAATCCGAAACCCGTCTCCACGGTGACACCTAGTGGTCGCTTGCAGGTGTTGATCTGAAACAACCTTTACAAAGAGCTAATCATTTTTTTTTATTTTTTTTTTTATTGTATTTTTGTAATATATGAAGCTTGTAACCTGTAGTCTCTTCACATTGCATAATGTGATTTTGGTCATGAAAAATGAATATTAATAAAAATAAATCAAGCCACAATGTCTCCCTTTCTTATAGATTTTTATTCAAAAATATTAATTTCTCTGCTGTTGAAGGACTCAGCCTACTTCTTTTTTTACAGATAATTTCTCCAGCCTTTGAAAAAATTCTGTCACAAGGGACAATTGTTGCTGGCATACAAAGATATTGTTTAGCTAGGCCATACAAATGAGGAAAGATTACTGCTCTCTCTTTCCAGTAAGTTAGAGGATCATGAGTTCTGGGCAAAAACGCATCGCTGAGGTATTTTTTCACTTCCACTGTGGCATCAGCTGTAGGATTGTGTATCATCTGGGTCTCACGGATACGATTGTCAAAATGTTCTCATAAACTGTCTTGTGTTTCAACTGGTGTTGATGATGATGGGCCTGATGTTGACATTTGTGGTTCTGAATTAAAAGAAAACGGCAATTAGTAACAAATCATAAACTGACAACACATATGAAGTATAAATTTCATGAATCACATTACATAAGATAACATAGACTGAAACTCACCAGGAGTTGTGTTTGAACGCATCAGTGAAGCACACTCCAGTGTGATGTGCTTTTCAGCATCCAGGGCTTTGGCAGGATTTCCAAAAGCCACATTTTTAAACCTTGGGTCCAGCAGTGTAGCCAACACAAGAGAAAACCATATTAATTAAAATAATGACAACAATATGAGAGTTATGGCCAATTACACGTATGGTCATAGTGTCCTACCTAATTGTACAGTTGATTCCTGCGTTGCATTTCCTTTTTTTTTTTTTTGTGCAAGCTTGTGCTGCAACATCCTGTACAATGGTATGAGCTTTGAAGCAGACACTCTCTGTTCCTCTGACATCTCTGTTGTTGCTAGTTTGAATGGTTGAAGAAGTGTCAATGACTGTTGAATAATGTCATACTCAAGACTTGTCAGGGGAGCAGTATCACTGTTTAATTTGGCAAGTGCAGCACCCACTGGCTCACGTTGCTCATACAAGCGTTGTAGCATGTCGAATGTGCTGTTCCATCTCGTTTCAACCTCCTGTATCATTTTCAGACTTGGTCTGCCCATCAAGCTCTGCATATCCACAAGCTTGTCCTTTGCTTTGCAGCTGGATCTGAACAACCCCACTATCTTTCTGGCTTTCTGGCGAATTTCATTGATGACTGGGGTTTGATCCAGGGCCTTTTTCACTATCAAATTCAAATTATGAGCAAAACATGGGACATGACGAAGGTTGAGTAGCTGGGCACTTAGGATCATGTTGGATGCATTGTCAGTCACCATGCAGTGAACTTTGGAGGTTATTCCCCACTCAGCCATTAGCAAGGCTTTAGCCTCCATGAGATGCTGGGCTGTGTGGGTTTGGTAAAACCTCCTTACACCCAGTAAAACAGTTGCCATTGTTGCCTCTGGTGTTATGTAATGGCATGTTACACCAAGATATCCATCCATATTAATGGAAGACCACATGTCAGCCGTAAGGCTAACAAATTCCGCCTTTTGTAGGTCCTCCATCTATTTTATATGTAGCCTATCTATCTAATAATCTATATGTATCTGTAATATATGTATCTATCTATTAATATATATATATATATTAATAGATAGATACATATATTACAGATACATATAGATTATTAGATATATATATATATATATATATATATATATATATATATATATATATATATATATTATTATTATTATTATTAGATAGATATTATTAGATAGATAATATATATATATATATTTCTATCAATGCATCTTGTGTCACTATATGTACTCTGTGTGTCTCTAAGTCAATGTGTAAATGTAAATTAAATCCTAAATATAACTAAACAAATCGCACTATAAATGTCACTATATCACCAAAAATCCGCTATCTCAAAACCAAACTCCTCTCACAAAAACCCACGATATGAAAATGCGTTGACAAAACTTATATACTGTGTGATTGTGTGATTTGTTCCCGAACCGACCAATCAATGAAACCCTGATTCGGCGGAGCACTCCACCTGATGAAACACTCATAGCCGTTGTCACGTGACGTGGGTGTTTTGAATCACGCTTCGGATCAGTGTTTCGAATCATCTTTGCTTCGGGATCTCGCAAAGCTTCGGAACGTCAGTTTCGCGCCAGCCATCCTTAGGAGGAGAGTGCTGCCAGGAAAGTCTAAAAAAAACACACACGCATCCACGGCGATACTCGTACATTTTAAACATTCAAAGGTTTTTGTGCACAGTTGTATATCTACGAATTGTGTTTTGCATTTGTGAAATGTATTTTATGAATATATAATTTTATTTTGCGCATGTGAATTGCTTTTTGTGAATATACATTTTTTTCGCGCACGTGAATTTTTTTTTGTGTGTAAGTGAATTAGGTTTCATGCATGTGAAATTGTCTACACATGTGTGAATGATGTTTTTTGCGTGAATTATAATTGAGACTATTCTGCTTCCATAGAGTAGTCCTTCATGGGTAATGAATGCAGTCCGATCACGACTTTCTTCATGTAACAAAAGCTGGAAATAAGCATTCTCTAAATCAAATTGAAGAAAGACAGTTCCTCCACGCAGCATAGACATCTCATCAATATGGGGCAAAGGATAACTGTCCGCAACAACAGCTTTATTTGGTTCTCGCAGGACTACACACATGCGAATACCACTGGTCTTCTTCTGAACAACTACAGTTGGAGAAATCCACGGTGATGCAGCCACTCAAGTCAAGAAGGCGTTGAAGTTCATCGCTGACAGCATTTCGAACAGATAATGGCAACCAGTGGCGCGCGCTATATGCGGCGCATAGGGGCCCCGTACCATGGGGGCGCCAAAGCGATGGTAAAAAAATAAATAAATATATATATTTCTAATTTATATAAGTTAAATTAGTTAAATTATTTGATATAAATAAATTTATATCAAATTTATATAAAAGTGATATAAGTTAAATATAAAAAAGGACTAACAGGCTAGAGTAGGCGCCGGCGCCCTCATAAGATTCCATCATAGAATTTATTTTGACAGAAGGGTAATACCGCGAGCTGGCGGGGCGCCGTGATCGCTGAGTGAGCAGCAGGAGTGAGTTGTTGTTAAAACTCAAAGATGGATACAGCAAAAAAGCTGTCGGGGGCTAAAAACAGAAAAAGAAGGAGGGAAAATGAGATTGCATGTCAAGGGATGCGACAGCAGCTTAATAAGTGGATGGTGAAAGGCAACAGGTAGGATTTAGAGTGTGACGTCTGTGCTTGGAAGCTTGCAAATATTCATGTTAACAGACTAGCTAGCGTTTGCTAAGACTGGGAATGTTGCAGCCAGAATATGTAGCTAGCTTAGAATATGCAAAATCGAGGTTGCTGAGCTGAAAACTGAAAAATATAAGGTAGCATGTACAATAAATGACAAGAATCTGGAAAACAACTAATGCAATATCTCTGGTTTACCATGGAATCATGCATAGATTTGCAAGCAAACTTGGAGGCTTGCAAATATTAATGTTAACAGACTGGCAAGTGTTTGCTAAATTAATGCAAACTAATGTTGCTGATATTTACATTTAGATATGGTAGGGTCACATCTCTCTCTCTCTCTCTCTCTCTCTCTCTCTCTCTCTCTCTCTCTCTCTTTAAAAATCTGTGCTGTGTGTGTGTGTGTGTGTGTGTGTGTGTGTGTGTATGTCCTTCTCAATAAATTAGCATATTGAGATAATGAACTTTATTTTCCATAATGTAATGATAAAAATTAAACTTTCATATATTTTAGATTCATTGCACACCAACTGAAATATTTCGGGTCTTTTATTGTTTTAATACTGATGATTTTGGCATACAGCTCATGAAAACCCAAAATTCCTGTCTCAAAAAATTAGCATATTTCATCCGACCAATAAAATAAGTGTTTTTAATACAAAAAAAAGAGTCAACCTTCAAATAATTGTTCAGTTATGCACTCAATACTTGGTCGGGAATCCTTTTGCAGAAATGACTGCTTCAATGCGGCGTGGCATGGAGGCAATCAGCCTGTGGCACCGCTGAGGTGTTATGGAGGCCAAGGATGCTTCGATAGCGGCCTTAAGCTCATCCAGAGTGTTGGGTCTTGTGTCTCTCAACTTTGTCTTCACAATATCCCACAGATTCTCTATGGGGTTCAGGTCAGGAGAGTTGGCAGGCCAATTGAGCACAGTAATACCATGGTCAGTAAACCATTTACCAGTGGTTTTGGCATTGTGAGCAGGTGCCAGGTCGTGCTGAAAAATGAAATCTTCATCTCCATAAAGCTTTTCAGCAGGTGGAAGCATGAAGTGCTCCAAAATCTCCTGATAGCTAGCTGCATGGACCCTGCCCTTGATAAAACACAGTGGACCAACACCAGCAGCTGACATGGCACCCCAGACCATCACTGACTGTGGGTACTTGACACTGGACTTCAGGCATTTTGGCATTTCCTTCTCCCCAGTCTTCCTCCAGACTCTGGCACCTTGATTTCCGAATGACATGCAACCACTGAGCAACAGTCCAGTGCTGCTTCTCTGTAGCCCAGGTCAGGCGCTTCTGCCGCTGTTTCTGGTTCAAAAGTGGCTTGACCTGGGGAATGCGGCACCTGTAGCCCATTTCCTGCACACGCCTGTGCACGGTGGCTCTGGATGTTTCTACACTAGACTCAGTCCACTGCTTCCCCAGGTCCCCCAAGGTCTGTAATCGGTCCTTCTCCACAATCTTCCTCAGGGTCCGGTCACCTCTTCTCGTTGTGCAGCGTTGTTTGCCACACTTTTTCCTTCCCACAGACTTCCCCCTAAGGTGCCTTGATACAGCACTCTGGGAACAGCCTATTTGTTCAGAAATTTCTTTCTGTGTCTTACTCTCTTGCTTGAGGGTGTCAATGATGGCCTTCTGTACAGCAGTCAGGTCGGCAGTCTCACACATGATTGCGGTTTTGAGTAATGAAACAGGCTGGGAGTTTTTAAAAGCCTCAAGAATCTTTTGCAGGTGTTTAGAGTTAATTAGTTGATTCAGATGATTAGGTTAATAGCTTGTTTAGAGAACCTTTTCATGATATGCTAATGTTTTGAGACAGGAATTTTGGGTTTTCATGAGCTGTATGCCAAAATCATCAGTATTAAAACAATAAAACACCTGAAATATTTCAGATGATGTGCAATGAATCTAAAACATATGGCAGTTTAATTTTTATATATATATATATATATATATATATATATATATATATATATATATATATATATATATATATATATAGCACAGATCTTTAAAGGGAGAGAGAGATGTGACCCTGTAATTACATGTGTGTGTGTGTGTGTGTGCCATATTTGTACTTTTTAAAATCCAAAATGTTAATGTAATTTCAACAGAAGCACAACCTTACTGCATAGTAGTTGTCTTATATAATGCCATCTCTAGGCTGATTTAAGAATTGAATTTAGGCTGCTTTATTTAACAGTGAGTTAATTTCTGTCGGGTGTGAGGGTGGTGGATCAGGAAAGACAGGGGAAGGCAACAGGTAGGTCTAACATTAGGTAGTGTTGAGTGAGCCACTTGATACCAACAGATTAATTTATTAATATTATTGATATGGAAAAAGTAATATGGAAAATATATTACATAATGTTTGTTTGACAATGTCTTAGTGGACAAAAACACAGGCAAGGGGTAAAAGAGACAGACATGATGTCGGTGATGGCATTAAGTATAGAGGAGACCAGTGATGACATCAGGTAGGAGTTATATTAGTTAGACTACACAAAACTAAATGTCCAGTATGGTTTGACGTTATGTTAACCACTGTGTCCTTTTTGGGTAAAAATTAGTGCAGACAGATATGGAAAGCCACTCACCACTGAGGAGGAATTGGAAGAGAATGTGGAAAAGGTAGGTGAAGATGAGGTGGAAGAGAATATGAAACAGAGAGGTGAAGAGGAGAGGGAGGTGGAAATGGAACAGAGAGATGAAGAGGACAGGGCTGAGACAAGGCATTACTCAGAAGATCCATCTGACTGGTCACCACCACACCAGATGTCCTGATGGGCCGTATCCAAGATCAGACAAGAGTAGAAGGTGTTTTCCAAAGCATACTGTTTTCGTTCAATGTCCAATGGAGAAAAAGTGCAGCGGGATTGGTTACTGTACTCCAAAAGCACAAATAAAGTGTATTGTTTTGCATGTAAGCTTTTTGGTAGAACTAGAGTTGTCGACACTAGTTGTAGAGTCTTTCAAAAACACTGCAGCACCATGAAACCAGTGGTGATCACATCAATGCTTATCTGTTGTGGAAAGAATTAGCATCACGCTTGCGCCTTGGTAAAACTATTGACAGAACATTGCAAAGAGCCATAGATGCTGAAAAGGCACACTGAATGTGTACTTGGTCAAATTTGTGCCCAGGTCAAAGCCTCCATGTACTTTGCAGTGGAGTTGGATTGCACACCTGACATTTCAAAGCAGGATAACCTGGGGTTGGAGTTGGCTAACTGTTGGGCAGAGCTATGACAATGGCTCAAATATGAGGGGTATACACAAGGGTGTGCAAGCACTGGTGCAGCAGAAGTTTCCTGAGGCACTATTTATCCCCTGCTGTAGCCACAGTCTGAACCTCCTGTTATGTGATGCTGCGTCATCAAACAGAATGTGTCTAACCTTTTTTGGCACTCTCCAAAGACTGTAAACCATTTTTCGGCTTCAGTGAAGAGGTGGGATATTCTGAAATAATTTGTGGACATAACACTGAAGTGATCCCAGGTGGGAAGCAAAAATAGACTCCGTCAAAGCTGAACGTTTCCAGTTAAGGGGGATTCTTGATGCTTTGGAAAAGCTTGAGGAAGTGGAAAAAGACGGCAAAACTGTCTCAGAGGCAAAGTCGCTGTCTGGCAAGATTGTCAGCATGGAGTTCCTCATGTGCCTCCTGGTTTGGTAAGATCTATTGTCAGAGATCACCTATGTCAGCAAGGCAATGCAAGCAGTGAACATCTCGATGGACACTGCCATTAGAATGATAGACTCTCTTAAAGAATTCTTGTTTAAGCATAGAGTGGAGGGCATTCAAAAATCCCTTGACATTGCACGCAGAATAGCCATTGAGCTGGATGCTTCCCCTGAGTTTAGAGAGAGACGTTTCAGAAAGCAATAGAGATTTCATGGTCATGATTCCAGCAGTGGCCTGGAATCCAGCAGTTATGAACAGGAACCTGAGACCCATTTTAGGTCCATGGTTTTCAATGCAATTGTTGACACAGTAATTCAGGAGTTGTCTGACAGATTTTGCAATCTTCAGCTTGTGTCCGAAAAGTTTAAGTTCATTTTTAAAATGTAACACATGACAAAAGCTGAGTTGGAGCAATCAGTGACAAGATATGCCCTAGCTACCAATGATGTTTCAAGGGATATCATTCAGGAAATGTACCCAGCGAGTCTACTTAGAGGTCATGAAAAGGCTCTGGATAAATTACATTTCCTCCTACAGGAGAACCTTGATTTGTTTTTTCCAAATGTAACAGTAGCCCTGAGAGTTTTCCTGACAATGCCTATGACAGATCTTTCAGCAAGCTAAAGCTGACAGAGCTAAAGCTAAAGCTTGTTCACCAGCAGCCTCCATTTGTGTAGCAATAGTAATAGCCTTGTTAAGAGTCAAATCAGTCTCTAATAGCAGACGTTCTCTAATATGATGACTGTTTACATTCTCCACTAATTGATCTCGCAACATTTCATCATTATTAGATGCAAACTCACATGTGGTGGCTACGTCCCGAAGAGAACTACATACTGCAGGATTGTTTCCCCTGGTGCTTGAATTCGTTTTCTGAATGCATGACGCTCTGAAACTACACTTTATTCATCTACGTAATGTTGTTGCTAAGTCTCAATAGCATCCTCCATTGTTTCTCCTTGGCTGGTAAAGTATAGAATAGTCTCTGACCTTCTGTTCCCAGGCAACGAAGAAACAAAGCTTGCTTTCTTGGAACTGGCCAGTCATCTCCTGATGCATTTATGACTAGCAAGTAATTCTCAAACATCTTTAACCAGACACCAAAAGGAATAGACGGCTCACCCGGACATGGTAAAAATGGCGTAGGAAAAGAAGCAACAGCAGACATCTTTCATGTAGAACAGCAAAATCCTCGTCGCCAATTTGTTATGTCTAAGTCCTGGTAATCATGAAGACTAGTGATGGGTCATTCATGAACAATCTGTTCATTGAGTCTGTCACGTGTCAAATGAACGAAAGACTTTTCGTAATTATGTATGTTCCCTTTAAATTATTTTTGACTACATTATAATGATTTATTGATTCAGAATATGATCAGGATTGCGTTGGCGGATGTGTTCGGGGAATTTGGCTATTAAAAGTATAACATTTACAGCCACTAGCAATTCAACAGTGCGAGACGGTTACATGATTAGGCAGCAGGTGCAACAACTTCCATTCTTACTCTACACCTTTTATAGGTAACCACATGTAGACTACAGCGCCATCTCCTGACAAGTACATAAACTCAACAAATATACATGTCTGTGATTGGCTATAATGCTCAACGCGGAGTAGTTTCGTTTTGTTTTTGAATAATATTGTGTCCTCCAGTGCCCGGACTCGACTGGACTCGGACATTTTTCCGAGTCTAAAATGTCAGAGTCCGTGTCAAGTCCGAGTACAAATTCATCCGAGTGCGTGACAAGTCCGAGTTCATTCGAAATTGGACTCGAGTCCGAGTCCGAGTACCCCAACTCTACAAAATGTTACTGATTATGAGTATTGCCAATATAAAAACAGAAAAGACATGAAGTCAAAAAATAATTTAATAAAATTAACACATAACATTTTATATTTTTTTAAATTACAGTTTACAATAAAGTTAATATGAAAACAATAAACTATGATTTTGAAATAATTTGGTAAAGAAGCACAATAATATACCCCTTCACAGGGTCGAATTTATTCATAGCCAAGCACAAGTATGGTTGTATGCCAGAGGGGCCCCAAAAATGCAGGGGTAAACAATAAGGGATAAATACGGCCCTGTCCCAGCATTCAGAGCATTAGCAGACAGCCACTGGATTAGAAAATGTAAATATGAAAACAATAAGTGCAATAATAATTAATTAATTAATTCGATTTTAGCTGAGGCAGTAATGATCTGAGAACAAAGGAGCTGCATTAAAAACAGCTGTCAACAAAGAGTGATCAATGGGACGTTACAAAATAAAATTGGTCAAATATTTAGGAAGTTTTTTCCAGTGATATTGGTCAAGCTTTGAGTAAAATGTAACCAGGTATAGCCTAATGTAGTTGCAGTTCTAAGCACTGTGCTTTGTATTACAGAAAACCATGAATTTACCTTGTTTTCCCTCATGTGATCACATGGATTTCACATGGAAACTGTTCCGAAACCATGTTTCCCATGTGCATAGTAGCCTGTGTGTTTCACATGTGTTTTTAAACGTGAAATCCATGTGGTTTTTCTGTACAGTGCCCACTTCAGTCCATTGCGGTCACGCCATCTGTGCTCCAGAGAAGTGCGGTCACGCCATCTACGCTTAAAAATGCATTGCGCGTCTACACGAGGTTGCGTGGTAGGCGGCAGACTTTAAAAAAAATATTCATAATAAAATAGATCAAATAAAATTGTTTTTGGCAAACTCCATCAGATTCTTGTTCTACATCTCACTGACTACCACTGTGGTAATTGTCATGTTGCTTTACTGTTTTTTTTCTTTAATAATTGCCTGCCAAAGTCATGACCAACAAGGTTTACCTTGCTATATAGGCATTTTTGATAAATTCATAAAAGAATAAAATCAAATTGTTTTCTGCAAACTCCAACAGATTCTTGTTCTTCAACTCACTGACTACCATGTGGTGATTTTCATGTTGTTCTACTGTTTTATTCTTTAATAATTGCCTGCCAAAGTCCAATACTGTTTACTTTGACATAGGCATATTTGATAAATTCATAAAAAATGTTAATCATATTGTTTTCTGCAAACTCTACCAGATTATTGTTCTACATCTCACTGACTACCACTGTGGTGAATTACATGTTGTTCTACTGTTTCATTCTGTAATAATTGCCTGCCAAAGTCCACTACGGTTTACCTTGACATATAGACATATTTTATAAATTCATTAAAAAAAAGTATAAGTTCGTCATGTATAATAATAATACGTTTAAATAGGATTTCAGTAACTTGGCTTTCTCAAGCCAACTTAAATACATTTCTTAATATACTAATGAAATACCTTTTTTTATTGTTTTTTTACTTCCCATCTATATGTTTATGCTGTGTTTTGGGGGATATGAATTATTATTATGTTTTACCAACTTACTGCAACTTACTTAACTACACCATTAGAATGTATATGAAATATTACAGTTTTGTGGGGGAAAAAACACTAATGATGATCAAAATGAAAAATGAGCTGTTTCTGGATATTGATCTAGGTTGTTATGGTATGTAATGAATCATGCGATCGGCAGTCGATTGCTCTTGTCTGTTGGCCTTGTGCTGTGCTGTTGTCAATACAGTTGCAAAGCTGCACTCACATGTCTGACTCTTCTTTATGATTATACTGCTGCATAAACATGGTGTCAGAAGATACCTAGCGCGCTCGTTTTTGAGTTCACGCTATAACTGCTGATTTCGACCATTTCTTCGATTATGGACGCTGATAATGCTTCGGCCGTGCCTCACCCGTCTAGCGGCGTACCAGCCCACATCGCGGCTAACATGCCTCCGCCGTCACCGATGAACGTGAACGGAGACTGGAGCGCTAACTGGGACTTATTCAGAGCAGAGTTTGAGGATTATGCGCTGGTCACGGGCCTGGCTGACAAGACCAGGGAGGTCCAAGCTGCCACGTTGAGCTGTGTGATGAGATCCGAATACAGACATTACCAGCACAATTTGAATCTCACAGACGCGCAACAGAGAGACATTAAAACCATCCTAGATGCATTGGACGGATACTTCAAGCCTGCCAGAAATGTCATTTATGAGAGGTATGTGTTCGGCTGTTGTAAACAAGAGGAAGGGGAATCCATAGACAATTTTGTGACCAGATTGAGAGAAAAATGTCCAATTTGTGATTATGGTGGATTGAAGGATGAAATGATTCGTGACAAAATCGTACTGGGCATTACAAATGAAGGGACCAGACACAGGTTGTTAAGTGAAAAAAAAATTAACACTGCTCACAGCCATTGAGATGTGTCGCACAGCTGAACAGACCGCTATGCATATGAGAGCGATGGATACCGCATGCATGCCTCCAGCCGAAACGGTTCACGCTGTTGCTAGGAAACCTTTCAAGCCTAACCAGCGGAAGCAGAGTAATTCACCAAGACTCTAAGACACAAGCAAGACATGCCGATACTGTGGTAATGTGCATTCAAGAGGCAGGGATCATTGTCCAGCATACGGCAAAACATGCAGACTCTGTGGAACTGACAATCACTTTGCTAAAGTGTGTCTTAAAAGCAAAAGCAGAACTACAGAGGGGAAGCTCCACTGCATTGACTATTCCACGGAGGAGCCGGTTGGGGACAGTGATGAAGATATTTACACAGTTGAGTCCATTAGCACGGTGCACATGAAAGGGATGAAATGGTTTGTTTCTCTGCGATTACATGGCAAGTCATTGCATTGTCAGTTAGATTCAGGGGCAACATGCAATGTGATGAGCTACAAGAATAAAGTAAAGGTGGCACCGCACACACCACTCCGTCCCAGTAACGTCAAATTACGGCTGTACTCAGGCGAGTCGCTGGACTCTGTGGGGGTTTTTGACACAGAATGTCAAGAGAGATACCAACTGTCATTTGAGATAGCACAAACAAATCAAAGTCCGCTTCTCTCAGGATCTACTTGTGAACAGCTGGGCCTGATGCAGTTCACAATCCCAGATGAGGTGCTCAAAATGGAACATGAACGGTGTGACCCTCTGACAAATGAACAGTTAATTGACACATACAGTGATGTGCTCAACTTGCCTGTGGAATCTCTGCCCGGTGAGGTCTACTTTGAGCTGGATACCAGTGTTACACCGGTACAGTGTGCTCCCTGGAATGTTCCAATCGCTATGAAAGCAGCCGTCAAAGCCCAACTGGATGCGTATCAGGCAGAGGGTCATATTGCAGATGTTACAGAGCCAACAGATTGAATTAACAACATGGTGATTGATTGTAAAAAAAAACAGACAAGCTGAGGATTTGTTTCGACCCAAAGTTCCTGAACAAAGCTCTGAAACACTCTCATTATATAATGCCAACTCTGGAGGATGTGCTATACAAACTCCCTAAAGCAAGGATCTTCACCTTGGTTGATGCCATACATGCATTCTTACAGTGCAAGCTGGACCAAGAGAGTAGCTTCATGACCACATTCTGGACCCCATGGGGCAGGAAACGTTGGCTAAAGCTCCCATTTGGTTTTTCAGTGGCACCTGAGGTGTATCAGCGGAAACAGCATGAGCTGTTAACAGGTTTAAAGGGGATTGAGCCCATCGCTGATGATATTCTTGTCGTTGGCTGCGGTGAGACAGACCAGCAAGCTGAAAGTGATCATGATCTCAAGCTTCAGACCCTGTTGGAGCGTTGCAGAGAGGTCAAGCTGCGACTTTGCTTAAAAAATTGCAATTCAAGGTCCCGAAGTGAAGTTTCATGGTCATATCCTTTCATTCACAGGCTTGAAGCCCGACCAAGAGAAGGTGAAGGCTATCATGGACATGCCCAGCCCCACAGATGCCAAAGGTGTACAGCGTCTCATCGGCTTTGCTAATTATTTAGCCAAGTTTATGCCCCACTTGTCGACTGTTTGCGGGCCACTTCGGCGTTTGCTCGACAAAAACACACCGTGGCACTGGCTACCCAAACATGACGATGCAGTTCGCAAGCTCAAATCCATGGCCACATCGATGCCTGTGCTGCGCTATTATGATGTTACTAAGCCTATTACAGTACAAACAGACTCCAGCCAAAGTGGTCTTGGGTGCTGTCTTATGCAAGAAGGACGGCCTGTTGCCTTTGCTTCAAGAGCCCTCACTCCCACAGAAAAAAATTACGCTCAAATCGAGATAGAATGTCTCAATATCGTCTTCGCTTGCCAAAGATTTCACCATTACCTGTACGGCCGAGAGTTGGTCACAGCAGAGACTGACCACAAACCCTTGATCACTATATTCTGATAACCACTTCTCAGTGCACCCAAGCGACTTCAGAGCATGACACTTCAAAACTACAGTCTCAATGTTGTCTACAAGCCGGGGTCTAAAATGTTCATCAGCGACATGTTGAGCAGGGCGGCTGCTGACTGTACAGGCAAGGGAGCAGTTTACCAGCGGCATGCCATATGCCATCTGCAGAAAGAACAAGAGGATGTACAACTCATCAACCAAGCAGAATACTTGAATGTCACGGACCAGCGGCTGAAGACTATCAGGGAGCATACTGAAAGGGATGATACACTAAAGGCCCTTAAAGCCACTGTCCTTGCAGGCTGGCCTGATGAGAAAGAAAAAACAAAACACATCATCCGAGAATTCTGGCCTTATCGAGATGAAATTAGTGGACAAGATGGTATTTTGTACCGTGGACAGAAAGTTATAAGTCACTACGTCCAGAGATGCTCAAGCGCATACATTCAAGCCATATAGGAGGTGACGCATGTTATCGTCAAGCCTGTGACACACTGTATTGGCCTAGTATGCAAGCAGAAATCAAAGACTTTGTGAGTAATTGCTTGACTTGCAAGGAATGTGCGCACAACCAACAGAAGGAAACCTTGCTATCTCATGCCATCCCCGGCAGATCATGGCAGATCGTCAGCATGGACTTGTTTAGTCACCGGCAAAGGGACTATCTTCTTATTGTGGATCATTACTCTGATTTTTGGGAGATTGAACTGCTTACTGATCTATCTACTGAGGCGGTCATTAAGCGCTGCAAGGCTCAGTTTGCTCGACATGGTCAGCCAGTTAGAGTGATCACAGATAATGGCCCTCAGTTTGGTGCTCTGTTTAAGCTTTTTGCCTCCAGTTGGGAATTTGAGCATGTCACTTCTTCACCTAGATATCCTAAATCAAATGTAAAGGCTGAGTCAGCCGTCAAGATTGCTTAGAACCTTCTGCGCAAAACTATGCACGACAGAACTGACCCTTGGAAAGCAATCCTTCATTGGAGAAACACCCCTGCTGAAGACATGGACTGTAGCCCTGCACAAAGGTTAATGTCGCGGAGACTGAAACGGTCTCTTCCAGTAACAAACAAGCTTCTGGAGCCATGTGTTATAACTGGGGCTGTGGAGCGGCTTCACCACCGAAAGCAATTGGCAAAATCCTATTATGATAGGTCAGCTGCATGATCTGCCAGAGCTGAACAAAGGAGAGAGGATCCGCATGAAGCCCCTTCTAGGGGAAAACCCTGCGCTATGGAGGGTTGGCACCTGCCTTCAGAAAGTGGCACCACGCTCTTATCTTGTGAATGTGGGTGGATCCCTATATAGACGAAACAAAGTGCACCTAATAACGGCAGAGCCAACCACCACAAGAGTGGCAGAGGCAACCACCACACAAGCATTGGACAGTACTGTACCCGAATTGCCTCTTATGCTGGAAGGGAGTGCCCTTTCATCTGCTGGCTCACCTCCTGCGAAGCCCACTCCACAGGCTTCACTTTGTAGCTAGGCCACATAAGGAAAGAATATTTATATTGCTGTGAAGTATTTGTATAATTCTTACCAGACAGCTGTTCTTTTATAATTATTCTTCCTCTGTTGATTGCCTGGACATGTGGTTGTGTTCCTGTTTTCTCACGCGAGAGTTCGTTCACGGAGCTCCAGGGAATCCCCATGACGTCAGTCTGATCAGCTGGATTAATGACTTTTACTTCCGTTTAAAAGAGCCGGAAAGTCGGCGTTCGAGAGCAAGGCTACTATTGCTCTTTTGGGACTAGCGAGCGATCGCACTTCACCTTTTCTTTGTCATTGTCTGTGTTTGTTGGACTCTTTGCGGAAATACTACACAAGTGGATTATTTCACCTTGGAGATCACTTCTCAGGACAACGCTGTTCCTCTTCAGGTGCACGAACTTTGAAAGGCTTACCGGTGAGGCCGATGCAACGCACGCACATACACTGGACTGGAATCCACACACTCACAGGACTTGTTTCCTATATTGTATATATTTATTGTTGGTGTTTTCTATTTAATACAGTGTGAGGTGTCATTCTATTTTGTTTGTGGTTGTGTTTATGTTGTGACCAAATAGAACAATTTTATTAAAAAAGTAAATCATATAGAGGGTATAACCCGTAGATTTTGTGGTGTATCCTGCCTTCATTAGGCTGAGCGTTACAACTTGGCCCTGTCAAACCCTCATCATCAGATGGTCGTACTTACACTAGGGCTGGCCGATTGTCCAAGCCACCCAGGAGGCTGGATTTGTAATAAGTTAGAAATGCTGCTGTGCAGTTTTGGAAAGGAAAAGAACAGTTAATGTAACAAGGACTCTATAGTCATGGCATTAGTGCCTAATTTGAAAGTTATTGCAGTTGCTTTAAATGGTATGTTGCCTAAAGTTTATATAGTATTTTGTTCTTATTTACTTTTTAATTTAGAAGGGGATTCTTTAGTTCATATTTGTAAAGGGGGATGTTACGGTATGTAATGAATAATGCGATCGGCAGTCGATTGCTCTTGTCTGTTGGCCTCGTGCTGTGCTGTTGTCAATACAGTTGCAGAGCTGCACTCACATGTCTGACTCTTCTTTATGATTATACTGCTGCATAAACATAGGTGTTAGATGCAGAATTCTGCCATCTGCTGGTGAGAGAAAAGTTTACGGTTTTAAATAGATGTTATATTTTATAACCCATAACTCCTATAGTTTAGCTAATTTAACAAACGGTGTAAGGTAAGTTATTTGATCGACACCTCCTCCTTATTTTTCACTTTATCTTTTAAGATAGGAATACCTTTTATTTAAAAAAAATGTCTTTTCAAATCTACGTTTTGTTAAAATTATTAGTTTGGAAGGCTATGAAACCTAAATGTTACCAAGCGAAACTGACTTGATCAGAAGATAGCAATGACAAAGGGACGAAAAAATGGGTGAGTTCGTTTTTGCTTATTTCAAATATATTTGTCGTGGTTGTTTTGAATAATGTTTAGTGCTTCTTTGTTAATTAATATGATTGTTATCATTCGTTTCCTGAGAATATGACTACAGATAATATTTGATTACATTCAACTTTTTTTGTCATTTGCAAAAAAATGAAACATGTATTTTGCAAAGTATAGCAACATATACAGTTGGTCATATAGAGCAAAATTAAACAGGTGTTGTCTCTGCAAAATACAAATAGTGCAAATAATATGTCCAGTAAAGTACTGAAGCAGTGCTGTAAAAGGTATAGGTGCAATTAGAGTTGTGCTATGAAGTTCAGCAGGGTCACAGGAAGGCCCAGTAAGCTCTTCCTGAGCCTACTGGTGTGAGAATGTACAGTATAGCCTACTGTAACCAGATGTAACAAGCACTATATCAAATAGCTCCCCAACAAAACCACATTATAGGAGAATATTTAAAAATGTAAATAATACTCAATTCTCAAGTAAAGAAAAACATTAATTGTGTGTTTTATTTCAATTTTATACAATTTTATAAAATTTTACAGAATTGTCTTCAAAACATTTGGAAAGGTAAGAACTATAGTATAATGTTTTTAGTTTAATGGAAGTAATTTAGCATTTTTAGCATTTGGCCTATATTAAATTGTAAGCTTAAAATTACATTTCTGCTATGTTATTGACAGTATGTATGTAAAACACAAAGAAATTTGCTTTTACAGTTCAGAAAAAGATACATATCATTTGAAGATATTTTCAAACAAATTCAAGAGCTTCAGGAGTCATTATCTGAGCAAAAAACAGGGGAATGTCTTCTGCAAGACCACAAGTTCTGGGCAGAACTCTGCAAATATTTGGGTGTATCAAATACATCCCCTAATAGATATCAACTAAAAGGGCATACAGAAATGAAAATGTAAAAAAAAAATTAAAACGGACAAAGATGTAAAGGAAGATGCACCAGAGATTGAAGTTGCACAAGTGGAAGAAGACATGAGGGATTTTCAAAAGAAAGATGAAAAAGAACCTATTAAAGAGACATACATCATACAAGATGAGGAAGATTTAAAAGCAGAAGAGGAAAAGAAAGAATCTGAAAAAAAGAAGTTTGGGCCGGTGGATGTAAAGATAGAGGACTCAAATGAGGTGAAGACAGCGCTAAAAGAGGAAGATGGAGAGGAAGATGTACCAGAGATTGAAGGCACAAAGGAGGAAGAAGTTACACAAGAGATGACTAAATTTCAAAAGGAAGATGAAAAAGAACATAAGAGGGAGAAGGACTCAATTCAAGAGGATGAAGATTTAACAGTGGACACTTCACAGGAAATGAAAAATGGTCAGCTGGAGGAAGATGTGAGTGATGAGATTATATTATTTACATTTAAACATATACTCATTTACTACTTGAAAACTAACACAGATGTTGAAACACAAATGAAATGATTTTAAATTACATATTGTATGACTTTCTATTATTACTGTTTATTTTCTTGTAGATCCAAAACAAATATCCCAAGGTGGAAGACAGTGACAGTTGGAGTGATACTGATGATGAAGTCGATCTTGACAAAGAAGATGAATTCTTTACAGAGAGTGTTCCTGCACCACCTTCTTTTTTTTTACTCCTCAAACTGCCTGGAAAAAACTAAGAAAAAAAAAAAGGATCACTTCAAGGGATTGCAGTGGACTAACATTATCTTTTCAGGCATTCGCACAATCCATCCACATTGTAGTTTTAATTTTACAGGCCACAGGGTTAAAATACAAGAATCAACCAGGAACACACCTGCTTTTAAATGCTCTGGCTATTGCCTGTTCAGTGACTGCCCAGTAGAAGTTGATGTTGTTATGCACAGTGAGAACACGCTTAAAGCACAGGTGTCATTCAGTGGTGACATGGTAGTTCACCGTAAAACAGAGCTGCAAAGGCGACCGGTAAGAGCCGATGACCAAAAGGAAATAAATCAGCAATTGCAAACAACACTACCAAGGGCACCATCGAGGCACCATCGCCAGGTGTTCTGAAATCCATTTCCCTGGAGACAAAGAATGAAGGACAGGAAACATAAAAATGAAACACTCAGTCTCCAGATGATGGTAGAAGAAAAAAGAGATGAGCCAGATGAGGTTATCCAGAAAGTGATCCTTCATCCTAAGGGTGTGATGCTTTGGTCGAAGAAAAGCATTGACATATACCACTAAAGATGTAAAGAAGACATAGTATATCTTGATGCAACAGGAAGCATTGTGAAGAAAAGTAAACACAGCACAGGTCCTTTTTACGATTACGAGCTGGTGGTCCAAAACCCAAATAAGGGTGCCTCTCCTTTTCCAGTTGCTATGTGACCTGTGACCACACCACCTCATCCATAATGTATTTTCTTAGTGCTTTCCAGAGAGATCATGCCAAGCAATATGGACACAAAAACATCAGTCCACTCATGATAATATGTGATGGATCCATGGTCCTCATGCAAGCAATCTCACTTGTCTTCTGCCAAACTAACTTAAATGCCTTGCTCCAAAGTTATTATCAAATATTGACAGGGAAAGGCACCACTGAAGACTCTTCCTATTGTCCACCGCTGTTTAAGCCATATAATGAAAAATGGCAAATCCCTGTGTAAAAAGCAGTAAGTAAAACCTTTATATATATATATATATATATATTTTTTTTTTTTTTTTTCATAAAACAGATAATCAAATTGATGGCAACAAATTATTCATGATGAGTTCTGACAATGACAATTTTATTTCTCTCTCAGTGCACCCAAGAACTACAAGCTGGCCATGCATGTTTGCTGACTTTTGACCACAGCAAGTTCCATTGTTGAGTTTGATGAAATGCTCCTTAGTTGCACTGTCATCTTCTCAAGCCCATGCAGCTCTGAAAATGTTGAGAAGCACTTCAACAACATCCAGACTTTGTTGACCACCATTGGGGAATCGGCTTTTGATGACAGCAGCATTGTTCCTGAGGACCTTGAGGTACACAGTAAACATGAAAAATTTATTGAAATCATGTATTCTGTTAACCTGATTAAAATCACTCATGTGGACATCATGTAAAATTTCATATTTTGGACACCTTCAGTCAGACGTCTTTTCACAGACATTTCATGGAGGTCATAGGCACTGCACCCCTCAATAAAAAAGGGATCCAAATGTGTACTACAGTGAGACATTCATCTCCACTTTGGCTGCCTATACTTCTTGCCTCATGCAGCTCTTTGGACAAGCATGATGCTGGGTCAGTTACACTTTTGTTATTGAAAGAGTCACTCAGAGAAAAGCTTAAACATATCTTTGGTTACTAATGGAATGCACTAATTTAGCTGTAAAGTTGTACTTGACATGACCATGTAGTAGGTTTGTCAGATGTCTGTAGTACTTTTGGCCCCATTGCCAGGCATGGACATAGTCAGCCCATCAAATGCAATGCAAAGGCAATTTTCAAAATCTACTAATCACATTCACATTAAATTTTGTTATGCAAATTCATTATTCAAGGGGTGTGGATCTTCTCAGTTGTAGTCTCATTATATTTCCTCTGCTTTCACCATTAGGATAACTTTTTAGCTTTTTACAAATGTTGTTTTAAGTACTGTGTAGATATAATCTAGAGTATGCATAGAAGTTTTCCTAAAAGAGGACCAAACAAGATGTAAAAATAATGTTATACTGTATCTTCAGGAGACCTGGGCAGGCATGGTGAAGGACCTCCATACCATCTATTCTCAAAGAAATTTTCAAAGATTGCAAAGAAAAAACGCCAGGTGTGGAATAATTTGGATGAATATATACAATCTAACGTTTAAATGTCTGAACTTTACTCTGAGCCCTTAGTTAAGATACCATAGCCCTTTTATTGTCTTTTCAGAATTTCACTCAGGACAACAAGACACAAGGAATTATGGAAAAGAGTCAGTGGGATTTGAAAAAAATTTGCTTTAAAGGAAGACGACTGACCAGACTTGATTTCATTATGACCTACAAAGACACGCATACTGCACTTTTAAGGGAATTTGACGATGCGGAATGTATCACTAAAAGAAAGATAAAACAATCACATTATATTGTATTTAAATGTCTCTTGGTAAGTGTTATGCTTCAAAAAAATGTTAAAATTGCACAAAATACAGTCACATAAGAAATTTCTTATCTGGTAAGACAGGCCTAAGGATGCATTTTCCATCCCTGCATCTGTTCAACTGTCTGTCTGTTCACCACCTTACAAAAAAAAAAAAAAATTGGCCTTATTGGCCCATTACCATGACATTTGGACAGAAATTCCAAGTCTTTCATAAAATTAACTGTAACTTCACTACAACAACAAATAATAACTTGTACAAATATATAAGAAGTCTACTATTCATTTAATTTCATTGGAGCACCGTATCCTGAAAGAGAAATGGAGGCAGAGAAAGCAAAACAGGAGAGGAATCTATGTTACCGCCATCAACAAGCCATTTCAATTAAAAAAAAAAAAAACAGCGGTAACATTAAGCACATTTGGATACATTACTTAAAAAAAACAATTTTTAAATACATTCATACATAAATTCTATTTCCCAATGTTTTTTCCGTCAATAAAGCAGATGCCTACAGCTCTAGGGACAACCAGCACATACTGAAAGCCAAACACCATCAGTGGCAGCACAGGACTTGAGGACAGTCATCCGAGACAAAGATGCTTTGGAGGTGAACTTGACTGTACTGTCTTTTATAGTGTGCGTTTACAATTGCAATAGTTTGACAATCAAAAGTTAGTTATGCCAACAATTCACAAAATAAGTTAAAACATATTAATAAGCTTGTGAAATTAAATATTGTGATTTCCATCTTTGTTTAATTAAAAATAATAAGCTAAACACAGATTTATCAAAAGATAACTCAATAGATCTCATACACAGTCCTAAGGGGGAAACACACTGACAAAACAATGTTGTGAAGGAGGACTGAATATACAAAGTTCACAAGTTCACACTCACATACAATTAGAGGGAGTAAAGTTTAATGCGTATTTGACGTGCTGTCGGGGGGGGAGGGCTCCGAACTCGGAGTTCGGGACACCACTCGGTGTTGGGACACCACAGACACCATTTGTCCAAATATTTAATATAAATGACAACCACTGGATAACTGCAAGTAACCTTTTCTGTGGACCCACTGAGCTTTGTCTTTACGACAACCTCAACACCATCATAAACCAGCAGACCACACAAAAACTATCATGGTTGATTCGTCCACAAGCACCCCATTTCAACATTAGAAAGCCTGCCGTACAAATACAGCGGTCATCAAGCAATTGCAGAATTTTTGCATTGGCTTTTGCAACTGTACTGGTGTCAAACCAGAGGAGTGACAGTTTCATGAAAGGAACTTGAGACAAACACTATACAGAGCATTCCAAAGCAAAAAGGCTCCAGTATTTGGTTACAAAAAAACCCAAGCAAAACCTGAAAGGTTCACTGCATCTGCAAGACCTCACACAACAAAGAGGTCATAGTGCAGTGCAGCAACTGCAATAATTGGTACCACCCCAATTGTGTGTCTGTCCCAAACAAAGCGTTGGACACCACCACAGAAGAGTGCTGTGAAATGCACTAATTATGTGTGATCTTACATAAATGTTCATAGGTACTTTGGAGTATGTTGCAAAATACATGTTCATTACTCTGATGCTCAGTCTGGAACAGTCAGTGTTAGTCATGGAATCCATTGATTCCCCTTTTCCATACCTTCCAAAGAATAAATTAAGTTTTGGTTCATATAATTTCTGGCTGGTATATTGTTTTCTTTATTGCTTTTGCAATACAGTATATGTGTACAAACAGTATTGGCCATGACTTTGGCAGGCAATTATTAAAGTATAAAACAGTAATGCAACATGAAAATCACCACAGTGGTAGTCGGTGAGATGTAGAACAAGAATCTGGTAGAGTTTGCAGAAAACAATTTGATTTAATTTTTTTATGAATTTATTAAATATGCCTATATAGCAAGGTAAATTATTTTGGTCATTACTTTCGCAGGCAATTATTACAGAATAAAACATTAAAGCAATATGACAATCACCACAGTGGTAGTCAGTAAGATTTAGAACAAGAATCTGGTTGAGTTGTCAGAAAAACAATTTGATGTACATTTTTTATGAATTTATCAAATATGCCTATATGTCAAGGTAAACAGTATTGGATTTTAGCAGGCAATTATTAAATAATTAAACAGTAGAACAACATGAAAATCACCACAGTGGTAGTCAGTGAGATGTAGAACAAGAATCTGTTGGAGTTTGCAGAAAACAATTTGATTAGATTTTTTTTATGAATTTATCAAATATGCCTATATGTCAAGGTAAACAGTATTGGATTTTAGCAGGCAATTATTAAATAATTAAACAGTAGAACAACATGAAAATCACCACAGTGGTAGTCAGTGAGATGTAGAACAAGAATCTGGTAGACTTTGCAGAAAACAATTTGATAAAAAAAAAATGAATTTATAAAATATTCCTGTATAGCAATGTAAATGTTCATGACTTTGACAGGCAATTATTAAAGAATAAAACAGTAGAACAACATGAAAATCACCACAGTGGTAGTCATTGAGATGTAGAACAATTAATAATCTGGTGTAGTTTGCAGAAAATAATTTTATTTACATTTTTTATTAATTTATCAAATATTACTTTATAGCAATGTAAATGTTCATGACTTTGGCAGGCAATTATTAAAGAATAAAACAGTAAAGCATCATGAAAATCACCACCGTGGTAGTCAGTGAGACGAAGAACAATAATCTTGTGTAAGTTGCAGAAAACAATTGATTCAATTTTTTTATGAATTTATCAAAAATGCCTATACAGCAAGGTAAACCTTATTGATCATGACTTTGGCAGGCAATTATTAAAGAATAAAATAGTAAAGCAACATGAAAATCACCACAGTGGTAGTCAGTGAGATGTAGAACAAGAATCTGGTGAAGGTTGCAGAAAACAATTTGATTTGATTTTTATATGAATTTATCAAATATGCCTTTGCAATGTAAATGATCATGACAGGCATGTAATTATTAAAGAATAAAACAGTAAAGCTGAAAAGCTGATGCTCAGTCTGGAACAGGTGCTATTTTGCAATGTATTTATGGAGGCAGGATCTTCTTGACCTGGCACAAAGACAATAACAGGAGTTCCCTTTCGTTGTCACTCCGAGTTACGTCGGATGACGACGAATGGGGTTTCGCTTAGAAAGCCTATCAGCTTCGAGTATTACAAAACGAGCCAATGGCAAAGAAATGCCATGGGTCTGCGGAATTTGCATAACGTAACTCCGCCCCACCTCGTGGGTATAAAAGGAGGACGCTGGCAACATGCAGTTATGTTTTCGCTTCGGAGCCAAGAGTACCTCTTCACTCCTCAAGCCATCTCTGAATTTGTCAGCTTTTACAAACGAGTTCCTCTGGTGTTGGTGTTTGTGGGCGATTCCAGCGAGCGCGCGCTTCCTGCTGATCTGTGCAGTGATTTTGCCAGAGAGTGCGTGTCTCCCCGGCCGCCTCGACATCAGAGTGTTTCTCTCTCACAAAAAGAGCTTGCACGCGGCACGTCTTTTTAAAGATGCCTCGCCCGTGCACTTCTGGTTGCGGCAGATATGTGTCTGACTCTGATGGGCACGAGCGTTGCCTAGTGTGTTTGGGCATGGATCACGCTAGAGCAGCGCTCGTGGATGAGTCATGTTCTCTCTGTGGGAACATGACCATCGCGTCACTAAGGTCGAGACTCAGTGAACTCGCAAGAGTGAGAGTCCCCTCATCCACACCCCGATCTAAGGCTCCCCCGAGGAGTACTACTTCGGCTGGTGGCCAGGGTGACCTGAGGGTAACGGTCTGGAACCAGGCGCCGACTATGTGTCCGCGACCCCAGCCCCCCTCTTCAGTGACGGTGCCCGCTAGTGAGCCTCCGTTTCCCGCGGGACCTTCGGGCGCCCCGCGGGCTTCGGTTGAAGCTACAGAGGAAGACGCCATGTCTGTAGCAGCATCACAAGGTGGGCTTGATTCTTCCGGAAGTGAAGATTCAGCGCAGCTGCCACCTTCCGGTGTGCATATGGCTGTGCCTGAATCGGATCCGGAAATGACGGCCATGCTTTCCCGGGCAGCCGCGAGCATCGGTTTAGAGTGGAGGCCTCCACCCTGTCCCGAGCGCTCGCGGCTGGACGATTGGTTTTTGGGTAAGGCTGCCGACCCCCGTGGTCCACGGCAAACCCCAATACCTTTCTTCCCGGATGTGCATGATGAGATCTCGAAGTCCTGGAAGACCCCCCTGTCTTCCCGGGACCGCTCGCTGATCCCATCCGCCTTTCCTCCCCTCGATGAGGCGGCCGCCCGTGGGTACACTGGGCTTCCCTCGGTTGAACGCTCTGTTGCGATGCAACTGTGTCCTCAGAGTGCTTCTTCTCGGGGCGAGCCTAAGCACCCATCCAAGGCCTGTAGATTTTCGTCTACCCTGGTGGCGAAGTCTTACAGAGCGGCGGGACAGGCGGCTACCTCTCTGCATGCTATGGCCACTCTGCAGGTCTACCAGGCCCAGATGCTCAGAAACATGCACGAGGGCAGGGCAGACCCAGGGCTCTTCAATGAGCTGCGTGCCGCAACCGACCTCGCTCTCCGGGCGACGAAGGTAGCCTCACGCTCCCTGGGTCTGGTGATGTCCACCGCGGTGATCCAGGAGAGACACCTGTGGCTGAACCTGGCCGACATGCGGGATTCCGAGCGGACTCGTCTGCTCGATGCGCCCCTGTCCCAGGCCGGCCTCTTCGGCGGCGCAGTTGAAGATTTTGCCCAACAGTTTTCAACTGCACAGAAGCAGACTGAGGCCATTAAACACATTCTGCCCCGCCGACCCGCTGCTGCCTCGTCGTCGGTCGGGCAGACGCCTCAGCCTGCTTCCCGCCGAGGGCGCCCTCCTAAAGCTCCCGCCCCTCCCGCTAGGCCCAAGCAGCAGCCTCCACCCGGGCCGACGCGCGGAGGAAGCCGCAGGAAGGCGCCCCAGCCCTCTCCAGCCCCGCCCCCCGCCAAGCGCCGGGCCAAGCGGCGCTCCTGAGACGGGCTGCTCAGGGATGATGTTTGTTTCCCAGGAGATGGTAGCAGGGCCACTCCTTCCCCCGGTGGAGGGCCGGGGGAGAATCCTTTGTTCTCCACTCCCCGCTGCTCACCCACGGGTGGGCAGCACCCTAATGTGGTTAAAGACAGAAACAAACCTCTCACCCCTGAGCACACAGAGTTCTCGGACGACCCAGAGCGCCGCCCACCAGCCGTGCTCTCCTCGTCCCCCTCTGTCCCAGAGTCGGTTGACACGGCGTGCCGCCCACGGGCCGTTTCGTCCCTGTCCCACTCTGTCGCCAGACCCCTGGCAGAGCAGGCCCCCGTGGAACGCTGGTCCTTCCCTGGCCTCCTCTGTCAGGGCGCGGAGCTTAACTGCGCCCCCACACCGGATTGCTATGCCGTCCACGTCCGGGCCAGTTACTCCGCTTCGCTGCCCCTCCGGGGGGACGCCGGTGGTCCGCATGACCCCGCTGGTACAGTTCCTGGAAGCCTGGCTAGAGCTTCCCCTACTGTCCCGCTGGGTCGCCCGCACCGTCCGGTTCGGCTATGCGATTCAGTTCGCACGGTCTCCTCCCCGATACAGGGGAGTCCGCTCCACTTTGGTCGGTGGCAACGCCCCGATCATGCGAGCAGAGATTGCCACTCTGCTGGCGAAGGGTGCAATCGAGACTGTCCCTCCAGCCGAGATGAGGTCCGGCTTCTACAGCCCTTACTTCATTGTCCCCAAGAAAACCGGTGGGTTACGACCGATCCTGGACCTGCGAGTATTGAATCGCTCCCTTTACAGGATGCCGTTCAAAATGCTCACCGCCAAACGCATTTTCGAGTGTGTGCGGCCCCAGGATTGGTTTGCAGCGATCGACCTGAAGGACGCCTACTTTCATGTCTCCATTCTCCCTCGTCACAGACCGTTCCTCCGGTTTGCTTTCGGGGGACAGGCATATCAGTACGCGGTTCTCCCGTTCGGGCTGGCCCTGTCCCCTCGCGTCTTCACGAAGGTCGTCGAGGCAGCCCTTGTTCCCCTTCGGGTTCACGGGGTTCGCATCCTGAACTATCTCGACGACTGGCTCATTATAGCTCACTCTCGAGACCAGGTTTGCGAACACAGGGACCTTGTGCTCCGGCACTTAGCCCGTCTGGGCCTTCGGGTCAACTGGGAGAAGAGCAAACTTTGCCCCGTGCAGAGGATCTCTTTTCTCGGTATGGACATCGACTCGGTCGCCATGTCCGCGCAGCTTACGAGCGAGCGCGCGCAGTCACTGCTGACTTGTCTGAGACAAATACAGGGCAAGAAAGCGGTTCCACTGAAACATTTTCAGAGGCTCCTGGGGCATATGGCATCTGCAGCCGCGGTCACGCCGCTCGGATTGCTTCATATGAGACCGCTTCAGCTTTGGCTTCGCGACCGAGTCCCGAGGTGGGCATGGCAACAAGGCAAGCTCCGAGTTCCAGTGACTTCGAGCTGCCGTCAGACCTTCACCCCGTGGTTGAACCTCAGTTTTCTCAGGGCTGGTGTCCCCCTGGAACGAGCGTCGAGGCATGTTGTTGTCTCAACAGATGCCTCCACCACGGGCTGGGGCGCCATGTGCAATGGTCATGCTGCCGCGGGCTCCTGGACAGGACCCCAGCGCCTATGGCATGTGAATTGCCTCGAGTTGCTGGCAGTACGCCTTGCTCTGCACCGCTTCCGAGCGCTGCTCATGGGTCAACACGTACTAGTCCGATCAGACAATACCGCCACAGTAGCGTACATCAACCATCAAGGTGGTCTACGCTCCCGCCGTATGTCGCAACTCGCTCGCCACCTCCTCCTATGGAGTCAGAAGCATCTGAGGTCCCTTCGTGCTATTTACATTCCCGGAGCCCTGAACCGTGCTGCCGACGAGCTGTCACGGCTTCAGCCCCTCCCTGGAGAATGGCGACTCCATCCCCAGTCGGTCCAGCTGATTTGGGACCAGTTTGGCGACGCACAGATAGATCTGTTTGCCTCCCGCGACTCATCCCATTGCGCCCAGTTTTATTCTCTGACCGAGGGCACGCTCGGCACGGATGCACTGGCGCACAGCTGGCCGCGGGGCCGCAAGTATGCGTTTCCCCCAGTGAGCCTTCTTGCGCAGCTCCTGCGCAAGGTCAGGGAGGACGAGGAGCAAGTCCTTCTGGTTGCGCCGTACTGGCCCACCCGGACTTGGTTCTCCGAACTAGTGCTCCTCGCGACAGCCCCTCCTTGGCCAATTCCTCTGAGGAAGGACCTCCTTTCTCAGGGACGGGGCATTCTATGGCACCCTCGTCCCGATCTGTGGAACCTCCACGTGTGGCTCCTCGACGGGACGAGACAGGTTTGAGTACCCTACCACCTGCGGTGGTGGCTACCATCACTTCCGCTAGAGCGTCGTCCACGAGACATGCCTACGCGTTGAAGTGGAACCTATTCGTCAATTGGTGCTCTTCTCGCCGAGAAGATCCCCGGAGTTGTTCGATCAGTCTCGTGCTTTCCTTCCTTCAAGATGGGTTGGAGCGAAGGCTGTCTCCCTCCACCCTCAAAGTTTATGTTGCCGCTATTGCCGCTCACCACGACTTAGTGGAAGGTAAGTCCATAGGGAAGCACGACCTGATCGTCAGGTTCCTGAGGGGGGCGAGGAGACTGAATCCTCCTCGCTCTCCTCTCGTTCCCTCTTGGGACCTCTCAGTGGTTCTAAGTGCCCTGCGGAGTGCTCCCTTTGAGCCTTTGCAATCAGTGGAGCTTAAGTTCCTGTCGATGAAGACAGCGCTCCTGATTGCATTGGCCTCTCTCAAGAGGGTCGGGGACCTGCACGCATTCTCCGTTGACGAAGCGTGCCTAGAGTTCGGGCCGGCCGGTTCTCACGTGATCCTGAGACCCCGGCCTGGATATGTGCCCAAGGTTCCTACCACTCCCTTCCGGGACCAGGTGGTGAACCTGCAAGCGCTGCCCTCGGAGGAGGCAGACCCAGCCTTGGCACTGCTCTGTCCAGTACGCGCTCTCCGCGCTTATGTAGACAGGACGCAGTGTTTCAGGACCTCAGACCAGCTCTTTGTCTGTTATGGTGGGAAGCTGAAGGGAAAGGCTCTCTCAAAGCAGAGGTTGTCTCACTGGATCGTGGACACCATTGCTTTGGCTTACCAGCAGCAAGGTCGACCGTGCCCCCTTGGTGTGACCGCCCACTCCACCCGGAGTGTGGCATCCTCCTGGGCGCTGGCGCATGGCGCCTCGCTGGCAGACATCTGTAGAGCTGCAGGCTGGGCGACACCTAACACATTCGCCAGATTCTATAATCTCCGAGTGGAGCCAGTGTCCTCTCGTGTTCTCGCTTCAAACAGCTAGTTCCGGACCCGCTCAGGTGTCTTCGCTTGCTCGCCATTCCACTCCGCGGACTGGATACGTGCGATATTCTGCTCAGGTGAGCTTCTCCGAATGCCCTGAGTTCCTCCAGCACCCCTGATGCTAGCGCCAGTGTCTATTGCCTGGGCGTCGGCTAGGTGCCTCCGTGTGCATGGTCCCTCCCATGAGCTACCCCCACACGTGTATTTCCACTGTAAGCCTCTTTGAGCATGTGTCTTTCCCTCAGCAAGCCACCTTGCCACCCCTGAGGTTGAAATATTCCACCTGCGGCTGGACACCTCAGAGTTTCTCCATATGTTACTATCAGGTCATATGTGTATTTTCAAATGCCCCCCCCACTGGGTTGGTGATAATTGCATATTTCCCCTTAAAAGCTTGGGATATGCTTCCCAGTGTACCTTGGTATTCCTGTGTTAAATAGGTGTCCTTCGTCCTAAGATCTCGAGGGCTCAGATTTTCGCAGGGCGCTGGAAGACAGCTGTGAAGGTGGCGTGATTTGACTGGTAACCCCATTCGTCGTCATCCGACGTAACTCGGAGTGACAACGAAAGGGAACGTCTCGGTTACGTATGTAACCCTCGTTCCCTGAGTAGGGAACGGAGACGTTACGTCTTCCTGCCACTTCCGCTGTTCGCGGGGATCGCCCGAGTTCAGTCTTGGCTCCTCAGCGATAAAACATAACTGCATGTTGCCAGCGTCCTCCTTTTATACCCACGAGGTGGGGCGGAGTTACGTTATGCAAATTCCGCAGACCCATGGCATTTCTTTGCCATTGGCTCGTTTTGTAATACTCGAAGCTGATAGGCTTTCTAAGCGAAACCCCATTCGTCGTCATCCGACGTAACGTCTCCGTTCCCTACTCAGGGAACGAGGGTTACATACGTAACCGAGACGTTCTGCTTTACATCATATGTGACCATTATTCTTCCAAGTTGGGCATAATATGATGCATGTGGCTCATATACTGATATGCACCTCTTTAAATAGGGCATTGTCGCCTTTGTTGCACCCAAGACAATGTCTGGCATTTGTAGTGGCTTAGTCCACTCCTGGCTAAGTCAATGTCCACTTGACAGGATGGAAACTCGCATCTGACATTTTGCTCTGCTCCCCAGATTTTGGACACAACATGGACTGGAATACTCGAAGAAACAAAATGTTTCTGGACTACATAGACACTGTCAGCTCGGTCTATGCAGTCAGAATACAGGTGATGACTTGATGTAATGTTGTTGTTTTTTTTGTTTTTTGTTTTTTTAATAGTAATGTGACAAAGAGGGCATTTAACTACGCTGTTTCGTAGTTGTGATTTTATGAAGGACCTACTGGCAGTCAGTGGAGCCACATCAGGAATGGTGGTTGATGTACTGGCTTTCTTACAGCCTTTCAGGTGGGCCACAAAGTGGTCACATCGTAATTTTATTGAGGATCAATATACACAATGGTAGTGGAATTGTGACACACAACCTAGACCACATCGGTGGATTGTATAATCCGAAAGAAAAAAAGAAAAAGAAAACAAAAATCACTCCCTTTCTTGCATTCCTACTTCATGTGATTAGCTTAATGTTTGAGAGAAAGACAATAATACACAGAACAACTTATTTGCTAAACTTAAATGCAACGTGCCCTTACAATGTTGACATAGCTTTATTTGAGTAATACTAAAACATCAATCATGCACATATTTAACATCAGCATTCATTACAAAATTTTTAGAAAAAAATATCAATCACACATGATGCTACCTTCATGGACCACTGCCCTTAAAAAGTGAAGCTGAAGATGAGTTTGTACATTACTTTTTTTTAGGGCTTAAAAAAGCTGAAGTACAGAAAGGACAGTGAAATAGGGAACAGCAAGAGTTCAAATCTGTTAAGCGGAGGTAAGTTGCAACCTCTCTGTATAGATGTTATTTCTTCACCTGAAGAGAGAATACAATTTACGTTTGGAGAGAGAAAAAGAGATGGGTGTTTATAGTTTATACAAGTTTAGAGAGAGAGATTTTAATTTTCTTAAATAGCTAAAGCAAACACACACCTTTATGAGATTCAAGTTAAAAAGAAATAAAGACAGAGTATGATAAAAACACATTAAGTGCACATACATTTTAGTCCAGATCAGTAAGCTATTTTAAGAAAACTGTATATTATGATATACATTAGAAAATTAGATCATCTCATTTATAAGAAATAACTTGTGGCAAAAACAATAATTAAACAAACAGCATCACAGCGTAAGAGACATCTTGATTCCAATTGTATTTTAAAAGATTTATTCTTGCAAGAATAGTTCCCAGTCCAACCACACAGTCCAGCTGCAGGCGGAATGAGACATAGAGCAGGGGCTGGCTCGCAGTCTTATACTGTTCTTTTCAAAGCTATCTCTTGTCACTCACTTGTTTAGACAAGAGGAACAAAGGAACTTTATGACTACCTCCAAGACCAGGGGGTCTTCTCAACTCTGAAGTCAGAAGTCGCTGCCCAACCACCTACTGAGTGTCACACACACACACCCTACAGCTGTATAAACATAACAACAGAACACAGATCCTCTGTTGTCATACAAAGATAAGGAATCCATGATTTAATCGAAAGAAAACCCTCACAATGTCCACAAATGAGTTACTAGGAGTGCTACTTGGGTGTTGAGAGGTGTGTTCCTTTGGTGCTCATCTGTTTGGAGATCCAAAATTTTTCCCAAATAAACAGTAATTCTGAGGCACTCAAAAGGAATATAAGTTTTTAAAGCCTTTACTTAAACTTGGCTATCCATTAAAAAACATATGCCAACATGTTTCGGACTCTTTTTTTAAAAAAAGTAAATAAGAAAAGAGTAAAATATTAATTTTTCCATAAACTCAAACCAAAATCTACATTTAAACCATATGGGACCAAAGTTTTTAATGTGGGTTTTATCATGCATGACTTATGTATGTATTATATGACAAAATATTTGAGTGAGTGTGCAGTTCAACTCTTTACTTAGAGAGATTTGCATACAAACATTTCATACATACATGCCTATTATAAATGTGTATTTTGTGTACATATAATAAAGTGTAAAAAAAAATTAACACATTTCCAATATCCATTCTAACGTTGCTCCAGAAACCATGTGGAGTAGGCTATGTTTAAATGCAAGGAATAAACAGGGTCTTACCAGAAGATGCCATGTCACGCAAGCTAAAGACAGACAACAAGATAAAATTAAATGAATTTTAAAAGTGAGTGAGACAGAGCGGGTAAAGAGAAGACTAGGGGCAGCTTTTAAACCTACAAGTGGCTAGCTAAGTTTGAGCCAGACAGAACATCAACCTGACCGTCAAGTAGCCTACTTTTATTGTCTCTCGAAATAAATTATAGACCCATCTTTTGAATTGATATAGAATCTTAGCAACTCGTTTATAAAAAATAAATGTTGCATCATTACAATACAATCAACAACAATAACTTTAGCAGATTATTTAAAATACCTCAATTCGTGTTGCTTCTATAAGGTCTGATGCTATTAGGTCTGTTATGATATAGGACTAGGCTCATATACTAATGTACAGCATCCCCCTACTGGACGCATTAGGAACAACAGGGACGTAAAACTGCCAGGGGCGTATATCTACCAGCTTCAGGTCTGCAGCCACCTACTCACTTTTGAGAGCGCGGGAAGACTTAATTCCTTTTTTTACCTTTCGATAATCATAACGTCGGGAAAGTGTCACAGAAGGGACTAACACTCACAGGGTAAAACTTGCGATTCTGCAGTTCCTCAAGTTTACCCTTTAGGCATTGGTTTTCACCCACGGCGTCCAGGTTCCATTTCGATCAGTCACTCAATCATCGCATGCGCGTCCATACACCAGTATTCGTATTCCACAATGCAGACGTTCAGACTTTGTCGACATGAACAATAATCCAACACAGAGCACTTCACGAAGCGCTGCAACAACGGCCTCGTTTTCCCTCAGACTTTTCCAGACGTGGATTTAACTTCCCGACCAGACTCTCCTTCCGCTTCTCTACTTCCTCTTCCTTTTCACCCCGTCACCCAAAAACCACACCACTTTTTGTTACCATTTTAGTTTCCGTTCGTACGAATTTTAATTACTAATGAAATTGTATAGATTTTTTTTTTTTTGGTGTGTTATTTAATATGATTAATTAAATATGTGTTCCTTTTGACTTAATTTGTGGCTGTTTGCTACAAAGTGAGCCGGAGAACGTCACTCTCTTGCAGATGTTCTTAGGTTTGTAGGTTGGTTAGTCTCTTTTTCTACAACAGTCACTTCTAGCGATTGTCCTTTCTCAGGGGAAGACATCTCCATTTCTGCAGGTGCATTGACAACATCTGCACTTGGCAATGCAGAAGTGTCACCATCCTGTTCATTTTCTGTGGGTAGTACAGTCTCAAGCATCTCGTCTGTACTGCAATTTCTTATTTGGTCCACATGTCTTTTCACAGTTTGTCCATGCCCTAGATCAGTCTTGTATGAAAGAGGTCCTGTACAACATTCCACTACTGCAGGAATCCATTTAGGTCCACCACCATAGTTCCTCATGTACACTGAATCTCCAACTTCAACTGGGTTTGCAGCTTTTGTCATGCAGCTTTTTGTTTCTGCTGTTTTTTTTTCAGAATTTTGGACTTCACATCAGGAATGAGTAAGTCAAATGTGGATCTCAACTTCCATGACATTAATATTTGAGCAGGTGACAACCCAGTTCTTGCATGAGGAGTAATTCTATAATTAAGAATCTTGCTACTCTTGTCTTCACAGTGTCACCTTTCATCTTTTTCATTAGTGGTTTTTCGTTACTGGTAAAACATGTTCCTTTGTCTGACACTAACATTTTGGGTAATCTATGTGTACTGAAACACATTCTCAGTTTCTCAATTGTAATTTGGGAAGTGGCATGTGTGACAGGATAAACTTCCATCCACTTGGAATGAGAATCTACCAGAATTAGGAACATTATTCTTTAGAACGGACCTGCATAGTCTACATGAAGTCTTTCCCAGGGTGAGCCCGGCCACTCCCACGGGCGCAAAGGAGATTGAGCAGATGCCTTTCTATAACTTTGAGACACCTCGCAATTTTGAACCACTCTCTCTACATCCTGATCCATACCAGGCCACCACATGTATGATCGGGCCAATCCCTTCATTCTTGACATGCCGGAATGAGACTGATGTAACTGTTTCAATACAGCCGTTCGACCTTGTGATGGAATGACGATTCTCACTCCCCAAGTCACACATCCATCTTTGACACTCAGAGCATTGCGCTTGTGAGACTGTACGGTAACACTTGTGGCTCTACCTTCTCAGGCCAACCCTTTAATATGTACTCATGTACTGTGGAGAGTGTTATGTTACTGTGGAGAGTGTTATGTTGTGTGACGTCCACTTTCGAATTTGTGTTGCACTTACAGGTGAGTCTTTCATTAAGTCCATCATCAGCACTTGATCATTAGTCTCATCAGGTTCTCCCTCACCTGGCACTGGGAGTCTACTAGTGCATCAGCATTTTGGGGGTACTTTCCTGGCTTGTACACGTTGTACTGATGTGCTTGTAACATCAAAGCCCACCATAGAACTCTGGGTAATCCCATTTGAGGAACTGCCTTTGTTTCATTGAACAAATGGATCAAGGGCTTATGATCAGTGCAAATTGTGAATGCATGACCATACAAGTACTTATAAAATCTTTGGATGCCAAAAATCACAGCTAAGCCTTCTTTGTCCAACTGTGAATAACGCTTCTCTGCAGACATGTTCTTGACATGAACCCAAGAGATTTCTCCACACTCTTTCCTTCTCTACGCTGCGAGAGCACTGCAGCAACCTCGTATGGAGAGGCTTCACAACCCAGAACCAGTTCGGAGTCTGATGAGTAATGCACTAGCACCTCTGCTGATTTTAGTAGAGCTTTAGATTCCTTAAAAGCTTCTTGTTGTGGCTTTTTCCACATCCACTGAATGTCTTTTCTCAGCAGCAGATGTAGGGGGGCTAGCAGCGTTGCTAGGTTTGGAAGGAACTTATTATAATAGTTCAGCAACCCCAGGTATGCTTTAAGTTCTATGACATTCCTTGGTTCTGGAGCTTCTTCAATAGCTTTCACTTTAGTTCCCATAGGATGTAGACCCTGTGCGTCTACTCTGTGGCCTAAATATTCCACCTCATCTGTCAGGAACACGCATTTTCCCCGTTTCAGTCGCAAACCAGCTTCTTTCAGTCTCGACAGCACTTCATCCAGTGTCTTCAAGTGACTTTCTTGGTTTACGCCAGTCACCAATATATCATCCAGATAAACAACTACTCGAGGAATACCTTGCAACAATCCCTCCATTGTTCTCTGGAAGATAGCAGAAGCTAAAGCATCTCCAAAGTGCAAACGATTGTATATGAATAACCCTTTTTGTGTGTTCACTGTCAAGTTTTTCTCTGAGCTTTCATCCATGATGATTTCTTGGTATGCGTGACTCATGTCCAGTTTTGTGAACTGTTTTCCTCCATCCAATAGAGCAAAAAGATCTTCCACCCTTGGTATTGGATACTGTTCCAATGTTGACAGTGAGTTTGTAGTCACCACCTTTGTTTTCAGGGCATATGGCACAGATCTAGGTCTGAAAAACCTTGGTGTGGCATCAGTCAGCACATGAAGAGTAGAAGTAGGGCCCCTTAATGTCCCAAGCTCCTCCTTGAACACTTCCTCATGCTGGGATAGCAACTGTTGCAACATCATCATCTCCGACTGTACCAGCTTTATGTCACTCCATTGCAGTTGTATTTCTTCAAGCCAGGCTCTGCCTAGTAAGCATGGTCCTGTTCCATTCACTATAACAAGTGGCATTTTATTTTCCTGCTGCTGGTATTTTACTTGTACATCAGCCACACCCACTATCTCTAATGGCTCTCCTGTATACATTCTCAACTTGATTTTTGTGAGTCTCAGTTTGGGAGCTTCTGAGACTTTCCAGATGTCCTTGTACATTCCCTCATTCATAAGGCTGACACTAAATCCGGTATCAATCTCAAAGTTTACAAGTCTGCCATTAACATGTAACTCAACAGTGAGGGGTTTCACTTCCTTCAATGCATCAGTTTTTACACATGTTAAAGTGAATGTTTCTTCAGATTCATCACTGTCATTATTTTCACTATTGAATGCTCGATGCAGACGCACTCCTTTTCCACTTTTCCCAGTTATTGCGTGTCCACTCTGTTTGCTTTTGCTGCGACAAGCCCTGGCGATATGACCTATTTTTCCGCATACATAACATTTGTCCTTCTTAAATCTGCAGTCGTTGGCTTTGTGGTTTTTCCCACGGCATCTGTAGCATTCTCTGATTTCTTTTTACTCACCGGTTTCTCCCTTTTTCCAGTGATCAGGTTTCCTCGCTTTAAACATGACGCTGTTACATGCCTGTACGCCGGATTTATTTAGCAAATCAAGCACATTTTTGCTTGCGGCTTCAGTGGCTACTGCAATTTTAAAAGCAGTCTCAAATGTCAGATTTGCTTCTGAGAGCAACCTTTTCTGAATCCGATCATCATCTATGCCACAAACAAGTCGATCCCTCATCATTTGGTCTAAAGTTGCTACATAATTACAATCTTGTGATAAATGACGCAACTCATATTCTGTCACAGTCTCTGTCGGCTTCTTCGTTCTCGAATCAAATTTAAATTGCTGTACAATCTCACTTGGCTGAGGATTGAAATTATTTTTTAGCAGTTACCAGTTGCTGATAAGTCTTTTCACTTGGTTTTGTAGGGCTAAGAAGATTTCGCATCACACTGTAATTTGTGGTCCCACAACATTTATGAGTATAGCTCTTTGCTTATCCTCATCTTCGATTCCATTAGCCACGAAAAATTGCTCTGTATTTCAGAATACTCTTCCCATGTTTGAGCTTTTGCATCAAATGCTGCTAGTGAGCCCATAGTTCCTGTAGCCATGGTTAATCTTCTTCTCTTTATCCTTTCGATTATTCTGTTTCCCCCACAACCATCCTTTTCCTTTTCACATCCTCAAACTGTTGTCATCACTGGCTTTCCGCTTAATCCTCGTCACCAAAAATGTAGTATATTCACTATAAATCAGACTACTACATGAATAGAGTTGAAGTTAATACGTTACTTTGTGTTTGCAACAGACATACACACTCCATGCCTCCAGCGTAATAATACAAATTCATTTTAATTGATTATTAAATTGTTTAATTACGGTTTATACATGCTATATTTCCATAGCAGAGTTCAGGATAAATCTTTTCATTTATGGAGCTGCCAGTTTGCTACATTTCAATTAATTATTAAACAACATGCATAAACTATGCAAAAGTGACAGCCTTGTTTAGGTTTTACAGGTTTTAACCTGGTCAACAAAGGTTGACAGGTTTTAACATTTAATCCTTAAAACCTACTAGTCTCTATTTTCATGCTACAAGTACTTATTTTTTAGATACTAGTATCTATTCCATTAAGTAGTACTTATCCATTAGCTACTAGTGCTTATTCTTTAGGTACTAATGCCTATTCTTTAGATACTAGAACCTTTTTAAAAGATACTAGTAGTTATTCAATAGATTCTAGTGCCTTCTAGTGGAACTATAGTACTTCTAAATTAGATACTAGTACTTATTCATTAGTTACTACTTATTATTAGATTCTAGTACTTATTCATTAGATACTAGTACCTATTAAATATATACTACATATTTCAATAGTGACTAGTTACTATTTTTCTGTTACTAGTAACAAATTATTATTTTTTGCCATTGACTTCTATGGGGATGTGTCATTCAGATATCAACTATTCAGTTCTGACTAGTATATATTCCAATTGTGACTAGTATATTAGATACTAGAAGTTATTCATTGGGTACTAGTACTTATTTTTTAGATACTAGTACCTATTACTAGATATTAGATATTAGATACTAGAAGTATTTATTACTGTAAAAAAAAAACTGGCAGCTGTGGTTACCAGAAATTTACCGTAAAAAATACAGCATTTTGGGTTTTACAGACTAAACTTAAAATTTACAGTAATACACCATTTTCATTATCTGATATGATGTTAATTTACCGACCTATTGAAGTATTAATACCTGTGTTACGTTCCCTCTCTCCAGTTTAGGGGATTTAAAGAGGGAGTAGCAATAAATAAAAGATGTAACGAAAGGAAACAAACTTGAGAAATCTCCTTTCCTCTATCCCAGCTCTATTTGTATTTCGCCCTCATATGGTCAAAAGATTTACACAACACCCTTTAAATCAGAGGTTCCCAAATCTGTCCTGGCGCCCCACCAACACTGCACGTTTTCTTTGTCTCCCTAATCAAACACGCCTGATTCAACTCATCAGCTCATTAACCCATGTGATTATGAGCTAATGAGTTAAATCAGGTGTGTTTGATTAGGTTTGGGACAGGTTTGGGAACCACTGCTTTAAATGACACTTGATCACAAGGAAACTGAACGAGTATGCTTAATTAGTTATCTTTTTATTGTCTTAGGCTATGTTTACACGGAAACGATCTGAAGAGAAAACGCGAAAGTGGCGTTGCGTTATCACTTTTTATTCTGCGTTTAGACGAGCGTTATGGGGGGGAAATCCGCATATGTTGACGCAAAAGTGTGTGAAATTCGATGTAGTATGCACTCCAGGTGGCTAGGTGGCGATGTGAAGCACTGACAAACCACACCACCAATATCTGAGAATATTTTGTACAACTGCTGAAAACACTCTTGTATGTTTATCAGAGCTGCGAGGGCAACTTGAAGGTCCGACGTATGGAAATAATCCGACATGTTGGTTGTTATGTTCCTGTACTGGCGCATGCCTGTGACGTAAACGCGTACGCGACGAGAGCCACCGAGAGCAGATTTGCGTTTTTACCGTTTAGACGGGAACGCGACGGTGGAGCGTTTTTAAGATTTCCACTCTGGAGGGTGGTTTCACTTTTTTGCGTTTTTAAACCCCAAAAACGCCGTCGCCGTGTAAACGAAAGGCATATCCGATAAAATATTTTTACGTTTTCACCCGGTATCGTCCTCGTGTAAACAGGGCCTTAATTAAAGGCCAACAAAGGCTTAACCCATAGGTTTACAAAAAAGAACCAAAGATCAGTATACAGATAAACAAATTGTAATAACCAGATCGTCAGGAGAGGGCCAGGCCAAAATAACAAACAAAACATGGGCTTCCTAAAGTTCGATCCCAGTTAAATTCCCTAACAAAAAGAAATTAAGAGTGGAACATTTAGAACAAAAAGAGTGGAAACTCCAAACAAATTGGCACCTGTCTCCCTACACGGTTTAACACTTTAAACCCACACAGTTTAAAATCTCGTTGTACTCAAACAACAGCTCTCACATATAAGCTTTTAACAACTGCTGGAGAGGGATTCCTACTGAACACTGCTTCGCTGCTGCTTTATACACACACACACACACACACTCCTGCTAATTAGCACCAGCTGCTGATGGTTTGGAGCGCTGAATGGCAGAGAGAGAGAGAGAAACACAGAAGGAGGGGAGAAACCATCACCAGCACAACAAACACACTAAATATTACATCATGGGACGTAACAATCTGTTTAGCACCATTGTAATACACTGACAACCACCAATCACAGCAGTAATGAGAGTCACATGATCAATCAAAGCTACTGTCACTTTCAGTGCAACTGTACGAAAATGGTAGGTCCTAGAAAAAAACTTTAAAGGGCATATTGCAGGTTAGAGTAACCAGTGATCCAATGTATAGAAAGATAATGTAGGAACTAGATTTAAATATAAACATATACTTATGAAATTTAGGCTTCTAGAGTCGTTTTGTAAGAAAAAATTTAGTGAAAACCTGGGTCAGGCTATGGGGATATGTATTCAAAAATTAGTAATTTTTCAATTAATAATTATTCATACGGCTGGACCCAGATAATCATACATGTTAAATCTCCCAAAAAGGGATAATATTTTCCCTGCATCTGTATTCATATGTGTACATAGAAAATGAATCACAAGGGATTATGATTAATGGCATATCCTAGACTATATTTTACAGACAGGTTATTATCAGCTCAATTGTATATTAATACTTAATCACAACGGATTATAATTAAATATTTAATTTATCAATTATGTCTATCATAGATCTATCGTCAGGATAATCCTAAAGTGGATTAATTTATAATCAAATCATCTGTTTGTCCAGCAAACCTGATCATTCGATCTAATCAAACCTCACCAAAATTATCCCACTTATAGACTTTCAAGAGAAGTTATCCCTCTGGCCACAAGGGACAACCTTCCTGGTCTATAACGATAAGTATCAATAAATGTTGTAAAGCACGTAGCTTTGGATCTTTATACATTAAAGGGACTTGATTAATTACGAGCAGAGAGCCCATGTGATTTTGCGGACATGCTTCTTTCATGGAGTCATATGCCGAACATTGTCATCTACGACTTTGCACGTGGAGTGTCAACCCGCGCTAACCTAAGACAACCACAAACAATACCCTTTACACCATTTGAAGGGAGGTTAATGAACCCAACTGCAGAAAACATAGCGAAAGCCAAAGCTGGAAACGTAAAGGTGTCACTACCCTGGCTGACATGCAAAAAGGAAAATCCTGACCCTGATGGCCACCCTATTACTGGTTCAGCAGAACGTTATCTTCTTTATGACCGGTTCCATGAGGACAACACAAAGGACTCTCGAGATTTACTGCGGAAACTTCACCTGGTCCCGCAACTGGCTGGAAAAGTTAACAGCCAAGTCGTGGAACAGTTATTTGCAAAAACAAACAAACAAAAAAACAACTTCCCAAACATGGCTTTGCCGTCGACTTAACCACATTAAAAAGGAGTTTCAGACAAACATTCTAATGAATGTCCAAAGCCAGGCTGTTTTGGGTATTTTTCAGTGTACTTGTGCACTTTTGTTATGAATGTAACACTTTATTACTCATTGGACTGATCTTACCTCAGATGTTCTTCAAAAACATTTATGTTTTTGAAGAACATCTGAGGAATCCATGGATAAGTCAGTAGGTGAGTAAATTGTTGTGTCCAGTCCCCTCCCTCAGGTGGAGCTACACAAATTACTTGCTCACTAAGTGCAAACAGGCACACTAACTTAGAAATTTAGAGTATACACAAAGTTTATGATTTCTAAGCTTGATTGTTTTTCTTGCTTGCTAGTTTTCCCAGCGTGGACAAAAGCTAATGGCCCTGACCACTACATTGTCTGTGTAAGGAATGTTGTGGAAATAATTCTATTCGAAAAGTTAGGAGGAAGGACACAAGTGGAAACCTCTGAAAAGTCAAAGTATCAAGTTTTTATTTCTTGCAAGGAATAAAATTGGCAGTTCTCATACAGACAGCATCTACATGAGAAGGCGAAGGTCTGGTTCCCTTCACCCAGATTTTATACCCTTTCATATCCTGTGTAGAAGCTGCATCTGTTCCAATAATGCCCTTAAAAGGAAACCCAAGGTTTTGCAAACCCCTTGGTCTCACAGAAATTTGTTCAAGCTCTTGGTCTCACATAAACTCGCCTAGACAGCAGTATGACATCTTCGTCCAGATTTCCTGTTTTTGAAATACTGCTCAGTTCCTAATTTTTAGCTATTACTCAAATTCATATTTTTTGCCTATTTCTGGCTTGATTGAAAGAAAACTGCACACACATATACATTTTTCACTTGAAGCAGATCATAGGTCACTTGGAGTACACGTTGTTCCTTTTTTTGTTACTTGGTCCTCTGTGACCTAGAACATCTTGTTCCAGAAAGCTTATTCTAACTTATGCATTTCTAACAGCTTGGTTATATTTTTAATAATGTTCCTCAGCTTATATGAACATCTTCCTTTAAATGCTTATTAGTACATAAATCCTCAATGTTAATAAAAGTTGCACACATCTAAAAGATAAAAGAGCATGTCTAAAAGTAGAAAACACATCTAAATGTAAAATTTCCATTACAGGAATTATTTCTTACTAGATATTGAATGTCGCATACATATATTGATTACAGCAGAATTGGTGTGTTTCTAAAACTAAACTAATCATCAATGCTTCTTCCAAGAACTTTTTTTTACACCTTAACACATTATAGATTATGAGGCCACTTCGAAGGGAGAAAGTCTTTTTAGACTCTCATTATGCAGAGCAAAAATCCAGCTTTGGAGATGAGGAATACAGAGCAATTTTTAGGTCCATCTATGAATTTAGACATGCAGTTTTAGCCTCTAATTTTGGCTATGTTCCTTTAGCCATTTCTAGCTTTTGTTCTACTATACAATTAGCTTTGTTCAAAGTTTAAAGGACACGTTTTATTGCCTAATACTCACATTTTTAGCCATGTTCTCCTAGCCATTTCTTGCATGTTTTGGCTACGTTCATTTAGCCTTTTTTGCATGGTGTGTCTGTTCTCAGGTGACAGATGAGCTGTCATTTAAATTTGATCAATCATATTCATTTTTTTTCTACAGACAAATTGCCAACCAAATTGATCCAGGGATCTGGACAGAAATGACTGGAAAGGATTTTTTGGTGATAATTCTACTGCAAAAATTATTATTTTGCATCCATACCTTTTATCTATTATTAATTTCTAAACTGACTTTTTCTCCTTTTCTCAATCATAGGCTTTGCCACGTCAGACAAGAGGGAATGACTGTGGTGTTTTTGTGCTGATGGTATGGGTCTTTAATTTGTTTAAGGTCTAGTGAACAGTGTTAACAACAGCTTGTCTCCTGTATTTCAGTACACCGTCTCAATGGTCTGTGACATCAAGTTCGATTTCCAGGAGGTAAGTTAATAAAAGGAAATGTATGTTTATTTTATTTACTTTTTTAAGTTTATTTGGTAAAAGTAGAAAACAGTATGACCTTTAACTGGTCATTTCTTTCAGGTTGACATGCCCATGATTAGAAAATGGTGGTGCCTTGTAAAATGGTGGTGCCTTGTGCTAATGGAACGATTTCAAATTGACCGGTATGTCAAACAGTATTGTACGTTTTGGTAAAATATTATTCAGAGATCCCATATAGTTAAATCTGTCATATTACTTTTGAATATTTTGTCAATACAACATTTTGTGTAGCATGAGTAACAAAACACCCTTAATAACTCTCTGAAGAGATAATTTAATTTATTTTTTTTTATTTTTTTTGTTCCTTTAATTGCTCCTATACATTTTTTTTATTATTATTGTTTGCAAGCTATGGGCACAGGTTTGCCGTCTGGACAGACGAGGCAAAATGCTTATTAGAGGCAAAAACACAACCTCTGTATAGGCTAAAAAGAAGAATTTTTAATGGTTATGCCAATTATTCATTGGTGGCTGGTGTATATATAAGACAACACTTTTTGTTTGCCCTGCAGGATGTTCTCAATGGGAAACCATCAAAGTGGTTCCAGTGTGTGCCATTCTTTTTCAACACCTCAAAGCTCCGCTGGATAATTCTAAGACTCAACTTCATGAAGTGGAGTTCATTTGTAGTTTTCTTTTTCCTGAGGTAGGCCCGAACATGTTTGTCAATTGGATTGTTTCTGTTATTTCCATATATGCAACGTTTTAAATATTTATTTATTTATTTATATGGACAGCCCATCATTCATGGCCTATGTGAGATGCAGGCGTTATCCTGGCAGGAGGCTGAAGAGGTGTTCCTCTGTGGCCCTACTTATCACCCTAGGTATGCTTGTAATTTGCATTTGCAAAAAAAAAAATATTATTTATTATTACACAATATTTTTGACAATGGCATTCATCTTTTATTTTAGTGAAGTGGAGGAATTTGACAGAGCGATTGCAATAAGAATGAAAAAAGAAGGAACATTCGCCTACCAGAAAGTAGTTATTTTACCTTATTCATTTACATTACATTTTACATTTATTCATTTAGCAGATACTTTTATCCAAAGCGACTTATAAATGAGGAGGTTTTTTAATGCAATAGAGGACGAAAAGTAAAGTCACTAACACAATCCTTTCTTCCTTTTTTCTTTACTTTGTCCTGTTTACAGCAAGATGATGTTTAGGTGATCATTAAATAAAGTACAGAATTGTTTATTATTGGTGTTTTGTCTATTCTTATTTGAGTTTTGCTTCGCATTCAAAATATTAAAAAACAGGGTTTGTAATGTTAGCATGGTATAATGTTAATTAGACCATTATTGAACTGAAAGAAAAATTGGAATTTGAATAAAAAAAAATATTGTAGAAATATAATATCACATAATATTTTTCAGAAGATAGTTCAATCTGTAATTGTATCCCTTTCATCAGTAATTTTCTTTCAATCACACCCACGCTCAAAAAATAACTACTGGGTGATTTGTTAGTCAGAGGACACAATAAGTTTTTTTGGCACATGCATTAAGCAGGGAATGCAAATACTTATTTGGATAACTTTAAATAAAACAAGACAGTGCATCGTATTGTGTTCAATGGCATTTGGATAAGAGTGTTATACGATCTTCCGAACAGCAGGGTGCGCTGTCTCGAAAAACGAGGGGTCTGAGAATGCTGGACTCAGGGTGCGGGACTGTTGCTGCAGGCTCCGAGTCTGCGTTTCTTCTCCATCTCTCAGACTATTTTGACAGATACACACTAGGTGCGTTCCATTTGGCTGTAACTAAGTGGACAGCGAAGTGGACTTCACAGGGTATTTCGCCACCTGAAGTGAGATTCCAATCCGAAGGGAACGAACATGTTCAGTTCGAAGGGCACTGCGGACTAACTTTCAGAGCAAATCTAAATTTGCCAGAAGTTGTCTGGGTTTTCCCAGGCTATGCGGTCCTAGAACTGGGCTCTGAAACTGCAGCCTCTGGTTGTGCAGGAACTGGTTTCATGGGCCATTTCTGACGTGTTCGTCAGAAAAAAAAATCTAACACTGGCATGAAGTTGGTTGGAAGTGGGTAAACAATGTACAGTAGGTTTTATGACTGTAAGTCATTGTCTTCAAACGCTATTGAGCTTTAAATATTGCCATATTTTGTATATGATCCCATACAGTAGTGAAATACATATGAATATTTGCATATGATTTTACAGTTTATTGTCATACATATCAAAAATGTAAAAGGTGTGCATCATACCTGAGACCTGGGTGAACAATGTACAGTAGGTTTTATGACTGTAAGTCATTGTCTTCAAACGCTATTGAGCTTTAAATATTGCCATATTTTGTATATGATCTGACACAGTAGTGAAATACATATCAATATTTGCATATGATTTAACAGTTTATTGTCATACATATCAAAAATCTGAAAGGTGTGCATCATACCTGAGACCTTGGTGAACAATTTACAGTAGGTTTTATGACTGTAAGTCATTGTCTTCGAACGCTATTGAAGTTACAAAACGTTTATAACAGTGTCGCATGTAAATTTAGAGACGGTCCCTAAATACGCGAATATCGAACGTCCAACGTCAGACCAACTTCATCCCAGTAAACGCTGACTTTTTTTGACCAATGCATTACACCGGCACTAACCCAGCGCCGCATAAAAATAGATAGGCTATAGATGCTACTAGTCGATTTAAATGATTAAATGTTAAAACGGCTTGCCACTGGCATGGACTCACTTCATCACTCATTGGCGACCACTTTGCGAAGGACATTGAGTGCGTCTTTTAGGCTTCGCCAGTTTCAAAACGAATTAAGCAATGGATTAAAGGTAAACGCACCTAAAAATAACAGGATGGAAGGTTAATACAAGGAATGAAGGATATTTGGAGTAGCCTATGGGTCGATGGACTGTCTAAAAACAACGAAATGCTGCTTTCTCCTGAGACACTGATGCTTAATTTGATTTTATTTTCAATCTTCTACGCAATAACTTCAGGTGAGTAGGCTGCATAAATGGTTATCGATGTGCTGTTATATGTACTAGGTTATATGATGACAGAGAAGACGCTGGTTAGCAGCAGCTGCTGTTCGACGCGCTTCATCTAAGCCTTTGTGCATGTCCACCGAATGGTTTAGTTTCTTGTTGTAACTCTTCAAAATGAAACTTTATTTTTTATATTTTTTTTCAACACTGAATCTAATACTACATATATTTAACTATTCAAAATGTGTATTGGTCAATCTTATGCAACTTTATTTTTCTACACGGTTTCTAAGCAGAAGATGGACATGTTTTGTGGACAGCCCAGTATTGACAGCCTAGTATTGAACGTGGACAGCCTAGTATTGAATAAAACAGCAGAATATTATATTGCTGCTCCGTTGTGTTATATATTTAATCAGTGGGATTTATCCAACTTTGTGGAAGGAAGGGGAAATTATTCCATTGATAAAAGACAATCTTATAATGGCCATAACTAGACCTAACGTAGACTCACTGTATTCCGATCATCACGGTATTCCGGACACTAGACCGTTTCTATGGAGTTTTAATTCAATTCAAATTTATTTGTATAGCGCTTTTCACAATACATATCGTTTCAAAGCAGCTTTACAGAACGTGCATATCAGAAATGTACATGGAAAAAATACAATAAGTTAATCATGTATAAATTTAGGGCATAACAGATCGCCTAGGTTGAGTCGTCTCATCACAGGCGTTTAGTCATCTCATCGCAAGTGTTGGAGCATCTGTTCCTGTTCACGAGCTGATGTCTGTTCCTCCTCGCCCGTGCCTGCTCCAGCCTATGACCCCGTAGCTGACCCCAAGAAAATTTTGATTTAATTGAAAAGCATTGTTAATACTCAACCATTTCACAGATATATATATATTTCATAGACCATACATAACATAATTCTGTGATGGACTAAAAAGACAAAAATGATTAATTTAAATAGCAAAAGCACACGTGCTCCAAACAAATAATAGTAATAAATAAAAATACAAAATCGAACTAAATAAAATAAACAAATTATATGAAACAAAATCAAACCAAAGAAAATAAATCTTATAAAATGTATGCAGGCACACATTGAACAATAATTCTCAAGTGACAAAAAAAATCAAATCAAAACTCCATACACAGTGAAAATTTCTGCAGCATGTTGTGCATTGCTCCAAAGGTGGTAGTGCTGAGTTCTCTGAATAGTTATGTGGTTCTGTAGGTGAAATAAAATACAATTAATCCAATTCTCATGGTCAGAAAATGTAACAAATTCTGTAAAATACAACGCCAACAACAAATTAAATCACAAACCATGAATATGTAACCTAACAAAGTTATACAATCCAACTGTAAAATAACAATTTGTGATCAAGTGCCTTCGTCACAATTCCCACTTAGTTCCATTTATTTTTATACATAGGATTGTTTCAATACAAATTGTTTCATAGCAGCTTTACACGGATAATAGGCAAATAATGCAACAAAGTTTGTCTCGGCAGATCTAGAACAAAATAATGTTATAATCCAGCTTAAGTAAATTCAGTGTTGATTCATTTCTGTTGTAAAAAAGTTATTAATTCAGTTAATTAATCTATAGCCATTCTGGAGAAAACAGTGATGTCATCGTCCAGCTCAGTTCAGTTCTCATATAATAGTGTCAATGACAGATCAATAGTATTGTTGAATATTAACTTACAAAATACTTAGAGCCATTTTGTATAATCGTATAACATTAAGTATGTTGCATCCAACAAAGATCAAACTTATTTTTTATCTTGTCTTCCGTCATGATGATTCCGTTTTCTTTAACTGTCCTCTTACGCCATGCTTAACTTACCTTGAGCTCTGCCATATGGTGCGTTCAAGTCATCTCGTTTAGATCGTAATTACGAGTTGAGCGGACTTGAACGCCTCCACTATGTCGTAAATACCAGTGGGGAGCTCGGGATTTTCTTTAAGCCAATCTGTACGAGTTGGGGGCGTGTCACTGAGAAACATGGCGGTATACCACAATACTTAAATACTATGCAGTGATATTGTCAAGGTTTTCTATTTACAGTGAAGTAAGCTAATTGCCTGCACCGAATATGGCATTATAATATAACAATGTAATGTAATGGTAAAGTTTGCAGTGGCTTCATAGATTAATTAAAAACATAAAAACCAAAGCACACCTGATGCACATTTATTTGTTCTTCATTTTCTAGAACAAGAGTTTAAGAAACTTGCTCTATTTTTGTGTAATTAATTAAGAGAAAGTACACCGCCATCTTACTCCGACGAAAGTGACTTGAACGCACATGCCGCCATAAACAGGACTTCCCACCTCGTAAGTATGAACTTCCCAGGAGGACTTGAACGCACCAATAGTTTACATGAACTCCGCCCACTTCCGGCATCAGACTGTTAGGCTGCCGCTGTCGTCCTCACACTGCTATGACGTATGCCTCTGCGGTTCTGCAGTTGGTTAGTATTGGCAGAATTAGCACGATTTTTTAATTCATTTATGCATTAATTCATTGCTTGACTGAGAATTAAGATGTTCACTGCATTTGTCTAGTGCAGGGGTTCTCAAAGTTTTGATAGGTGAGGGCCAATTTAGGAACCCAACATTGAACTGAGGGCCGCCAAAGGGGCGGGGGAGAAGAATAAATTAAAAAAAAACTGAAAAGAAAATGCCATTTGAAATGATTTTAATGACCAGGTTGCATCTCTACAGTTTACATTTATTGCAATAAACACATTTAAATTCATAACTGAGGCAAAAAAAAAATGCAATGCAAACAAAATCCCTGGGGTTCTCTACCCTCAACAGACAAATTTGGGATATAACAGTCCTGTGTGCAGTCCATCTCAAGTAGGCTACAACCTTATTTGGAACGAACAATCTACTTATCAGCATAGGCCTTATTCAGGGGCAATTCCAGCTACAAAAGCACCACAGGAAAACCAGAGAGCGAGAGAGAGAACTTTAACTTTTAAAATAGAAGCTTACCAAACAAGTCATCATCATATCTATCATTGCCTGTCAGTCGCGTTTCCTTTATTGCAGATTTGCGCAAATGTTTTGCGCTATTAACCTATCTTTTTTAACCCGTTACTGAAAACTGTCCCGTAACTGTCTTTTTAAAACGCAAAGTTGAAATGCTGCGCAAAAAAGTAAATATTGACAGACTTTTTCAGATTTTTGTTTAAATGACTTTTTGCCCCTTTATTAAACATTTAAAGTATTCACAAATTAATATGGAAAACATGTTGATTTTACTGGTTTTCTAAGGCCAAATTAGAACTCCATCTCCGCTGTTAAGCAGATGTGCTTTTAGAGAGAAATGCACCTTTCATACGGATTACATAATCAGAAGATATTAGCTTTCGATTCGAATTTGTTTGTTTATAAGTGGACATTTCAAGCTTTAGCCCAACTAGGCTATATTTTGTTTCAGTTCTCGCGCTCCAGTTCACGGAGATCATGAAAGCGCGTTTAGCCTACTGATTGTTTTATTTTATTTTACAAAAGCACAACGTTTTCTTGTTATTATGAGTTTACACAAAGAAAAGTAGTTGCGAATAATGTATTATTATTTTCTGTATGACCAAAAATGATAGAGTATTTTAAGTTGTTTCCACTGTAGGAAAATGCAAGTGTTCGCGCCGGCGAAAAATTTGAAAGGTAATGGAAACGCGGCTATTAATAAGCTTGTCATTAAGTCACACTGAATATTGATTACTTGGTCAACATACCCATGGGATTTGTGGTGCTGTTTTCGGTTTGCCACGGTTCCTCTGATGTCCGGCTCCATCTCCGTCGTTGTGATACGAAGGACAGCATGTAGATGGCCTTCTGTTAGCCTGGATCTCAGCTTGGATTTGTTGATGGCCATGGTGGAGAAGGTCTTCTCACAGATGTATGTGCTTCCGAATAAAGATACCATTCTGACAGCATGCTGGCGAAGTGCAGGGTATGTGGATGGGGAAAGTCCTTTGTAGAACTCGATGAGATTCTTGTCACGATATGCTGCTCTGGCTCTGGCAAGCGGTGGTCGAATCCCTCTTAGAGTTTTTTTTATGAGTTATGGTTCTTTTCTGTCAGGACCACTATCGTCAAATACGATTGACAACTAGAACTCGCTGCGCATCCTTATACTGTAGCATGGATAAGAGCATGGAGAGCAGCAATAACCCCCCTTGGGGTAAACAGAACAGAATCAACATGAATGTATGCTAATATATTTAATTCAAGATTTTAAAGTACAACATAATTCGAGAATTTATTCTGGTTCAAGGGGTATCAGAATGCCAAATCCTGACTGAGGAGAGGAGGAGCTGGGGATGGAGGAGGGCAATGAGCTCCTGAGAAACGTGATAGCTGCTGATAATACTGAAGGAGCTTATATATGTACAAAGTGATTGGCGTCATATTCCTATAGGTAGATGTGGATCAGCTGATGCGAGCTTGACTAACGTGACCTGCCAGAACGTATGCTACGCTTGATTTTTGTCAAGGTTTGACACTTTCTGTACTCAAGTATAAAGTAGGAAAGGTCACATAACTTTTTTTGTTTTTCATACTGTGACTGAATTACACAGAAAGCAAGTAAAAAGTTTTCTTCTTATAATCATTGAAGTCATCGGTCAATTTGGTATGATACTATAGAAGGACTACCAAATCAGGTGCTGATGCCACCATTTGTAGAACTTAGTGGCTCTGGTGCTACAGCTCTCAAACGTTAGTCTGGAGCCCTGACTACATGTTAAATAAACCTACTGTACCTGAAAAATCTAATTTGTATTTTGTTCTATTGTTTTAATCTTTCAAATCAAAATTTTATCAACTAATAAAATAACAAAAATAACTATATTGTGATATACACTCACCTAAAGGATTATTAGGAACACCATACCAATACTGTGTTTGACCCCCTTTCGCCTTCAGAACTGCCTTAATTCTACGTGGCATTGATTCAACAAGGTGCTGAAAGCATTCTTTAGAAATATTGGCCCATATTGATAGGATAGCATCTTGCAGTTGATGGAGATTTGTGGGATGCACATCCAGGGCACGATGCTCCCGTTCCACCACATCCCAAAGATGCTCTATTGGGTTGAGCTCTGGTGACTGTGGGGGCCATTTTAGTACAGTGAACTCATTGTCATGGTCAAGAAACCAATTTGAAATGATTTGAGCTTTGTGACATGGTGCATTATCCTGCTGGAAGTAGCCATCAGAGGATGGGTGGCCATAAAGGTATGGACATGGTCAGAAACAATGCTCGGGTAGGCCGTGGCATTTAAACGATGCCCAATTGGCACTAAGGCTCCCTTGTTGCTCTTCTATCATTTTCAAGTTGGCCTAAAGTGTGCCAAGAAAACATCCCCCACACCATTACACCAGCACCACCAGCCTGCACAGTGGTAACAAGGCATGATGGATCCATATTCTCATTCTGTTTACGCCAAATTCTGACTCTACCATCTGAATGTCTCAACAGAAATCGAGACTCATCAGACCAGATAACATTTTTCCAGTCTTCAACTGTCCAATTTTGGTGAGCTCTTGCAAATTGTAGCCTCTTTTTCCTATTTGTAGTGGAGATGAGTGGTACCCAGTGGGGTCTTCTGCTGTTGTAGTCCATCCGCCTCAAGGTTGTGCGTGTTGTGGCTTCACAAATGCTTTGCTGCATACCTCGGTTGTAACGAGTGGTTATTTCAGTCAAAGTTGCTCTTCTATCAGCTTGAATCAGTCGGCCCATTCTCCTCTGACCTCTAGCATCAACAAGGCATTTTCGCCCACAGGACTGCCACATACTGGATGTTTTTCCCTTTTCACACCATTCTTTGTAAACCCTAGAAATGGTTGCGCGTGAAAATCCCTGTAACTGAGCAGATTGTGAAATACTCAGACTGGCCCGTCTCGCAACAACAACCATGCCATGCTCAAAATTGCTTTAATCACCTTTCTTTCCCATTCTGACATTCAGTTTGGAGTTCAGGAGATTGTTTTGACCAGGACCACACCCCTAAAAGCATTGAAGCAACTGCCATGTGAATGGTTGATTAGATAATTGCATTAATGAGAAATTGAACGGTGTTCCTAATAATCCTTTAGGTGAGTGTATATCTATATTTTAAAATAAAATGTGTTATATCGTGAAATAAGATTTTGATTAAATCGGCCACCCCAACACCAAAAAATTCACCATCTGTGGCCTGATTCAGCATATGTATTGCATATTTTTATGTTAACAGATTGGAGCATTCACACAATAACACTCATACACTCATAAATGGTGCTGGTTCATGTTTGGAGCACCGAAGTAGATGAAATATGATCTTGAAAAAGCTTGAGCTTGCTCACTTCATTTAGGATATGTACCATGATCTGCTTTTTCGAGTGACATTAAACGCATGTATCCCTGAAAGAGAGAAACTGCTCTAATATCCCACTTGTCTGTTCTCGTGTATCAGGCAGTGTAGCTATTGGATCTAAATTATTTGGAAGTCAATCCTTGTGAATGTTATCTAACAATCCTTGTGAATGTTATCTAACAAAGTAATACGGTTCTTAATGGCTTCTTGATACCAACCAAAATTCAGATTTTACACTAAAATGTGCACATTATGTAGCATTGCTTAAAGAAGAATGAAATGGCAAAAAATAGTAATAATAGTAATAATAATAAATAACCACTTTCCCCTTAGTATTGAAAATAATGTATGAGCACATGCATCTCCATGTACAGTGTTTGCTAATTCATGTACTTTATGCATTTTTTTCTGTTAAAGGTGTAAAGGTTATTGGTCATGATACAACAGTCATTAATGGAGAGAATGCCACTTTGTTGTGTCAGCTGACTGAGACTGATGATAGTATAACTCGTATTATATGGATGAAAAAGACAAGAGAAAACCCTGAAGAGAAGATCTTCTTTGCCATTCGGCCAGGTGACAAAACTGAACAACGAAATGGATTGGGGGACAGAGTACAATTCATTGGAAAAATTGCAGAGAAAAATGGATCAATTCAGCTGCTCAGAATGAGGCTTCAAGACGAAGGGATCTACACATGCATTTTCAATTTATTTCCCAGTGGGTCATTTGAGACGGACATCAATGCCACAGTTTTTGGTATGATGGCTTGTTCATATTTTTTCTCTTGATTTACAGCAATGCCATATATGCATCTCTGTGTTTTGATTCCCAAACAACTCAATTATTTAAAATAGTTCATGCTTACATAACAGAATTATGGCCCTGATATACCTTAAGCAAAATCAAAGAACGAACTGATATGATGTAATTTCAAACAAAATCAACCGAAACAAAGTTCATTTGGAGTTCGTTTTAGGAGTTAAGGCCCCAATATACTTCGAGCGAAATCAAAAAACTAAATGATACGACGTACTTTCGACCAAAATCAGGCCAAAACAAAGTTCATTTGGAGTTGGTTTTGGGAGTTCGAAACAGCTTGCCAAAGTGAACTTTACGTAATAACAAATGTGCGCTGAGGCTCCGCCTTCTTTCACAGAAAGCTTTATTTCTCCTGATCAGTCCGTCGAGGTCAGACATCCGTGAGTGAAAACATGAGCTCGCTGCTTTATTGTAGAAAATGAAGTTGTACTTCTGATGAAAAAAAGACACTCATACGTTTATTCTCGTTTGAGACGGTAAAGCTGCTTGATTTTAGGTAATCTATTGAATAAAGTGGATTAATATAAATTAAAGGTACAATATGGAGGATTTTTCGCTACCAGGGGTCGCTAACCTCTTACAATAACAAAGGCGTACATTGATGATGTATATTCCGCAGAAGTATGGATCTTGTCATCAAGCTGATGGATCTTTTATGGATGAGTGAATACATTGATGTTTTTAACATGACTGGTATGAAGCAGGGCGCGATTGCTAGATGTATTATACTAGCGCCACACGCAACGCGAGTCCAGTGGATATAAAGGAATAAGGACATTTCATTCTACCGAACTACACACAAGTGCTGAATTAATACTCACACAGGTCAGTTTATTAGACGAATGAAACTTGAGGTAACGCAGCGCTGTTTCACTTGCTCTAACAGTTACACTATCACACTAAACGGCATTTGAGTGTGTTGTTGTTAGTTAGGTTGTTTGTTGGCTATATGAGACTAAGTAAGCTAGAATAACATACAGATCATATTCTAACATTTCATCATGTTGAACTAACGTTAAACAACATTGATTATTTTTAGGTACATTTGCTCACCTGTCTAATAAAGTACATGCAACACTCGCGTTTCTGTCAAGTCAAAGTTAGTCGCGGACGTGGAGCTCTCGGCATCTCAAAGATGTTGATCTTCGTTTTCGTTTTTTTGTCTCAAAGTCTGCTTGCCGTGGTCCATAATGTTTGAACAAAACAACAGCAGCGTGAGCGTCCTGCTTGGCATAACCGGCATAACCCAGTTGTCAACGTCTGTCGCCATGGTTACTATCGCAGTATGAGGTCAAACCTGGTGGAAACCGGGGGTAACGCGGATATGGCGTCATTGACTGGCGACTCCCTCTCCCCTGCTCACACGCCCTGTTTCTTTGGTTAAAATCGCAATTTTCTCACGATTTACAAATAGTTGGAATCATTTGGGATATTGTAAGTAATCAACTAAACAAAATATATAACATTGGCCTAGTGGTTTTTGGATATTTTACTGCAACAATCCTGCGTATTGTACCTTTAATGTGATGTGACTTTATTAGAGTGTCAAATTGCAGAGCTCGTGCAAACATATCCACGTTGCTAAGATCAGATGCTTTTCTTATTCTTTATTAAAATATGTGCTGTTTTATTGTGTGTTTATTTTTGTTATTTAGAGGAAAGCACACAGCACATATTTACATATTCATCTTCACGCTCTCAGCAGTGGTTGGCGTCAGATGTTCAAAAACAGTAGCCTATACCGCTGGTCACATTACCCCTAAGAGAAGTACGAAAAATAACTTTGCCGTGAGTATATCGGGGCCTTTCTTAAATGTGCTAGAAAAATTTGTTACATTTATATTTCACATGCTTTTAGTAGTTATGAGAAGACCAGGAGCAGACTAAGCTATTTTAGTCATTTTACAGTTGACTGATTAATGATTATCTTTTTCTCTTTTTCAAATGTAGCCCGTCCTGTGGTTAATGTGAAAGGGGAAGCACCTGTTTTTGGATATTTAGAGGCTACGTTGGCGTCATGCTTTGCCTCTAATGCTTGGCCTGCAGCAACAGTGATGTGGAGATTAGGAGATCTGGAAAACTCCCTGAAGACAGAAACCAACCATACAGTGGACCCCAATAGGACTATTACTGTTGTATCCTACCTAATTGGTGTCCCATTCAAACACTTCAACAAAAAGAACATCCAGTGTGTGGTTAAGCACAACACCCTAAGAGAAGACCTCGTAATGAACTACACAATAAACATTCATTGTAAGTATCAATTAAAAGCTTGCATACTAATGACTGAATAGGAGATGACGATAATCGATAATCATAACAAAGACATGAGAGAACATTTTGGTTACACTTTATTTTGATGGTCCCTTTTGAACATTCTGGTGACTATAAGTAACTTTGCAACTACATGTCAACTAACTCTCATAGAGTATTAGTGTACTGTCTGCTTAATATCTGATAACTCTTTATTGTGATGGTCCTCCAACAGACAGTCTACTGACTATAAGTAACTATGCAACTACATGTCAACTTATTCTAACCCTAACCCTACCAGTCTATTAATACTCTACTAACACTCTAATGAGAGTTAGTAGACATGTAGGTGCAACGTTACTTATAGTCAACAGAATGTGTTAAACGGACCAAGTGAAGTGAAACCAATATTTTTACTTTCTTCATGGCACAGAAAATAAGAGTATACTAATGGCCAGAGCCATAGAGAGAAAGAGTTGCGACATTCTTTGATGTCGCCGCTATGGCTGTCACGTGGTTCATGTAAGCCCCAATAGTTCCAAAACATACGCTGGCTGTCATGTTCTTATATGGGACAGACAGCAGCAATTGCATTATTGAACGGTAAATATAAAATAAAACACACACCCAAGTACTTTTTCAGCTATTATTGCATTTTGTTCATCTCAGTTTTGCATTTGGAGAGGCAGGGTGTCAACGAAATACTGTATATTACTTAGATAAGTTTTAGGCTATATTTTTGAAGGGAAAAGCTCAGTGTTCATGTTCGCATGGGTAGTAGCAGGCATGGGTAGTAGCAGGCATGGCTTTAGCGGCTCTAACTTAACTTTTCCATATCATTCATCTGATGATGGACGTCTCATGATTTTTTTATTTTAGCACAACTGAGCTGTATTAGGCTATTGATTCCCATGATTTTGCTTATAAATTCCAATTCAGCCATTAGCCTACCTTCGTGATCACGCAAAGAGTTACCACTACTTACCACCTTTATAGCAACTTTCATTTAATTTAATTTTTGGGATATACTAACTTTTCATTATGTGACTGACGTTACCTCTGGAACAACTCGACGCGCAGCATTCACCACTCAAAACTCAGCCAACACGTCACATAATGAAAAGTTACTATATCCCAAAAATTTTATAAAATAAAAGTCGCTATAAAGGTGGTAGCAATTCATTACCAAACTCTTACTGTGACTGCTGACAAAGTTGCGCTAGCTTACTAGCTAGCAGGCAGTGCTTGAAAATTGGTTGAAACAACCAACATAAAAAATAAATAATTACGCTGTGCATGTACAAATGAAGACCAGTATAAGCATCGCAAAGGGCCTCTGATACAATATAGACAGTTGACAATTCAAAAGAGGTCCATATTTCAGCAACTTACCTCTGGAACAACTTGACGCGCAGCAATGTAAGTGAATGGAGTCCAGCGCCCAAATGACTTTGTTTGGAACTAATCAGATCTTCAAATCCCGGAAGTAGGCGGTTAAAAGGTGGCGCCATTTTTTACAACAGAAGTCTTGGAGTGTCGCAACTCTTTCTCTCTATGGCTCTGCTAATGGCTATAATGGAGCAATGATCATGAACTTATATTTCTGTAAATAATCCTTTCAGTAGCTCTGATGGATTATGTCAGTTCATTCAGAAAAGGATTTGTCAGACTGGTTCAGACTGGTTCATTTTTGAATCAGACACAGGTTGTGATGTGTTTGTTTTGCGTGTGCCATGCGGCCATGAGGAACATCACTTGTTAATTTAAGTTGAGAACTTATATTTTCACACATTTCTGACATGGCATGAAGGCATCACTATTCTCGAAACGTTGCACTTATTCCTACTCTGTAACCCACAGCTTAAAAATCACGGCTTAGATTGCCATGTTTCTGCCTGTGAACCCTAAAGGTTTTAGTTTTACATACAGTAAATACTGTTTATGGATATATAGTTATTTTTGCTTCCTAATTTATTTTCCTAGATCCTCCAGGGTCAGTGTTTATAATTCCTGACAGTCCAAAAAATGCTAAAGAATTCAAGTGTATAGTGGACAGTAACCCAGAACCAACCATCTACACCTGGACTAGGTAATATAAAACTGCAAATAAAATCTGCACTCAGTTCTATATAATATTTTGTCTGTAGAAGCCCTGATAATTTCAGCCAAATTTAGTTTTTGTTTGTTTATTTGTCAGTGTTTTTACAATATTTTCTACTTTAGTGCACAATAATGCTTGTAAGGCCTGGAACTTTTCTTCCTTTTCCTCTCATTTGCATTGAATTTCAGCACTGAATTTTGCATTTCCTTTTTTATCTATTTACTTTGACTTTACAGGGAAAATTAGACAGATAATTAGCAAGAAGGTAATACGTTATTGATTCAAAGGCATGTTGACAAATAGTCACTAAACAACTTTATCTTAGTGGCAGTTATTCTCTAATCTAACCATTTTTAGCACCTGCACAAAGCTGATAAGTTGCTTTTGCATATTGTGGCTAGACTGCCAAGTTCACAGGTTCTAGAATTTGACTACTAATTGGGACATGCTTCTGATAAAATGGCTTAGCAAGAAAAAAACATTGGACGGGACAGGATTTTATTCATCAGTTGTTGATTGGATTGTGAAAAGTGACCACTGCATACTGGAATGGAGGCAGATCTGAGTGTGATTGGCTTAACTGCAACATGGATCTGTATATCTCATAGACATCAAGTGAGTCATATCACAGCAGGAGCAATTTATACAATTTTGATTAAAGATTACAAGGTAAAAAAAATTTAAGTCACATGTGAATTATTTACAATAAGACCAGTAACATGCATTAAGTAAACACATTTTCATTATTAAAAATTAAATAATCTACATTTTCATATTTCACTTCCAAAATATTCAAACTTTTTAAAAAAATACAACCTATAATATTCAACAAGCAATTTCGGGCCATTTTATTTCGCTTTACAAATTCGCTTCCACAAATTCAGTGGTTCAAATTCGACAGTAAATTCAACATTGACATCCAGGAACTGCAGGAAAAGCAGTAGATTACCGAGCATAATCTCCATCTGCTGTTAGTCTATCTCACCAGCAGGGGGTGCAAGCGCGTGTTGTTGATGAAGACCGAGCAACAATTCGAGCAAGCCATTCATTCATAAAAACTCATTTATAGAAATGTAAGTGTATTTGTTAACTTTACAGGGCTCCACATGCGACCAAAATTTGTAAGGGTGCGACTAAAATATTTCCTAGGTCGCACCGGTGTTGTTGATGTTAACGTCCTCACATCCGCTGCCTCTCCACAAACGTAACGCTAGTTCTCCTTTGTCGCAACTCACACTCATGGTTGGATCATATCGTGGTCTAAACCAATCAGAGACAGAGATGGGGCGGATCCTTGCCTCTGATTGGCTGTGGTCCAGATATTCCTGTAGGACTACACTGCTCCGTGCTGTGTGATTGAAATTGCGACTTGAGCACCCGTTTACACTGTCAGTGAAATGTGACCCAATTCCAAATTCTTTGCTCATATGTGACAGATCGGATGTGTTCTATGACCGTGTAGCCTAAACAGGAAAAAACGCATGTATTCGGATATTTCGAGATCGGTTTCAGGCCTCGTTCATATGTGGAAATAAATCAGATATGTGCCAATGCGTCATGTAAACAGGCAGATCAGATTTTCTGAGGCATTAGGCAACGTCTCCGCGGTTTAATGACAAGAGCAACCCTGACGCGCATCTGCAAAGGGACGGATGACGAAACATTGTGTCGTCGTAGGAGAGGGATGTGGACAAACGTTGACAAAACATATAAAAGGTTGGCTTGCTCATCCTAAAATTTCGGACCCACTGCTCCTCATTAATCTCATGAAAGTGCGTCTATAGCACGAATTTTATTTATCATGCCATTTAAGCCAAAAATATTGCGTGCATATGTAGTGGTGTGTAGTTCTTTGCAGACTTACAGGTGTTTAGCCTTGCTCTTGAATGTACCTCTTGAGCAGGGGTCGGGAACCTATGGCTCGCGAGCCATATATGGCTCTTTTCCGGATTTTATATGGCTCTCCAATTTTCAAATGTTGACTGAAAATACACCCTCGAACATGATGATAAAATTATTTTGAAACTATTAGCATTTCTGATTAATGTATAATTATGAATGTGTAAAATTAAATTAAATATGTTCAAAATATTTAGGTAAGAGACTCGCAGCTTAATATGATTGACAGCGGCGTTTGGCCTGTAGCTAGCCTACCTTTCAGAGTGCTGAATTTTAATTGGCCGACGGTTAGGCCTGTGTCAAGTCAAGATCAAGTTAAACAACTACCTAGCTGGCTGAATTAAAAATCATCATCAACGAGAGGAAAATGGCGAAAAGAAAAAAAGACGACGATGACCGTTCATTTCGGCCTGAATGGATGGATCAATTTGCATTTGTGGAGAAGTTGGGGTCCGCAGTGTGTCTCATTTGCAATGAACGTATTGCATTGCTCAAAAAGTCAAATATTAAGAGACATTTTGAGAAGCACCATGCAGCATTCGCCGCAAAACATCCCGATGGAGAATGCAGGAGAAAAGCTTGCGCTGAGCTTCAGCGGAGAATGGAAACCGGACAGCAGCAGCTAATATCATGGACTAATAAAGGCGGGAATCTGAATTCTGCGAGCTTTGCTGGTGCTCTGGAGATTGTGCGGAGTGGGAAACCATTTACAGATGGAGACTACATGAAGGGTTGCATGCTCAGTGTTGCAAAAGAACTGTTTAACGACCTCCCAAACAAGGATAAAATTAATCAAAAAATCAAAGACATGCCTTTCTCTGCAAGAACTGTTCATGATCGTGCACTAGTGATGGCACGCCAGATAGAGGAGATGCAAATCAACGACATCAGTTCAGGTAGTTACTTTTCTCTTTCCTTGGATGAGTCTACCGATGTGAGCAATATAGCGCAGCTAAGCATAACCGGGCGGTATGTGACGGGTGATACAGTGCGTGAAGAGAGTCTCGTTGTTTTGCCGATGAAAGATACAACAAGAGGTGAGGATGTGTTAAAATCTCTGATGGACTTTGCTGCAGAGAAAAAGCTCCCACTGAATAAGCTTATATCTGTGTGTACTGATGGAGCACACAGTAGGTTAGGGAAACATAAAGGATTCGTTGCCCTTTTGTGTGAGCAAGAGAAGCGGCCCATCTTAAACTTTCATTGCATTGTGCATCAAGAGGCACTGTGTGCTCAGTCGTGTGGAGAGGAACTTCGCGAAGTGATGTCATTGGTCGTTCGCATTGTGAACTTCATAGTGGCCCGAGCTTTAAATGATCGCCAGTTTAAGGCCCTGTTGGATGAAGTGGGGAGTAATTATCCAGGGCTGCTACTGCACAGCAATGTGCGTTGGTTATCCAGGGGGAAAGCACTCGACCGTTTTGCTGCCTGTTTAAATGAAGTGAGGGCATTTCTGGAAATGAAAGGAAATGTTCATCCCGAGCTCAATGACATTGAGTGGCTCATGAAGTTTCACTACCTGGTGGATATTACATGTCATATGAACCACCTCAATGTGAAAATGCAAGGCATTGGAAACACAATCTTGTCCCTGCAACAGGCAGTGTTTGCATTTGAAACAAAGCTGGAGCTGTTTATCAGGGACATAGAAAGTGGCCGTCTCCTGCATTTCGAAACATTGCGGGCATACAGAGAAGAATGCTTAGCGAGGGACGCCGCTCATCATTTTGACCTCCGTAAGCTCGCAGCCTTTACGTCTGATTTACTGATGTCATTCAAATCACGCTTTGTGGACTTCCGCAGACATGCCGATTTGTTCAAAGTGATAACTCATCCACATGTGTGCACCGTGGATACACAAAACCTGAGTGTCTTCCCTGGAATCTCCATCGGAGATTTTGAGCTGGAAGCTGCTGAACTGAAGGTGACGGATATGTGGGTGTCAACATTTTTCACTTTGAATTCCGAACTGGAAAGCCTCGCTCGTCAGCGGGCAGAACTGGCAAAGCAACATAAGTGGGCAGATATGAGAAAACTCCAACGTGAAGACAATCTCATCCTGAAAACCTGGAACGAACTTCCAGACACTTTCAGCACAATGCGTCGCGTCAGTGTTGTTGTCCTGACAATGTTTGGCTTAACATACACATGTGAGCAGTCCTTCTCACATCTGAACAATATCAAAACCAACCTGCGTTCAAGGTTAACAGATGAAAGCCTTAATGCCTGCATGAAGCTGAATCTCACTAGTTACGACCCCAACTACAAAGCACTCAGCAAAATGATGCAGCAACAGAAATCTCATTAATGTAAGTAGAGTGCAATGCACTTCTTGTTAATCACTTGTTTATGATGCCCGTTTCTCAATTTTTGTGGTGTCTCAGGAGTGCTAGAAAGTATGATGGTATCAAGTAGCCTTAGCTTGGGTGTCAATGAGTGAAAAAAAAACAGCGTTATTGCCACCTACTGGTGTTGTTATTAAATAAAAATTGGCAAATATTTCTAATACACAAGTGTAAACTTTGCTGTGGCTCTTTTGAAAAATTTCTAAAAACTGTTTTGTTTGTTTGGCTCTTCTTGGTAAAAAGGTTCCCGACCCCTGCTCTAAAGCATCAAATTAGCTCCACCCAGGTCAAACCCCCCTCATTAGCTGGGCTTATTTAAGGCAGCTGTAGTATCATGGCTGCCTCTTGGCTGTTTTTCCTGTCTGTCGGTTGCCACATGAACCCTCTGTGACGTTTAGTAGTCTGCTTCCCGCTTGTTTTATGTGGTTTGGCTGATTCCAAGGTTTCCTGTCTGGAGTGGCGTGATGTATTGTTCCTTACAGAACACAGTGTTAAGGTTGTCAGCTGCTGTTTTGCCTTTGTTAAATTAGGACTGTAATAATTGTTGCTGGTACACCCCAGCTGTTGTGCCTCCAGGTGGCACTCCCCTAGTTGATTATGCTTGTATTTTAGATATAACCAACTGACATATTGTGTTTTATTTAACTTGTTGTTTTGTTTTTTCAGTGGTTCTAGTGGTCGGCTTGTGGTAGAGGCTAGGCACGCTAGTGTGGGTTCCTTCACTGATTGTAGTGTTAATAGCACTGGGGACACGATTTGCAGTGAATTGGTTTGCAGTGACTATCGATTGCAGTGGGCACATGCGGTGGATAAGTTGGCGCATCCCTGGAGCACCCTCTTAGTTAGATTGCCTCCCCACAGCTGGCCCTGGCCCACTGTCTTTTTGTTTATTTCAATAATCAGTAATAACTGGGAGTGTGTTTTGTTATAAATAAAATAAGTTACTTGTTTGCCGAATTTGTAATAAACTTTTATATTCCCTTGTAATTTGAATATTTATTTGTATTATTGACCATCCTCTTTTCAGGCACTTCCAGTTACCGATTATCAATAAGTTATTCTTTTGGAACCACGTCTCTGTCTTACTTCAATAAACCTGTGTAGCCTTTGTATAAAGGGTTAGTCAAAGCAGAAACAGAGCATTTCCTGGGGTGGAAGTCCCCAGGTGGCTTTGTCGGACAGTTAGATTCTGGTGGTGATTCCTCTTTTAGTGCCACCACCAGCCTGGCCACACATATGATACGCACTTTATGGCGTGCAATACACACGTTTACAGTGCTTATCATATGCACGCAAAAACTATCTTGGTGTGTAAATGGCTCGAGAAATAAAATCCGTGCTATAGATACGCACTTTCATGAGATTGTGTATGTTCCCAGTCCTGAGATCTCTCTCGCTGCGCGTTCATCCATCTGTGCAAGAACCCCCTTTAAACATGCGCGATGTTTTATATCTATGTCAAGTGTAAACACATGAGTCGGATATGGGTCACAATTTAAAGCGTGTAAATGGACGTTCATGTCCATTAATGTAGGTCATAAATGTAAGTCACATAAATGTAGGTCATTAAGACCTACAGTGTAAACGAGCCAACGGCAATCAGCATCAGCAAAATAAACGCACGAAAACAGACGACGAACAATGAAAAGAAATAGACAGAGTTTTTTCTTTAAGAAAAGTAGGCCCAACACTATGAAGGTAAATCAGTAGCTAAACTCGAGTGCACGTAGATGTCAATTTGAGAACTTGTACAATAAATATTCGTACTTGTATGTGAACATTTACACTCACAGCTCCAATGTGAAAACCTGTAAAATAAAAATCTGAACTTGAACGATGAGATTTGCACTCGCAGACAATAGTCACAAACCTGTATTCTGAATCTGAAGCTGCAGACAAGTAGTCACAAATGTGTTAAATGCCATTCACAAAGATACAATGACAGTCACAAACATGTAAAATATATTTGCACTTCTTCTAACATTCAAATTCGCAATACAACCTCAAATTGGCATTTGCAACTTCTCAAATCTGTCACTGCAAGTTCAAATTTCGCGCCTTGACTTTTGCTACTCTTTTCGCGATATATGAGGTGCAAAACTGATTTGTGCACTTGTAACTCAGTGGCAACGAGAGAGAGAGGGGGGCGGGAGCGGGGGTGTTCAAACGAGCCGTTTTATTGGTTGGCGCCAAGCCAATGAAATAGGACTTCTATTTTACGCGATGATGTCACGAAACCCGGCTCCTCGTGGATGTTCTGAAACGCTAACATGGCTTAATGCATTATTAGAATGATTTAAAAGAAATGAATGATATTATCAAACTTAGTAAACAACATACTAACAATGTATACTACTTTTCTGCCCCCCCCCCCCCCCCCTCAAAATCCCGTTTGTGTCCCCCCCACTTTGAAGTTCGTTTGTTACGATGTTTTTAACCGCACGCCGTCATCGCCACGGAGTTGCAGGAGTGCCGATGCGCGCGTCTGCATAGTCCACACTCTAAAAATAGCTCACTAAAAGTTCTAATGAGAAGGTATCGCGCTTTTTCAAGCGCGAAAGAGAACTGGATTCAGGCGAGCTGTCTGTGCGTTGTGTGCGTGTGCGTCAGGACATTCACAGACAGCGCGCCAGAATCCAGTTCTCTTTCGCGCTTGAATAATAACACGCACATTAATGCCAAAATGTCCGTTTTATCAACTGTATCCTCACAAGAACAGTCTTAAACGAGTTAAATAAAATCTTAAATGAAAGTCAAGAGTAAATGAGAAAATGAAATGTAAGATCCTGTCATGCAGCGTCAAATCTTAAAGGGACAGCAGCCAATTCTGTCTATCAGTAAAGTTAACCCAAGAACAAAGGGGAACAGAGCAAATTACTCACTGATCTTGTCTAAAGAATGTGTGTAGCTTTAATAAGGATTTTTCTATATTTAATTTATCATTTATGCAGTGCAGACTATTTGATAACCATATTCAATTTCTGTATATTCCGTACCTGTTAGACAGGAAGGGCACAGGTAAATATAACATTTATTATGGGTTCATGTGAGGATTGTTTAAAGTTAATTTAAATTAAAAGTTTTTTTTTTAACCTAATGAATGTTTCAAATTTGGAGGGAACAATCCTTTTCATCGAGACATCAGTAGCTATATTAATATCAGTGATACTGGCCTTCATTCATAAAAAGATGCTATTAAACAATTATTTAAAATATACAGTTTTTATTTTGTTTTTACATTACAGTGGAAATTGGTTCTCAAATAATTTCAATTTTATTTACACACAAAACATTAATGGTTAACATTTTTGACTTTATAAAATGATTCTCTCAAGTCTTGGCAATCGGCCCCTATTAAACAATTAAAAAAAGTAAGAAATCTTTTTGTTATTCATAGTTTAGTAGCCTACTTTTATTTTTGGCAGAATTTATCATTATAATCAACTTAATTATTTCCTGGGACCTGGATTTTGGATCACCATAGTCCCTACATGTATGTAAATGCAGGAAATGGGATTCAAATCGAAAACAAAATCCCCCATTTTGTGTCCCCACCCCCCCACTTTTCAAACCAAAGTTACACCCTTGTTAAAGCCAGACCATTCTCAGTAGTAACTGAGTTATGGTCTGGCAAAGCTTCATAGACAAATCATTTCCAAGGGGCGTCACCAACGGACGTCGCTCAAATGCACAATTGGATAGACCTAAAACCAATCAGAGCGATGAAGGAGATGACGTATGCAGAGCGACGGAGAAACATCTCAGAGTGTTGTTCTTTGCTCCGGTTTTAACAAAAAGGAAATGTTTAAATCGCTTAAAATCAAGGGGGTAATCCATCCGCCGGAAACTGAAGCTTGCCTTGGGGGCCGCCATTGTAGCAGACCATCACCTGCTGTTAGCATTCCATTGACTCCCAATCATTTTGGCGTCACTTTGACAGCAAATAACTTTACATCTGAGGCGTCCAAGGATTCCAATTGTCCATTATTTATTTCTAAAGAAACACGACAATGTATAAAAGGCTCCATTACATTGTATCTTACGTTATGGCACCGTAGAAGCCGTTTTTGTAAAAATAGGCTAACGATTGCGTCATAACCACTCGACTCTCTGTCGCACAGTTGAGAAATTACTGTATAGACAGGCGGAGAGTGTCGCAAGCAATCGGGGGGACGTGGAGGCATAAAGTCCGATAAAGTAAAGGAAGAAGCCCATAGAGAGTCATTAAGTTGATCCTGCTGCTAGCTCATGGACTCACGATCTCCGTCTCTGCGAGATTCGAAAGGGAATGGTTCAGATTTTTCTTGGCACAGCTACTAGAAGACAGACAGGTTGCTCACGTCACATCTACGTCGTCAAGCTCAGTTTGAGCCTGCGCAGTACTCTTGGCTATCGGGAAGTGGGAATACTTAGAAAAGGGCAGCAATTCTCTCCGTTGAAATCAAGGAGGTCACTGTGTCCATTTCTTTTACTGTCTATGCTTAAAACAGACGCGATATAGCTGATTCGAACTAGTGATGTTCCACGGCAGCATCCATCTTTGTAATGTACAAAATCTGCTTTTCTGTCGCTCCGCTGTCGTCATCGTGTAAAGCCCGCCCCAACGTTTCTGATTGGTGCCTCGATTTTGACGGATTAGAAATGGGCTTGAATGAGCTCTTTGCCAGACTAACTTGCAGAGTAAATCGAAATTTGCTGGAAGTTGTCTGGGTTTTCCCAGGCTAGTGCTTAACGTATTTTAATGGACTAATACAGCGATATAAAAGACCAAACTCGCACCATATTGAGAAGGCTGCAGGCTACTATATTGCTACAGGCAAGCAGATGGACTAAACTTAACGCGCAAAGTTTCATGCAGCGTTTCCCTGTGATATACTCAGTGTGTGTGTGTGTGTGTGTGTGTGTGTGTGTGTGTGTGTGTGTGTGTGTGTGTGTGTTTGTGTGTGTGTGTGTGTTGATAATACAATGTTAAATCATAAATCAGACGTAGGCCATGTAATGTACAATAACATTACGATGTCCAGCAATCGTTTAAATAGTACATTGGGTTTCATCTCGTGTTTAATGAGATCTAATATGTTGTTAGTGCCGAGAATTATAAATTACGTATGTACTTTAATGGTCGAGTGGCAGAACTTTTGCCAAGCGTGTTAGAAGTTATGGGTTCTAATCCGCACTCGTATAGTTTTTTTTTCCTCATCAAAACCGATTATATTTATCAGTGGTTGTATATCAAGCAGGGACACGCTTGTGTGCAGTTTTTTTTGTGATTTCACCAGAACGTATAAAGAGAGTCTCCGCAACCGATTGAAGCGTGCGTCCTTAAGACTGTGCGTGATTGAGCCACAAGAGATACTGTATCCGCGCCACTGATCGCAGTGGCAACGAGCACTTGATTTCATAAACAACACATTTCAGCGTTAGATCGCCTCTTATTTAACAAACAAACTAAATGAATGCTCTGCTAGTTAACTGATGTTTTATTTAGGCTGCACCCGCAAATGATCGCTGTATTAGTCCATTAAGATACGTTAAGCACTTTATATTCCAGCAATCCTAAAGTATTGAGGGGAAACCCTTGTACTGAAGCACATCTCCGCGATATAAAGTTAACAAATACACTTACATTTCTATAAATGAGTTTTTATGAATGAATGGCTTGTTTGAACTGTTGTTCGGTCTTCATCAACAACACGCGCTTGCACCCCCTGCTGGTGAGATAGACTAACAGCAGATGGAGATTATGCTCTGTAATCTACTGCTTTTCCTGCAGTTCCTGGATGTCAATGTTGAATTTACTGTCGGATTTGAACCACTGAATTTGTGGCAGCGAATTTGTAAAGCGAAATAAAATGGACCGAAAATTGCCTGTTATTTATTATAGGTTGTATTTTTAAAAGGTTTGAATATTTTGGAAGAGAAATATGAACGATGAATATGGATTATTGAATTTTTAATCATGAAAATGTGTTTGAAATGTTTTTAATTGAAATGTTCATAGCTTAAACATTCAACCATGTCAAATTTGAGGCAATAAAAAATGCCAAATTTGAGCCTAAAAATACAATGCATTAAAATGCAAGCATGGTTAATGTAATGCATATTTTTGTCAAGTAGTGCAATTCAACAGGCTTTTTGTTTAAAAAACATTTGGCAATTTTTTACTTCCATAGTTTTTGAGCGCCTACTTAACCAGGTGCAAAGGTCATGGCTTGATGCATGAAGGTTTTTGTAGGTTTCAGAGAGAGATGCCGATAGATGGAAGGTTGAGGAGTTCGAAATGATTGCTAAAGTGTTTGTGGGCAAATCTTTCAGATGTTATCCAACCTTGTTTTACCAGTGTGTTCAGTGATCTTTCATATCTCTCTATTTTAACAGAGAGAATAAAAGTACTCCATATTTTAAAGGCAACAAGCTTCCTGTCCCAAAACTGTCCCCTGACTTTAATGGCTTATACATCTGTAATGCTTTTAACCAGTATGGAAGTTCAGCGGGTTCTCTGTATGTGAATGTTTATACTGGTGAGTCTATTTTTTTTATAGGCTTTGCTACTTGTTGTTTTTTATTATTGAGACTGTTATCCAATGAAAAGTTGTGTATGGAAGGTTATGAGTAGCAATATTCAATTTGAAATGTAATATGCGAAATGACAATGCAATATGTAAAATGGCAATGCATTTCTGTATTTAAATTAAAATTTTCCCAAATGTTTGTGCAACGTTCGGTGCAAAATGAAAATTTAAATTAAATTATATAATTTACATTTGCCATTTCATACACTAGTTTTAATATGTAAATTGAATGCATATTTTAACTCTTTATAAGTTGCAAAATTAAAATTAAAATTTATTACAGAAATTATTAGATGTTTAACATGTCCAAGCAAAAACTGTAGCAAAATTGTAATTTAAATGTTATTTTTTCTTAATTGCATTTACACTCACAGTTAAGACACTTGCGATTGCATTTCCATTATGTTTCCCCCAATGAATTCAGCAAAATTCAATGTGGAATTTGAAAATGCATTCTGAGCCGATCACGTGCCCGTCCCGCCCTGTCAACCCAATGTAAAACCTCGGCAAAATAGGCTCAATCGTTTTTACTTTGTTTATGCTGTAATTTTTGTTTTGTTTGTCCTGCTTCGTTTTTTTAGATATTAAAGGGGTGGCATAATGCCCTTTTCACAAGATGTGAAATAAGTCTTTGATGTCCTCAGAGTGTGTATGCAAAGTTTTAGCTCAAAATACCCCACAGATATTTTGTTTGTTCTGGTTTTGTTTGTGCTGCTTCAGTTTTTGAAATATTAGACCGAATTATAGATGATGACGTCACCAGCCCCGACCTGCTCCACATTCCCCCAAAATAGTCTCATATGTTTGTGCTTCGTTTGTGCTAATTTGTGATGATAAACGTTTATTTTGTGCTGCTTCGGTTTCTTAAATATTAAAATAATATTTATTGGTCATTCTGAGGTCACTCGGCCCCCTTACCTGCTCCACATTCACCCAAAATAGTCTTGTTTGTTTGTGCGATCGTTTGTGCCGGTTAAAGTTTCGTGTGCTGCTTCGTTGTTTAAAATATGAGACACTGAATTATGGACGATGACGTCACCAGCCCAGCTCCACATTCACCCAAGGTTAGGCTAGGTTGATGAATTTGACCTCTGTGACCATAGGCTACATATGTATTAGCCTAATACCTGATCAATATGCTTTATAAGATAGAAAGGGGACTCGCATGTCTGCCTCATATTTTAGGATTATACAGCTGCATAAACAGAGGTGGTCACACATCACATTTGTCACTTTATTGAACAGTCAGTTATGAATAAATAAAGAGTGGTCACATTCGGTACCTAATACCCAATGCCAACGGAGCTTTGTCATATTGTGTAATCTCAGAGTAATATGTCTATGCATTTGTAAGGAAAAACTATAGGATCTCCAACATTAATGGGTATTACAGTTGATAATAATAATATAAATAATATACAGACATCTTCAAAGTTAAAAACAGACATTTTCAAATTCCAAACCGCATACTTCCCTACTATTTAGTATGGGGAAAAGAGTAGGCGAGCGAAAAAGTATGTATGAATCCAAAAGAGTAGGCGAGAATTATCTGGGTGACGTACTAATTATCGCGAGATTCGGACGCAAGTGCGTTCGAATATCCCTACTTTCCTACTATATAATAGGCGAAAACAGTACGTGAAGGAAGCAATACGTTCGAAACGTCAGTATTCATAAAAGAGTAGGGGAGAAGTTCCCGCATGGCTTACTGCTCCCGGCCCGATTTTTGAGTGGTCAACCGATCATAGACAGTAAAAGAACCGATTGATACTCTTCTATCCCAGGAGGCCATGCGAGAGCATACGTCATTATCAAACATCACGGAGATCAGCGGCGCGGGGGTTTCAAATGTGAGTAAACACGGTTCCTTGTGGTTAAATCGTATTTGTTAAACTACTATAGAGTAAACGTTTTAACTATTGAAGGTGTAAAGGAGTTAGACAGTATAGTTGTGATTTTGCTGTAAAAACATGTTTTATTGTGTAGGCTTTACAGCAGTAAGCACACGTAACGTTACGTCTCTAAAGTGGATTTACATAACCATATACATCTTAAACACGCTTATTTAAAATGTTTATTTACATCTGAAAGGAAAATATTGTTTAAGTATTACAGATGAGCACATCACATGAAAAAGACAAATGTGCTGTAAATAAACACATCTGTAAAATAATTAAACATGTTATATATTTTATTTGTCCCTTATTTCTGTTGATAAATTGAGGAACATTTAAGTTGGATAAAAAGTGAGTTAACATCAACTCCAGCCTCAGCATGTAGGCTAGTATTGAGCAGATCAATCACAGAGGTGAATCTTGTCTGGATGTTCCAGGGACAGAAGAACATGCGTGCGTGTATCCGGCGGAGAGAGGCTGATGATGCTGAATGCTGTCATCAAAGGCTTTGACAGAAATGGATAACAAAATCTATTAAATCTTAAGTTGTAGTTTGTTTTAATTATTGAAGTTTCAAACGGAGAAATTACAACACTTTTCTGATTCTTGATTTGTGTGCATTTGCTGCAGAGCTGTTGTGGTGGAGCAGGACCTGCGAGGAAAGATGATGCAGCATTTGTTGGGGAAAAAAAGGTTTTAGGGATTTTACTCAAATATAAAGTAAGGTCATTTTTGATACTTTTAATACATGAATCAAATTACATTGTGCTGTTAAAATTAATGCTTTTGTATAATGTACATATACCTTTTGTATAATGTACCTCTGTGAAGAAGATGACTGGCTGCTTTGATTTAGATAGCTTATGGATCTTTAGGTAGAGCTCACAGCGGGTGATCGGTCAGAATCACACAAGATGTCTTCATTGAATGCATTTATTGAATTCACAACTGCTTGAGTGAATGCACATTGACTTGGGTGCGTTTGTGTGTGTGTGTGGCTTTGTAAAGACGCACATAGAATAAAAGTTGAATCAAGGCGGGTTGTAAGTCCGTGCAGTTCGCATACACTACTGACAGAAACCTCTGACAGAATAATACTCACGCGCAGCGATCCTGAATCAACTTGTGATTGGCTAAGAGCCCAGGTGAAGCGAGGCGTCTTCCAGTAGGAGAGAGAAAGTCACAGTAAAGTATCTGACACTTAGCTTCCACAAGGGGGCCTTTTTTACAGCCGCCCCCAGATTACTGAAGGGAATCTGCAGAAGAAGAAAAGGCACCCACTCATCCAGTAGTGGTTAGTCTTACAGCTTTGGAAGCTGGATGAGTCGAGCCACAGGGCGGGTGTACGACCGGTCTCCGACCTTCACTTCGGCAGATCGTACTTTACCGTCGAGGCCAGGGAAGATGTTGGTCACTGTACCCACTGGCCACAGTGAGCGAGGGAGCTGCGGGTCAATGATGAGAACCGTCTTGCCGATGTGCAGGTCTGGGTTTTCAGCATTCCACTTCTGTCGGGCCTGGAGGCTGGGCAGATAGAAACGGATAAAGTGCTTCCAGAAGTGGTCAGCCAACAGCTGGCTATGGCGCCAACGCCTACTGCTTAGGAGCTCGGAGTCAGAATACACCACCTGTGGGAGAGAAGCATCTGGCCGCCCAGTGAGCAATGAGTTGGGAGTTATTGGATCAGAGTCAGCGATGTCTGCAGATGTGTAGCCTAATGGTTTGGAATTGAGAATCCCCTCAATCTCAACTAGTAGGGTTCTCAGTACCTCATCTGTCACAAGCTGAGCTCCAAGGGTTACTTGTAGGGCTTGTTTTACTGAGCGTATCTCGCGCTCCCAGCAGCCGCCAAAGTGGGGGGCGTTAGGTGGATTAAACTTCCAGTCGATCTGGTGAGAGGCGAGTTGAACTTTGACGTCCGGAGCAAGGTCGGCGAATGCTTCCGAATGCTTGCTCTGAAGTTAGTCCCCTGGTCTGAGATTAGCTCAAACGGCTTTCCTCTGCGGGCGATGAACCGTCTCAGAGCCATGAGGAATGAGTCTGCATTCAAACTGGAGAGCAGATCGATATGCACAGCTCGGGTGGTCATGCATTTAAAGATTATTCCCCAGCGCTTTTCACTCCTCCTTCCAATCGCTACCGAGTATGGCCCAAAGCAGTCTACTCCTGTTGAGTAGAATGCTGGCTTGAAAAGTCGGACTCTGGATGGAGGAAGGTCTGCCATTTTAGGGATTTGTGGCTTTCCACGCCATTTCTGACACTCTTGGCACTTGTGCTGAAAGCGGCGGATAGCCTCTCGCCCTCCTGGTAGCCAATATTTGCGGCGCATCTCTGAGAAGACCCTCTCTGGGCCTGGATGGCGCAGATGGCAATCATACTCTTGGATGAGCAGCTGCATGACTGGGTGTTTGGCATCCAGCACCACTGGGTGAACAGTATTCAGTTCCAGCTGGTTACTATGGCGCAGACGTCCGCCAACACGAATGAGCTGGTCCCTGTGGTCGAACTCTGGTGCCAGCTTGAGAAGTCTGCTGCTCTTGGCGACTGGTTTTCCTGACTGCAGCTGGGCATAGTCAGTAGGAAAACTGTCTTGTTGGACCTGTTGTAGCAGAGTCAGCTGGGCTTGCCTGTAGGCTGTGACGTTGCCTGGGGCCGCCCCATGTAGAGTCTTAGTTGTGGCTGTTAGGAGGTCCTTAAAGGAAGAGAACTGCTTAACGTCAGGGAGATGACTTGGCGTTGTAGTAGTGAGGCCGCAGAATGGAGATTTCTTAAGTTCTTCACCCTGATCTGCCTCTGTCTGAATCTGAGGACTTTGTGGCCATTTGTCTGGGTCACACCCCAAGAAGGTTGGGCCTTGACCCCAGCGGCTGTCTGGTGTCAATGTGTTGAGAGGTTTACCACGCGTTATGTCGTCGGCCGGGTTCTGTGCAGAGTTCACGTACCACCATGTGTCGCTCTCGGTGAGATCTTGAATTTCTGCGACACATGTGCCGACAAACACTTTGAATCGGCATGACTCCGACTGCAGCCACTGGAGCACGGTAGTAGAGTCCGACCAAAGCACCACCCGCTGAATGGGCAGTGTGAGTTCGGATTTAAGGATCCGAGCCATTTGTGCTCCGGTCAGGGCAGCACATAACTCCAAGCGAGGGATTGACTGCTGCTTTCTTGGAGCAACTCTGGATCTTGCAGTGACGAAAGCTACTTGGATGACTCCATGTGGATTCTCGGTTCGGAGGTATGCCACAGAGCCATAGGCTCGCTCTGAGGCATCACAGAACACGTGGATCTCACGTTCGCAGGTGGGAGAGTCTAACTCACGAATGGTGTAACACCTCGGAAGTGCTATGCTCTGTAGTTGAGGTAACTCATCCTCCCACTCTCTCCATGCGGCTAGCAAGTGATCTGGCAGAGCAGGGTCATCCCAGTCCCGCTTCTTGTCCCACAGGTGTTGGATGACCACTTTGGCCCTGGTGGTGTAAGGTACTAGAAAGCCAAGGGGGTCATATTGGTGACGTCACATAGTGACGTGCTTCTGTAGGGCGTATGTAGCACAGCAGGGGCTACAGGTAGTGCCGAAGGGAAGCACCCTCCACTGGTAGACTGTGGGTTGTTCATCACGCTTGAGCTCCCTCCATAGGAAGCGGAGAAGAGGCTCATCCTCCGGAAGGAGCCTGACTTGGTGAAACATCCCCCGTATGTCACTGCTGAAGGCCACACAATGTTCTCTGAAGCGCAAGAGAACTGAAAGGAGAGGTGAACCAAGCGTTGGACCAGGGAGCAAGAGTTTGTTCAAGTCAGTGGCGCTATACTGGAAAGAGCAATTAAAAACCACTCTGTGCTTGCCATTATGCTCGACAAGGTGGTGAGGGATGTACCAGCTGCTTGAGGTGTTCTCTGTGCCATGGGTTAGTTTCGCCACATAGCCGGCCTGTTCAAGTCTCTGAATCTCTGCGTTGTAGACTTGGGCCGCCTCCGGGTTCTTCGACAGCCGCCTTTCCGTATTACGAAGCTGAGGAAGTACTGCCAACTTTGGTGCGCAGAGCTGAGGGAAGTTATTAACGCGGAGGAGAGGAGTAGCATAGCGATGGACACCATCAACATCCACCCGCACCGTCTGTTTATCCAAGCATTCAAGGGCCTCCTTATCCTGCCGTGACCTTGTACTGGCCTTTTCGCTGCGCCATGGGAGGACCTCCAGCTGCCACAGTCTCTTGACGTGCTGGTAGATGTCAGCTGGAGGTGCCCCGAAGGTGGTGAAAAGACAGCGTTGCTCGATAAGGTACTGCTTTAGAGTATTCGTCGGACCTTGCAGCGTCCATCCAAGGCGGGTGCGGACAGCAACCGGTGCACCAGGGGGACCAAAGATGACTGGCTCAACTGGAGTCAACAAGTGGGGATGATCTGAGCCAATGAGCAATAGCGGGACAATGTCCTTGAATGAAGGAATAGAAAGCTTCTTCAAATGTCTGTATTTGCTCTGCAGTGCTTTAAAGGGATACGTGTGCTGGCCTAGACCGAGCTTGGGTGCGGTAAAGGCTCCTTGGATGTTGTATACCATGGCTGGAGAACAGGCTGGAGAGATGCTAAATGAGACAGCCGCCCCATGAAGCGTTTGCAGCTCCTGTCTGACGGTACGCAGTGGCAAATCCTCGGGGTCGCCTTTAAGTCCCAGTTGTTGGACAGCCGGTTGGAGAAGCAGGGTGCGTTCAGAGCCGTCGTCTAGAAAAAGCGTGTGTCTCCAGAGTCTGGTCACCATGGCGGAGGATAACTTTACTGACCTTAAGAAGCACACGATGGCCCTGGGGTGGCTTGCCAATGTATAGCACTTGGTCTGCACTAGGCAAAGGTTTGCTCTCACTCGACTTCACCTGGTCAGGCCTTCTCTCAGCTTTGTCAGTCTTGTCTAGATTTCTCTCTGACATCGTGCAGAGCGAGCAGGTGTCTCCTGTTACATGTTTTACAGCACATCTTCAGATCACATTCAGCTGATCTGTGTTCTCTGCCGCATCGCCAACATCGGTTGTTGTCCTGAATCCAGTTACGTTTCTGGATGGGGCTGAGCAGTTTGAAATTTGCGCAACTATTCAGAGTGTGCTTGTAGTTCTCACAGAATGGGCAGAACTTCTTTGCATCTAGACTGTTCTGGGGAGTGGATTTGGCCGGCGCCCTAAGTGATCTGCGTTCAGCCCCCAGCATGAGGACTGAGGCCCTAGGTGACGACTTGACAGTACACTTTGAGTCTCTGGGCTTAGATCCGGTGTCCTTTCTCAATCGATATTGTGCAATATCCTCTTGTATATGGAGCTCGTATTCCAACCAATCTGCTAGGTCCAGAAGAGTAGGAATAGGAATGCGGAGAGGGTTGATGTAGCGCCTGAAACTGGACCTCAGGTCGTGTGGTAGCTTGCCCAGTAGACGGGTGACATGAGAACCACAGTCCAGCTCAACTTGCCCCTTTAAACCGAGTTGCTCCAACATGCTCACCAGGGATCTGACGTTCAGGGCGAACAACCTGAATGACTTGATGTCTCCACTCTGAATGTTGGGGCCATCCATCAGTTCAGCAATACGCTGAAGGGCGAGTTGATGTGGCTGCCCTTACTGTTGGTTTAAAGCTGCCATAGTGTCAGTGAAGGGGTAATCAGAATTGCTATAAGAATCTGCCACCAGCAATGCTTCCTCCAGCTTCAGATGATCCACTAATATCTGGAACTTGAAACGTTCAGTAGCATCTCTAGGAAGGAGATTGTCTAGAGCAAGACGGAGTCTCGCAAAGTCTCTTGGGTTTGGACGGTTGAAGTTCGGGATTGTAGGAGTGGGTCCTCTGTATGTTCTTTCCTGTCCACCAGGGGGAGTCACTGAGCGTCGGCGCCTGGGCCCGTGTCGAGGTGAAGGGGGACTACGTCTCTCACGCCGGTCTGGAGAGTAGTTGCAGCGGTGTGTAGGAAAGTAGTCGTCTCAGCGTGATGGTTCTCTGTATTCTCTGAAGGAATAACAAGAATCTCTGTAGCTGGCGTGGCTCTCAGGTGCGCGGCGGTGACTGGACTGCTCATAATTATAATGAGAACTGTTGCGCCCTTCCCTGGGCTCATAGCTTCGTCGCAGGGCCTGGTGCTTGTTACGTACTAGCTCGGGGGAGCGCTTAGGTGAGGGAGAGTCATACCTGGGTGATTCCCTGTAGTCCTTTGTCTCTCTGCGGTAGTCATGACGACTGTCCGAGGACCGTTGTGGTGGTGTCTCCCTGTCTTGGAAGTAGACTGATTTATACCGGGTTGAAGCACCTCCACAATCCAGCTCTTCTCGGTAAAATCTATCGCTGGCCGTTACAGTACATGGCTCTGAACGGGAATTACTGGGCTCCGCTCTGGCTCTGAGCTGCTCGTTCTGTATTTTCAATTCCTCCATTAATGCTATGAGATCTTCCCTATCACGCTCAAGTATGTGGCACTCCCTTCTCTACTCATCCGCAGAAGATTCCCATTTATCGGTATCTGCCTGTCGCGCTGGGCTGTGGTGCAGCTGACCTTCTGGGGATGCAGAGCGTGATTCAGGTCTGCTGTGGTCCTCTTCATCTTGCCGCTTTCTGGACTGTGACTCAGAAGACTTCTGGATTTGAGATCTGGACGGGAGATCAGACAAATCATAATCTTGCAAGTAGTTAGGGAGGGACCGCTGCCTCCTAGATCGTGAGAGCTGCTTTCATTTAGATAGCTTATGGATCTTTAGGTAGAGCTCACAGCGGGTGATCGGTCAGAATCACACAAGATGTCTTCATTGAAAGCATTTATTGAATTCACAACTGCTTGAGTGAATGCACATTGACTTGGGTGCGTTTGTGTGTGTGTGTGGCTTTGTAAAGACGCACACAGAATAAAACAGTTGAATCAAGGCGGGTTGTAAGTCCGTGCAGTTCGCATACACTACTGACAGAAACCTCTGACAGAATAATACTCGCGCGCAGCGATCCTGAATCAACTTGTGATTGGCTAAGAGCCCAGGTGAAGCGAGGCGTCTTCCAGTAGGAGAGAGAAAGTCACAGTAAAGTATCTGACACTTAGCTTCCACAAGTGGGCCTTTTTTACAACCTCCATCACTCCACCTGCCCTTATCGCCTCAGATTGTGAAGCGCAGCGCTCCGGCATGAAGGCACGGCTCAACATCTTGTTGCATGCACAAATTCTGGCCTATATTAATACAAAATTGAGGTTTTGTATGAACAACTATGTCTCTATTTGTAGAAAATGCTGCACATTCATGTGATTCTGGATTTTGCACACACAAGTTGTATTGTATTAGTTTAAATGTAGTTATGCACATTTGTGAATTTGTCAAATAGATGGGTAGTTGCACACATTAATAATTAGCACCAGGCCTATTCATTTGTAGTTGTTTGTGTGTGGGTTGTGAAATGCTTAAAAACAGTGAAAAGAAAATCTCAAAATCCAAATGAATCAAATGCACATCTTCTTTGTTGCATGCACCATTTATGATACACTAATACAAAAAAGAAAACATTTGTATTCACAAAAATGTCTACAATTTGTACAAATTGCTACACATTCATTAAATTTTGAATTTTGCACACGCAAGTTGCATGGATAAAACATTTCTGCAACATGTATCAAGTTCATTGATAATTGTGCTTGCACGTGTTAATCATTTTGATACTATATTCATCCCATATTCTATCACCAGCAGACGCGTAATAATCTTCGGAAACACTACCATTTCTCTGTTCACGCTCCACTTCATCTGCTAGTGAATTCAACGCTCGTATCAGCTCTGCCGCCGCTGTGTTTCCTCCCAACACCTCAAAATACGCACCATGGCATATGTTTACCTGTTGCCAAGCCCCGCCTTCACGCAGTGATTGACAGGGCAGGACGGGCACGTGCATTTTGCTACATTCATTGGGGGACATTAATGGAAATGCAATCGCAAGTGTCTTAACTGTGAGTGTAAATGCAACTAAGAAAAATAACATTTAAATTACAATTTTGCTACAGGTTTTGCTTGGACATGTTAAACATATCTAATCATTTCTGTAAAACATTTTAATTTTAATTTATAAACGTATAAAGCGTTAAAATATGCTTTCAATTTACATATTAAAACTAGTGTATGAAATGGCAAATGTAAATTATATAATTGAATTTTCATTTTCATTCTGCATCAAACGTTGCACACATGTATGGGAAAATTTAAATTTAAATACAGAAATGCATTGCCATTTTACATATTGCATTGTCATTCTGCATATTACATTTCAAATTAATTATTGCAACTCATAAGCTTCCATAGTTGTGTGCTGCACAAGGTGATAAACTGAATTGCTAAGTTTCAATTAAGGTTGCAAACAGAACATTTACATGTATGCATTTGGCAGTAAAAATCTAATTATGCATACAATTTATCAGATACAAAAATATTAAAAGTCTACATTATGTGGAAATTTAAAACTGTGATTTATGATTGTTTTAACTGGATGTCCCTGTATCATATTAATCTCAATTCTGGACATGGAAATCATGGTAAATCTAATCTGTGATAGGCCTAACCCATGTCTGTATAAATGGATAGTCTTTGTCAGCCTTTTTAAGAATAACAGTAACGTTGTAGAAGTTTGAACTTGACAATGTTTCACTTATCTCCACCGTTCTTAGAATCCAGTACCGTCTGTTGGGGTCTGTTTGGTTTTTTCAACATCTTTGCTCTTCTCTGTGTTGCTGTTGGTGTTGTGATATTCAAAACCAAGCCGTGAGTTTAAACACTTCATTTGCCTCAGTGTGACGTGAGGGTTTGGAGCTTTTGTATTTAAATTTTTAGTTTGTTTTGGTTATATTTTGATATTGCCCTACAATAATAAATTGTCTAAACCTAGAATGAATTAACACCTTTTCCAGTTATAAGCTATTCTTTGACACAATCACAGCCGATCATATTATATTTGATTTTTAATGTGCAGTTATGAGAAGCAGAATTTTAAACCACTGAGATTGGCCATAACAGTCTGAGGACTAAAAAGCATGATGCTCCAGAAATAGAAACCAAGCGATCAACAAAATGGCCTGACAAAAAAAACTAGAAGTTAAAATCCAGCAATGTTAAAATACAAATTCTTTTGTTATAAAATTCTTTATATATATATATATATATATATATATATATATATATATATATATATATATATATATAATTTAAAAAAAACATTGCTTAAATCACAATTTTAATGTTTGTGGAAAGGCAGGATAATAGTGCATAATCATAATCAGTCATCAGCTCATTAGTAAAGACCTGAAATGGGTGTGTTAGGTAAAGGGATGTTGAAAAAGTGCAGTGTTAGAGACTCCAGGATCAGGTTATAAATATTACAACAGACTGCACCAACATTTGGTCGATCTAGTGCTGCTATGTTAAATGTATCTTAATTTTTAGGGAATGGATTCCAGTATCAAGGCGTTCCAATGATGAAGCACAGGTGTGGTTTTTTTGTTGTTGTTGTTGTTGTTTCAAAATACCACATTGTATGTACTTTCTCTTATATATTGATATAGTGTCTGTTCAAAAGTTTGGGTTTGGTAAGATGTATTTGGAAAAAATCTTTTAAGGCCCCAAAATACTTCAAGCGAAATTGAATAACAAACTGATGTGAAGTCAAATTGAACAAAATCTGGCCGAAACTCCGTTTGGAGTTCGTTTTGGGAGTTCGAAACAGCTTGTGAAAGTTAACTTTCCAGAAAAGTTCACAATGGGTTGTAAACTTGTACTACCATTTGCCTGTGGCGATTTTCATAATAGGTGTGCGCTGAGGCTCCGCCTTCTTTCACGTGGAAAATATTTACCTCTTTATTTCTCCTGATCAGTCCGTCGAGGTCAGACGTCCGCGAGTGAAAACACAAACACACTGGAGAGCTGCTTTATTGTAGAAAATGAAGTTGTACTTCTGATGAAAGGAGACACTCACACTTTTTCATGTTTAATACGGTAAAGCTGCTTGATTGAGTTCTGAATTGCAGAGCTTGTTCAAACATATCCACATTGCCATGATCAGATCCTTTTCTTATGCTTTATTTAAAATATATGTGCTATTTTCTACATTTTGTTAAAATAGTGCCGCTCTCAGCGGTGTGGACAGCATCAGATGTTCGATAAGTGTATAGGCCTACCGCTGGTCACATATTTTGAACTTTGTTTTTTACCCCTAAGCGAAGAACAAACAACAACAACACCGTGAGTATATCAGGGCTGTGAGATCTGACTGTCAATCATAATTCGTGCATGCCACAGATCCCACTCGCGCACGTTACAATATCACATGCACACGCCTGAAGTTCGCAGGTGTGTTGGATAGTACGAAGCGTGATGGCGGAGAGAAAATATATTTACAAATTTCCAATTCCTCAGTTAACAACCAGAGCTAGGAGGTCCAAAACAACCAAGGAAAAGAAAATGATGCTGAAGAGATTTGATGGGAGGGTGCTCCGTGGTAGTGGGGCAATGATAGTTGTAAACATTCAAAAATTTGGCTAAGTCCCCTCAATCTGCCAGACTTGTCGACTGCGGCTTTAATTTCTTAAAAAAAAAAAAAAACTATTTTACCCAAACATTTGAACTGTAGTGTAATTTAAATTTTATTTATGATCATATTGGCTATATTTGTCTAAACTTTTCCTACAGGACCTCTAAACATAACAGGAGGATGGCTGTGATGAGAATTAACAGGTTGGTGATATTTTATCATTTGTCATATTTATAACAAATATGTTTCCCCATAGATGTAAATCAGTAACTGTGTTATGTTTGTTGGTACTTTGTTTTGTGATTTCATCACGAACCAGATGTTCTGAAACTCTGGATGTGCCTTTGTCTAGAGAGAAGAAGAATACTGATTGGATACTGAATACTGAAGTTTTGGGAGGATTCAGAGTGAAATAATGGCAGACCTCAGCTAACATGACAGGAAATCCCCACAAGACTTTGACTAAGCCACCATAAGGTATCAGATTAAGATGAAAGTTTCACTTTCTGTGTTCTCCCAAGGTTTTTTTCTCCATTAAGTCACTTGATGGAGTTTTAGGACACCAGTAGGTCACTTGATGGAGTTTTTCGGTTCCTTGCCACTGTTGCTTTTGGCTTGCTCAGTTGGGGATATTCAAATTAATTAACCAAGCATTAATACCATTGATCAGTCCTACCAAACGTGGATGTTTTTTTTTTCACAAAGAAACAAACATTGTTATGTTATTTTGATTAATACTGTGAAGCTGCTTTGATACAATCTATATTGTGAAAAGCACTATATTAATAGACTTGACTTTCACTTTCACGCAGGAAAGTACCTTACTTTCAATATGAAGGTTTGGTGATATTATATTTCAAGCTACAAAAGCCCATTGAAAACAGTACCTTTTTTTAAGCATTATGTACAGCTTCCCTTCTCCTGACGTGTTCAGAGCTTGACTCAGAGGGGGATGAATAGGATTCATTTTGTGTTGTCTGTGTCTTCAAGGTTTTAGAAACTGACTAATAGAAAATTAGAGCAAAGCACAGTATGCATGGTGCAGTTTCCCATTTTGCGGGTCTGGTCTGCTTGTTAGGCGGTGGAAAATTAGGCAGCTCTGGCAAGCATTACTTGAGCTGTACAACGTCACTCATACGCCTGAATTAGCTCTTTAAACTGCTTGATTACACACCACGTCTAGACATATTCCCTGTTATGTATTGAATCATCATTCAGCACAAAAGGCAGAACAGGATATCTAATATCCACAGACGTCTGTTAAACCTGAAAGAGCAGGGTGGGTTTGGGGGAAATCGAGGTGTGGTTTAGTGTCGGGCTAACGGTTAATGCTGGCAGATGTTGGCTTTGGGCTGTAGCCCAAACTGTCTAACTGTAGTTCTCTTTTTGAAAAGACAATAGGTGTGAATGAGAGGTGATGTGGGATCCGAACACAACAGAACACAATGCTCGCGTTCCGGCGCTGATAGCGAGTAAAGTCTTCCCCATTCTCGTGCTCATCCCGTCAGAAGGGAAACCACGTTTCTATAATATAATTTATAATTTCGTATAAATAGCGTATAAATGGCACGAGAAATTAAACGTGTGGTATAGAAGCGCAGTTTCATGAGACCGGGCTGGAATAGTTTTTATCTAAATGACAGATCCCCATAGAAGTCAATGGCAAAACATTTTTATTTGTTACTAGTAACAAAAGAATAGTTACTAGTCATTATTGAAATAAGTACTAGTATCTAATAATAAGTACTAGTAACTAATGAATAAGTTGATAAAAACAACTTGTAGGATTTACTTGATAAAATCATTGTATCAATTTGCACTCAATTTTTCTAAGTAAATATTACTGCTGATATCAAGTGCAACTTACTTGCCAGTATCAAGTAAAATGTAGCCTACTTAACTCTAAATGTAACATTTGTGAAGATATTAAGTAAATTTTACTCAATTATATTTAACTTATAATAGGGCGTACACGGTGCGATTTTTTTGCTGTTTTCTGTTTTTTGCTGTTATTTTGGCCTGGCCCTCCTGACGATTTGGTTATTATTTAAACTTGTTTATCTGTTTACTGATCCTTAATATATTTTGTAAATATATTGAGCAAGCCTTTGTTGGCCTCTATTCAAGAAAATAACTACTTCATCATTCTCTCTCAATTTCCTTTTGTGATCAGGTAAAACTCAAAAGGGTGTTGTGTAAATCTGTTAAATATAAAAGTGAAATGCAGATAGAGCTGGGATAGAGGAAAAGGAGATTTCTCACATTTATTATTTTTACTTTTTTTTTCATTTATTGTTAGTCCCTCTTTTCCCCTAGACTAAAGAGAGGAATGTAACAACGAGCTCGCAGTTGATTTTTTTCACTCGGGAGAAATCGCGTGGAAATCGGTTATGATCGCATGTCGCGGCTCCCATCGTGTGCGAGGAAGATACGAGCCGAGCCGAGCACCTTTAAGCATGTCGAAAAAGTTCGGGACTATGGCGTTATTTTCCTGTCAAATGTCGAGAGCGCATTATTGTAGCGCGAAAGTACATGAATGTAATGCGCGAGCGCGAATCTCTCTGCTCGCGCGCTGAATATAATACGCCGAGCGCGAATCCCTCTGCTGGCGCGCGCTCTCAGATACACGCTGCTCTTGTAAGAGTTCTTTCAGGGCTCGCTCAGAGAATATGCCTGCACTTAAAACGTGTTCATTGCAATCGCGAATCTCTACTCTTCACTTAAAGTAAGCGTGAATGTGCTTACACTGTGTCCTGTGCGTTCGCGCATGCCCAGGTACTCTTCTCTTCGATTTCTTTCTCTTTGCTCTTGGCATAAACGCTGTCAACACGGCAACAACCAATCAGAAAAGACTTCAACGACTGACCAATGAAAATGCGACATCGTACATGGAATCTTATTGGTTGATATTGAACCGCACATGGAATAAGTTCACTTAAATTCAATCAAGACGCGCCGAGATGGATCCGCCGAATCCTGATGATCTCATGTAACCAGTTTTATTTGTTTTGATGTTAAATATGTCAAATGTATCTTAGAAATGTCTGGGAAGAGGGCGATTGGATTATTTTACATATAAATGGCCTAGACTGTCAACCACATTGTTCATACTACAGGTGCCATGCCCATTGAAAGTGAGATATGACACAGTTTCGGCCTTTTTTAGTGTGAGACACACACTTTTGAAACCATATCAGTACAATATGTTATTCTGGCATATCTTAACCCGGGGCCGGATATAGGCATGGGCAAGGAGGGGCAATGCCCCCCCAAATGCCATGACTGCCCCCCCCCCCGAACATGATGGCATGCAAAGATCCCAAATTTAAAAAATATTTCAAGAAAAATGGTCAGAGTGAGCGCTCTCTGCTCTCTATCCTTCATTCAAAGTAGCTACTGATTGGTAGATGCATAGGGAGGGCGTGGCCATTCGCTTCACCGGCTTGTGGTGAACCTGCTGAGCTTCATGTCTCAGTCAGTCACTGCAGAGCGGAGCACGCAGACACACTGTCGCCAGCTGAGCTCAGCCCGTTTTGAGTTTCCTTCGCCGTCAGTCACTGAAATTATTTGGTTACTCTTTCTGTAAGCGTGTTCTCATTCCCTCCATATCTCCCCATCGCTTTCTCTTGTAATTTGCACTGAGTGACGAGTCGAGTATGCGCCGATTTCTGGTTGCTAAAGCAAGCATTGGCAGCAGCAACGAGGCTGCTAGGGCATTAGCTGCAGCAGAGACCAAATCCCCCGTCGTTCCCAGCCCATCCGTTGCTGTTGCGGATGAATACAACATAGGCTTAAACACTGAAGGACCGTCACAACCCATAGCTCTGGTTAAAAAGGACCCCAAATTTAATGAAATTAACAAACACATCCCACCAAATGCAAAATACACCTCTTACAATATACAAAATGAAATTATTGAAACACTGGCCAAAATGGTATTAAATCAGATAAAAGGTAATTATGACAAAGCAGATTATGCTGGGTTTTGCATCAAAAGTGACGGAACGAGGGACAGATGCAATGTGGAGAATCTGTCAATCATGGTTAGATTTGTCTGTAAAGGCATTCCAGAGGAACACCTGATTGGCCTGCTTGACCTCAGTCAGTTAAATGCTGAATTTATTACCACACAAATTCTTGAGCATCTTTCTTACTCAGGCTATAGTGCAGCTGAAATTATCAGTCAGTGTTATGATGGAGCTTCTGTCATGAGTGGGGTCAGGGGTGGGGTTCAGGCCTTGTTGCAAAAGAAGGTAGGGAAGGATATTCCTTATATCCACTGCTATAACCACCAGCTGCACTTGGCGGTGGTCCATGCAATGCAAGGAGAGCCGTGTGCAAAAATCTTTTTTGATCTATCAGGATCACTGCACTCTTTTTTTCACCGTCATTATGTGTCACAGAACTATAATGTTCCCTCCCTTAAACGACTGTTGGAGATCAGGTGGACAAGCCACCATGATGTGACCAAGTGTCTTGTGGAGAATCAGGATGCTATTCTGAGTATCCTGTCAGAGGTTACAGAGGACACAGCCGCTGCTGTTGATATCTGTAGAGGCATCAGGGCTGTTGATGATGTTAAGGAGGCATCATTTCTTTGAAATAGGAAAATTCCTCCTTAAAGTTCTGGGTTTCTTGAAGTCTGCAAATGTTATGCTGCAGGCTCATTCTGTTGACCTGTACTGTGCTTCAGAAGTAGTCAGTGCATCTCTGCAGGCTCTGAAGCAGATGAGAGATGAGGAGAGTGAGACATTAACCAGCATGCCTGCACCAGCTGCTAAAAGAAAAAGAACAATGAGCTCACTGCTCGTAGGTAGCGTTGTTACGTCCACTGTAGGCCATGCAGAAGACTCCATGACTCCTAGCCAGGCTCTGAAGAGAGCTCTTCTCAACATTTTGGACATCGCCATTTGTTGGGACTTTTGCACAGAAAAGCAGATGACTGATGCTATAATGACTGATATAAGTCATGCTGTGTACAGAGCTAAAGAAATGAAAACAAAAAAACCCCCAAAAGAAATAAAAAAGATTGAAATAAAAAACGAAAGGACAGACAAGACAGACAGATAAAAAAATAAATGCAGCCTCAACAGGGCACAAGCCAGTGTCCTATTTGTGCCGGTTCCAAGCCCGGGTAAATGCAGAGGGTAGTTTTAGGAAGGGCATCCAACATAAAACTTAAAAGACAAATCAAATGGATCAAAGGAGCTGATAGATTAGAGCTGGGCGATGTAGGATTTTTTCATTTCACAATATATTTTTTCATTTCTGGCCATATCGATATATATCACAATATAAATCAAATCACTATATTTGTCAAATTTAAATGTTCCATTAAATGACTTGCTCCCCCTGATATTCTACCTGCACCCCCTAGTGGGGCTAGCTGAATCCGGCCCTGTCTTAACGCTCATATTGAACTCGGTCCGTTTTGACCCGGAAGACGTACATGCATTTATTTATTCTTTAAATCCAATCCGTTTTTTATACGAAGATGACATTTTGTTAGCGTGTTGAGACTGTCAAAATATAAAGTTGTGTAATGGGAGTTATGGCATAATTATGTTTTGGCACAAAAATTAAGCACTTCCATAATTTTCACTGTATGCATTAAATATAAAGATTATTATTAAAGTTACTCATTCAAGAGCAGTGAATCATTCTCTCTTTATCTTTAGTTTAGATTTTTAGACAGTCTAAGTCATTTATATGTAAAATAATCCAATCGCCCTCTTCCCAGACATTTCTAAGATACATTTGACATATTTAACATCAAAACAAATAAAACTGGTTACCTGAGATCATCAGGATTCGGCGGATCCATCTCGGCTCGTCTTGATTGAATTTAAGTGAACTTATTCCATGTGCGGTTCAATATCAAGCAATAAGATTCCATACGATGTCGCGTTTTCATTGGTCAGTTGTTGAAGTCTTTTCTGATTGGTTGTTGCCGTTTTGACAGCGTTTATGCCAAGAGCAAAGAGAAAGAAATCGAAGAGAAGAGTACTTGGGCATGCGCGAACGCACAGGACACAGTGTAAGCACATTCACGCTTACTTTAAGTGAAGAGTAGAGATTCGCGATTGCAATGAACACGTTTTAAGTGCAGGCATATTCTCTGAGCGAGCCCTGAAAGAACTCTTACAAGAGCAGCGTGTATCTGAGAGCGCGCGCCAGCAGAGGGATTCGCGCTCGGCGTATTATATTCAGCGCGCGAGCAGAGAGATTCGCGCTCGCGCATTACATTAATGTACTTTCGAGCTACAATAATGCGCTCTCGACATTTGACAGGAAAATAACGCCCTACGGGAGCTGTCGGCTTGAATTCGTGAGGTGTGTGCGGTTGAATGAGCCGATTTGTCGATCCATCTGAATTTGACCAATCAGGAGCTGAGAAAATCCACAGAGGAAGAAAGACGAAAATGGCAGCGCCCCAGCTATGAGGTCATGAGGTCCTGACCTCGGCCATTTTTTATATTCAAAAATAAAATTTCAAGCTCTCTGAATGATTAATTAGCCGTTTAAACCATCTCATATGAGTGTTTGCAATTCATTTAGCTGCGAGAAGCTAGCGCAGTGAACGGGGCTTTGAGAGCGCGTTGTAAGTGAGGGCGCGGGTGCGATCCCGTGTTGCCAGATCCACCTAATGGAAAGGTGGCAGCTAGTAGCCTTCTGGACTTGTTTTTCTGATTTAATGTCACACTTTAGGAAGTAAATTAAGTGGCAAGTTGCATGTTAGGGTTCGTGATATATTAATCTTATTTTCAAAACGCAAGCTTTGAACTTATTTTGGATTTTTATTACTTTGGTTTAGCTTGTTTTTTGTAGCAATATCTGGCAACATGTTACTGTCGGCATTAATAAATAAAAAAAGCTTATAGACGAACTGTAATTGCTGACAGGAAGATACCACATTCGGTAAGACAAACGCAATGATCATCGTGATTATCTGTAAGAAATGTAGGTTCCCTTTCGAACGGTCACTTCGTATTGTGTATCTATACACAGCGGGGAAACTCCTTTTCCTCAATTTACTGAAGCTTATATGTAAAATGCTTTTGCAGCTGCAAAGCTAGCACATTGAGCCTCTGGCTCGCTCATAGGCTGTGCAAGCTTTCACTTTCGGCTTGCCATATTATGGAAACGGGGAATAGTCCACTCAGTGAAAACGAGATCAGACAAGGAACTGTGGTGAGGACTGTCTTTTATAGTGGCAGTGATGAGGGTAATAATGAGATGCTGGTGTGAGTGATTGTGAATGATGTGCAGGTGGGGACCAGGACGGATGCTTGGATTTGTAGTGCAGAGGATGGTGGTTAAGTGGAAATGTGACAATAACATTATTATTATTATTATGCACAACAGATGAAGCTGAACTGTAAAAGCAAATCCACAAAGGAATTGCTCTGAAGAAAGAAGGAGGTTAAAGAAAATAAGTCAAAGTTCAGATTTCAATGCCGTGAGAAACATGAAAGAGGAATGGCCAACATTTTAAATGAAATAGCAATTGAATTGTTTCAAAGTAAATCCAACACCAATAAATATTTTCTATTAAATTGCATAAATAATACAAAGAAAAAGTAAGAACATTTTTTTTTCACTGTCATTTGTTATGTCACCATCTTTCAGTACTGACTTAATTATCATTATGTCCACATGTTGATGAAGGACACGTTTCATGGCGTGTACTCACATATTCACAGCAGTGATACGTTTTTTTTTATGGGGCACCAGCAAAAGCATCTAACAACCAGCCTTAAATGCTATCAGATGTGATAATGCACATGGAAACATCTGCTTATCAAAATCTGTTTAATGATAATAAATATATAAACACAAGCAGAGAAACTCACCCTCATACCAGCAAAACAATGTGTCCTTGTAACATCAAGGTCATACGGCAGCTACTAAACAGCAATAAAACAAAATCCTGGGCCTTATTCATGAAGCAGGAGCTCAACAAATTTCGAAATAAATAATTTTTCGTTTTACTGTTTTGTTTTGGTTAGTTTTTGAGTGGTATGACTACCTATTTTTTGTTCTTTTCCTTTACCAAATACTGTGTGCTTGACTTGAAGCATAATTTTGTTGTTTGAAGAGAAGTTTAGAGTCATTTTCCTTTATTCTGTCCATTTTTCTTGGTAATACTGTTGCCAACTGTATTAGCAGTGCTTTAATAGAGGTTTACATTTAAACTGTCTCTTTGATGCTGTTAGACTTCAGATCTGTGTTAAACATACAATAAAATATTGATTTGTTAACCCGGGTTGTTGTTAGTAAACTGTTTGTGATGTAAACATTTAAATAAAAACCATTTAAGGTTGTATAGCCTGGGGTTAAATTATAGACATTTACTAGATCAAATAAAGAGAATGTTTTGGTGCACATGGTAAGGTTTAGGTGGACGTTAAGACGACACAAGCAGCATTGTTTTAAAATCACCTTACTCAGTTTCATTTCTCGTTCATAAAAATAGAAAAACCCTGACTCATTTTGCCCACACTATTTTTCTTAACTACTACAGAAAAAAAACATGAATTCAAATCATATAGTGGCAAAAAAAAAGACACTATGAATCCCTAGAGTAAAATATCTTCTACTGCACCATAATCATTCAACAACATTTAAAATTAAATTCCTAAATGCAAAGGATGAATAAAAATGTGAAAAAATATATTATAATTAATATCATGTAGCACATTTTTTTTGACGATTTACTGTATTTTGCTATTCTTTCAGTTATTTACTCTAATGAATCGGAAGTGCCTATACAATCACAGAAAAAAAAGCTTACTTCTGCGTTGCTACAAAGGTGAATAGATTTAAATGTTGATTATGTGTATAAAATATTTGTAACATTTATTTCAAAATATGCACATATATATATATAACGTTTAAAAGTAAAAACTTTTTAATAAAAAGTCATTAGTTCTAATGGTTTTTTTAAAAGGAATTTATTTTAAATCTTTTTGGGGAAATATTTTTGCCAACCTGCTGAAGGTAGCACATCACTTTGTAGGCCAAAATGCGGAAGCGAGCATTTTAGCACTTCCAGTTCCATAGTCCCGAAGTCAATGGGTGTTTTGAATGGGGTTATGGATGAAATAAGGTCTTTGTTGAACACAAGCTTTCACTTTCACACACTTTCGAGTTTTATTCTATGACAAAATACATCAATTTACCCCACTCGTGATTTTTTTGAAGTGGTTACGCGAAAAAGGCATGTTGCTAACAAGTTTCTAAATAGGACTACAGAGGCAGTCGAGGAGATTAAACATCATCACTCTGGAAACTCAGTCCGCTTTTACAGCATCGTTATGGTTATAAGTGTGCTCTTATAAAGCATTCTAACTCAAACGTTCTGGGATAAAGTTTTAGATAAAACTGAAAGACTTGTCGGAAGCTTAGTGATGGTGATGTTGAATTTGTGGGACTGTGGTGTTGTTCATTTATAGGCTACCTTTAGCCTTTTACTTCTGGCGACTACACATTGTCCCTTTAATTAAGGCCAATTCAAACTGCACAGACGGATGCCAACCAACACTGACATAGCAGACATTCCACACCCCGAGAAACGAAAAGCACCAACTGGATAACACACTGATCCACCAAAACCCAATAAAGTGTATGTTGCTGTTGGTTAGCACCTGTCGGTGACGAGCTTTAGGAAATAATGTTTATGGACAAAGGGAATATTATTTTTTGCTTTTTGATTCTTCTTCTTGCCTTGCCAATTTCAACTTTCAAGCCTACAGATTCACAAGCACTACAAAATTCCAGTGTAAAGTGGTTAGTAACCCAGAACCAACCAACTACACATAGGTACTAGGTAACGAAAACATGATTTGTAAATGTTTCACAGTTCACAGGGAGATGTGCATAACTGCTTGAAGTCAACAGAAGAGTTACTGACTGTTACTCCCAACAGATCTGTTATATAACTTTAAATAACATCAACAGTTCGTTTAAATAAGCTTTTGAATGGAAAAGCCCAAATTATTTCAGTCAAAATTAGTGGTTGTTCAGTGTTTTTGATTTTATATTTTAGTGCACAGTGATGTCTGACTGTGAGGCCTGCAATGCGGTTATTTTTATTCTCATTTGTGTTGTATTTATACAATGAATGTAGTATATTTCCAACAGTATGGCTTTAAAAGGAAAACTATACCTATAATTAGCAATAATGTCATATTGTATAACAAAAAGTCATGAAACAGATTGATCTTAGTGGTTTTTGTTACTCTCTAAGCTAGCTGTGTTAAAATGTTTGCACAAAGCTGACAAGATCTATCTGATGCAAATGCAGCACTTAGGGGCAGTAAAGTCTTTTTTGCATATAGATTGTGGCTAAACTGTAGCCTGGTGACGCCGCTCTGGAAATGATTTTGTCTATGACGCTTTGCCAGACCCTGTGTATTTAAGTCCATCAGTTTATTTTCATTGATTTTCCTGTATTGTTTGTGTGATGCACACACTGTTTCTTTTGCGATTACCTTTTGGATCTACCTGTGTTTGCTTTATTTTAATAAAGACTGTTGCTACTTGAACATTCTTCATCATCCTTGGAACTAAAACGTGACAAAGACTACATGTTGTTTTACATATGATAATTCAGTCATACTTTAGATTAAGGTCCAATTCTCACTATTAACTATGCTTTGCCTCAAACTCCTAATTCCTGCTTATTAAACGTTAGTAAGGTAGTCGTTAGGTTTAGGTATTGGGTAAGATTAAGGGATGTATAATGTGGTCACGCAGAATAAGGCATTAATATGTGTTTTATAAGTACTAATAATCAGCCAATATCCTAGTAATATGCATGCTAATAAGCAAGTAGTTAATAGTGAGAATTGGACCCTAAACTAAAGTGTTACCGATAATTCCATGTATGTACCGCAGACCTTCCTGAAAACCTTAAGGCACTACTGTTTATTTCATGTGTCATTGTTCTATTGTTTATTTTTGAGAAAATAATGAAATAGTACATTAGATGTCATATTGTGATAAAATATAAATTAGATACAAGATAAAAGAGCTCCCTATACAGGGAATCACACTATATAAAATAGTTTTTTGAGGAAATGTGAGGGAAAGTACCTAAGTTTATGATACTGGTATGATACTGAGGTGGGGCCATATTACATTTCAAGCCTGGGAAAGTCTCAACTGAAAAAAAAAATGCCAACCATTAAAGGGATAGGCCTACTCAACCTCAAAATTAAAATGCTCTCATTTGGTCAACATCATTGCATCCCAGTTGAATTGAATTTGACATAATTTCACATTTAAATGACCATAGCACTGTGAAAGACAAAGCATGTCTTATATATAATTGATTATATTAACATGAAAATGTCACCACCGTTAAATGCCTTAACTATTAGATTGGCATTTCACCGTTATAGATATATTTCAACAATATCATTCAACAAATTACATTTGGAATGTGCATTTTACAGTATAATGATTTGTACTTCCTAAAGACGAATGCCTTGTGTAAAAATCCTATATCAAATGCAGATTAGAACATCATTAAACAGGAAGATCACACCTAATATAAACATTAACAAACTTGTCATATTTGCTCATAAGCATTAAAGCATGTGGGATTGGCTACCATCATGCCAACATTCTTTCGTCTGAGGTCCTCAGACGAAAGAATGTTAAAGCTTATGAGTCTGGGAAGGAATATTAAAGTCTTTCCATCCCCTTCCACTGTACACAAGACAATCTACTATTAGGCTGCAACTACTAATAGATAAAATCGACAATGGAAATAATTGACAACAATTTTGATTATCAATTAATCACGCCTGTGCGGTGTGCATGGAAACCATCCATCCATCGAAACGCATATGGAAAGTAGCGGAAGACACAGTGAGCTGCTGCGGGAAAGGTGCATGACTCCAAGTTGTCCGAAACATGAAAATACATATTAGGCACTTCAAGTGTTGACCGCGGCTTGCCCTGTCGCCTTTTGACGGATTTAAGGATTTTGAGACGTATTTTCCTCAGGATATAACTTATCTTAACTTCATCCGGAGACTCCTCCGCAATTTGCACAATGATGCATTTGAAAGTTATTACCAAACGTATATCTTTACAAAAGTTCACATTGCCATTGCAGATGAAATAGAATGTGGATAACATGGAACAAATATATTTTCATCAGGCTAGATATATGGCTGAATCACTCAAACCCATTCATCTAAACCAGACTCTCGCATCTGCCATGTTGGTAGTTTTCTAACACTTTTTATTCTTGTTTGTAGTTCTAATCGAATCCTGAATCGAATTGGGTTGTGGGCAATATTAGCTTTTAGAGTGTAGGCCTAGAGAATCTGAAGCCTAAAGCACTTCAGATTCTAAGCAGAAATAGTAGAGCATCCGGGTCTCTTGAATACTTGTTTCAACATACTATGATTTGGGAAACACTAATTCTATTTTCCAATAATATTTAGGACGGATAGTATGCAAATTGGGACGCAGCACTGGACTATTATTGGGAGATACGAGGGTCGGCTAACGTTGATCACGTGTGCCTTGATAGCCAATCACATTACAGCCTTGACCCAGTTGTGCGACAGTCATTCACTGTTTGCGGATACTATAGAAATGAATGAGAAGTACTATAAACTGAATCATATCTGTCTCGCAATTGTCTGTGACTTATAAAACAGCATATATTTTTTGGTGTAAACTGAAAATAAATCAATATAAAATTAATGTTCATAAAGAATGGCTGTTTGGCCAGATCCATATTTGGAGAGAGTTCATCACAACTGAGAATCATACAGTAATGGTGGGTGTATTGCAACATGGTGGATGTTGGGGTTTTGCTCATTCAGACCCCAGCACAATCACATTACAACAAGCAGTGCTTGAGGAGAACATGAAGCAATCTGTACAAATCCACAATGGAATGGTTCAGAAGAAAGACAAGGAGTTTAGAAAAAAAATACAATATCAGATTTTAATCTGTGGAAATGAATGGGTTCATACAAAAGTTGGAAACATTTTGAAAGAAAGAAACACTTGTGTAGGATTTAATGTACTCCAATAATCTTTTTATTGACAACGTTGATGTTTTTCTTTGTACAGTATACCTGCTGCTAAATGTATGGGTGTATTTATTTTTTTACATGCAAAACAACTGAATTTGTCACTGTTATTTGTTGTCACCTTCATCATTCAATACTGTCCAAATTCATATATCAATATGTCCACATATGTTGACATTTTATGGGACATTACTATAAATCGTATATGGGGCGCCAGCAAAGGCTTCTAACAACCAGCTTTAATTGCTGTCAGATGTGATTATTCATAGAGCACATGGAAACATCTGCTTATCGACTGCCGTTTTAAGATAATAATACAAATAGAAACAAGCAGAGAAACTCTCCCTCATTCCAGGGAAAGAATGTGACCTTGTAACATCAAGGTCATATGGCAGCTACTGGGCCTCATTCATGAGGCAAGATGAATTTATAAGTCATTCAAAAATGCATTGTTATATAAATGATTGCATTAAACTGAATGTAGCTTTAAGGTGTATTTTGATTAAATCATTAACCGAATGCTTAAATGCATTGTTTCTGTTGCTGAAGATTTATCTTATGACTACTCAGTTGACCAGGCAGTTTTTTAAATGTTATAAAATGGTATGACTACCTGTTCTGTTTGTTCTTTTTCTTTACCAAATACTGTGTTTGACTTCTGGTTGAAGTATATTTATGTTGTTTGAAGAGAAGTTTAAAGTCCTTTTCCTTAGTTCTGTCCATTTTTTCTAGGTACTGTTGAAGTACTTCAAAGCCAAGCATATTAATGTTTATATTTTAGGCTTTAACTGAAGGTTGTTTGAATGCCATTAGACATCAGCTGTGTGTATCTGTAATGTTAAACCTCTGAGCCTGTTTGACAACAAAGTAAGCTGGATTCAGCTACCCGGTTTGTTGTTAGTAAACTATTTGTAATTGAAACATTTAAATTGAAGGTTGTATGGGGTTCAGTTATAGACATTTACTCACTCTTATCTTTCCCATTGTTTGTTTGAAGTTGACTTTGGTTACTTTATTTTCTAGACTATGTACGGAGCCCCTAAAGTGACATGGTGATTGAAAAAAAAGTAGATGTAAAACAAATGTTTTGCGTTCCCCTGAGAAACTTTGCGTTCCCACGCAAAAACGTTCACATTCCGCCGATAAACTTTGCATTCACTCGCAAAGAGCTCGGAAGGTTTTGTGAGTTTCTCAGGGGAATGCAAAACATTTGCAAGAGAACACTAAAGCGTTAACTCAATATTTTCCCTCCCATCTCTTTTATTTTCACCACCATGTCTCTTTAGGGGCTCCGCAAACGTGCACATTAGACAGAAGAAAAAAGACACCAAGAATTTTCTTTCATTCTTTTATTTATTTATTTAGTTTAGATCAACTTAATTTTCTTAACTTTTGTCTCTGGGTTCATGGCTGCAGGATGTTTGCGGGGGTGGGAGTTTAAGAGGATGTGTGGCTTTCCTGTTCCCTATTTGATCCTATCCTACGGGATTATGGGTAGTGTCTTCTAACTTGCCAGTGTGAGGTTGTTTCAGGTGTGTTTGACTTGAAGCGGCACTTTGTAGGCCGTTTAGTGTATGACATCAAAGTACCGTGACAGCGATTGGTAAGTATACGGAGCCGTCAACACTTACGGTTCTTTGATGTCATACACCAATCAGTCACCGTGATTTTGACAATAACGCATGTAAGACAAAACATGTTCATGGATCTATATATTTTGTTGATTCTGGAACAACATTCCTGTCCTAAAATTTTGTCCTAATCACATCCCTAACTCTAAACCTAACCTTTACCCATAAGTTTTCCCTAAATTCAGATGGAAATGATAAGTGAATAACAATGATGTAGAAGCACCGGACCCTAGTTTTAAGCCTAACCCTCACATAAACTGTAAACAAATCTGATTGGTTGATTGGAACGTTGTTTTAGGATCAACAAAGACGTTGATTCAGGAACATGTTGAACTTGGTGAAAACACATTCAACTACATGGATCGGTCTGCGCAGCGCCGCTTCAAGTCGAACACACCTACTGCATGTATATTTTGAATGTTGTATGTGGGAATGTATTGTTGGTATTTTTTTCTAGTTTTTTTGATAATATTTATGTTAAAGGTCATATTGAATTGTATTATCAATTGTTAGGTTTATTTATGTACATTTATTTGAAATCCATTTCTCTTGAGGAGTGTTGATTGGTTTGACCCATGGCACAAATGGTTTATTCTGTCTGAAGTTAGTTCTGGAAAGGGACAGAGCTGATGTTTCTGTTTCATGTAAATCCCCCCCAAAATTAAGTAAATCAAATGATTGTTATATATATATATATATATATAAATAATTTATAAATCCCTATAGTAAAATGTCACCTACTGCACCACAATCACTGAAATACATTTAAAATTAAATTCCTGAATACAAAGGATGCATAAAAATTAGAAAGATTTTATTATATTATGGTCAAAATATGTTAGTTGTCATAGCAATTATTGCTGATCATTACAAAGATAAATACATTTTTAGTTTAATATCTACTACAGCAGAATTTCAAGGCACTTTCTTAGTATTTCTTAGTGTTTCTTAGTAACACTACAGCTAAAAAATATGAGACGCCCAGCATCCACAGTGTGACTGTAAACTCCGGCTGTTAAACATATGACAGCATATTGTCTACTGCAGAATGTAAGAGTAAAGCACTATATTACAACAGCATTCAAAACTATGGCAGGATCCTCAATGTCTGCTTTACTTTGGATCATCCGCAACTCAAGCTGAGCAGGACTGGGCTTTCGATCAGGACCGGCCACCTCTGAGAGACGAACCAAGGTAAGGGAGGAGTTACATGAATATCATAGAGAACGAGTTTCAAACTAATAATATGCCCAAAAATTGAGCTATCAAATTGTGTCACTAACACATTCTCAGAAGAAACTTTGCATTATCTGGTCTGTACATACCTTTTGCATAAGTAATAGTCCTCTTAATGACATGGTGCATGACGGAAATGGTCTTTTCACAGGCTGTCTGTCAAAAATACATCAAATTGTTATACCTCAACAAAACCTGAAGTTTGAACACTTTTTTTTTTAAAGTAGCACTTATTTAGGACATTAAAGTGGCCCTGAAGTATTTGTAGACTTACAGTAGGTCATGTGTTTTTAAGGGTTGCTTAATTCATCACTGGCAAAATGGACTTTCAAATAAAACTTGGCTGCCAATGTGGTAGAAAGGCTAATATTTTTTTTTAATCCGTCTTCCCTGACTAGGAAAAAAAAAAGATAAAATAGGCTGTTGTCTTCCCTTTTGCCAAATAGGTTGGAAAATCTCAACACCCATAATGCACAGGGAATGTTGCCATCCAAAGCCACTCCCAGTCTGCTCCTATTGGATAGACTTGACCAGAGTCAAATACCGCCTTTCTTGAGTAGTAAATACTTTTTTGCAAACTTTTAGTCACAATGAAAGCTTGTATTGTTCCGAGTGGTTAAAGGCGGAAAAGAATCATAAATATAAGAGAATGCAGAAGAAAATCTGGAAGATGTCAACATTTAAAACTAACTATGAACAGTGTTTTAGGCCAAATGGAGGGGAGAAAACTGGGGGAAAAAAACTGCCATTCCATTTTCTTCCACTTAATAAGAAAAATAAAAGGATCTTCTCATCCATCTGAAGCAAAAAGTCATTGCATACAGGTAAGAAAGCTGTTGTAGTGTTCCTTTTTTGTGTTCAGAGGAAGTGTGATACAATTTTCAGTGATAAAACCTACACTAACAAAAACCCTCTGTTGATCCGACTATCCGTGGGGCGGGATAAAAAAAATGCAGAAGTACAATCTCTATTTTTCACGAAAGCACTATTGTTGTTTTTGTGTCATCAGGCAGACTTTTGCGGCCAAGTAAACAGGAATTTCTCAACCCAGTTAACAGAGAAAGAGTAAACATTAGCTATGTTTCCATCCAAAGTTGCGAATTTAACTTAAATTAAACATTTGCGAATAAAGCAAATTTCCATCCAGTGAGTCGAAGGGAACAAAATGATCACTTCATGATAATCGGGCGCTAAATATCACTAAGAAATGCAGGAGAAGCCCCAGTATATAATCATTTTCGTGTATAATAAATGACTGCGTCTCAGAGCGCACAGACGAAACGCAATACACATGTTATCTTGCTTTCAGAGGCGGATGCTGCTGTTTGGGAACAGTTGTGTAAGACAGTTCAGGGTGGTAATTATACTGAACCAATTTGATGACAGATTTTGTTCAGGCATTTCAGAACAACCAAAACAGCATTTCACATGCTGTGGAAAAAGATCGGTCCGCTGGTTAGTCGCGCAGACACATGATTTTTTTGATGCACATTGAGGAATTTATTGGGTAAATGTGTTTCCATCGTAGTTTATTGGCATGTTTTCTTATCGGATAGAAAATTGATCAGACTTAAACGAGCGCATGCGTTTTTTATGCGCATTTTTAGAATTTTTGCGCATCTTGGTGTTTCCACTCAGCAGTTTTTGATGCGATATCCCAAAATGCGCATAAAAATAGGTGGATGGAAACATAGCTATTGTTCATCTAACAGTACAAAGCAGGTTGAAAATTGGCAAACTCAACTGTAATTAGTGTGCCATCATCTCCTTTACCTTCAGATCATTTGGGTGGTGGTGTGTCCATGCCAGAAGCATCGCAGCAAACAGGTCTCCTGTTCCCACAAATACAGCATCTACCCTGGGGATGTCCATACGGATCTGTTGGGTCACCATGGTACCGTCTGCTCTCACTGAGAAACAACATATATCATACAACATGTGATATTGAGTACATCCTTAAATTCACTGGGATGAAACCCTTTGACTTAAACCACTAGTTAAGAATGATGCAGTTAAAATAACTCTTGAATGAACAAATACTAAACGTGCTGGTGTTAAACAAACACTAATTATAAAGTATTTGTATGATTACACATTGTAATGATGATACCCACATTTCAGTTGCACTATTTTACATTTCCTAAAGAGTGCAACAGTGTCAGCCCACTTTGTCAGCGACATTTGTTCCAGAAGTATTTTTCCTCATTCATTTTTCCCATATGGATTTTTAAAAAGTCTTCATTAATGCATCATAAGCCATAAACAAAACCAACCAGCTACAAGTTTAATCGCAACATTACAAACTTTTAGCACAAAAAGATTTTTTTTTTTTTTTAAAAAACAAGACAAAACAAATGCACAAGATTGTGTACTTAATGAGGGAAAGAACTACAATCCCAAGAAGTATTGCGAATGACAATCAAATGAAAATTGATGGAGAAAGCTATTATATATATATTATTATATATATACCATCAATTAACAACCTAATAGCTCACAGTAAATCTAGCTGTAAAGGTTTATAAGTTATATTTAAAAATGAGTTCCCCTATAAATATTAAATGGGACTTCCAGAACCTGACTGTTCATGGTTTCCGAGCAACATAGCAACATTAATATACCAAGTAACTTTATTATAGTAAGTGTGATCACAGGTGTGGGTTTATCTTCCTCTTAAGGTGATGATACACTTTTTGAGCAATGTTGCCATCAACGGAGAACCAGATGAGACACTGGGCATACGACCGATCTAAATGATCCAGATCCAGAAATTTGTAGCCTATTCTCAATGGGAAAGTGCCCAAGCAACAATCGCTTGGCAACATTGCTTAAAAAGCTGCCCTGTGTATCCTTCCCTTAACAACAGCTTTAAAAACGGCTCATTCAACCACACAACTATCAGTTGAATAAACGGAGACAAGCAGCCAGGAGTGACCTTTGAGTGCGCAAAATGAGGAAACTGGAAATAGCACAGCAGCAACTTACTCAACCCAGACAATGAGTGATGATGAAAAGTATGAGGAAAGCATTGCAAGAGCATTAAGAGTTTCACTGCACTGGGTTTAAGTCCAACTGGGTATTGTTGTGGGACAATATAACAAAATCACCTCTTTTCTGGCTCCCCAGGGCGACGAGATACTGATCCCCCAGAGGAGAGGGCAGGTCAGAGCTGGTGATGACCACTGTGTCTGGACCCATCGAATGCAGCAGGTTCATCACCTGACATACAAGACAACAGTTACACTTTCCGTTTCAGTAGGGTCTGTAGTTGTACATTCAGCAATGTTGCTTAACGCAAAAAGTTTATTTTCATTTAATTTTCTCCTCTTCTTTAAAAAAAAAAGCATAAATATGGATTACAGCGAGGCATTTATAAATGGAAGTGAATGGCGCCAATCTCTAAATGTTAAAATACTAGCTAGCTGGGTTTCCATCCAAACGTAGAGCCAATCTTTTAAAAGTTCGCAAAAAAAGAAGAAAAAAAATAACAAATGCGAATTCGGTGCGTTTCCATCAAGTTGTTCGAGCGGATGACGGTGGTATTGGTATCCTAGTAACCAGTGGAAACAGTCGATTAGTCAGTGGGTTTAATGTTCGCTATGTCACAATTTATTCGGCAAATGCGTTTCCATCTCCCATTATTCCCATTAAAGTCTTTTTCCCAAATTTTGCGTTTGTATCACTCGTTTCTGATGTGATACTATTTTATGTGCATTAAAGCAGTGTGATGGAAACCGCTATTGTTTCAAGACATAAGCAATATGTATGTTAATAACATGATTTTTGTAAAAAAAGACTAAAAAAAAATCACTCAAATGACTAAAAATGACAAGAATATCTTAAAGCTACCATCACAGTTACTATTGCTCAGCAAAATGTAGTTGTTACAATAGGAATCTGTGCGTTCTGGAGTTTCGCGTGTGGGCGGAAAAGGTCCCACGCAGATTTCACTCATTTTCAAGTTGGTCACATGAATTTACAGCGCTGCTTGTTTTGAAAGTTACTTCTACGTGAGTTATACAATGCTACGCTATTGAAAAAAAAAAAAAAAAAATCTTTTTTGCCCGCAAAATTTCACTTAAATATTAGGTTTACTGTACAGTTCAAATAAAACAAGTTTTAACAGAATTGATTTTTATAAAAAAAAATTCATTAAAAAGTTTTTAAATAACGTAACAAAAATTGGACACATTTCACTTTTATTGTAATCGTGAGCTTTCTTTTTGCTTCTGCTTTTATTGTTTGATTGGTTTTTGTGGTAAACAAATATTATGCCATAAATGCTGGAATTATTAAATATTTGTTTAGGCGATGTCATTACTGTATATTACAGCGACTGTAACAAAGCTGTGCGGGGCGACAGCAGATACAGTACAACTGTGAAAGATCCCAGCACTGTTACATTATAAAAATCAGCATTCTAAGAAAGCCACTAGGCCAATCAGATTAGATTAGCAGAACTACAGTAACTGCTGCATAAAGAGAACAGCTGATAGAAACTCACTTCAACGGCATCTTTTTCAGAACTTATGCTTCTATCAGTGAGGAGTCTGTGAGGGGAAAAAATTAAACAAAATATTTACATGTGTTGTTTGTTATGACACACTCATGAATAAAACTGGGGGCTATTTGCCTTTCACAAATGGTCACATGAGACACATTTAACACATACTGATACCAGGTGTTAAGACCACAGCATCTAGGAGTACACTTGATTTATACACAAATACTGTACACAATGAATTTAGAATAACTGAACACTTACTGTGCTTCAAACTGATTGGGAGTAATTATGTCAGCAACTGGCACTACTTTGTCCCTGTAGACAGGCAACATGTTCTCAGGAACATACTAGAAATAAAACAGGAAGTGATCAGCTATTTATAGAATGAGGCATTTTTATAGCGCTTTCAAATGTACTGTTACTGTACACCCAAAGAGCTTTACAATCACATCAGGGAATCTCTCCTCAAACACCATCATTTTTAATTGTCTAATTGGCTATCACCATAATTCAGAAACTTTAATCACATCTGATCACATAAGAAGCAGGTGTTCTGCTAAATAACTAGTTTCATTTTTGACTAAGAAAGTATAATGCAAGTATTGTAGGGATTGTTTTATATATGTATATGCTTACCATAGCCCCATTATCACCCAGCACCGGATCACACACTTAGTAGGCAGGGAAAAAAAACAACAATGAACATAATACACTGTGTAACTCATGTCAGATGTGTTGCTAATGCGCACAGCAATATATAATCTAATCTAGGCCTTACAGGCTACCTGAGTTTGGATCATGACCCATAATTCTATCTGTTCACACGACATGACATATTCCAAAACAATGACATTCTAATTATATCCTGTTTGACTCATTACAGAAAAATCCCTAGCAGTCCATTTAGTCTTACTGAGTGAGCTACATTAATTTCAGATACAGCTGTTGTACGAACTTGCTACAGCCAAAAGATACACAGACACACTGATGTGAGCATGTAAGACATGCTGCTGCTGCATAAATATATGTAAATCCAGTAGCAGATCTAGGCAGGTGGAGCTGTGGGAGGTGGAGGGTTTCAGATGAACTCTGATCCAGGACCAGCGTACAATGAACACTGAACCAGACTATTTAAATGTTAGGAAAGCAATCTAATTGGCTGTAGAGGCCACTCAGTGTGCCATGTTGTAAATTATGTGATTGCTAGCCAACTGCATGTAAAGGGCCTATCAGTCTGCACTACTCTAGAGTTTCATGACTGAACTAGAAATGTATTGCATTATCTTACATGAACTAACAATGAGCAATATATTTTTACAGCACTTATTCATCTTTGTTAATTTTTGTTGATAAAAATACAACGGTTTATTGTTTGTTCATATTAGTTCACAGTGCTAATGTTAAAAGACAAATCTTTGATTTAAAAAAAAATATTAGTAAATGTTGAAATTAACACTAAGATGAAAAATACTGTATAAAAAATACCGTACAATAAAGTATTGTTCATTGTTAGTTTATCTTTACTAATGTTAACAAATAAAACTTTATTGTAAAGTGTTACCACCATATTATATACACTAGGGCAGACACGATTCCTTCAAGGATAAAAAAATCCTTGATTGCACTTCACCTGTGTCGATTACCCGGCAAATACCGGAAGTGGCGCGTTCCACAGATGAGAATCCATGAACCGCATTATTAGCTGCATGATGTATCCATTTAAAAACCATATAGCATAGTGCTATTGTGAATTCACAAAGGCTGCGATTCAAAGCTGCGGGTTTAATAGCCTATATATAAGCTTTAATTATTTGCAGATTACGTGTGTCTCAGAGCGGCTCCGTTCACAATGCTTCACACGAACTCATTCAGTCTCTATAGTATTGGGTTTGTTTTGGTTTCCATTAATTGCAATTGGTAAAGCATATAAATTCTTACACACTTTGCATTTCATAGCGTCTCGTGTTGCAAATCTCTGCATATGCTGAGAGTTTGGGTTGCTTCAAACGTTCATCAGGGAATGCAATTTGCATTCATTTCATCAGATTTGTAAGGAAAACAAATAATTTATAAACCTACGGCAACACAGGAGAATGCATCAATATCTTTCTAAATATGCTAATTGTTTTTCATCGCAAATAAAAGTTTAAACCCTCGCTCTAAGTTTGCATGTTTTGATGTCCACATATTCTTGTTCAAGAAATGACAATAGCTGTAGCATTTCTATTGTAAAGAAGTGGCCAAATATTGAATATTAAGTGGATATTTGAATGAAATGTTGTTTGGCAAATATTAAATAAGGATTTGATCATGCTGTTAAGTGTAACATCAACAATCTGGCTGTTGTTGCCCTTTGCAGGCATTTGTTAACTTATAATACATAATGGACATAGGTTGGTTGTTAATATATATATATATATATATTAGGGGTGTGAATCTACACTGGTCTCACGGTTCGGTTCGATTACGATTATCATGTCATCGATTCAGTTCATTTCGATATCTCGATGCATTGCGATGCACCGCATCCTAAATTTTTAATTTTGCTTCAAAGTGATGTGTGCGTGCGCGCGCCCGGGTGTGTGTGCGTGTTCGCCTGTTCGGGAAGTAGGAGTGACATTCCGGTTTAAGATTCAAGGGAGTAACGCCTGTTTATGCCATTAAGAAAATTAAATTTTGTTTGAAAGAAATGTGCATTTAAAAGCAGCGCTCATTCATCAGTGTATAACGTTACCAGATGCGCGCATCAACCGTCGCCGAGTCCGTGTTGAAGGTGACGATCATCCATTTATAATCACGCGTAACAACACAGGATAATTGTAATTTGACCATCGGGTGCGGATGCTTAAATCAGAGAACATTATTAGTGCGGGTGGATGATGTTTTTGGCTGTGGATTCGGCCGACGGAGCTCATCTTACTCTAAAGCGTTCAGACTCTGCAGGCGTTAGCAGCTCGGGTGAACACGGCTAACGTGGTTTATCAAGTTAGTGGTATTACCTCCTGAATATTCTATTTGTGCGTGACATTAGCGCACACAGCGCGTGCGTGTCTTCTCCAGGTCTGCTTACCAGGTTGTTCATAAAAGCCATATGTGCCGGGATATAGGCTTTTAAAGTAGTTGGAGCGTGTTTAATTACTCGCACTCGCGTCTCGTTTCCCTCTGTCAGTGTATGCTACAGCGACAAAGCACATACGCGATAAATGACGTCAGAAAAGCGTCAGTACATTATAATCGGTTATGGTCTATTACTGAACCTAAACCGATTCGTCCTTGTCTGCATCGCGATACACCGTAGAAACGATTAATTTCGACACCCCATATATATTTTAGAATTGTTGTTCAATAAAACCATGATAACTTGCTTTTGATACTTAATTTGAACCAATCATTTTCGTTACCGACCCGACAGCCCTAATATACACACCATACACCAGGCTTGGGTTTGCCCTCTTCAGCTCCTGTACAATGTTGACCACCGTTTCTAAAAAGGAATCATCCCTAGAGTACCCTGAAAGAAAAAAAACATGGATGAAACCAACTGACCAAAAGTGATTAATTTAAATTATTGAAATGTCCATCCCAGCAGCAGACCAATTAAAAATGCATTTAAAATGCACTTCTGCTGCATCCCTAGACCTAGACATAATCATGAATGTAATTACAGTAATAAACCAAGTTGTGAACTTTTAAAGAGTTTGGACATACATACTATTTAAACCAGTCTGGGCTTGTCCTGTGTCTGACAGTAATTGAATAATGTACATCGATTATTAACACAATAAACACAATAACAGGAGGAAAGACCTGTACCTGTGAGCACATAGTCGTAATGGTTCACGTTGTTAAGCTTGATCCCCTCGTACAGGACATGCAGCTCGTCTGCAGTCATCACTTGCCCTTTCCAGTGCTCATATCCTAGCAAGAGATAGACTTTTTTAAAGGCATAATTTAAGAAGCCTTGCCTGTGTCATATATAACTGAAATTCATGCTTTAGTAATAAGGTACGAGATGCTGTGCCATATTTTATTTTATAAACATTAATGAACCGGACAACAGCAGGAATATTAGGAATTATAAAATTATAGGTTCACATACTAGTAGAACTCTTGTAAACACTGTATTTTCTGAGAGCTCCGAACTTGCTCAGACCACCTGACCGTTGCAATGTTATGTGGAAATAGGGCTGGGCGATAAAACGATAACGCTAATTATTGCGATGTAATTTCCTCGATAAAACGATAACAAGAGTTCAATAAATGTTCGATATGTGTAACGACTGAGACAAATCAGACACAATTATTTGGTATATGTACCAAACAATCTTTAAAACTCACTCTGGGATCTGTGGTCCCATCCCCCAGTGAGTGCAAGAGGATCTCGGTTACCATGACCACGATCAGATAAGTTGGTTTTATGACTGTTAGCAATGTGAATGGGCCCCTGCCACAAGAACTACAGACATCAGAACGGACTTTCCTGCACTCATGTATCGATGAACTGTTAACATGAAATTAACATGCATTCCAGAACATTTTGTGTATGATTTACTGTCTTATGTTGTGTCTTTTAATACTATTATGTGTTGATACTATTATCCCTTCGATACTGTGTATTTTATTATAGAACCAACGGTCAATGTAACCTCACTTATACCATGTTTGGTCTCCATAAATTGGTACTTTGAAGATCGAAATGATGGTGTACATGAGACTCATAAATTAACCACAAAGGAATTTTCCCGCTCTGAAATTCCACCTTTCTTATTAGTCGAGTCAACCCTTAGGGGTTGGACCTTTCTCAGACTTTAAGCCGGCCTCGACTCACAACCCGCCATGCGCTCATGCAACTTCTTTTAAGTTCACTTTTTAAAACTTTTTTTACTCCGGCAATAATCTGCCAAAAGTCATCTTTGAAAAGAAATCAAACTTAAGTCTGTACTCTAAAGTATTCAAGATTTACGACAGTTTAAGTTGGACATTTAATTTCCAGGTCTTTGCTCAAAAAGTGAATAAATGGATTATAAATACAGCGTAAATATAATTCAGTACCATAAAATAACCTAAAAATACAAAATATTAAATAAAAAACATTATCAACTAAAATATAGAACATTCATTTCATTTGACCAACACGCGAAGAGCACCAGAGTGAAACAGCGCTGACAAACAGGAGAAACGCTGCTTCTGATACAGTCAAGACGGCTTTTCGATCTACAAATCACCATAATTTACCAAGGATTTAATTTTCTAAGTTTGATGGTCCACATTTAAAGTTCAAATAAATGCTGATAAAGCCATGAGATTATGTATGACCCTGACAAAATTTAGACATGTTTGATTTAAAACAGCTTTTTAGCACTACTAAAAGGTTTAAATTATATGCTATTCGATCCCACGCTGAAAGCACAGAAACATAAACCTTCAAAGATGATGTATAGCAGTCAAATATTAAACTCTATAATTAACTACTTATAGGGGCAACAGGTGACAGTTCACCTAAGGATCCAGTTCATCAAAGGATGTCTAATGAGCCCAACGGCTCCTCACAGGTGCACACCTGCCCCTTAAACAAACATTTGAACATTAACAGAACAACCAAGCATACAAATGTTAACCTAAAAATCCAAGTGTTATTTTCCCACTTACAATGAACAAAAAATTTATTAATAAAATAAAATGTATTGAGTAGCTCTCGTTCATGGCCATATTAAGTTAAACAAGCCGAGTGAGAGATCAAAACAGATACTCAAATAACTGCTCTTAAAAAGTGTTCGTCATTTAAAATGCATTTAACCTTGAATCAAATGAGCTGATGTAGTATTTCCATTGTCAGTTAGAAAAGGATGTTTGTAGAGGGCACATGATGGCTGAAACAATAAATAAAAGAGTGCATGTATAGGGTTAAGTAATTTATTTGACACAAAGAAAAATTCCATAATTATATAAAAATGCAGCAAATTAATAAAGCAACTTCATATTAAACATATTGTTACACTACCCATAGTTTCTACATTAAGAATTATTTTATATATATATATATATATATATATATATATATATATATATATATATATATATATATATATATATATATATATATATATTAGCTAATTAATTGATCTATTTAGCATTATGTTTAAACATTTTATGACATTATTTCATTCTTTTATCCATTTCTCAATTGATTCATTGATTTCTAACTGGAATGACTGACTTCAAAAATGTAAACAAAATTTAAACAAAATTAAAAAATCTTTGGAAAATATCACTGAACATTTATTTAACCATAGCAAAAGTACAAAAAAAATGTTTTTTTTGTTTTTATTTAAAATGAGAGAAATCTGATATTATTTTAATCGTATACATGTTATTTAACAGTTGAGATAGTTCTTTAAATTATTTTATATGAAAAAGTGAATAATTGTATTTTATTGACAAAATAATTAAGTTTGTCTTGTATATTTTTTTTTATTAGATCAGATAACATTTTAAACTGTCATTTGGTCACGTTGTAATGTGCCCCTCACAGGTTACAATGTACCCCAGCTATGGGGCATGTTGTCACATTTCACAACCATTCTTTCGGGGCATATCAAGAAAAAAGTATTTGACTGTATTACACTGTATTAATGAAACAAAACCACATAATTGTAGTATACATGTGGGAAATTAATGTGGGAAAAAGAAATACACTGAACCCTAAGTAGGATTACACAAACTGAGAAAGTCAAAAAGCGTTTCAGGGCAATCTTCTTTAGCCTCTCTAACTAATGATTTTATCATGTGATTCTGAATGCTCAACAGTAAACTTTCTTTAACTTCTCTTAAATATAAAGAATGACCCATTCAGTGACTGATTTCAATGCTGCAGTGTTCAAACTGAGTCATATCCCACGAGGGGATTAGTAACAAAATTTAACTCTGAAGACAAATTAATGTACAAAAATATCTCTGTGTGACATGGGGGAAGAAAGAAAAGGCTTATTCAAAGAGGAGATCACAAAATGCACTGTGTGAGAAATTAGCTTGAACAGTGGGAGAATCCTGCTCACAAACAAGAATGAAGCAGGGGGGATGTGAACAGCATGAGCACAAGAGCAAGAGAAAACAGCCCTTATAAAGCCATATCTCTTAGCAATACACCCTCAAAAAAATTGGCTACATAATCACAGCAACGGTTTACCCATTCAGTGCAAACATGTTAAAATGTCAAAAGGATATAGGAACATGATAATGGACCATGAGCAATAAAAAGTTGTCTGCACTCTGAGAAAACACCAGTGCACATGAATTGTAGACCGGTTTTAACCCTTTTAAACCATTCAATTCCCTCTTTTCTGTTTACCCTAACTTGAAATGAATTTCAATGCTGCAGGGAATTTCAATGCCCCCCCCCCCCCCCCCCATATCTGTCAGACTACAATGGATTGAATTAATTATTATTATTGAATGAACTATCGTTATTGAACGAATGCGTTTTTTGAGAAAAAAAAACTTGGTTAATTGAATAATTCAATGACTTAAAAAAATTTCAATTCAAAATTTCACTATAAAAACAGTAACATGCTCCTCCGGTCTCCTTTTACTATCACCTCTGCTCTCTCTCTCCTACATGCTTCTCCTCTGTGCTCTCTCTCTCCTACACAATTCTCCTCTGTGCTCTCTCTCTCCTACATGCTTCTCCTTTGTGCTCTCTCTCTCCTACACAATTCTCCTCTGTGCTCTCTCTCTCCTACATGCTTCTCCTTTGTGCTCTCTCTCTCCTACACAATTCTCCTCTGTGCTCTCTCTCTCCTACACAATTCTCCTCTGTGCTCTCTCTCTCTCCTACACAATTCTCCTCTGTGCTCTCTACATCCGTTCCCAAACTAAACACCGGACACTCTTGTTCCATCTGTTTACTCAGCCTTGATAATAAAGTAACTGAGCAAGAATTGTCTTCTTGTTACTTGAAAATTTGGCAAAAAGTCACTTTTTTCACACTGGAATGAGCTGCCAACTCCACCTAACCTTAACTTTACCACTCCACAACCCTTAAAGGGTTAGTTCACCCAAAAATGAAAATTCTGTCATTATGTGTCCTGTCCCTCATGTCATTCCAAACCTGCAAGACTTTCATTCATCTCCAGAAAACAATTGAAGATCTTTTTAATGAGATCTGAGAGCTTTCCGTCCCACCATTGACAGTCTAGCAACTACCACTTTCAAGCCCCAGAAAGGGAGTAAAGACATCATTAAAGTGATAGTCCCCGGATGGTCTACTATTTCCGCTGGATTTTCGAAGTGTGGATCCGTGCTCACTATAACGGCTAATATTGCCCACAACCTTTTGCACTTTGGAGGAGGAATTACAAACACGAGTAAAAAGTTTTAAAAAAACGACAAAACATATCGGATATGCGCGACCGACGGTGAGAGGTTTAGATAAAGGTTGGAGTGACTAATCAAAGTTTTTCATCTGCAATAACAATGTGGACTTTTATAAAGATCCGTTTGGTCATTAACTTTTAAATGCATCATTATGCATTAATATGAGGAGAGTTTTCCGCATGAAAGACCCGCGACTGCAGATCAACGTGCTTCTGCATTTCTCTCCGATACGGTAGGAAATAAAATTAAATGAAATGTGGAGGATTTTAACTGTGACAAAATGATTGACAGGCCAGTTTACTGTGACAGGATGCGACAGAGAGCAACCGTTAAAGACGCAATTGTATGACGTGATAGTGTGTCCCAAAGCAAGATTAATAAAGGAGCAAACCACCACCTGTTTTGCACTTCTGAATACAGACATAACTGGAAAAAAGCTGGGGAAAATATCATACTGAGCTTAGGCCTACAGCTTTGCTTCACTGAAAGGAAAATAATACTGCCACATGCTGTGAAACACAAAAGCTGAGCTTTAACCAGTGACATGATGAAAACCTTTCCACACCAAGAAGGTTAAACAGTACCAAGATAAACTCACCCAGATATAATTGATTACATTTTCTTACTCTTTCTTTTACACATTAACATATTAAATCGTGCTTTAGCAAACCTTTTATATATGATTTAACAATCCTTCATTCATATATATAATATATATACAGTATATAAAATCATAAACACTACATAAAATAGGCTATAGGCCTATACTTCTTTCCAAAATTTAAACCCTATCTGCAACAAAGCTTTTCAGAGAAACCTGGGAAAGGGTCATTAGTAATGCTTCATCAAAATCAATTCTGAACAACTAATTTGAACTTCAGCCTTGATTGCGTAATGATTTGATGGGAACAATGCAACAGTGATTGGGTTGTTGACATGCCATTTTGTGGCATTTCAGCAGAGTCCTGCATTGTGACAATCTATTATTAACCATAAACTATTTTAGACATGTTTTTAATCATCAATTGTCATTACCATATAATTTGAGCTAAAACTTAGACTGAAAAATACATTTCAGAATGTCTTAGCATTTGGTCTGTCCTTTTGCTTTAATGGCAGCAGTTGTTATTTACCTGTGTGATTGGAGAACTGCACAGAGTTTATAGTATCCACTTCAAAGCCCAGCACCTATTAATGCAGTGACACAGGTTACGACGACATATTTTACATACTGACATGCATTGTAGTGGGAAACTGACGCTGTTTTTATTGTTGTAATGGCTGTGGATGCATATGAGCTTGCAAATTAGTTGCATAATAACTACGTTAAAACAGTAAATGTCGCAGCAGGCATCTAATGCACTGCAAAAGCTACTGCCTCTTACCTGCAAAGGAAACGATGCAGATTTGTTTCCCACATATCCTCTGACAACATGACTTTGAACTGACAGAACTCTGCAGTCCATGCTTTATGCTTATGACGTTAGCTTAAATCAAAACACAACTAGCTTGGAATATTCTCATTAAAATGTCACAATAGCCTTAAAGAGGAGAAAGCGATCAGCCGTAGTAGTTACAACAAAAACACACTTCAGTAATGACCCGCGCAGTGCATACATGGATGGGCGCTTTTCGCTTTTTCTTTCAGGCGTCTGCTAAAGACACCTAAGAGCCTCGCAGAGTGTTGCGTGTTGACCATGGTGTTGACCAATCGCGTCAAAGTAAGATTGTCAGAGAGTAAGAAAAAAAAGATTGTCAGCGTTCCAAGATCATCAAAGCATCTAGTTAATGTTACTGCAGTATTAAAGCACTGCTTTTGAAAAGGTTTAATACATTTGCTTAGTGCTATTTACTTTGCAACGACGATGTATGATCACGCTTTTAATAGAACAAATAAACATCAGAGTATTTATCTAATGCATAAAGCCGTTGTTTTTAAGACTGTGTTGTAGGGTTGACCAGAATTATGAATTTAAGAATCGGCACAGTACACTTCCTCAGTGTGAGTTTTAAATAGGTTGGTTGGTCACACTCCACACGAAGAGAATAATTACATAGAGTTCAAATTAATTAAATACATTCAAAACAAACACGTTTTGTATCAAAACCTTTTGTAAATTTGTATCCATTATAAAATAAGCCACATTTGAAAATAAAAACACATAATTCCTCAAGATAAGCTTGACTGTTAATTAACAATTATTTTGTAACAATTACAAAGTATCACTCAAAAGTCAAAGACTAGAGCTGTTCAGTCATGAATTATAGTCAATTTGAAGGCCAAGTTGAAGTGTTCACTGTGAGTTCTTTCTGGAATTCCCTGTTTTTTTAATTATACACATTTTATAAAAGTCTTTTTTTCTAAATGCAAGTTACAGATCTTATTGTGAACGAATCATCCATGTTTAAGTTTTATTTTTATTTATTTTTTACATTTTTGACAGAGTCATTTTTAATCAAAATGTCATAACTGATCTTCCAGTGAAAATGACAGACATCTCTTTGATGACTTAAAGGTAGGGTAGGCAAAATATTTTCCACAAACACTTTTTGTTATACTGGTTGAAACTCTCTTCCCATAGTGATAGCAATCAATAATAGACCACAATAATAGTGGTATAAATATTTTTTTAAAATCGGTCCGAATGCATTGATACGATGTCCTACGTGCCTGTGTCAAAATATGTATTTCCATACCTCCGCGTACTTGCTTTCTCAGACATCACAAGTCATTAACTCATTTCGTAAGGCTATGCGGAGTTAGCCTATTAGACAGACAGCCACCGAGCCAACCTCCTGAACCAAAACAACGAGCTTATGCTGTGTTCACGCCATGTCGTAACTGAATTTCAAGAATACAAGTTATATAACCCTTGACGTTTGCGTCGTCAGACTCATATTTATGCGTTTCTCTGGCAGCAACACTATCAACGTCGAAATGAATCTGCAGCAGTCAGATAGGCTACAGGTCAGAGCTTTTTAAGTTTTTTAAGTTTATTATTATTATAATGTTATGGGCTTTGAGAAATGAGGTAATGCTCTGGCTGTGCACATTCACGTGTTTTGAAGGAGGCTTGGCTTTGGAGACGCTATGAAGGGAGGGTGGGGTCTAACGCTTTCAAAACTAGCCTCTCCGAAATTGACAACCCTACCTTTAATCCACTTAGGTATTTGTCACAATGCAGAAGAAAATATGTTGCTACATCTGTTTGAGATATGACTATGGAATTTATGTTGTGAAAATCTCTTCCAGTGACGTTAACCAATAACCACAGAACATATCATCCATAAATCCAAAAGTGCAATTATGAAATGATATTATAACTTTCAGAAGGAAACCTCTACGGTTATTTTTACTTCCTGATTTAGGACTACAAATTGCATATCTTTCAGATCAGTCTTTTTATTTTGATCTGTCTGTGTTTAACTATCCCTTTGTAACTTTGTAGGAGTACAGCATTAACCAAGTTTCCACTAAACTACACAATTCGCTTTCAGTTTTCTATGATAATAGCAAATGGTCTTAGCTAATATTGACACAACCTGAGATATGAGGCATATCATTTTCTTCCCAATGATTTAGACAGTGTGTGCTTTCAGAGAACATAGAGCACACGTCAGAACCTGCTGTCTGAGGCCTCCGATTCATAAACAAAGAAACTGACTTATCATCACCCACTTTAATCGCAAAATCCAATGGACAAAGACATTCCATATTCCCACACAAGAAGCACTGTTAAATCAATGTAATCTGTTGCTGTTTCCTTTGTCTTAAATTACACTATTATGGTATATCAGTCTATCCATACAGTAAAGACATTTGCATTATTAGTCCTGGACCTGCATATTTATAAAAAGTCATCAAAAACTTAAATTGAACCAAACTGAGGCCTCACCCCTTGAGGGCCTTCATACAATTCCAACACTTCATGCCTGTGACATCCTGCAACATCACAATGCATGAATGAGAAGATATCACTCTAGTGATAATGCAGAAGATATTCTAATGTAGTCACGTACGCAGACGCAAAAGTGTATCTGCGTGGGTTTGTTCATTTAGTGAAGGTATCAGAGCAGAAGATATATGTTTAAAGGATGGAGATAGAACGAGTGGAGGCACACTGACCTTGTGTAGTGAAGTATGTTTACACTGAGTAGAGGACACAATGTTCAGCTTCACATCGGAAGAGGCTCTATATATCAGCAGTCAGCCGCACGGGTGATTTCAGGAAGGAAACTGGGCCTCAGAGACGCTATCACAGGTGCCACTGCAAGCTGACAGCATGTCAAAGTGCTTCACCTGGAGGCCATATGGGTATTTGTGGACCTGATGCCCTTGTCATGGATTTCCACTGGATGCTGTTATGCTTTATATCAGTTATATTGCCATTTTGTGTAAGCTGCAACTGCACAGATGAAGAAACCCATCTGTCAGGTGATCAGGCAGGCCACTTGAGACACATGTGGCTTCTCTCAATGAGGGATGCAAAGAGGAGAGAGAAAGGTAAGATCACACAAAACACCTTTTTAGTATTCATGGAATGTTAATCCTAAAAACATTAAAACTAAAATGACACATCAGTCATTTTCTTTGTAAATTCATGAAGGTAAGGTAATAATAGAGTAATAAATTAACTTTGACATGACCATACTTTCCCAGTTACAAGTTTTCTGAAATTTTATGATTGCATTATCAAATTAATTACCCACCGATTTGCATTTTGGAAACACATCACAATGTTTTTAGGAGAAAAGGTTTAATAAAGCAACAGATATATTAACAAAAAAAAACATTATAAATATAGATAAACGGTCTCTATTTTGGATCTTTCTACTAGTCAGAAAGAAGAACCTCTCTTGAACATTTGTTCTGTTTTTAAGCAACTGATCTTGTTATATATACACATGCATGTAATGAAGTCTAGTATCCAGCTGTCCTCCGTTCAACTGTCAGAACACGTATGTCATCTGTGCAGCTGTGTTGAAGGTTATTATCATAAAAAGTATCATAAAGTATCACATGGCCTACTCTTAATCTGCTATTTGTAATAAAAAATTAATGAAGTACTGGGATGCCTGGCCTGTACACTTACACACATTATTTATGACACAATATAAAGTGTCATGTGACATACAGTAATATCTACCGCAGTGGTTCTCAAACTTTTTGACTCCAAGGTCCCTCATTGTCCATAACAATATTCGAATGCTGCATGACTTTTCCAGTTGTTTTACTGGATAAGGATTAATGTTAAAGGAATAGTTCAGTTAAAAATGAAAATTCTGTGATAATTGAAATGCTTTATTTACAGTTGAAATGGTCCAAAAGTGTTTTGTGTCATAGCTGGTACGTCATGTACAGGTCCTTCTCAAAAAATTAGCATATTGTGATAAATTTCATTATATTCCATAATGTAATGATAAAAATTAAACTTTCATATATTTTAGATTCATTGCACACCAACTGAAATATTTCAGGTCTTTATTGTTTTAATACTGATGATTTTGGCATACAGCTCATGAAAACCCAAAATTCCTGTCTCAAAAAATGTGCATATTTCATCCGACCAATAAAAGAAGTGTTTTTTATACAAAAAAAAAGTCAACCTTCAAATATGTTCAGTTATGCACTCAATACTTGGTCGGGAATCCTTTTGCAGAAATGACTGCTTCAATGCGGCGTGGCATGGAGGCAATCAGCCTGTGGCACTGCTGAGGTGTTATGGAGGCCCAGGATGCTTCGATAGCGGCCTTAAGCTCATCCAGAGTGTTGGGTCTTGCGTCTCTCAACTTTGTCTTCACAATATCCCACAGATTCTCTATGGGGTTCAGGTCAGGAGAGTTGGCAGGCCAATTGAGCACAGTAATACCATGGTCAGTAAACCATTTACCAGTGGTTTTGGCACTGTGAGCAGGTGCCAGGTCGTGCTGAAAAATGAAATATTCATCTCCATAAAGCTTTTCAGCAGGTGGAAGCATGAAGTGCTCCAAAATCTCCTGATAGCTAGCTGCATTGACCCTGCCCTTGATAAAACACAGTGGACCAACACCAGCAGCTGACATAGCACCCCAGACCATCACTGACTGTGGGTACTTGACACTGGACTTCAGGCATTTTGGCATTTCCTTCTCCCCAGTCTTCCTCCTGACTCTGGCACCTTGATTTCCGAATGACATGCAACCACTGAGCAACAGTCCAGTGCTGCTTCTCTGTAGCCCAGGTCAGACGCTTCTGCCGCTGTTTCTGGTTCAAAAGTGGCTTGACCTGGGGAATGCGGAACCTGTAGCCCATTTCCTGCACACGCTTGTGCACGGTGGCTCTGGATGTTTCTACTCCAGACTCAGTCCACTGCTTCCGCAGGTCCCCCAAGGTCTGGAATCGGTCCTTCTCCACAATCTTCCTTAGGGTCCGGTCACCTCTTCTCGTTGTGCAGCGTTTTTTGCCACACTTTTTCCTTCCCACAGACTTCCCACTGAGGTGCCTTGATACAGCACTCTGGGAACAGCCTATTTGTTCAGAAATGTCTTTCTGTGTCTTACCCTCTTGCTTGAGGGTGTCAATGATGGCCTTCTGGACAGCAGTCAGGTCGGCAGTCTTACCCATGATTGCGGTGATTGCGGTGTTTCAGGAACTACTAAGATTTTCATGCACAAACATCTGAGAATGGTTTGAAAAAGAGAAACATATTCAGTATGCGGCAGTTCTGTGAGTGAAAATGTCTTGTTAATGCCAGAGGTCAGAGGAGAATGGCCAGACTGGTTCCAGCAGATAGAAAAGCAACAGCAACTCAAATAACCACTCGATACAACCGAGGTCAGCAGAAGAGCATCTCTGAACGCACAACCTTGAAGCAGAGCTGAATCAAGCTGAAATCATATTCTCTCTAAGAGAAATGACGTGTTAGCAAAATTACAGCAGTGACAAATTTAGTCTGCAGCATTCATGCACAGTATCGACAGTATGCAGTATGCATCAGATCCGGTCTAGCTGACAGAATCAAAGACACAAGGACAGATCTCTGACGCATACTGATTATATTTCGCTGTTGGCAGGAGAGTTATTTGTATGAAATGATATGGATGTAATCCATTACCAGTTTGTTACCAGTTTACCAGTGACTGTAAATGTCACTCTCTGAGTTTCAGCTGATTTGAGATGTTAATACTTTTGCTCTTTGGATATCCCAGCAGCCGTGGACGAGTCTAATCCAGCTCGAGGTCTCGTCACACATCAGCTCCTGTATTGTCGTGTTGGGATTGGTTTTCACCTACAGATTCTGGCGAACGGCAGTGTGTGGGGCGTTCACGAGCCTTCTGAGTACAGTATGATTTTTATGCCTATAACCCTCATAACCCTCGGAGGAAATACAACACATTTGCACACATTAAATTGACAGAATATGTTTCATTCTACACAGATTTATCTTCTTTAAATTGCACCCATTTCTTTCGCTTCTCTTTAATGAGTTTTTTTTCATTCTCTGTTTGTCTTTTAGGCTTGCTGAGAGTGTTTGCTATGAGGCCGGGCATAGTGGGTATCCGTGGTGTGAAGAGTGAACTGTATTTGTGCATGAATCAGGAAGGAATTGCACATGGAATGGTGAGAAAAGACATCATGGCAACTTGATAGAAAAGCATAAAATGTCTCATAAGCCCTATTCGCACGGGATAAGTATTATCTGGTGACCTCTAATCATTTGTAATAATTGCGGAGGTTGTCTGTGTTCTTAATCCCATGCGAATCGTCCGTGTCTGTAATTTGTAAAGTAAAAATTCCCCCGCAAATGACCTACCATATTTCGCCGAACACCGACGTCCAGTGGTAATATTAGTCCTGTGGGAATCGGCATCTCTGTGATTTGGCGGGATCGTATATCATTTTTTCAAGGTGTTTGTTTCATGTGCGCCTTTTTATCCATCTTTCGCGAAGAATGGAGGCTGCGTTGGAGTGTTTTGATAGTATATTGGGTGCTGGGTCATGTCGCTATACAGCAACTACACAATTTGCAGAAAAAGAAAGCTGAAAATCATCAGAAGAGCAAAAAGAATGATTAGATGGAGATGAATGACATAGCATGCGGTAAGGAACATTCTTCTGTTTATGATATATCATAGACCTAATAACCTGCCTGACGTCATATCCGGGAGATAAGTCAGTAAATTTGAGTAAAATCACAGGCTCCGGTTCTCCCGTGCGAATGCGCCACACAAAATTCAGATGTGTAGGGGTAATTTCTAAAGCACACGTCGTCCCCAGATAATACTAATCCCGTGCGAATAGGGCTATAATCATATTTAACTCTTATACATGAGATAATAGTAATTTAAGCTTTTTGAAAGGTATAATCACGATTCCTTCCAAGTGCATCCTGAAATAATGAAGCGTTTGCAAAGGCATGCATTAACATTTAAATATCTTCTTTGTTGTAGAAGAAGTTCTCAAATGAATGCTTGTTTAAGGAGCGCATGGAAGAAAATCACTACAACACATACTCCTCTCTGAGGCACACAGGGTTTTTCCTTGCTCTGTCCCAGCAAGGGAAGCTGAGGAAAGGCAACAGGGTAGGCCGCCACCAGGCCTGCACACACTTTCTTCCTCGCAAACCCTCATCTCGCTAAACTCTCATCTGACACATCATATCTAACTTGCCAGCTACATACAGCATCAACGCTTAAACCTATGATGAAGGTTGCTGTAAGCCCGTTTTGACAAAATTATTGTCCCTTCTACTTGACAGACGAAGAAAGTATTTGTGAGAAATTGAAACTGTGACAGCATCTACCAGCAGTGCATGTGGTCGAAGTATTCAGGGCTGGGCTAATTCTTTGGTGCGCTGTAAACATGCTGAAATCATTTAGAAGTCACCTGTTAGTGGTCTTAACCACATTCTGTCAGCAAGAATTATTTTTAAATGTCGCCCCATAGAACTGGTCTGGTGAAATGTAAAAGCAGTCTAGAAATTATGCACCACAGTCATCTATTTTTAACATACTGGAAAAAAAAAATTCCACAGATCGACCAAAACTTTCCCTCACTGTTTTTTTTATTTAAAACTTTTAAATTCTAAATGACCTGTGAATGTGACATCTTTATTATGAAAAAGGTTTAATAAAGCAACAGATATATGAACAAAAAAACATTATAAATATAGATAAACGGTCTCTATTTTGGATCTTTCTACTTGTCAGAAAGAAGAATCTCTCTTGAACATTTGTTCTGCTTTTAAGCAACTGATCTTGTTATATATAGATGCATGTAATGAAGTCTAGTATCCAGCTGTCCTCCGTTCAACTGTCAGAACACGTATGTCATCTCTGTGTTGAAGGTTATTATCATGTGTTATCATAAATGACCTGTGAATGTGACATCTTTATCATGAAAATGTTTCTTAATTATAATGAATGTGTAAATATTTATGTATTTATTTATTTATTTATTTTTCTATATACTGTGTAAATGAGATCTAAATACATGATAGTATTATTTTATTATTATTTATAGAGAATAATTATTTATTAATATTTTGAATTAGCTTTTATATTTTTTTTATTTAGCTTTTGTTTATAACAAGAACAACACTGATACAGACAGGGTGTTCTGTGAATCATTTTTTCCATAAGTTTGCTATGTATGATTTTAATGATGTGTACTTTACTGCTGTGCATGTGAAGGCCTCATTTTATCATTGTAAGAATAAACCTGATGTGCCTGACAGTTCTGAACTACAAAGTAAAGCGATGCACGCATGCTGACAGTAAATGTTGGAATTTGCAAAAAGAAAAAGAAAAGAAATCTTCGAAGGCTGAATTGACTCCTTACTGAAAAAAGACATGACAGGTAAATAGGTTGAAAAACAGGCTAGACTCCCATAAGGTTCTCCAATGACAACAGCTCCAAAACACACCTATAATGCTTATATAGAAACAAGCATAAATTCCCCGGTATCATGCATTATAAACACATCAATTCAAGTAGTTTTTTAAAGGTGCACGGAGTAATTTTTAGCGGCATCTAGTGGTGAGATTGCGAATTGCAACAACAGAAATTACGGGCAGACAGGAAAATATGTCGTCGTCTGAGACGGCAGAGTAGCCAGTTAAACAATGGGGTTTCTTTACAAAGGTACATTAAGAAATTAGGTTTATTTAATTATTCAGAAAAAAACAATATGTTATTACGAATATTATTGTTACTTGTTCATCAGTGTTTTATTCGCTGACTTTAGCTAGCTTTTTGCTCGAAGAACAACATGGTGACGAAACGCGTTTGTCCGTTTATCTATCTATCTATCTATCTATCTATCTATCTATCTATCTATCTATCTATCTATCTATCTATCTATCTATCTATCTATCTATCTATCTATCTATCTATCTATCTATCTATCTATCTACCTATCTATCTATCTATCCACATAGGGTACCTTAGTAATCATCTGTGTGTTGCTCTAACAACGACCTGCCTGGGAACACCCTAGCAACCACTCAAACCCCTTTAGCCACCTCCTAGCAACGCCTTCATCCCTTCTCTCTTCAAATCACTCTTCAAACTACCAAAGCATTTAAAGGGCACAATGTTTATATTGCATTCAGTCTACATGTCTTCATAACTGTTCAATTAGTAAAACTACATAAGGCCTTTAACTGTGTTAAACTTAAAAATAAAATAAATAAAAAACTCTCAAAGTTGGTCTTTGTTGTTTCTATCAGCATTGTGCTCAGATTTGCAATGTGTTATGCAAATGCAGTAAGTTAGATTTAACCCACAATAAAAAAAAAATGCTGAAAATAAACTCATAACTAGTTTGTTCACTCCCAGTCCCAACCTATGTTTTTCCTGGTCCTCGTCTTGGCCAGCTGGCCCTAAAGTCTCAATATATCTTGTACATTTTAATTTCATCAGAATATTCATTATCTTTTTCATATCTCCATTCCTGTCCTCCATTTTTAAAGCCCCTCCATCATCCACCTCTGCATTTGATCAGGTTCACAGGCCTCTCTGTAAGCTGAGCTGCATTGAGGGAGATCATCCGATCCCCTCTCACAGCGACATACCTCCCAGCACTCCCCGATCAGATGTCCCGCTCTACCTCGAAGAGTCTGTGTCTGTCTGTAATTGAGAGAGGTAAGAAGACAAGAAGAGAACTAAAAATGAGCAGATCAACGGAAAGTCAACGTGTCAAGCTAATCAGACAACATGGACTTTATAACTCTATTAGGTAAAATGGACGTGTTGAACCTTTGTGTTTTGAGTGTTCCGTCCAATATCACAGTTTGCTATATATCAATGTGATATTTACTCCATAAATATTCTGCTTTCTCCAGTCAAATCTAAAACCAACTGTATATGTGTGAGAGCTGTTAATATGAGTGTATGAAGTAAGTCATGGCTAATCCAGAGGAATTGGAGTCTACAGCAGGTGTAGATGTTGGCGCTGATGGAGATGGAGAATATATTCCCGTTATAGAGAGCACACAAACAGATGTTCAGGTAAGACCACATAGCAACTCATTTATGTTTACATGTGCCATGAGGCTGTAATTGTTTTATTGGCCATTTACAATGGAAAAAAATGGCACATGATTTACTTTGGAACAATTTTTACTTAGAAATCGCAAGTCAATTTCACAAATGATAAGAGAAACAGCAACTAATGCATTAAATGTGATATTAGTAAAAACACTGGACCGTCTAATGCTCTAATGAGAGTTAGTTGATATGTAGTTGCAAAGTTACTTATGGTTAGTAGAATGTATAGCATCAAAGTAGTGTTACCAAAATATTTTTTTTTTCCAAAAAACTAGTTTCTGACCCAAATCAATGTCTTTTTCATGTTTCTTGGTCATAGGGGTGGGGATTTCTTTTTTCATGTGTCTATCACTACCCCAAGAATGCATAAAGGGGGTCAAATTTGACCCAACACAGTATTTTTGGATACATTTTTGTCAATAATTCTATTTATTTTCTTGAAAATTTATGGATTATTGTTGATTATTGTCATTTTTTTCTGAGCCAAATTTTTGCCTCAGACACCAACCCTGTGTTTGAATATGCATATCTCCCTACCAGTAGGTGAAAGGCAGATGTGAGATGGGTAATATGTCAGAAATCACAGTATTAATAAAACAGAAAGCAAAAAAAGTACCTGGATGACGTACTACTTCTGGCAAGATTCTGACGTTTACATTTAATGGACATTTTACTATCCCATGAGGCCACGGGAGAGGAGTCGTGAGTGGCAGGGAAACAACACAACTCAAAATAAATGTGGTTTGGTGTAGAATAAATAAATTAGGATCTAAGTAAAATCTTAAGAAATGCTACACACAGATAAATAGATGCTGGATCACTTTTGAGTCTTCATGCTTCCACACAGGGAGCAACTGATCAGATTCATCCCGAGAAAATAGAGGTGGTCTCTGTAACCGAGGAAGACATTCCTGCTATGGATCCCCCGGCCATGCTGAAGGTCAGTCCCCTGGACAGTTCAAGTACCAGTCCTCCTCCAGATGACAGCACTGTCAAACCCACTTTTGAAGTCACTTCCAAAGACCCTCTAACAGAAACCCCCTCAGCCCAGCCCAGCCTTTCAATGCCAGTTACCAAAGTCCAGCCCTTTGTTACAGGTACATCATCCATTATGGTCAAATCATCAAAATGTAGACTTCCTTCTTCCTGAAATTGATTTATACTATTTAAAACCAAGCTCAACTAAAACAGTTAGTCTGATAGCTCACTATTACATTCATAACCTCTGAATTTTACATTAGCGTCCAAAAATGCTGGACGCATTGATCCAAACTCTTCCAAAACAATTTCAGTCATCCTATAAATAAACCCTGTTGCAGTCAGTCCTTTGCACTAGATAGTAAAACACACAAAGGAACGCTCTTTTCCTGTAGATCAACTTATAACACATGATGCCAACATTAAGATTGTGGGTTCAACCCCCAGAGAAATGTACATACCCATGAAATGTATTATTGCTTTGGATAACGTGTCTTCTGAATGCATAAATATGAATCTCTTTTATATTAATTATCATCACATGCAACTGTTAACAATCTAGCAGAGGAGAAAACACTCCGTGGCAGCCTGTTTGCACGCAGGATGGAGATACTGATCGGGGCTTGTGTCCTGCTCACCCTCAGTATCGTGCTTGGAATTGGACTGGGCGGTGAGTCTTCGTTGTCTTCAGGGTGAACTCAACACATCCAGTGAAGTATATTAACAAAGTACAAATACTTTGTTACTGTACTTAAAGGTATAAGAAATTTTTGGAGAGGCTAGCAATAGCGAGCAAGCTTTGAAAGCATACTATCCTTCAAAACAAATGAATATGTTCAGCAGGGAACAAAGAAAAGCGTCACGAGAGATGGCGTTAAACTACCTCATGTCTCAAAGCACATAACATTACAATAATAATGAACATAAACAACTTAAAGTGAACTGACCTGCACTATCTGACTGCTGCAGATTCATTTCTGCGTTGATATTGTTGCCATTGAAATGCATAAATTCGAGTCACAAACCGCTCTGAGTATGTCATGGGTTTCCATCTCTTCCAAATTAAAGTAGTTATGATGTGAACGTGGATGTTTTGGTTCAGGAGGAACTGTAAAATACTATATATACACATACAAATGCATTTAGACCACTTAACTTAGTAATTGCTCTCATGATGTAAAGAGACTTTCTACAAGCATAACAAAACATTCTTCTGGAATGATCACCTAGCCTGCCTTTAAGTACAGATTTTGTACATTTCTACATTTCTACTTTACTCGAGTTTGAAAATGTATACATTTATCCAGATGTTTTTATTACATTTGCAACTGCAAAGCACCAAAAAAGAACAGCAAGAAATCTATCAGCAATATCCAGTTTGTTATTCGGTTAAATTGAATCTATCAAGCTGGTTTGCAAAGAGGTCCTCTTTTTTTTGCATTTAAATATGCGGAAATATGCAGGGTAGTGCAAAAAAAAAAAAAAGTCTAGAAAAACCTAGGCAAGGCAAGGCAAATTTATTTATATAGCACATTTCATACACAATGATAATTCAAAGTGCTTTACATAGAATAAATTAAAATAATAAAAAGAAATAAAAACAATTAAAACAGTTTAGAATAAAAAAATAAAATACAGTAAAAACAGTAGGACGAGCAGTGGCACAGTGCTCATTCAGTAAATGCATAGGTAAACAGAAGTGTTTTGAGTCTGGATTTGAATGTGACTACAGTAGGAGCACATCTGATCTCTTCTGGAAGCTGGTTCCAGCTGCGGCTGGCATAGTAGCTAAAAGCAGACTCTCCTTGCTTAGAGTGAACCCTTGGTATTTCTAGCTGATGTGATCTGTAGGGTTTCTATTCAGTGAGCATATCTGCAATATATTGAGGTCCTAGGCCATTAAATGATTTATATACCAGTAATAATACTTTAAAATTAATCCTAAATGTAACTGGGAGCCAGTGTAAAGACCTGAGGACTGGTGTGATGTGTTCATATTTTCTGGTTCTGCTCAGAATCCTGGCAGCAGCGTTCTGTATGAGCTGCAACTGTCTAATGGTCTTTTTAGGAAGGCCAGTGAGGAGTCCATTACAATAATCCACCCTGCTTGTCACGGCTGTGCACGGAGTTGAACCCAAATGCAGACGGTGTACAATGAACTCAGGGTTTATTGGGACAAAACAGGAAAACAAAACCCACGAGGGGGCAAAACAGATGAAACAAGGGATATAAGACTGACTAGACTAGATAATGACTAAGCAAGAAACAAACAACACTTTGTATAATACTAACAACGACTTTCAATGATAAGACTTTCACACAGAATACTCACAGGTAACATTTGGCAATGAACCGACACAAGACAGCAGACACAAGGGGATCAAATAAGGAGACTAATCAAGACATAACAGGTGACACGGATAAAGCAATAATGACTGAATCAGGATAACAAGGGGGCGGGTTTAAGAGACGAGACAACACAAGCACATGACCAAAACACAAGGCCATGAGCTTGCACACAGAACATTGGTCTGCCATGATCCTGCCGCAATACTAAGAGAATCATGGACATGATGGCAGAATCATGACACTGCTGGTGATGAAAGCATGCACAAGTTTCTCTAAGTCTTGACTGGAAACAAAGCCTCTAATTCTTGCAATATTTTTCAGATAATAGTATGCTGATTTAGTTATTGCTTTGATATGACTACTGAAAATAAGGTCTGACTCTAGAGACACACCAAGATTCCTGACTTGATTTTTAGTTGTTTGACCCCTAGCGTGAAGGTATGCGTTCACATTGAGAACTTCATCTTTGTTTCCAAACGCAATGACTTCAGTTGTGTCTTTGTTTAACTGAAGAAAGTTTTGGCACATCCAACTGTTGACTTCATCAATGCATTGGAACAGGGAGTCAATGGGGCTGTAATCGTTATGCGATAGGGCTGTGTGTAGAGTTGTGTGTCGTCTGCATAGCTGTGGTAAGAGATTTGGTTCTTTCTCATTATTGGGCTCATTGGGAGCATATACAGGTTGAATAGGAGTGGCGCAAGAATTGAGCCTTGAGGGACTCCGCATGTCATGGATGTCCACTCAGACTTATGCTCTCCTATAGTCACATAATAACCTCTCCCTTCTAAGTATGATCTGAACCATTTTAGGACTATCCCAGAAAGCCCCACCCAGTTTTCCAGTCTGTCAAGAAGTAAAAGCAACATATTCACTAAAAGCAACATATTCCTGGATCTTTGTTGATTTTATTGAAAACATCTATTAACCAATCATTTGAGGGACAAGTTTACAGTTTATGTCATGTAAATGTATATTATGTATAATATTTTGATCCAGGAACATGCAAAATCATGGGGATCGAGTGACACTGGAAGTAGGGCGCTGCCTGCAGTGTTTGGGTGGAAACAAGGGTGTGCCCTAGATTGTAGCCATTTTTTTAATTACTGTTTCCAAAAACAGACTTACCCACACTCTTTACACATAACATCATACACGTCACACACAGCAAAAGTACCAAAAAGTATTACCATGGTCTTTTGGACATAAATTAGCATAGTAAAACAACATGGTACATGCATTCTGGTATCAGGCTACCATGATCCCAACACTGCACTATGGTACTGCCACAGTACTCTTTTGTGAGTGCTCTTACATATCCTGATACAGACTCCAGAAATCCAACACTGTAAACCCCTTGTGAAATGCCTTTATTTATCAAATTTGGATACTCTACACAAAATTGAAATCAAGAAACCTTTATTTAAATAGCCCTTTAGACAATACAGATTGTTTCAAAGCAGGTCTACGGTGGTCGAGACAGCTCAACGCGCTGCAACTGAAGAAAACACATGCAAATAGAAAAAAACAACTCATTGACAACTCATGTTGCAAATACTCACAACACAGCCAAATAAAGAAATGCACTGCAAATACTCACAACTCAACCAAATACAGAAACACGCTGCAAATACTCACAACACAACCAAATTCAGAAACACGCTACAAATACTTTTAACACAACCAAATACAGAAACATGCTGTAAATACTCAAAACTCGCATATGATCAGGATGGTCAAGCAACACCACTGACAAGTAGACACTGAACAATAAGCAGTTCCAGCCAGGTTTGTCGCTTGAAACATTTCTGTTGTGGTGTGTGCTATTTGCAGCACGTTTCTGTATTTGATTGCATTGTGATTATTTGTAACCACAAATGATCACAATGCAATTGTAACGTTTCTAACGCTTGTAACGCGTTTCTGTTTTTTGTTGAGCTGTGAGTATTTGCAGTGTTTCTGTATTTGGGTGTGTTGTGAGTATTTGCAGTGTTTCTGTATTTGGTTGAGTTGTGAGTATTTGCAGTGTTTCTGTATTTGGTTGAATGGTGAGTATTTGCAGTGTTTCTGTATTTGGTTGAGTTGTCAGTATTTGCAGTGTTTCTGTATTTGGTTGTGTTGTGAGTATTTGCAGGGTGTTTCTGTATTTGGTTGAGTTGTGAGTATTTGCAGTGCTTCTGTATTTGGTTGAGTTGTGAGTATTTGCAGTGTTTCTGTATTTGGTTGAGTTGTGAGTATTTGCAGTGTTTCTGTATTTGGTTGAGTTGTGAGTATTTGCAGGGTGTTTCTGTATTTGGTTGAGTTGTGAGTATTTGCAGTGCTTCTGTATTTGGTTGCATTGTGAGTATTTGCAGTGTTTCTGCATTTGGTTGAGTTGTGAGTATTTGCAGTGCTTCTGTATTTGGTTGGGCTATGAGTTTGCAGCACATGTGTTGTCAAACCGATGAAGATGTTTTCAGCTGGTGTTTTTTTCTATTTGCATGTTTTCTTCAGTTGCAGCGCATTCCTGTATTTGGTTGCGTTGTGAGTTACAGCGCGTTGAGCTCTCTCAGGCACTGTAGATTACAGAAAAATAATTCAATTATACAAACAGAGTTTATTTTGCCTGTACAGCAGCTCTAAAAGAAACGAGTGTAATTTCTTTTGACACTGTGTCATTTCTCTGAACACACCCTTAGCTAAAAATTAACCAACACAACTGCAATGAATAATTAACAGATTAGACTGGATTAGATTGCACAACCCAGGATCTAAAACCGTTCATAAAATGTCTCCAACTCAGGTTGCGCAATCTAATACAGGCTGCAGCCTTGCATCAGCTTACTATAGCCTTTAAGTGGTGTTGTTTGGTCGATATTAAATAGATAATTAATTTAGTCACTGAGAAATAAAATGATGAAGGCTTTACTTGGAATGCATTGTGTCACTATTGTGTTTCAATGAACAGTAAATGCTTATAATAAATGGTCCTATAATTACCAATTATCCCACAATTAGTGGGCTAGGCTCATTCTAATTATGAATAATCCTCATATTTCCACTGCTTTAGTTGGCATGACCTGTGCCGGGAAGTTTCGATGTGGTTCTTCTGGGTGTATTAGCATGTTAGCACAGTGCGATGGACATTTGGACTGTGAACACGGAGAAGATGAGCTCAGCTGCGGTGAGCAACAGCATACTCATATTAATATTCAGTACTGTTGTTGAATGTTGCTGTTCATGTGTCATGTGTATATCTGTCTGTGCAGTGCGTCTGAGTGGGAAGAGCTCTGTACTGCAGGTGCTCACTAATGGAGTCTGGAGAACTGTTTGTGCCGAGAACTGGGACTCTAACCTTTCCCTCTCTGCTTGCAAACAGCTCGGCTATTCGAGGTATTTAAACACCCTCCTTTACACACCCTCTACATCTATGTCCAATCCTGCTCCAGGAGGGCCACTGTCCTGCAGAGTTGAGCTCTCTAACCCAAATTAAACACACCAGAAACAACTATTCAAGGGCTTTAGGTTTACTAGAAGCTTCCAGGCCGGTGTGTTTGGGCAAGCTGAACTCTGCAGGACATTGGGCCTCTATCAGCAGGTTTAGAATTGCCCAACATATGAACACAGCATAATCGTCCTAATCTTTAGGTGTAGACCCAAGACTTCACCTCTTTTAGGAATTTCCACATAAATCATGAGAGTCAAACAAAAATCTTGTGCTGACTTGTTAGGTAGCACTATGCAGTACCACCTATAGATATTCCTAAGTCCTTTCTGACTGTAGCTCTTTCTAGCTTTTAAGCTACATCCACCAAACTCGGCACAGACCATCTATTTACAAAGTTTTTTTACTTTTTTTTAAACTCAAGACTTTTTCACCTTTTTAAAGAGGACCTATTATGCTTTTTTACATTTTCGTATTCTTTAGTGTCACAATGTTGCTGTTTGAGCATCAAAAATGTCTGCAAAGTTACAAAGCACAAAGTCACTCCAAAGAGAGTTATTCTCTACTGAACCCTGAAACTTCTTGATTATAGTCTTTGAATTTTCTTCTGGGAACACACACGTCACAGAGTTCCTTTACAGAACAGAGATGTAAATAATTCCCGCTAAGACATATGCAAAAAAAAGGGGAGGAGGCCTGCGCTACTAGTGTGTTGTCACCATGTCCAAGATGACTGTGTCTGAAATCACATACTCTCTTGAGTAGGTACTTATTTTGAATGAGTGCTTACTTTGCAAGTGCTAAAAAATATGTTCTATATAGTATGAATGTGTGTGTAGTATGAATGTAATCCTGATGTACTACAGTCACCATGTTGTCATTATCATGTGACCTACCAGCATCAGTTACAAATCCTCCCCTGTGGCCTCATGGGATAGTAAACTGTCCATCATATGCACACTTTAGAATCTCTCCAGAAGTCATCTGGTTACTTTTTGCCTAGTCTTTTATGAGTATTGTGAATTCGGACATACTTCTTTTGTCACATACTGTTTTATGTCTTCTATATAGTAAGGAGGGTAGGCTATGCGATTTTGGGCACATCTACTGTTTTTTCCACCCAGATCTAACATGGTTATGGTAAAGGGGCGTGACATGAAGCGGTTGACCAAGGACTCTTTTAAACTTTAGGACTAGACTGTGAAGTTTATCCATTGAAAACTTTCTAAGAACAACACTAACATCTAAAAAGGGCTTGGGACACATGGATGTTTGATGCTAGCGCTACTGTACATTACTAATATGCTAATGCCACAACATGTATTTTAAGCTGCTTTACTTTCCCCCTCTGTTAGATATGTGGAGTCGAAAGCTCTTCTTCTGTCCTCTATTGAGCAGGACTTACAAAGTAACCTGGTGTCATTAAGTTTGAACCACACAAGTTCCCAGCAAGCTATCAAGATACACAACATAACTCATTTCAGGTAAACACAGTCTCTTCATACAGTAAGTAGTATTTGCAGGGCAGCACCATATTGACAAATGTCCTCAATTTTGTTATAGAGTCTTACAAATAACTTTGAAGCAACTTCCAACAGCCTTCAGTTTCAACCCGGCTTTAACACGCCTGTCTGTAATTAAGTGTTCCAGATCTGAATTAGCTTAATTAGATCTTAATTCAGGTGTGTTTGATTACGGTTGGAGCTGAACTTTTTAGGAAGGTAGAGCTCCGGGAACAGGAGTGAACATCCCTGACTTCAGATGTGGTCATATGAGTGACAATAATTATGGTGACAAAGTAAAATAAGAAAAAAAACAAATACCAGTTTGCAACATCAATGCATCGATCATTGATCATGCATACAAGCCATTGAGGGCAAAGTCCTTGAGAAAAACCTCTTGCCTTCTTTTCTCTTAAACTGGAGTGGAGTCCCTTTTGTTCACAGCAGTTACCCACAAAGCTGTGTTTTTGTATTCACTTTGTTCTGTAGCCAACAGCTCTTTATGCCCCCTTTAGACTCTTTGAATGTAACTCTTTCACAGCTGCTATTCTCTTCATTTGTGTTACTTTTTTAAAGTCATACATAGTAGATCAGTATGATCCCACTAAATCTCAGTCAAATATTATTATTATTCTGTAGGTTTACTCAACATATATGAACTGTCTCACTTTTGTCATCCTTTACTCACCTCCAATGATACAAACTAATCTTATTTTCATTTTACAATGAAAAACAAATTGAGATATTAAGAAGAATGGGTTCACAATGGCTTTTTCAAATAAAACGAAAGCAAATGGGGACCAAGCCTGTCAAACTATTCCAAAATAGGCCTAACTTCTTTTTTTTTTAAAGGGAAAAAAAGGTTTTGGGTGGATTAACCCATTTAATGGCATAACCGTTCTTAACTATCTACATCATTTTTTCCCCCCCAGTAAAACCCAGTGCAGTCTGGGAAAGGTAACAACACTTAAATGCATAGGTAAGCAAAAGTTATTTTTCACATTGTGGTCACAAAGTTTAGCCAAAATTGTCAATAGTTTAGCGATGTATGAAGCACAGCTCACACAGAAGTCACTTTCAAACTAAGCAGCTTTCTTGAACAAACTTATTGCGAAATCTGCGCAGGAAATCTTTTGCCCTCACTCGAAATTTACGATATCGTGGATTCCTGTTGAAATTACTGGATTTTGTCCACGAAAATTTGCCAAGCAATGCTATATGTGCGCATCTTAATACATTACTCAAATACATATTGTATGCTCTTCATTCCCTACTGAGAAGATAGTTGTAATATCAATATAAGTTTAAACTCATCCTGTTAAAATGATAAATTTACAAAGTAAAAGATACACGTTTAAAAAAAAACTAGTTTTTTTTTAAAGTAAGAAGTATAAAAAACTTCATACATCCATGCCAGTAGGTGACAGTGTTGAGTCTAAAGCCACTGGTACTTTTGAAACAAATGAGAGTTAGTTAAAAATGCAAAACCAAGCAAATAGCATCTTTTTGTGTTTTTCATTTTAAGAGATGACCATATTCTAAACTATAACGTGCACTTCATAACATCAATGTCCATCAGCAAACATTTCATTCTATTTCTTTATAGCCTGTGGTTCCAGACCCAAGTTGAATTCTCGCATAGTTGGCGGAAACCTGTCAGTTGAGGGCCAGTTCCCCTGGCAGGTGAGCCTACACTTTCAGAACGTGCACCTGTGTGGAGGCTCCATTATATCATCTGGCTGGATTCTGACGGCTGCACATTGTGTGTACGAGTGAGTTTATAATGTTCTCATGAATCAGTATTATCATATTCCTCTAGCTAGCCACATGGAAATGATCCTAGTCTGATTTCCATGCAGGTATGCCTACCCTATGCTTTGGACCGTCTATGTGGGATTGATAGAACAGCCGATGAATGCAGTCCAGTCTCTCGCCGTAGAGAAGATCATTTATCACAGTCGCTACAGACCCAAGGGCTTGGACTATGATATTGCTCTGATGAAACTGGTGCAGCCCCTCATCTTTAATGGTATACCTTCTGCAAAAAAAAGCTAATTTAAACTGGAAAGTGGTTCTTTTGATGAACCACGTGGGGTGACGTTTCTTTGAGCTAGCTTTCATAACAACTGGCAGTTATGCAAATGAACACTTAATCTTATCTTTATGATATGCAACAACCTACCATGCTCATGTTTTGCATTCATTGTGACAAATGGCTTGTTTGTTAGATGGGTGTCGCCTTTTTTCTTAGGTTTTGTGGAGCCTATCTGTCTGCCGAACTTTGGGGAGGAGTTTGAGGATGGTAAAATGTGTTGGATCTCAGGATGGGGCGCCATGATTGATGGTGGTAAGTGTGGGGGAAGCTAATGTTGTTATATCTAACTGAGGCAGCTCAAACAAGGGCTAATAGTGCGTTCAAGTCCCCCTGGTAAGTTCGTATTTACAAGCTGGGAAGTCATAATGATAACATTAGATGTGCTCAAATTACTTTGGTGGGAGCAAGACGGTAATGAACATTTTCAGCAAAAATACTGCAAGATCTTTTAACTACTTCTGCAAAAAGACGAACAAAGAATGCACATCAGGTGTGTTTTCCCTTTTTTATTGTTTATTCAATATGTGAAGGTGCTGTACAACGCCGTTCCAAGCATGGGGCAAAGCCCATTTTGAGGCAGTGGAAGTGGGGACCCTTCGGTGATCATGTTCCTCAGGTTTGCACTGGTTGCAGCGCCCTAAGGACGGCCCTTGTGCTGTAAAAAACAAAAAAAAAGAATAAAAACAAATCATTATATATTTTATACTGTGTAAATATATGCATGGACGTAAAACGTTTAAACCAACTAAGACAAACAGAACAAGTTTCACAAACATGTAACAAAGGGAAATGGAATAATGTATCTGGGATAAAGACCCCAGCGGTCACAAGGAGAATCACACAAGGCATCCCTTTAAAGGTAGTTCCAAAAGAAATGTCATACTTTAAAGGCCCCCTGAAATCAAAATTTACGTTTTTTTAGCTTTTATTATAAATATGTAGCCTTGGTTATGACTAAGCTGGTGTGTTCCAAAACAATGACAAAATTGGGGGAGGGGCCATTCATTGTGTCCCACCTTAGCTTCCTGTTTCAGTGGAAATTACGTCAACGCATCATACAAAGCTTCACGTTCCAAGGCACTTCAGTGGGCCTTTAAAGCCAAGGAAGTGCAAAAGGTCCATAAAAGAAATGGATAAAAGCAAAAATAAAAACAAAGGTTACAAAGGTACTTGCACCAACTTCTTTCAAAGTTTCTCATGCTCATGTAGTATAGTAGTTGGGATGTAACTGACTGTAAAAACAAAATATGGATGTAAAAACTGCTAACCACTCTTTTATACTTTCTGGTTCGGATTAATTGAACGGCTACAGGTTGTCCGGTTAGAACAGTATTTCTCATACCAGGGGGTTCTTGTAGATGCTTTATTGTACAAAGGTCAGGCATGTGACCATGTATGTGGTTCTGTAACAAACAATATACAGAATATGAATAAACTTACTTTGAGGATGCGGGGGCCCCCTCCGTTTTGTCCGCTAACACTTTACGGGTTGGGTCGCAAGGCCCTATTAGACACTTTGAGACATGTAATAGTTCAAAGTATTGCACTATTATAATAAACTCAGCAAAAAAAAGAGAAACATCCCTTTTTTATGATATGATAATAACAGTTTCACACATTTCAACAAGTTCACTGTCAGAACAGATGCTGCATCAATTGCATCTGCCATGACACGCCATTTCTCACTGACACGTCGCCAACTCAGAAACTCTGGGCTGCCTTCAAAAATCGATCCGATGAAGATATCTCAGGACACATTCAGCCTTCCACATTTGCCTTCCTTCCTTGCAGCAAATTCAATAAAAATGGAGCATTTTTAAGCTTTTAGACGCAGCCATTGATTTGAGTTTGTAAACTGGCTCACAAGGAGATAAGATGTCCTTCTGTGTTCTGTGTTTTAGGGGAAGGGAGCGATTCACTGCTTTCAGCAAGAGTCCCACTCATCTCTAACAAGGCCTGCAGTCAGCCGGAGGTTTACCAAGGCTATATATCAGCAGGCATGATCTGTGCAGGATACCTGGAGGGGGGAACAGACTCCTGCCAGGTACAGTAGATCATCTCACCATAGAGTGATAGCCTATATATTTCAGTCCATGAACTGCCAGAACTGCAATCAGTGACAGCGGTTACACGTTATTTGAATTGTGTTTTTGTTACAGTGTAACTATGCATTTAAGTACTGAGTAATATTAACAATATATACTTATGGTAACTCTTAATTTGACAGTGTCCTTGTTACATGTTACATGTACTTACCATAGTAAATTATTAAAAAAACGGCAAATTATGCATAATTACATGCAACTAACCCTCAAGCAAATCCTAATCCTACTAACCTTAAAGTAGCCTACATGTAGTTGCTTAATATTACTCAATACTTAAATCTATTACACTGTAACAATGACACCTTAAAATAGTGTAACCATACGTACTATATAAAGGGCTAGGGTGTGGTTTAGTTGCATGTAATTATGCATAATTTGTACATGTAACATATGTAACAAGGACAATGTAAAATAAAGTAATAACATGTGCATCAAATTTCATTTAAAATTTAGATTCTGGATAACCCATTTCAAGAAATAATAGGCTACTTTAAAAGAATATACTTAAGTCCAAACTTAATGTAATATTTTCAGACCATTAACTGCAGGTTATAGCAATTAAATGGAAATGTATTTTAGTTTAAATTTGTAACAAATCCATTTAGCTGAACTTTTATGACCCACTTACATACATCATTTTATGTAATTTCATAAATACTGCTAAATGTACTGGCAAGCATTTATGGTGAACTAAAACTTTATTGTAATTTCTGAAACTTGAAGTGTATTTAATATTGATATTGCACATTTGTAATGATGAATTTTCAATTTAATGCATCTAAAATATAACATATAATATCAAATAACATTACATTTAAAATTATATTGAAGTATTTTTTTTCATGTGCTTTAGTGTGCTAATCAACATATCAAACTGAGTGTACTTGTCCCACTAGCGGGATGCATTGCCTTTTTACCTTACACATATTTTATGAATCTTCTCACATGGTGGCTATTTTTGGAATTACACCTAAACAAAATCTCATAAACTTCTATTTTCGTGATATCAACTTAAAATTTAGAACACAACTTTGTTAGACATATGGCTTTGATTGTATTGCATTTTTAGAGTAAATTATTTTGTAAAATATTATGTTGTATAAAATAAAACAATGTTTAGTACAGTATATTTGCTTTACAGTAAACTTAAAACTTCTATAACCTTTTTTTAAGTGCTTTCACTTCATCGACAATATGCTTGTGTCTTCTGTGGGCTGTGTCTTCTTTAAAAGGAGACCAACCCTAGTGTGACAGATAAGAGTTAAAGCATAACAATAGTGACTTAAAATGTACATAAAGTATGTACATTTTATTTGAACGTTTTTACAAAGGTCACTTTTTAAAAGGGTAATTAAATGGTTAAAGGTTAAGAAACAGTCATGAAAGTTTTTTCACTCTTTAAGTAGTGGCTTTTTATTTCATTATTATTTTTATTACATTATATTATATTATGAATTTTAATTAATACAGGCACAAATCCTAAAATCCAGATTATGGTAGTTGGGTTAACACCTTTACACAAATAAATAACTTGAATATGCATAAAAGAAACTGATAAGATCGGTTCCATTTGACATTGGAATATTACTGTGCAAGTAAACATGAAACACTAAAGTTTAAAGTAAAATATCTGGGGGGGGGGGTGTGTTTGTCCATGACGGTAATAGGGTGACAGCGGTGGTCCACTGGCTTGTGAGGATTCCTCTATCTGGAAATTGGTGGGGGCCACAAGCTGGGGACAAGGCTGTGCCGAAAGCAACAAACCTGGAGTTTACACACGCATCACGCAGTCCCTCAGCTGGATACACCTGCAGATGGAGGTCAGGATTGTGATCTTGTGTATCTGTGCACTTCTGAGACCAGGAGTTTATGTGGTTTCTCAAAAAACTGTCTGTACAGTGAGACTGCCCTGCTCCCCTGTAGGAAAATAACTTGGAAATAGCTCTTTTTGTTGAGAAAGGTCATGCTACCATAATTCTGATAAACCAGTGCCCTCTTGTGGTTTCAAAACTACAAGGCAAAAAAATATAAATGTTTTTTTTTTCCTACAGAGAGAAGAAATGCTGAATCCCATCAGCTCGGATTATTGACAGCCGCACTGAATCCAGGCAGAGACGTCACAGAAACACAGAACTCTCACACATGCACCGCTGTATGTCATAAGGAGGCACACTGAAAGAAATGTTATATTACATGCACTGAAATCTGGAAAAGTTTTATTTGTTGTAAGGAATCTTATACAGTACTTGCTATTGTTTTAAAATACCTGTCAAACAACGCTCTGTTGTGTCATGAGTAATTACTTGAACAAGTGTTTCCAGAGACACAGAACGAGACAATGTGCTTTTGTCTAATGCAATAAATAGGGAGAAAAAGGGACAAAGGCCCCATCCATGCAAAAAGTATTTTCATATTTGCAAACCTTCGTAAAACTCTAATGTTATACTATTGTAGTATTTACAGTAATTAAATAATTGTTCAAAACCAGCACACAATTAACAACATTTACTGTAAAATGGTGACAAAATATTCAGACTTGACCTTTATTTGACTTTAATATGGACATTTTATGCCATCTTAATTTCCAAAGCATATTTCATAAAACTGACTGATATGGCAAGCTTTGTACACGTTTAGATCAAACTATGTTCGCTTATAGAGCAAAAACAACGAGTCCCTCTGAAACGAAGGAACATCTTCAGCATAAGGACAAAGATTACTGGAAGAGACTTTGATTTCACTGATATTACTCAATATAGTCAATGTATCAGGCTTTCTGTGCTTATCAGCATAATAGTTTTACAAAAGAATATGTAAGGCATTTTGTAAGTGAGTGTTAAAACCAATTTACATATTTAAAAATGGTTTATAATCCAACATATTTGTTGTTTTTCTAAAAAAATGCAAGTCATCCCCTGAAAACAGGGCATGGGAGTATAGTTTCTGTACATAAATATTCCCTATAAAACGCAAACTAAAAAAAAGAAAAGAAAAAAACAACACTTTTTTTATTTTACAACACTCATATATAAAAATAATCTCTTTTCTCCATCACAGAGGCTCTCTACAAGCGTGAACATACTGAAGAAAACAAACATGCAGAGAATAAAACCAGCACAACGACCAACTCTTAAATTCTTGGCATTCAAATGAGTTAATATAGAAAACAAAGTCATTACCAAACATTCACTAAAGAAGCTTAAAATCTTTCCTGTGTTCCATTTTTGCAATTTTCTAGAAGTGTATCTGTATAAAAGTGCACACACCTGCACATGAAATGCAACTCCTCGCACACTGCACCTCTCAGTAACGCTGTGCTCTCTGTAAACGGTTTCTGTGTGTTTGTGTAACGTATAGGCCAATATACAGTACTCTTAATTATTCTGTAGTGCACGAGTATCAGCTTTGCTGAAAATCTACGAAGGGACTGGATCTCTTGCAACAAGCGGCATGTGCAAGTTTTCAGATGTAAATGTAAGCATGCAGTGTGTGACCTGCAATCCGCGTGGCTTAGTCGCTAACATCTAAACCCAGCCCGGTCATGTTGGCAGATGACAAATCCGTGTCGTCTTCATTGCAGCTTTCATCTGATTCATCCTCGCTGTGATTTCCCATCAGGACTTGCTGCATGGCAAGAGTCGCTCCGTCAGATGAAAGTGCCTGGAAGCCGTCTACATTCATCCCCACTGTAACCACACTACCTGCACACAAAGACAATATACACCCCACTGTCAAAATTCAGTCGAAATCTGTAATATGAAATCAAGAAAATGGAGATTACAGGTTTAAAGGCAATGACGCACCAAGCCGACGTGAAAGAACTAGCGGTGACGAAAGCTGACTGTTGTTGCCTCGCGTCAGCTTATCTCCACAAAAAAAGCTGCGCTTGAACACTTGAAGGACTAAAGGCCACTGTCAGCATGTGCATGTGTGTGTGTAAGGAAATAACGGTCTATGTCAGCAGGTAGAAATAATTATTCAGACACTTTGACCTGACCATGTTTTGCTTAAGTTTTTTTTCTTTAATTGCTAATGCAACCTTTTTACACACAGACTGAATAAAATTAAGTATTGCTTGGTAATTTGTTGACCTAAATTGGTATTATCTAATTGTGTACTCAAATTTTACAGCTGACAACTGACAGCTATTCTACCTAATTCATTTGTGAGAGTCTAACAGAAGGATGACCAAAACCAGTGAAATATCAACTGATTTGATAACTCGGAGTTCTTTTCATAATTTATTACCATTTTTGAAACTATAGCGAATAAACAGAGATAATGTGAGAAATGGTGAAGGTGTCTGAATTCATTTTGGTTTGACTGTATATTCAGGACCATAAACAAAGTGGCGCTTGCGTACCATTTTGAATATCAATCATGTTGAACGCTTGCTTCATTCTAGGTGGCTCAGATTATTATGAACATTCTCGCATTGGAAAGCTCGGGTAAGATAACGTAAAATTAGAACAGCCTTCTGTGCCGTCTTGTCTTCTTTACTCGCTTTCATTACTAACGCTTTTTTCCCTCATGCTTTATTTCTGTGCTCCTTCGCTAAGCTAAACAGCCAATCAGAGTTCTCTCTCTCACCACCGACTAACGCCGATTCAACATGCTCATAAAAAGCCAAAGCCATGGCCAAACCCCCCCTGATGGGGTCAGACTAGTGCAGAAGACACCACAAAAACTTGTCCAGCCGACGCTCAACGACTGGCCTATCGTTGGCTTGTTGTGTCAGGGCCTTAAGATTGGGCCATGAGATCATGAGTGTTATAAGAAGACATTATCTTGAGGAAGTACCGTCTGGCATTGTGAGCTGCTGCTGGGTTCCAGACGAGGCGATGGTGTCGGACCAGAAGCGGTGTAGTGGGCGGCTCTGAGCTTTCTTCTTGGTTTTGGCTGACTCTGTCGAGTTGGCATCCAGCATCGGCTGCAAGATCCGTCTTCGAGCATTAATAAACCTGCAGGACAGACACAGTCAATATTCAGTATCACTCGCTATAATTGTCAATAATCCATTTCATCAATAAAACAGGTTCATGCCCGTGCGTGCTGCTCAAAACATGTCAAGCGAGCGCAGTTAGTTCGAGTTATGTTCAGGACCATTTTACACCATCATGACTAATTTTGCGTGTGCATTTGGCAGCCTTTTGTTTTGTGCAAATGTAAGTTGTAATATTGTGTTATTTTGTGTACGCCTATCTAGATCTAATTTATCTCATATAGGATGCATTTGGGTAAGAATTAACGTTAAAGCGTATAGTGATCTGCTTCAGCGCGCGCGCAGCTCAAACGGCAGTGCACGACTAATAACGACTATGATTGGGACTGTCATATTACATAACATTATAAAGAGAACAATAATGTAATTAAACATTGTGAATTTTTTAGGTTTAGTTGCCGTGTTTCATCGTGTTGTTCCAGGAAGAGCACGTCCACAACATGAGTCATTCTGAATGGCACGTAGCTTAGTTCAAGTTCATTTGTGCAGATATAATTTGTAATGTTTATTTTGTATATATCAGATTAATCACATATAGGATGCGTTTCTTTGAGTTAACACGCTAGCAAAGTGCTCCAGTTTACCGGTGTTCATTCAGCGCATGCAGCTCAAACAGCAATGCACGGTTAATAATAACTATGATTGGGACTGTCATATTACATAACATGAGAGCACTATTTTATTCAATCGATGTGAATTTATTGGGTTTAGTTGCCGCTTTCAGCGCATTGTTCCAGGAAGACCGTTCACACATTCTGATAAGCACGCATCTGAGTGATGACACGTTGTATTAGTCGTTATATTTGATTTTAAATAAGTAATTTAATTAAATGATCAATCACATCGAAATATTTTACAATCCTACCAGCCCTTTATTTAGATTAGACCTTTCTCATTCATTTGATGAGGAACATGTCATTTTGAGCAGCATTTGCAGACCGTCGTGCTATTGGCCATGTGCCACTGCAGCGGACGCATATTGCAGTATTAAATGGTACACAGCTTAATTATGCTGCCTTATTTGGCCAAAAAGGCAGTACCACATATAATCTTAGTGGAAAAGGCAATCCCAGAATGCATTTTGTCAAGGGCAGTGGAAAAAAATAGCGTACCCTTCAAGTGGTCAGAAATATTGGAAATAGAGCAAAGTCATATGTTCAAGATTTGCAGAGTTTTAAGTTTGAAAGCGCAATGTGACTTGTCAACTTAAAACGTTGCGGAAGCACTGATTGATAATACAGATAAAATTATATAAAATATCTAGAATCTATATATAAAGATCAGTGAGTGGAAAGCAAATCTGTCGTGAATAATAATGAATGACTTTGCAAGTGATTTTAATTTAATTTCAAGCTTATTAAAGGCGTGATGTACAGAAGAGCTCATAAACAACAAGGGAATCACTTGACTTTCAAGGTTTACTTAAATGTAACACAAACAAACATTTAGGTTTGATATGTACGTAGCCCCTAAAGGAACCTTTGCAAAAATAAAAAATATACAGACTTTCACGTGCACAAAGGTCCCTTAGGGGCTCCAAGATATGTGTAAGTGATAGAAATTAATTAATTTTGAACTGAAATTGTATTTATATTGGTATCCTGTTCAAAATATAAATGATTTCACTTTGCTTATGATACTTCCTTGTTATGTTTAGGACTTTAATGCGTTACATGTCATAATACCAATTCATAGAGTATTAGTTCACATGAAGGTGCACATGAAGGCAGCATCGACTTGATGGCAGATAAGGCAAGGGGGACAAATATGGAAATCGGAATATTTAAGGAAATACATAAAGGCACAGTATTTTATTAAGACTAGCAACTTTTAAATAATGCTGTCACATCATTTTGGTAATCAAGTAATCGGCCGACTATTTTGATTATTAATTAAGAAAAATTATTTTATGCAGGTAAAATAAAACGGATTAAAGTGAACAATAACGTGAAAAATATGTATATAATAATGCAGCAATAATAACTGGATAAAAAAAGTTTGTTGCAAGCAGGGTGGGGCAGAGAGTCATGGGAACAAAATTGATTTCATAAAAAATCAAAAGATTGGATCTAAAATGTATTTAAAAAGGCTTATAATTCTATGATTTTATTAAACAATACTAGTATAATACACAACGTATTTGAATGATAATGTGGATAACTTCTTATCCTGCAACTGTTGTTGATACTGTAGATAAATCAACCGGCTTGATCTCTGTCTACTTTGTGCGATTGCTAAATTAACTTACCAATTGTTGACTTGGAGTAAAGTCAGGTTTGTCTGAGTTGCAATTTGCTTTTTCTCTTCTTCAGTGGGATAGGGGTGCTAGATAAAGAAGTTGAACAGTGGAGTGTTTAAGAATTTATAGCAGGTAAAGCTAAACATTTTAAACATTTGTTTGCCTACTAACCGCAATGTGCTGGAAGAGCCAGGAGCGCATGACGTTGGTAGCTTGTTTGGGGAGAACGCCACGCTTGTTTTTAGGCGAGCTGTCATCTCCTCCGAAGAAACTCAGGTCCTGATTGAACTGAAGTTGGAACTACAGTAAGTACAAGCAGTAAATGATCAGTGAATCTGCTTGTGATCGATGTTTAAACGAGATCAGCTGGAGTGTAACGCAAACCTGTGAGTTCTGGATATGTATTGTTCCAGGTGAGATGGCTTGCGTCACCACTTGTCCCTGTGGTGTGACCATAGTCACTGGCTGATATATTGTATTACCTGCACAAAAAGGAGAGTTTATTTTCAATCAGAAGAACCATTATTTCAAACAAATAACCACATATGCCAATCAGATTCAAAATGTTCACATGTAAGAAGCAAAATCGGTTACACTTTATTTTAAGGTGTCCGTGTTACAGTGTAATTATACATTGACTGATTAATAAATATTAACAACAACTTCAACAAGTACTTACTATAGGGTTAGGGTTTGGGTAAGTATGCATAATTTATAGTTATTACTACAGTAACTACATGTAACAAGGACACGGTCAAATAAAGTGTTACTGCAAAATTTAGTTATAAATAACAAAGGCATACTTTATTTATAATTTTATTTATGCACCAATAATAAATGTGTAATTCTTTAAATAAAACAAAACATATCAAAAATAGGCTATAAATGGCAAAAATAAATGCCACAAGACGACTTTATAAAACAATCAATTTTTTCAACTCTAAAAAGCCACCTTTCCACTCTTTCTGATATTCACGTTTGTTGCATTTATAGCTGGGCACAGCAGTCAATTTCACATCCAGAATGCACTAAAACTACCAGAACACTTCACTCATGTCTCAAATCAAGCACTAACAAAGGTTTTGAATGCATTTTGTGCCAAACCAATGATAAATGCTCCACAGTTTAGCCCACATAATCCATGTTTCCATCCACCTATTTTTATGCGAATCGTATGCGCTTGTTTGAGTCAGATACATATTTATCATATAAGAAAACATGCGCAAAAGCTACAATGGTAACTCATGAAAAAATCATGTGACTGCGCGATGGGACGGCATAACTGGACTAACCAGAGGACTGATCTTATTGCACAGAATCTGAAATGCTGGTTTGGTCATTCTGAAATGCCTGAGTAAAGTCTGTCGTCATTATTATACAAAGTGGCTTCTCCTACTTTTCGTAGTGATATTTAGCTGCAGTTTATCAAGAAGTGATGATTTTGTTTCTTCGACTTACTTAATGGAAACAGTGCTTTATTCACAAATGTTTTATGCAATATTCCCATTTTGCACATAAGTTAAATTCGCAACTTCAGATGGAAACATAGCTAATGTCTGCTGCTGTGCTCAATGTGTGAAAAGTTTTGAAAAGGTGACTTAAGTGATTGCAAAAAAAAAAACTAATAAATTATAACAGACATAGTTATAATGTTTTACAAAAATAGTGTTTAAAGAACATCATTTTAGTGTGTAAATATTGATAAATTTCATCTCGGGCTCATTGTTTTGATTAGAACATATAACATCAGGTCAGAAGGATGCTTACAATCTATCCACAAAACTTCACATATTTTAAAGCAACCCTAAAGGTCAATTTGGATCTGCAAATGTACCATCTGACCATGCAGCTCCCGTACTGTTCTTTATTGGAAAACGAATAACTGTTCTTTATTGGAAAACGAATAACTGTTCTTTATTGGAAAACTTGGAATATCTTTTGTCTGAGACAGTGAAAAAGCAGCTTTCCTGCTGAAGTTTCTAACAATTGAACGGTGTACCTGGGACGACTTGTGATGGATTGACTGCTGTCACTGTAACATTGCCTTGTTGAAGACCTGGGGAGGGCACCACAAGGCCTTGGGGGCTGAGGGCACTAGAGAAAGAGTTGACCAGCTGCAAAAGAATAAATAAATAAAACAACAGCAACAATACAAATCTCCTCAATGTACTTGCTTTGAGTGCGAGTCTACAATAAGAGTGCAAAGGCATTTACCTGGTCATGGACTGGAGAGTACGGGCTGCCTGGTTCTCCACTCAGTAGTGTCTCGCTGTTCATCTTGGTCTTGAGGCAGGAGATGTAACGGCTGCAGAAGTCCTTACACAGGTCACTAACTTTCTCTAGCTCTAACAGATGAATCCTCAGCACCTGGATGGCTTTGACCATCTGATAGCAAAGAAACACTTGTCAAAATGAAGTCATGGTCAAAGCAATAAAGTATATACAGTAATATTCACTATTTTGGCACCACCTGTCTCTTACCAAGTTGTCGAGGTCAGGGTCTTCACTAAAGAAGGCTTTGCCCTCTTTCTCTTGACTGCGGACAAAGTTCTCAATGTCAACATCAAAACTTGCAGATGTCACACAGTCAGAGCCCTGAGTCGACTGCTCACACTTCTCAAACAGCAGAGCCAAGAGAGGGAAAAGAGGATGTCTGTGGTTGAGAAGAATCGTGTGTAAGAGACGACACTGTTCAAGGTGGTACTCACAGATCCAGTACACATTTGAGTGTAAAATACACTACCGGTCAAAAGTTTAGGGTCGGAATAACAAAAGAATAACAAAACTTCAGCCTTCAAAGACATCTGGAACCCTTTCCTTACCTTTCTTCAAACTCAGCAATTACTGTGCCATTTACACTCCTTACAACGCCTGTACTCAACTTCTGAACACCCCCTCTTCCCCCGGTCATTATGCTGATATATACAACCCCCTTCTCCCTCCCTCTCTCTGCTCTCTCTTTGCTCTCTCTCTCTCTCTCTCTATTATCTCGCACACACTCACAATCGCACCCACACATACACACACTAACCACCACCAACCCTCTCAGTAGATTTTCCCAACCAACATAGTAATACTGTCTCTATATATTTGCTTGTCCGTATGTATTTGTCTGCCTTTCCGTTTACCTGTCCGTCGCATATTGGTCTGTTTTTGTCCAAGCATTGATTTGCTTGTTTGTACATTAGTGACTGTCTGTCAATTGTTTGTATTTGTTTTTCTGCCTGTTTGTTAATGTCTACCTGTCTATCGTCTGTATATGTCTGTCCTCCTCCCTGCCCATCTACGTCCAGTCTAATTCTGTCATTTACCATAAGTTATTGTTCACAAGTCTACCTACCTCTTCATTATATTATTAGGGCTATCACAGTATTATGGTTGGATATGGGTTTATCTGAAGTAATCATTGTTTGTACTTAGTACATAATTTGAATTAAAAATAAAGTTGTCCCCCGACGAGGGGGGGTGGTAGCGGGCAAAAAAAAAAGTTTAGGGTCGGCAAGATTTTTTATGTGTTTGAAAGAAGTCTCTTATGCGCACCAAGGCTGCATTTATTTGATCTCAAATCAAATAAAAACTGTAATACAGTAAAACCTGTGGAAATTTATTACAATTTAAATTAGCCAATTTATTCCCAAGTAATTTATTCCTGTGATGCAAAGCTGAATTTTCAGGATCATTACTCCAGTCTTCAGTGTCAAATTATCCTTCAGAAATCATTCTAATGTGCTGATTTGCTGAGGAAACATTATTATTCAATTCTTGTGGAAAGCGTGATACATTTGATTAACAGAAAGTTAAAAATAACAGCTTTTATTTCAAATCTTTTGTAACATTATTAATGTCTTTACTGTCACTTTTAATCAAATGAATGTGTGCTCGCTCATTAGTATTCATTTCTTTAAAAAATATATATGTTTTAAGGGTAGTGTACATTTATAGAATATACAAGACTTGACTTGAGAGTTTGTGTGTAAATGTGGACAATTATGTCACCTATATATACAGGCTTTGTCGACATCCATTTGTGTTTGTGGTTCAGAGGACACAGGACTGCTGGAGCTTCCATTGGCAAAGCCCTTTTCAAGGTCACTCTCCGACTGCTCCATCGACTCCATCTAATCCAGGGGAAAACAAAAGAATCAGTTCATTTACTAGGTCTAACTATTTGCTTGACAGCTGTATTATAGCACTTTATAATGCTTCGTGATGGACACTTTAACAGTTAAACGTGTACCGAAAATGAAAATGTTGATTGTCAGCTTCAGGAGGTCAAATAAAGTATTATAATAGTTCTTTAGTTTCTATTAGTTTTATATTAGGCTTAATTTTTGTACAGTTTAAAACCCTGATTTATGTGATTTTGTTACTTTAGCAAAAATAAAAATCAAATTAAATGTTGATTGTCAACCTCAGGAGGTCAAAGTAAACAATTACATTTCTATTAATTTGATGAGGTTTGCCATTTTTGTACAGTTTAAACCCCTACTTTGATTTATATTATAGAAAAAAAATAAAAATCAACTAAATATTAAATGTATAAAATCTAAAGAAAATATTTTTTGGTTGAACTTCAATTTAGTCAACACTACATTATAATGCTGGTGTTGTCACATTTTTAAAATACCCAAGTCGGTACCTTTGACAACACTATTCCCAGGTTTATTTTAAGGAAGCTGGTAAACACTGAGATGTTCCCAGGTTTAAATAAAAGAGGTTGGTAAATTTTGCAATTGATACTTATGGAAAGCACCAAACAGTAAAACATTAGTTTGACAGTTGAATACATCATGTCTACCTGCTGGTCTCCCTCTTGATATTTGTCTATGGATACAGACTGGGCAGCCATCATATTCAAAGTGGGCACTGCCAACACTAGGGCATTATACGGGCAGGCAGCAGGAAAGGACCTGGAAGTAACCACATGCAATTTTTAATTTTTTTAAATGTTCTAGACACAAGCAACATTACAGTAGATAATGTAAGCATGAACCACTTTTGATTCGATAGAATCAACCAATACTGGTATATTTAAATGTATGGTCAGGGTTTTTTTTTTTTTTAATTATTATATGCAGCTAATTAAAAGGTGAATGCATAATGAAAACTTGGAAGCCTGAATGTGTTGATATTGAAATGCAATGTTTTGTAATGTAGAGCAAGGGTTTTTAAGGGGGCCAACAGGGAGCGTTAGGGAGTCTATGGAAAATTGGTGTAAAAAAAAATGTAAAACTAAATAATCCGTGTTGGGGGTAAAGTAACGCATTCGTTTTAAATTTACTCCAAAAAATATCTGTTTCTTTTTCAAAGAACTGACACCTCTCCTGTCTCCATGTTGAGAGAAAACACGAGTAAGGCCCCAATACACTTCAAATGAAATCGAAGAACAATCTGGTGTGACGTAATTTTGAACAAAATCAGGCCAAAACCAAGTTCGTGTTGTGTTCGTTTCAGGAGTTTGAAACGGCTTGCAAAAGCAAACTTTCTGGAGTAGTTCACTCTTGCTGGTGAACACCTTCAAACTACTATTGGTCCATGGGTATTACATAATAGGTGGGTGTGGCTGAGGCTCCGCATTCTTTGACGTGGAATATTTTCTTCTGTTCAGCCCCTCGATATAACTTTGTTGTGAGTATATCAGGGCCTTAAGAGGCAGAGGTCTTGTGTGCACTGTATAAACATGATGGATATTGAAGTAAAGTAACCAATTCAAAAATGACTATTGTTAAACATAACTTTTGTTTTTCCATTTTTTTTATTGCTGAAGTAAAAATGTTAAACTTTCTTCGTCTGTGTCCTATTCTTATGCGATGCAGAACAGCAGCACAGCTGAACGGTTTAGGGAAAAAATAGAACTAGTTTTTTTGTTATTAAAAACAAACAATCCCAGCTCAGGTGAGAAAAAGTATGCAATCTAAAAAGTAATGCAATGCAATACTTTCCATAAAAAGTAACCAAGTAAAGCAATTAGTTACTTTTCAGGGTGTAATGTGATATTGTAATGCATTACTTTTAAAAATAATAAAATAAAAATAACACTGCAAAATAATACTATAATACAAATTTATTTTTTTTAAATAATGCATCTAACCGTACAGTACTATAGTGATAAAAAAGTAATAGGAACAATTATTTTCCATATTTTTATATTAAATTGACAATATAAATTGGATCGTTATATATGAAAAGATATACAGCTGCAGCATTTTACGATGGTGGGGGTGGTGGAGGGTTCCCTCACATGAGAATGGTCATTTTATTTGGAAGCATATATGTAGGCAGACTTTGCATTCCATATTAGAGAGCCATTTCCATGCTAAAACAAACACATTCACACCCACTCGCACATCTGTTCTGGTGGGCACGAATACTTTAATATTTCACGTCTCGAGACGTTCAGTTGACGTGTTTTCAATGAATCCCTTTACAAATATACACGCTATTCATTGCCAAGCACAATATTGTGTAAAACTATGCTCAATTAATATATTGGCAAGGACATGTAAATCAATCCTAAAAAGAATGCATACAGGATTTCGTGTATAAATAAACATCTCTAAACAAGTCAAGCTAAGGCGTTATTGGCGTAAGGAGACGTGAAGCACTAAACTGAACGTTAGTCAATCGGTCTGTTTAGCTACCGACTCGACCAAACTTTAGAGAACAAGAAAACACTCGCCGGTCTAGCATAAGCGTTCACGTTATTTGGGCTCATATTAGAAAACGTAACAGCGGTGGCTAAAAGTAGAAAACGCCGTGTTAGAAACGAACAGATCTGTTAGCTAGTGCATTAGCGTGCTAGCTAACACTGGGTGCGAGTCGCTATAGCAGCGCACACGGGGCGCGCGTGCCGCTCGCGAGCGCTAAATCGCAACACCATCTCATCCCAATGCCTCGCGCTTCTTGCACATGAGCGCTTTCCTCGATTTGAACGCAATTTAGTGCCAGTTAAACTACGATTTTAATTGTTGTTAGTCTAAAATCCATCTATAACGATATAAATCTAGGCCGGAGACGGTTGTCTCGCGCTCATCTGGCCTGACTGATAGCTGCTAAACACGGGCCTTCCCTCAGCGCTCGCCCTTGCTAGAAAGAAACCTCCTGTCCATTAAAAAGCCGACATTTTTTTTTTTTTACTTCCAAAGGTTTACAGGACAAGATTGTCTCGACTGTCCCATGCAACTCCCATGAGCCCCTAACAGCGTATGCTCTCTTTCACTCAACCCCGGGCATTTTTGTGTTGCTCGGATTGTTTGATTGATAGGGAACGGAAAAAGACGAGTTTGAGTGACAGCTTACCTGGGTGCCAATCTTCGTCACACTGACAAGCGGCTGCAGCAATCGGGATCCGCATTTGTCGCGCTACGTCATGACGCAAGGGGACGCAGGGCCTTCAGCTCATGAATATTTACGAGGAGGGCGGAGCTGTGACGTGAGGAGAGGCGAATCTCGCCCTCAGCGAATATTTTAAACACTCCCCATTATGGAAGTACCAGTATCGGGACAATTTGTTCTAAATTTGTTCTGTGCAATCTATTTGAGAAAAATAATAGATCATGATGGAAATACAGCATTTAAACCATTTGCGAATTTGAAGTATTGCAATAAACAATGTAATTAAGTGAAAGCAGGCAGTCTCAGAATATGTGTAAAGTGAGTTAAACACTACTCAAATACTGTAGAAGACAACTGCAACAACAAAAAAACCAAACCACTCTGATGAAGTTAGATTAGCTGTTTTAATTCCATAATTATATAATTCTAGCATAAAGCTTTGAGATTTCTCAGCAAATCATCTGAAGAATAAAGGAAGATGGGGTTGTGGCAAGTGATAAGGACCATGCGAAGGGGACTCAGTGCTGGGTTGCGGAAGGCTGCGGCAGACGGTATTTAGACATCTCTACATCCAGATCAGCAAAGGTGTACATGTCGTACTGGTGGTGTTGCAGGTTCTTGTACGTGGTGTTGTCAAAGGGCTCCGGCTCCTGGGCTTTCTCTGGGGCTTGTTCTGAGGAAATGAATAATGTAAGAGATTAAATGTAAGACATGTGGAACTTGGAGGGGGGGGGGGGGGGGTGGAGGGGTAGGTGGGTGGTTGTGTGGGGGGGGGGAAGCAGTGCATTGACAACAATGGAAAGACAAGAAGTTGTTTCAGAAAGAAAAGCCCATTTAACCAAGCCAAAGTAAAACCATGCTTTTGGTTGACTGAACATTTGTTTTAAATTAGAAGATAATCTTGAATGAAAATATTCACAAGGTTGAATCAAAGTAAAAATTAAACTACATGCTGAATAAAGATTTTAACTAATTGATCATAGAAGGAATTACATCTAAAAGAACCAAGGAAGAGCCTTCCTGTTAATCCCTTAGTCACTCTTCAAACGCATTTCTGAGGGGAATCGTCACACCTTTCATGGTGTTACAGTAATCACTTCCAATCCCTAGGTGGTCCTTTACACAAAAAGGTGTGAGGAACCTCTAGCCTTTCAGACGTCAGACAGTTTCCCTCACAATAACCTTAATTACTTTGTAATATTCCATTTCACACTACAGCTAAATCAAACTTTGACAACAAGAACAGTAAACCAGATGCTTATACAGAGAGGATCTTTCCTTATTACTCTGTTATTGTGCTCAGTTCTGCCATAAACATCAATATTATACAAACACAATTATAACATCCAATCTAAAGCATAACTGCACAAACTCATCAATGAAACATCCCACATTCATGACTCTCAACATATGAACTTATTTGTCATTTATGGAGCACCGCACATGACATGTGGAAAAAAAAATATATATAGTGGCCACGAATTAAGAATTAATTCTCGCTTTAAAAATTTGTGGCCATGTTGAAATAATTTGTTCCCGCGATTTGATTTAATTAAATCAAGGGAACGAATTATTACAAGGTGGCTACAATGTGTTACCCCACATGTCGACTTCAGTCTTCACATGCTAAAAAGCATCAATATTATCTTTAGCATAACATGATCACATAAACAATACTCAATTCACAAAACAAGAAAATGTGTACATTAAGCACAAAATATACATCAGATCTGGGAGTGGAGATGTTCATACATGCGGGGACAGGAAGAGTGAAAGAAACAGGAAAGTGAAAATAGCACTTTACATTGCTCATACGATGTCTAAAAAAGCAAAAAGTTAATCTTACACTTATGGAGGGGTAAACAATTAAGAAAAGTGTAAAATTGTGTAAAGTTGGCTTTACCCTACATTATTAGGGTACTTTCTAAAATTAAAAAAATTATTTGTTAAATGAGCCGAGGTGCCTTGCAAATTTTAACTGGGCAAAATTACAGCAAAAGAGTCAGTGAGCCTGAACCACAATCATTCAACCCCTCCAGTGTCCTTAAAGAGTGTTCACACACACAGCACTTTTATCACTGGTGTTACTGTTGGTTCAAGCAGGTGTTCCTACAGTTACTGAAGAGTCATATCTTTAGAAAAACTGATCAAACGGATAACTGATCTTAACATCAACAGGATGAATGATTGTACAGACAGACAGACAGACAGACAGACATATGGATAGACAGACAAATAGACATATGGATAGAGGGATATTTACTGCTGTGTGTGTGAACGGCTCCTTAGAGTTAGACTTGTTGATGAAAGCAGAAATGCACAGCTTCATTAAAGTGACAGAGTACATATGGTAATTTGTAATTTTGGAAAGCATGTTCAGTTAATTACGCTCAAGAAGATCTGCAGGACTATTTTGAAATGAGTTAAATGGCTAATTATACTTTCACAATGCAGACAGAGGAATAGAGAGTAGTGAATTATAAATAGAAGCCACTTCAAACCTCAACCTAGGGAACAAAGTTTAGGTAGAAATAATAAATGCTAAATAAGTCATGCAATGTAATGCAAATGTTAACAAAATAACTAATTAAAAAAGCAAAAGCACAATGAAGATCAAATGTTGCGAAGCCATTTGAGCAAAAGCCTTAGTAATAGCAGTCCCACTATAGCCATGTAAAGATATTAGTGTTGGAAAAAAAGGGAAGAGAAATACGTTTCTGTGATGTGACGGATCCAGAGAAAGAAACTGAGTAAGGATGTGTGGTGTACCCTCAGGTGTTTCCACAACGTCCGTCTCAGCCAGAGCCTCGACAGCATCAGCGGTCACAGGTGCAGGGTCCACCAGCTCTTCTGAAGGGGTTCCTTCAGCGTTCAGCGTTCCTGCCTCAGCTTTGGGTGCAGGAACATCTCCAGGAGCCTCGGAAGATACTTCAGGACCAGCGTCAACAGCAGTCTCAGCTACGTCTTCAGACCAGGCTTCTGTAGTGACTTCTGGGAGAACTTCTGCAGAAACTTTGACAGCCTCTTCAACTTTGATTTCTAGTTCCTCTTCAACTTTGATTTCTGGTTCCTCTTCAACTTTGATTTCTGGTTCCTTTTCAACAGCAATCTTCTCCGTAGGAGCCGTTTTAATTTCTGTTGCAGAGTCCAATATATTGTCAGAGGTGGCAACTGTAATGGATTCACTGGAAACTTCAGGAACTGCTTCAGATGTGGAGGATAAAACAGGGGCATGATCAATAAGGGTCTCCACTGATCCAACTGGCTTAGCACTTGGTGCAGGAACCTCTTCTGGTGTTGCTTTAGTCACAGTTTCAGCACTTTCTTGAGCTTCTCCAAATGCCGTAGTTTCAGGGTTTGCTTCTTTATCTGGAACACCCACTTCTTCAGTTGTCAGACCAGGAGCTTTCTTCTGTTCTGCTGCTTTCTCTCCAGACTGCACCGGTGTTTCAGTCTTTGGTTTCTCATCATCAGAATCAGAGTCTGAATCAGAATCACTGGAAGATGAGGAAGAGGTATCGTCTTGATCTTTCTGTACTTCTGCCTTAACATCCGAGATCTTACTTCCTCCAATTTCTGTAGTGGCTCCATTAGTAGGTGAAACTTCCGTGATCTTTGCCTCTTCTACAGCAATGTCAGCCGCTGCCGTTTCAGCAACAGGACAGTCAGTTGTCGTCTCATTTGCAGAGGCTGTGGAAACCGCCTCAGCAGTTTCAGACTTACCTAAAGCTACGTCTTTGAGAAGAAATCCTGCGGCAGACAGCTTAGAAGGGAAGGTAACAGCAGGCTTGTAGGCTAGAAGAGAGGCCCGCTCATCGGCCTCTATGGCTGAGGAAACGGTAAATGGAATAAAATATATAAGATTGTTTTTATAGTTTATTACATTTGAGAAAACCTCCAGTTCAACGCAACTATTAAACCCAGCAAACACCATAAGAAAACCTTACACATCCTATCAAAGTGACTTTTAAGGAAAGTCAGGAACACTCAGCAGCCATCTTGGTAACCCCTCCCAAGGTAACTATTTTCTATCTGGGCAATAGGCATGCAAGAACAGCTCTATTTGAATGAGGAAGGACCAAAGTCTGTTTGGTAAGCTTAAATAAAATAGTTCAAATCACCAATAAAGTTTTACCAAATTGCAAACTGAGGCTCTTTAGCTGAAACCAGGATAAAAAAATTATTTTTTCAGGGTAATTCAGCTAATGAGCATTCACATACCAGAGAAATAGATCATTTAGATTAAAGACCACATGAAATCAAAATTGAAGTTGTGTGCCTTTAAGTCCATGTCTATAATTTTTGAGGCTATCTACTCTACCTTTCAAAGTTTGGGGTCGTAAGATTTTTTTTAATCTTTTTAAATAAATGAGTACTTTTATACAGTAATGATTTATTAAATTGATTGAAGGGGATTGAAAAGACATTTATAAATGTTACAAAAGATTTCTATTTAGAGTTCTCCGATCAATTGGGCACCGGTTGTCTCTATAAAGGCCGATCAGTTGACGCAAAACACACGTTTTTCTATGCACAGCTAAAATTGCTTCACTACATTCACCAGCCAGAGCTATGTGTGATTCTTTCCTCAACAGCGGTGTGCTTTCGTTCCTCCCTAAAAGCCCAAACTCAACGTCCAAATCCACTAAATCAGTGATTGTCATAAAATGCAGTCTAGTGTTACAAAACAGCAGGATGTGCTTGCTGATAAAGAGTTACTAAAACTGCTTTAAGCCACGAAAGATGTTCTCCAACTGTCTTTATGTGTGCGTCCTCCGAGACAAGCAAAGTGAACTTTGGGCTTCGGGTCATGCATAAACGGTCAAATACACACAGAAATATTTTAAAACGCCCAGCTTGGTGATTATTTGCTTAAACACAGTTGTTTATGACTTAAGTGAACATAAACAGCCGGGAGCTGTTGCATAAATTGCATGCGTTTCAGAGCATTATCTCTTAAAATGACAGCAGCCTTACAAACCTGCTGTTGTCGGTGTCATTAATGTTAATCAAACAACAAAAGACAAGGGGAAAATTACTCACTGCTCTTTAATAGATTTAGTAGGATTAACGGTGAAGACTATGCAGTGTTGTTTTACATGTTGCACATTACTTGCCAATAAATATAGAATTGTCGATTCATGATACTTTCGCATCTCTTAATTTGAATAATTAATATACATTGAGAATAGCAAAATAAATAACAGAAAAAAAGCCTTTCTATTTATCATGTAGTATTATTTATTTATGTGATCGGCCCCAAAAATCCTGACCATAGCAACCTTCATTTCAAATAAATGCTGTTTTATTTCCTTTTCATTCAAAGAATAAAATGTATTTTCTACAAAAATATTAAGTAGCACTATCATTGAACAATTAGCATATTAAAATGATTTCTGAAAGATCACATGACACTGAAGACTGAAGTAATGATGCTGAAAATTCAGCTTTGATCAGAGTAATAAATTACGTTTTTAAATAAATATAAGAAAAAAGTTAGGCCTATTTAAAATGATTGCAATTATCTTTCACAATATTTTCACACTGATTTTTTGATCAAATAAATGTAGTCTTGGTGAGCACAAGATACTCTTGTCAAAAACATTCAATCTTACTGACCCCAAACATTTGAATGGTAGGACTGTACATAGTGCACTACTAAAAGATGACTAATCTTTTACCAAATTTACACATCTGAAATGTACAAATAATTCTGTTCCATGAAATATACTGATACATCATCTTCAAGGGCATATCCAAATGTTGCATGCCTGATACAAGGCTCTCTTGAATGAGAATGTACCCTTCCCTAAATTATAAATACCTGCTGTCACTGATTAGCAGCAAATCGTGGCTTATGGCTGTGGTGTAAAAACAACAACAAAAAACAACACAGGACAAGCCCTTCAATATTTCCTGCCCCTAACAATGTCAGTAAAACCATTATTTTGCCATGTAAAAGAACTACAAATTGAAATAATGTCACCTTCGACATAAAAAAATGGAGGAATCCCTTGACCAATGATAATCATGCAGACATCTTTAGCAGAAATAGTGTAAACTTTTAAAACATTTAGGCTAGTATAACTGCATGGGCTTCCAATTGTATGTCCTCAAACTGTTCAGCCAAAAGTAAATGGTTCTTTTGATTTTCTTCCACAGCAATGAACATGAAAACTACATGGAAGATGCCGTTCAATGCGCTTAAAGGTGCTGATAGTTTTTTTTTATTACCATACATAAATGTCCCTGTTATATCACTGTAATATTAGTTGTTCTGAAATGTGTTAGGCTCTGTAAACAGCAACTACTTTTGATCTCTTAATTACAAGAATTACAAATAAATTAAATCCTGTTATATCTGTTATATAGGATCCACTGAACAGACATTTAGAAGTGTATTTTAAACTGCAAAGTATTAAAAATCTAACTATGTAAATAAAGCTCTTTAAAAACGTTACTTGTATTTTTACAACAGTATGACGTAGTGTAGTGTGTCCCATCGGGTAATTAAAAGTTCTCAGCACACTTGTAGTCTTCATGACCACTTGAATACGTGTAATACAGGAAATACGTTGACAAGTGGTAAGGTTCAAAGACTGCAAGAGGACAGGCTCTAATTATGGAAGATGATACAAAATAGCTAATCACTTACAACAACTCTAATAATGATGAAACAAATTATCATGCTGTTGCTGTAGACACATCGTAAGTGAGATTGGATTAGCCTATAATATAGTGTGTGCATTAAACAACAGGAAATTCCAGATTCAAACATAAGATGATAGATTTATGGATGCATGCCCTTACTCTTACTTGAAGCCTTTGCCTTTTTTGGTGTTTTGGGTGGGACATCGCCTTTAGTGCACAGTGCTGCAACAAATGGGGCCCTAGGTGTGCTCCAGCCCTCACGCAGGAGACACTGTATGAACACAGAGAGACACATGTTATTCTGAAACAGTAGGCAATTAATGCAACTCAGGTACACTTAATACAACACACTAAGTAGAGCAATTAAATGCTGATGTATAGCTTATAGTCATATCAGCGAAATGTTAAATTAAGTAATATAACACACACACACACACACACACACACACACACACACACACACACACACACACACACACACACACACACACACACACACACACACACACACACACACACACACACAGTTTCATTACTTCATTTAACATTTCACTGATAGGACTATTAGCTATCCATCGGCATTTAATTTAACTACTGAGGTTATAACGGAAAAAGTCCCTTTTATCGAGTCTTTATCTCATTCGAAAGGCACGTGATCATTTGCACATTTACAAAATATATCTAGATCATCTCCGTAAATATGAGTTCAGAAAGTCTATTACCTTGACAGATCCAAGTCGACCTAACCTGAGCAGGGACGTCGCCATCTTTGTTCCCCTGTTATTATTGTCCGTGTGGAAAATGAAATTCACGACTCAATCGTCATCGATAATTTCTTGAAAACAATACTTACTTTTAGTTTTAAAAGCGTGATCATAAAAGTCTATCATACTTTTAAAACAACATGTAGCGTACTTCTGTCATTAAATGAGTCATTCCTAGTATTCGGTGCCAAAATAATGGACAAAAAAAAGGTTGGACAAGCGGCATAAAAAATTGGATGGGTGATCTCACACGCAATCAGTTACAATATTACTTTGAACTGGATTTTGATATTAAACAATATAAGAAGTGGAAATTGTTACCTAAAATCAGCCACTGCGCCATTTCTTTGCAACAAGAAGTTAACATAGAAGGTTTATAAAAAATAAATAATTTAATGGTTTATAAATTATAATTTTTAAAATGTTTTTTTTTTTCAAATAACTTTTTCATATATTTCGTTAACAGATTGGATGTGTTGAGGTCTTGATGATTATATCATCAAATTGGAAAGATAAATTTGTCAAAACAGTAAGTTAAAATAATTGAGGATATCACTCACTTGCCCAAGTTGTTTTCACAGAAGTGATGACTGCTTTATGATATGATGTCATTTAGCTTTTCCAAATTTCATTTGGAGGGAAAGTAGTCAAAAATAACAAATTGGACAATAACTTGAGGGACATGCTAAAATCCGTTAACATAATTGTTAAAATACTTGAAAAAATACAATATAAAATGCAATACAATACAAAGAATCATTGATACACCCAACAATGTAAAAAGTAGTAAGTGGTATAGTAGGTGTAAATGGAACACACAGGCCTAGGGACATAGGAAACATAGTGCTGTAAAATGTGTCAATTTTTTTTTTAATCAACTTCAATATGCGTAAAAGTTCAAATGGTGTTATTAATGACTAAGACAGCTTTCAAAAAGATATTGTTCTACATTTTAAAGCAGTAAGATAATGATCTTTACTGGGGACACAAAAGGCACCAAAACTCAGGAATGACCCAAATAGGTGCAGAATACCATCTTAAAATTGTTTGCTGAATATTGACCTACAGCATTCAAAGGCAAACAAATAAACTATTCTTCACAAATTTAAAAAAGTTCAAAATTGATTTAGATTTTAAGTGAAAGTCAAAATTGTCACGTTTTATAGTACAGCCATTGCATTCCTCCTAAAAATAGTTTTGGACCTTATAAATAACCTTTAGTAGCCACCCACCCCCATAACTCATATCTATATTTTTTTAAAGATCCATTTGTATGGCATTTTCTCCACTTACCATTTTCCAGTAAATGAAACAAACAGACCAGACAGAACAAGTGTTGGCACAGTTTATTCAGCTCTTTCCCCAGATACTTAAACTCACTGACAAACATTGCGAAAAGCGACTAGCATTTATTTCACAGCTGAGAAATGTTCTCTTCCACATGTGCATTATAGTACATGAAATAGGTAATATTTTCCATTAGACATAATTTTTGAAAAATAGCTATTCTCACAACATTAAAAATCTCACTAAATGTTCACTTTTACAGATGAAAGACAAGGTTTTTTTTAAAGACCTCTTTCACAAAATTGGACTGAGGCACAGGAGAGGAAAACAGAACTTTACTTGGATACTTCATCAAATTTAGGCTCTGTAAACACAAAAAGGGTAAAATGTTAGGACAAATGCAGTAACAATCAAACAAAACTAAATTTCAGACCTAAAACAAATGCCACAACTACAAACTGTCATGAAATAGCATTGTGTGAACCAATCTAAAGGAGTGTTGAAACTGACATAATTTCTTAAGCAAATAGCTTTAATGTTAGGTTAACACACCAGGGAATTTGAGTTCTGGGAAGGAATTCAGATCGCCACCACCGTACAACCGCTGCAGTTTGGCTATTTCATCAGCAAGAGCCTTCTGATACTCTGGACCAGCATCAACTAGACCAGCGGTACTGAGAAAGCATGAAAATAATGACACACTTAATTATAATGCCAGATTAAACACACTATAAGAGCAGCAAAATTGAATGAGTATGATAGTAAAACACCATGTACCCGCTTTTTGTGGAGTATGCACGAATTGAATCTAGGAAAAGTTTCTGAATGGGATCCAATCCAGCTGACAATCACAGGAAACACATCAATTAATAAATGCTTATATCATCTATAAATTACAGACAACCATATAGATGCCAGAATCCTTGATATCTTCTATATTAAGGAAAAAATCAGTCTTCTTTAACCCTCATGCATGAGAAGAGTGCCTGGTGTGAAGGCTAGATCTAGTGAACTAAAGAGAACCAGGTAAAGGAGCAGGTCAGGCGGTAAGCAATTAGGTCAGAGGTTGCATCTACTGAAATGAAACGGAAGCATTTCATCTCATAAGTGATGAGCCACTGTGTAATAACCATAAACAAATGCCCATCAAACATACTGATTATTAATTCAAGCAGTTGTCATACATTCTCAATTTTGCATCTGGTAATAAACTGTTGCTTCCATTCCACATACAGCAAACAATGCAAACTCAAATCTCACTCAATGCACCATACACCACATTGGGAAAGTGGGTAAGGAACAGTGGGCATTTCATATTTAACGTTGACATTTAAACCACAGTACACAGGATAAGATAAGAGGATAATTAACCAATTACTGATATCATGCGACCCCCTGGGAAGAAAAGTGAGACAGTGACAAAGAAAGTGCGTTTGGGTGAGGAGAGGGCAATGGGAAAGAAAGATAAAGTCAAAGTACATTTACATGTTACCATACTCACACTATTAAAAAAGCCCAAAGTAGTCAAAAGCATAGAAGTGCATCACATGTGGTGACAACTTTAACATTAACACGGAAGAAAACAACATTTGTTTTGACAAAGTGACATTTTCCATTAACACTAAGAAAGCATGACATGATGGTGCAAAGATAAAAAAAAGTGTAATATTTAATTGTAAATAATAGGGCTGTCAATTAAATCAATCAATCAACATTTTAATTTAATTACATGATATACTGATTAATGAACAATTTAATTACATCACTGTGTAAGACTAAGTACTGAATAAAGTGGCTTTAGAAGTCAATTTATTGTTTCATTTCTAAATCTTTAAACTAAAACCTATATTCAGCAGCAATCTATTTAGTCTGTTTGCCCATTGTAGACTTAGGGGCCATTCACACAGGACCACATGTAGTTTTAAATTGTTGGTCTGTATTAATGTGCTAAACAGATGTGTCTTGTGCCTTTCGAAAGGGAACTTGCACTGCATCGATGACGCTATGGGGAACGACCCTCCACATGAACCGGTGTCCAATCACGGCAATACGTGGCGGGGGGTCAGGCTGGGGCTGCTTTACACACGATGTCTGTGCTACAAGCATACCGAGTCAACCTGCTGAAGGATTTGGACCATGGTCAGGGTCTCTCCAGCAGCAGCACAGATCTGGCTCTACGGGCCACCAAACAAACCGCTGCCTCGATTGAAAGGTCGTTTGGCGGCCACAGAGAGACAACTGTGGCTGAACCTGGCTGACATCGGGGAGAAAGAAAAGGGTTTTCTCCTCGATGCGCCGGTTTCGCCATCTGAACTTTTGAGACAGTGGTGGAAAAGTTCAGAGAGGTGAAGGTGCGCTCGGCTGCATTTAAATCATGCATTCCGCTACAATCAGAATCCACGCCCAGACAGCCAGGGGGTACTGGCCCATCCCGTTTCGAGGATCGGAGAGCGTCACCTCTCGATTCAAGGAAGAAGGATCCGAGGGAGGTGATCCAGCACAGGCGTTCTCAGCATCAGTGAAGGATCCCCTTCCACTGAGGGTGAATAACAACCACCCTCTACTCTCTTCTCTCCTCTTCCCCACTACTTCACCCCAGCTTCTTACACCAGGCTAGACCAATGATGATTTTTTTTTCCTTCAATAGGGAACCCTTCTGAATGTTTGGCGTCAGGCTTGGTAGTGAGTGCACCCTTTCTAGCTTTTGGCTGGTAGGCCTTTCTGAGAATAATGTTTAGGCCACTGCTCTATGAGTAGCAGAATGATCTTGGTAGGTCTAATTAAAAAGATAGTTAAACTATAGACCTCGGATCCCTGTTTAGAAAGTATTAAGGGGTGGGTTTGATAGAAAGTTTATAATAGGATTACAAAATAGGACCCTGAAGTTTCCACTTTATAGGTAGGCTTGCATACCTTTTTATAGGCCTCCTCTTATGTTAGAGTCATCAGGTTTATGCAGTAGGTAGTGCCAATCTGTGATCACCCAGTAGTGTACAGGTTGGCTTCATTTCATAGAGAACTCTCTAGTGAGGCTACCGTGCACATGAGCTTCAAACAGATAAATTATGTTTAGTGTGAGATGGCTTCCTCCCATTTGGGGGTTATTCTTCTGAGGCCACCGTTCTGTAAAAAAAAAGCTCCAGATAGACCAAAATACCAAATGTTGGTCCTAGTCGGGCCACCTTGATAGCCAGTATAGTCTCCTCTCACTTTAGAGAGTTGTTTTGATGAGACTATAGCATTGACCTTTAGACATATGATATTCAGGTGTGTGCTTCAATATCTGGCTTAGGCATGTGTACTAGAAGTTTTTGGAGGCGATCTGCTAGAAACATCCTCACCCCGAACCCCTCAGTATCTGAGTGTAGGGTCTTTAGAGCTTTTCTAGAGCCCTTCAGTTTATCTTCTGTAAGGTCTAGTTTCCCTGGTACTGGGGTATTGCTTTCCTCTTACTACTAAAGTCATCTAGCCTAGGCCCGACTTTGCATTTGGCGATAAATGCTAGTGGCTGTTAAGGGCAAGAATAAATAGCAGCATAGGTAGCAGGCTATCTCCTAAACCTCCCATGCAGATATCTTCTGGGCGTTGTCAGGCTTTTCTCTCTCTGAAAGGAGAGAGTAGGCAGCAGTGATGGCAATTCTCCTGAGTACACTGCCTATTGGCAATGCAAACTAGGAAAACCAGGCCCACAGAATTTCTGTGAGAACACCTAAGATGTCTGAGGCTAGTTCTGCAAACTAGTATCACTATCAAGTGGTCAGACCCTCACAGGCCTCCTTGAAGGCGGCTCCACCAACGAGTTGGATGTTTAGCAATAACTGATCATCACGTTGCAGGCTCCCTTAGAGCCTCCCTGATTCTAGCCCAGAGCCTGGTCAATTTTTTTTTTTTTTTTTACCAAACTAACACTAAGTCTGTTCAGAAAGTTGAAGGACTCTCACAAAGCCTCCCTGTTAGATCAGCACTAGAACTGGAGGCACTCGCCTTATTAGGGTTCATTGTTTTGAGTGCCCAGCCTCCACAATGCTTCAAAGCACTGTGTAGATCAAGGATTGAGTAGAGTTACCCCCCTCGTTTGCAAGGGTTATAAAAGCGCTATGCTGAGTTTTACTCTCCAGGATGCCTGTCTCTATGATTTTGTTTGTGTGACTACTACCACTATATGCAGTTCTCCCTATCGGATGCCTCCACAGGTAGGGGCAGATAATGTGAGACTCTGTTTTGGAAACAGACAGGTTGTTGGCAAGACTAGGTCAGTAAATTAGAACAGATCAGCATCACTGCTGGCATATGGGGTTGACTTTAGTCCCCCTCAGAAAGTGACTGGACGGGACTCCTTTCGGACCCCCTGGCCATATTCCCTTAAAGGAACCCCTTCCATGGAAGCTGTTGGTTCCAAACTTTTGAGTGGCCTTGGTAGGCCTTCGTTGTTTATAAGGCCTCTGTGAGGCATATAGCTTGGGAAGTGGCCATAGGGAATAATGCCACAATGATTGCCGTGATTGGATAAGCTTTTAAGGTGATGATACACAGGGCAACTTTTTGAGCAATGTTGCCGTCAACGGGCAACCAGATGAGACACAACAATCGCCCGGCAAGATTGCCCAGCAACATTGCTCAAAAAGTTGCCCTGTGTATCATCACCTTCAGACAGCAGTTCACGTGGAGGGTGTTCCCCATTGCGTCATTGACGCAGTATCTCGTTCCCTATTCTCCGGGAACATAGGTTACAGTCGTAAAATGAGATGTTCTTCAACTTGTTTAAATTCATTATTCCACAAGTTTTTAAGAATTAAATGTACTAAATTGAATGTTAAATTGATGGCCAAAACAATTATTAGAACTTCAACTTGATCAAATGTGATGTCACATGTTTTTAACAAATAACTGTACAAAATTTGTTAAATTGACAGCCCTAGTAAATAGTTACATTTGAGGAGCACTGGGCCAAAAACACAAGGACTTAAAATGCAAGGACTAAATGAAGACAAAAGATATGAACGAGAGAAGCAGTGAAAGACAGGAGCAGGATACAAGAGGTCAAAACATTTAACAATGAATAAGTGAATAAACAGAAATGAAAGAAAAGAAACAGATGAGTGTAGAAGAGTTGCAAAAATAAAGAACGTGCACTGCATAACACGGAGAGACAAAACGTTAAAAACAAACATATATAATGAATACATGCGTAAAGACGGATGGGAAGACTGGCTATGTTCATGGACTGAAAAACCAGGGCATGGACTTAAAATACACCATCTAAAGTCTTCAAGACAAATGGTGTGCTGTCTCTGCCCCAGCTTAGAAAATGAATATAGCCCTGAATGAGTAACTTGAGTCTAGGTTTCTGTTGTGATGTTGCTGCCATTAGGAGTGTAACGGTTTCTAAAGGTACAGATTGTATCAGGGTTCTGGTGTCACAGTTTTACAGTTCAGTACAGTAAATAAGAATTTCAAAGTTTCCTAATGACTGTGACACTAGTATTAGTGTCACATGAAGTACTACACCATGTATCACACCACAAAGGTTTAATTAGCCAGTTCTTGATCTAATTATTTAAATCAATGACTTGCTTACCCTATAGGATTTTGTTTATGTAAGGTAAATCACAATTACAATTCACACATATTGTTTATATTCTCAGAGCCGTTCTTACATCCGTTGCAAGTAATGTAGGTGTTTTATGAACCGTTTCACCCCTAAAAGCTTGGGTTAGGGTTAGCATGCACTAACACATATGCAATGACACACTATAATGTATTTGTAACTAATAAAAAGGTAAAAAAAAGTATTGTAATTACACCTTTACCATTAACATTACAAATGTGTAAAGCCCGTAACCAAAGAAAAACTGCTGTCAAAAAAATTGCTGTATCCCAATATATGAAAGGGGGTTATAGGGGATATAGTGTGTACCCTCAGGCGTCTCCACAACTGCTGCTGGAACTTCAGTAGCATCTGTGATCACAGGGGCGGAATCTACCAGCTCTTCAGCAGGAGCTGCCTCTGCAACCGGCTCAATAGGGGCAGCTTCTGCAACAACTTCACTGACAGCTTTAACAACTTCAGCTATTGCTTCTTGGGCAGGGGCTTCTTCTGTGGCTGCGGCTTCAGAAGCTAGTGCAGCAGGAGCTTCAACTGCAGGAGCAGCGGCTTCAACTACAGGGGCAGCGGCTTCAACTACAGGGGCAGCGGCTTCAACTACAGGGGCAGAGGCTTCAACTTCAGGGGCAACCGTTTTAGCTGCAGGAGCAGCGGCTTCAACTACAGGAGCTTCAGCTGCAGGAGCAGAGGCTTCAATGACAGGAGCTTCAGCTGCAGGAGCAGCGGCTTCAACGACAGGAGCTTCAGCTGCAGGAGCAGCGGCTTCAACAACAGGAGCTTCAGCTGCAGGAGCAGCGGCTTCAACAACAGGAGCTTCAGCTGCAGGAGCAGCGGCTTCAACGACAGGAGCTTCAGCTGCAGGAGCAGCGGCTTCAACGACAGGAGCTTCAGCTGCAAGAGCAGCGGCTTCAACGACAGGAGCTTCAGCTGCAGGAGCAGCGGCTTCAACGACAGGAGCTTCAGCTGCAGGGGCAGCGGCTTCAACGACAGGAGCTTCAGCTGCAGGGGCGGCGGCTTCAACGACAGGAGCTTCAGCTGCAGGGGCAGCGGCTTCAACGACAGGAGCTTCAGCTGCAGGGGCAGCGGCTTCAACGACAGGAGCTTCAGCTGCAGGAGCAGCGGCTTCAACGACAGGAGCTTCAGCTGCAGGAGCAGCGGCTTCAACGACAGGAGCTTCAGCTGCAGGGGCAGCGGCTTCAACTACAGGAGCTTCAGCTGCAGGGGCAGCGGCTTCAACTACAGGTACAACAGTTTCAGCTGCAGGGGCAGCGGCTTCAGCTGCAGCAGGAGCTGCAGTTTCCTTCTGGGGGAATTCCACAAATGATTTGTGCTGGACAAGTTTTTCTATATCGAAGTATGTTTTTGGTGCTGCTTTTTCTAGGATGGAGGGGGAAGGAGGGCAAACATAAAACTGTAATAATTTGATTCATCACATGCATTATCAGGCTGAATGGAGACCGCTAAATTCATTCAGCAAAATAACTCACCCAGTTTCTTCAACAATAAAGGCAGATGAGCATCCACTGCGGTCGTGGAGCTTTAAACACCTTATAACCTGACTGATGCAAGTCAAATCTCGATTGACATCAGAGTTGGGTTTGGATTATGTGAATGTTGTTTTCCGAACTCGGGTGCACACCCACGAACCGTACCCGAGTACACATAAAAAAAGATGGTCTAGGGTACATTCCATGGGAACCCCGGCACGGTTTGCTGCTGATATGAATGCAATCGTACTAAATCGCAGAAGTGAACCGCTGATTTGATAAAACCGTGTTTGTGTGCATTTCACTGTATATCTAATTTCTCCTCACCTTCTGCAGAAATGGACTACCACATTCTTTAGAATATTTGCAGTACATTCGCGGCGCAAGTGCTGTTAAGCGCTGATATTTTGAAAACAAAACCAAAGATTAAAATATGTGTGGTTAAACATGATCAAATTGTAGTAACAGCACATAATAATCATTATTATTAAATATTAACAAAGAAATACTAATAAAATTAGTATTAATATTATTTACAATGCTTTTTTAGATTTTAAAAATATGCTTTTTTACATTTGTGCAATGTTCATTACAAAACATGTTTTGTTCAGTTTTTTTCCAACAAGAAGTCACTTGTTGGATTTTTGGCTTCACCAGATTCTCTTGAAGGAACAGAGGGAGTGGCTTCATGAAGGCTTTCATGCAGTGCATTCTTTACCTCTAAATGTCAAGGTGACATATACAGGAAGTGAGGACATCCACATATAGCACTAAGCATGTAAATATATGGCAGTGCAACAAACGGCAAGCTCTTTCTCAAGCCCTTTGCCACTTCTAATGTCAGAGGAACATAGAGCACAGAAACATTTATGGATCATAGGTCATAGTTTATCTTCAAGAACAAAGCAAGAGAAAGACCAGGAGTTTCCTTTAAGTTTTAATCAACATCCCAGCCTTTCAAAGTCATATTTGTGGTTTTTTTGGGGGGGGGGGGGTGTAATATATTGGTAAGTTTAACAACAATATAGATGTGAGTGTTTGTTTGTTTTCAGGTAAAATAAAACTGATTTCTTACCTAAAATTGCATTTAAGTTAAATGGCAAAACTCACACATTCAACAAATAGACTAAGGTTGGATAAAAAATTCCTCAGCAGACCTATTTGTCAATGCCTATTAAATTAATTTCCATTTCAAAACCACTGTCATTTTTCTTTTCTTGTGTCAGTTCAAGCCTCAATAAATCCAATAATTTATGTACTGAACATATATGCTGCGTGCACAAAGTTCATCAAAGTTGTCCTAAGACAAGAACAGGTATTGTTCAAAATTCATGTATAACTTTGATGAAAGGTTTTGATCTACTTCAAATGTTGACTACTGTATGATGCTGGTACTACATTTTGATCTGTGATTGATATTATTTAGTCAAAAGTTTCAAACATCATAAATGTTCATGTTACTGCTCCTGCTCCTGTAAACTGTAAAACAAATACATCTGTTTCTGAAACATAGTCATTAACTGGTTTCTACCTATCCTCCTTGGGTACACTTCAAATTGGATATAACAGCAATAGTTTATAAAGAAAAAAAAACACATATCCTGTTATATCTAGAAAAAGTCTAGATTTTTTTAATTGATCACATATTATTTAGTATTAGGGCTAAATAAACTACTGTATTCTGTACAAACATATTAATGTTACTACATGTCTGACTGAACTATTCAATATGGATGGGCCAGTCACTGCATTCTGCGGTCACACATTTTTGTATAGTGGCCGCTAAACTGTATAAATGACTGTTCTTTACAGTCTTTTTCTTTTCCTAAATTTCATTTTTTGTTTATCCATTTAATTCATCATTGCATTGAGGCCTGATCACCTAGTATGTGAATTTTAAACTGGTATAAGACTGTGAATTATGCAGAACAGAAAACGTGAATGCCAAGAAATTTGATAAAAGTATTATAATAAAGTCAGATTGTTTAAATTAGAAAATAGGTTAAAAAAAAAAAGAATAACTATAATAAAATGTCAATGACAAAGAGTATGAACACTTTTGGCCCCGACTTTAATATATGCATATGTTTTTATGTATCTGCATGGTATTACTCCTACATGACAGTTAGAGAGAGGAACAAAACACACAGAAACAACAGCTGAGGTCAGAGGACACGTTCCCTGAGCAATTTGAACCTCAAATTCTCCCATGTATGGCATCGGGATCTGAAATACAGAGCGCTCCTCCCCCAAATGAATGACATGTTAAAACTGATGTGTGTGTGTGTGTGTGTATATATATATATATAAAAAGAAAGATTTACCTTTTTTGTACTTTTTGGACTTGCTGTCCCCAGATTTTGAGCTGAAAGCTACAGCAGGACATCTTCCGATTGAACTCAAGCCCTCCGCCTGCAGACACTAACAACAAGAGACACACAAACACAACATAGATTTCAAAACACACAGAGAATCCCTATGACTAATCACAACCACCATCATGTAGTTATAATTAATTATACAGCCGTACGTCGTTTTCACAAATCTGCAAATCTTTGCTGTGGTGTCAAAACACATGCCCACAAAAAGTACATAGTGTTCTAATGGGAAGTCTGTGAAGTTGACCAATACTCTTCAGTTTTTCCCAGTGGACATTCAAACAAGTAAATGTTGGCACTTGACAATTTTAGGTACATTTTCTAAAAACGAAAATATAGTAAAATAAAATAATTAAAATAATCATTAATTATAAACCCCTACATTTCACACCGTTACAGCTACATGGGTCTGTTGCATTCTATCTGATTAACACCGTGTAAATGCACTTTTTACTACTAGGAATATGTTCATGTAAATATCGTTGTGCATGTAAATACAGGACAATAGAATGTATTCATGCGTCGAGTCTGAGTGGATTAAATGCTTCAGTGAGCTGCAGCCTGCATTAGCTTGTGTTCACACACGGACTACACATTTCTCACAATTTCACTTTTACAAAAATACGAGTTATAATATGTTTAAATGCACTATAACATGCACGCATGCATGCATATTTCTTAAAATTGTCGAATAAACGTAATTTTACCCTGAGAGATCCGAGTCGTCCTACCCTAAGCAGAGAGGCTGCCATCTTTACTGCAGAAACCCTATGAAGAAAAACAGCTGCATGATCAATGGTGACAACGTGTAATATTTAATATCGCCAATTTAAAGTTCGTGCATATGCTGTTTAGAACAATGAAACGGTTATTTTTGAAATTGTTACTAGAAATCAGAAATGTTATTAAACACAGCAAATAGCAAATAACAGAAAATGCAATAGCTCACATTCACATTGATCAATGTTTGCTATGCACGTTATAAACAATATACAACAACCAAAAGATATTGAGAATGACCTAGATGAGATGAATTGTGTGTTTTGTGTCACTGGATCCTATATAAAGTTACCTGACTGTGACAGATCTTCAAATCAAAGCTCCAGGTTAAGGAATCTCCACAAACGACTTAAACTCAACTAAAAAAAGATCCCAGTAAAGTAAAAACTACAAGTATGCTGGATGTACTGCTAAAGCACACTAAAGTACCGCCCTTATAACGAACACACCCCCTCTTAAACATCACCAATTACATTATTGCAATCATGTCCAGTACAAAAGAGGTGCTGTTTTTCGAAAGGAACGATGTAAAATTTTAAGCAAAATAAAACACCAATAACAATTTTTTTTTTATAACAGAAGTATTTTTTTTTAACACAGAAGTATTATTCGTAGTGAAAGTGTATTATTCGGTACACTCTTAATGGCCTTCGCGTCATGCCACATTCCTGCTCGTTTATGTTAATGACGTATTAAACGCGCGACTGTCATTTCGCACGTGAGAAACAATCATGGCAGTAGTGTGTTCAAAGGCAGACTGGTTTGTTTCAAGCTGTTCTACTACTTTAGTTGCTATACATCTTAAACAGTTTAGGTGAGTAGCTGAATGTTAGACTGTCAACTGTCTACATATTTCCCGCTCTTTATTTTAGATATGGTGAAAACTGGAGTGTCAGACTCAGCAGGATTTCTGCTCTGTGATAGAACAACCATCACTAAACGATTTCAATTACATGATCAACATCATTTTCATTGACTGTTACCCGGGATTTTGCATATATCCGTACCGTGCTGCAAAGTTTTCCAAAGATGTCTCTTATTCGATTTTGGATAATCATATAGCACTATTTTCATGGTTTATAATCATATTTGTGTGTGTGTGTGTGTGTGTGTGTGTGTGTGTGTGTGTGTGTGTGTGTGTGTGTGTGTGTGTGTGTGTGTGTGTGTGTGTGTGTATATATATATATATATATATTTAACATACTGTTATCTTAATATTTAATTCAAATCATTCTATTCCATGCATAGAGTAGGCCTAGCTGCCTCCTTTATTGTTGTGCATGCATATGCTTAATACACTTTGACTTGACATGTATGCTTAAATATGTAATGTTGTAGTCCAAACTATTTGACTAGAAGATATAGAACACCTGTCACAATACATTTAGAAATATTGATATCTTGTTGCATTTTTAGAGTCCACACATATCAGAAAATGAATAATCAATCAAGTGATCATAATCATTCTGAGACCAGCATGGTTATGTGTTATTGAATATATAAAAAAATGATATTAATCATTTAAGAGGTCTTCATCATTGATAATTTATTGTATTTTCTCCTTGTACATGTTTTTGTTTTAGTTTTTTGTACTCGTGTGCAAAAAAAAGTAATGTTAGTTTTCTTTTGACATTTTTCTGATAGAGAGCCATTCGTCTTTGACTGTGCCAAAGCCGAGAAAAAACCAAAGGAAGCTGATGGTGATAATAAAAGGTAAAGGTAATATTTCTGATATGTGAATGTGTTATTGTACTTCATAATCTGATGATGCAAAAATATCCTAAAATGTATATTTGTGTATTGCAGTGCTGGAGATGGACCAGAGGAGAAGGACAGTGACAGGATTCTTGCGTTTGCTGCCTCAGCCTCTGGGAAGCATGTAGCGCTCACAGATGACCACAAACGTCTTGTTCTCTTCTGTACTGAGCCATCGTGGCAGTGCATTAGTACACGGTAACGCACACTCATTCCTGAGGTTTGTAAAGAAAGTTTACCTAAAAAATAAAAAAAAGTACTCACCATCACTCATATCATTCCAAACCTGTATGATTGAAGAATTTCCTGGACACACATGGACTGTCCAAGATCTCGTTAATTAAGGGAAAATTATAGTTAAAAAAAAACTTGGAACAGATTTGGAACAACATGAGTTTGAGTAAATGATGACAGAGTTTTTCTTTTTGGGTGAATGGTTCTTTTTAAGTGCCCCCATTTTGCTTTTTCAGATATTACCTTGCTTGTAGTGTGTAATATAGCTGTTTTTTAATGTAAAATGTCTGCAAAGATCAAATTGCAGATAAATAAAGTGATCATCTCCTAAAAAAAGGAACCGATTCTAAACTGCCTGAAACGAGTCAACAGTAATTACTTCGTGCACAAACCCTATGTAGGTTTGTAACACATGCATAATGCTAGCCTATGGCCTTCAGTTCATTGGCTGCCCGAGAAGATTTTGACCCTCAAACGCTGTAGTTGTAGTGTAGTTAAGGCCTGGAAGAGTTCGTGTTGCCGACTCGAGAAGACGCAGTTTTCTGTGCTGCGAAAGCAAATCCACTAGCATGCACTTCCAAAGCATGAGGACTTGGACTTTAATTGATTCGGTAAAACTGACACCGTTGTTACGGTTCGTATCACTGTGTTTACAAGTGCTGAGGAAGATCCAGAGCTGAAATTTAGATATGGTAATAGGCGTTTTGTTTCCAAACAGTCGACCAATCACACAGGTGGACCATCTGACCGACCAATCATTGCAGAGTAGGCACTCAGAAAGAAGGGGTTGGGTACTTTATTGAACCATTTCAGAAGGTGTGAGGAAAAGAGGTGATGCTGCTTTGTATATCTTGAGATTTTTTTACCTTTGATGCATGAAAACCTATTGAAGGAGCCTTCCAAAAAAAAAAAAGGAATCTAGTTGCATAATAGGGGCACATTAATGGTCATTTCTCTGTAAGTCTCTATGTAATTCTGTGGTTGTTTTGTTGTAGGTGGGTTGTGCGGCGATGCACGTCTCTTGTATTTACTCAGGCTGAGGATGATGTCTTTGTGGCTGATAAGTCTGGGGATGTATATTCATTCTCTGTTCTGGAGCCACAGAAACCAGGAGAGCTGAAGCTGGGGCATCTCTCCATGTTACTGGATGTGGTATGTTGTACACAAACAGTAGGTTTAAGGACAGTTCAATTAGAGAAGGGAATATAGAATATTTCTTTACTGAAGTGCCAGTTTTTCATTGTGGAGTTTGAATTTTTTTTTGAAATTCACTTTTATTTTCACATAATTTGTGATGGAATTTATCTAATTAACTAATACGGTTAACAGCTTTAAAAGAAATTGAGTTTATATATATATATATTTTTTCTTTTTTTTCTCATTTACCTCTAGAAAAAGAAGTATTAAATGGCTGAAATATTTCTTCAATAAAGTGCCAGGTTTTATTTAGGGGAGTTATTTCAGAATCCAAACAAAAAATATAAAAATTCCCTTTTATTTTCACTTATGACATTTTTTAGCTAATTAACCAAGTGATTCTCAGCTTAAAAAAACAAAAAAACAAGTGAGTTTAATATGTTATCCTATTGCATGTTCCTCTACAGGCTCTCTCTCCAGATGATAAATATATCATAACAGCAGACCGAGATGAGAAGATCAGAGTGAGCTTCCGGCGGTCACCCTACAACATTCAGGCTTTCTGTCTAGGGCACAGAGAGTAAGTGTGGACCGTGGGATGCAAGTGATATTACGCCTCATATGTTGTTTGCGCTTGTTCAAACATGTTTGATTTCTCATGCAGATTTGTCAGTGCATTGCTTGTGCCTGCAGGGCATCCTGACTGGCTTCTCTCTGGTTCAGGAGTAGGTGTTTTCCAGTTTACCTTTTCTTTACTGTTCTACTGTAATATTCTGTTGGGATAGTGATTGTAAGGGTGATATAAGTGTCTTCATACTGTAGGACTGACATGGTTGTGTTCACAGGATGGCACAGTGAAGGTTTGGCATTATGAGACTGGCCGGCAGTTACACAACGTTGACCTGAGGCAACTTGGCCTAGACTCTGAAAACTCAGAAAAGGTGCAGTCTGTTAGTGTTCAATCAGCCATTCGTACAGACGTCACACTCAAGCTACGCACGATGTGTACTGCAATCCCATGGAAACAATCACATTATATATTGACTTAGATATACGGTTTTTAACGGGAGGTATGTGGGACCCATGGGTCTAAATCTAGAACTTTAGTTGGTTTTTAATTGTAAAAAAAAAAACTTAATTTACATAATTTTATAAAGCTGGCCTTTGTTTTTTTATATATATATATATATATATATATATATATATATGCAAAATTCACAATATTGTAATGGCAATATTAGAAACCAAGGTGGTGAATTCTCCAGGTAAAAGAAAAAATAAAGAAAAAAACTGCAAGAATAATTTTAATATGAATGTCTACACACAGAGATTGTGACAGATCACAGCAATATGTAGGATAAAGTTTGAGGGATTTTTCAGGATTCATGATGCAAACTTTTCTGACAAAGAATTTTAAACTGAAAATGCATAAAACATTTTTTATTAGTCATTTAATTCATACATTGCATCATATTCATTTATATTTGAAAAAATGTAAATCAATTTATAATATTTTAACTACATGAAGACACATTAACAACATAAAGTGTTGTGTAATAATATTTGTTAATGATATGATTGAATTTTTTTATTAATTGCATCTACCTTTTTATTGCCATCCCTAAAACCCTTTGAATTAAAATGAAACATTAATGAATGAAATATTTCTGTCTTAAAACAATCTAACCGAATCAAAATGCTAAATGTCAAAATGTCGATTAATTGAATGTCTACCCAGTTTATGTTAATACAAGTTTGAAAACAAGTACCTTCGTCATAAATACAACAGAAATACTGGAACAAATATTTTAGATCTAGTCTAGAATTAAATTATAATATAGGGGGCCTTTTGATTTTTGGGACAATTCGAGTTCAACAGGTTTAGTGCCACTAGTATAAAGTGTTTATAAGTGTCCAGGTGTGTTTATTTTGTAATTGTCACTGATCTCTTTTAAAAAGAGCTAATGTCACTGTGACTATGATATATATATATAAATATCTTTGTGTCTTCAGATGTTTGCTGTCAGCAGGATCCTCAGCTCACCAGATGGGCGGCACGTAGCTGTCCAGTGTGAGAGGTGCGCTTCATTTAATCAGATTTCTGCAGCGATCATCCTTCTAACTGGATTCTGGGAGAGTCTCAGTGACAATAGTATTCCTTTGTAAAACTAGAGACGCACAAGTCAGGGGTTAACAAGGGTTTTATCATTTCCGTCTGTGTAGATTGCCCTCAGTTCAGCTCTTCATGGTGGATTCTGGGACAGAGGGCATCCTGAACCCTGCCGAGACTCTCGCTCTTCCTCTTGCACCCTGGGACGTGACCTTTGATTCACAAGGCCAACTGTGGGTCTTACTGGAGAGTGAAGACTTGAATGTGCTGCTGTTTCGATACTCGGAGCAGAACTGGAAGGTCCATACATGCTCTTCTGTGACTGTCTTTCCATGCACTGAAGTTAACTCTTCTCTTACTAACTGCTTGTGCTTGTTTATAGCTGTGTGACTCAGAGACGCCTGAATTGAAGAGGGTCACTGAAGCTTTACAGACTCAGTGGAATGTCTTTCAAGGTAGGAATCAGTATAAAAGTCATTCTTGTATTTACTTCATAAAAATCAGTAAAGATTTCACAGCAAAAAGATACCTGTATTATGACCTAAAGGTGGACATTTTTACAAAAAAAGCCTAAAAAGTATAAACTATCAATCAGGTGGCAGAAGGCAAGTAGTAGATTGTATACAACAGGGTTTTCAGCAAAGTTTTGATCGTGGTTATAATTTAGAGGCCTTCGAAGTTCATTAGTCAAATAAGATACAGTAGGCTTCATAGGGTTAATGTATATGTTCCCTCATCCTCTCTTCACAGGTTCTGTGGGACTGGAGAGTCAGTTTAAGCACCTGTATAAGGTGTACTTCGACAACATGGCGTCATATTTGCAGAAGAAGCAAAAAAGGCTGGAACAGGAGACTAAGAAGAGAGCAACAGCAAACGGCTCTAAACCCAATAAAAGAAGTAAAACAGAGAGCGACACTGTGCCTGATAACACCAGCTGAGAGAACGCCTTTATGTGATATAAACAGTAAAGCCTTTCAGTTTAAACTACCTGGTCTCTGTCTGAAGGGTAAGTTGCTGTGTTATGTTTTGGCCACTAGAGCGCACTATACTTTCAGTGATGCTCGTCACACGGGGCCTGGTACCATTTCATCGGAGGACAGCAATGAACATAATACTGTTATAACACAATTCTGTTAAAAATTAGATTTGTGGCTTCAGTTTTTTTTTTTAAGTTAGACTTTTATTTTTTGAATAAAAGTGACAAAAAATCTGTACATCCTGTATAATGTTTATACTTTTACAAAACCAAATAAAAACACAAATATTTCATAGCTGAGCTGTACACGATTCAATTCCCTGAAAGATACTTTGGATTTTTGGAGCAGATGGCCAAGATTTCACTCATTTCCCACATTTGACTGAGGAAGATTCCAGCTGAAACAAACAAAGACAAGGTAGGTTTTGCTGTAAAGATAACACAAATAATAATGGTGGCACCTTATTTTACAGCCCTGTTCCGTATGTACAAATTATGTACTTATTATAACAATTACAATAACTGGGTAATGACTGGATTCTAACCCTGAACCTAAACCTAACTTAAACCCATGTAGTTACCTTATATTACCAGTACTTTCTTGGGTAACTAAACTGTGAACACGTACTGTAACAAAGCATAACCATAATTACTATAATGATACATTTAAGTAGCATATAGTACATTTTGACATTGACCTTCCTCATTTCTTATTTCCTCCCATTGTTAAATTTTCACTTTTCTTTTTCTGCACCTATTGAAAAAAAAAAACGGATGAAAAGATGTAAATAGCTAATGCCAGTTTAATGTTTAACACAATCATGTTCATTCTTGCTGACCTCATTCATGGCATCATCGATCTGTTTAAGCTCCTCGTATCTGTCCCGGGACTCTCGTAAGGGCTGTACCATTACCTCCTCAATCTGAGGAAACAACTGGAACACAGAGGACAAACAATATCGCAACTAAGTATCGGGATGTTTGATCTACACCAGAGTTTGATTATAGCCTGCAGGTTTCACAATGTACTTTTGGGTCCTAACCTAACCAATTCACCTTAGTCACTGTCTCAAACATGGGGATCAGGACAAACTTGATGAAGCCGATCTGAGCAGTGGGCTTGGTCACTTTTTCTCTGTCCATGAAAGGAGCGACAGGTAAACCCTCTGCCTTCTCTCGATCACTCTGTTTGAGAGAGAACAACACAATTCTGATGAAGAAACAAATGGTCTAGATAGATAATTCAGAATGTTAGGATTTGTATGATTTATTAACATGTTTTTGAAAGAAGTCATTTATTATTACCAAAGCTTTGTTTATTGTTTTGAAATGATCATTTATATGAAATATTTCCATTTTAATATATTTTAAAATGTAATTTCTTTTTTTTATAGGTAAAAATGTAATTGTAATTTAAAAAAAAAAAGCTGCATTATTTCAGCTTACATTACTTTAAATGAGCAAGATCTATTCATTTATCAACCCTATTAGAAGAAAATAAACAAAATTCTAGGTATTTATTTGAAACCGTGGCTAAATTAATGAAAAATAAAGCTTCAACCCCAGACGTTTCCAAGCAGCACAGCAGTAACGACTTAATGAACTTCTTTATTTTAATAACATTATTTAATTCTAACTATGCAACCGTCTATAACAGCATCGCATAAGGGAATGCATTGTAGTCTCCCTGAGGAAAACATTTATCAATTTATTGCAATAGGAGAGGAAGAATTTTTTAAACTCGTTAAATCATCTAAATCGATGTATGTTAGACCCTATACCGACTAAGCTATTGAAAGAGATGCTTCCTTTTTTTTTTTTCTTCAAGGCTTGCACCTTGGAACCTATTTCAAGGTTTGCTTTCTTGAGCCACCAGGCACTGTTGTTGTGCGAATGAGCGGGCCGGAGTGCATTAAGGGTTTTCTGTAAGAACGTTGTTGTGTAAGCACTTATTGCACTAAGTTAATAACTAATGATCTTTGCAACGGAAGTGAATCGATCAAAACTACCTTTAGCTGGACAATAACTTTATTTATTATAAGAGATGCTGTAAAGCCAAAACAATCTCTGTTCCTTTAATTTCCTATTATCACTGTAAAGCTGTGTTAAAAGCGCTATATAAATGAAGGTGACTTGACTTGACTGTGGATTTGAGCACATCCAGACAGAGCTAGCGTTTTGCGGTAAGGCAGGAGGAAATATCTAACAAACTCATACTCTTTCTTGACTCCATTTTTTTTTAAATAATTTAACGCAGTCTCTTGTGATGCTTTGCGTACTCTGCTGTGCGTTCATGTGCTTTGAAAGAGAGCTCCATGGCTTTGGAGACGCTCTGAAGGGAGAGTGGGTTTGCTTCAAATCAAAGTTTGTAGTGTTATAATTCTCCTCGTAGCTTGGGTTCATTGCTTATAATTGTTTATTGAAGACTATTTTAAAATTTCTATAGGAAAAATGAATGAAAAAAATAATTCCGGATCCAGCGCCAATGAAAAAAAGGGGCGGATTTGTTTTCTATTCCATTACTCCAGTCTTCAGTGTCACATGATCCTTCATTCATTCTATTATGCTGATTTGCTGCTAAAGAAATATTTTTCATTATCAATGAAAACATATGTTTTTGTTGCTTTATATTTTTTGAGAAATCGTGATTTTTCAGCACTCTTTTTCAGGACAAAAGCGCTATATAAATGAAGATGACTATTATAAAGATAAAGTTCAAAAGAATTTATAAAGCATTTATATGAAACAAAAATCTTTAGGCCGGGTGTCCATCAAAGCGTTTTGTTTCCTAAGGCCAGTAATGTAATGTAATGTAAAACGTAATGAGTTGCTGAGCCTCTATTCATGCTGAGCACTTATAGTGTTTTTTTCCGGATGCCAAGAGTTGAAAAATGTTCAACTTTGTGTAAAACACAACATCATCACTGTGGTGGGTTAAGGTGTGAGGGAAGGGTTAACAGTGTAATTATAGATTACAGAAATTAATTACAGCTGTAATTACATGCAAGTATTTTTAAATATAAGTACAACGTAAAAACGTTTATGTACAGTATGTACACAATAAGTGCTTTGTATCAAAGGATTCATTTAAATGTTAGTACGTAGTTGTTAAAGACACTTAATATAAAGTCGGTCACACAACATACTGATTTAAAGTAAATGTTTTATTATTATTGATTTATTGTAGCTTATTGTAATGCTAGCTTATCTACCTGCATGAAGTACTCCTCTAGCAAACAGTCCACCCATGGCTCAGCGACTTCCATTGGCCGGACCTCATTAGAGATATCGCAGCACTTGATCAGCACCATCTTTAGCTGTCACAGAGAGATTAATAAACTCATCACAGCACTTTTAGTTGGTGAATGTTGATACTCTAAAAGAAAGCTCACACAAGTAACATGCTCCTCATTAGTGAAGTCAAAGTTATCCACGTTCTGCTTGAAAGAGTCCAGAATCTCTCCATGTCGGGCCATGTCCGTGGCCAGTATCAGGGTAATGGTTCCCTGTCAGAGACGAAATAACACACAGTCATTATACATTGCTCAAAGACTAATGTATTAACGTGTGTGTGTGTGTGTGTGCTGAAAGCCCTGAGGCACACCTGACGAATCTGTTTGAAGGCTTCAGGATCAAAGTTGGCAAAGATGTTGCAGTCTGGCTGAGAGAATATTTGGAAGGCCACGGCGCAGTGATGGTTCTCCAGAGGAGAGATGTCATTGTACCTCACGGCCAGCTCTGTGCGCGCGTTAATCTGATACCTGGAAAAGAGAGAGGATGGTGTGTACAGAGTCCAAAAACACTCGACGGGTGCCAAATGCGAACACACATTATGCTTGCATTTGGTGTCCAAGTGGCAGCACATATGTGGGAAATGTGGAACACAATGACTTGATATCTTAAAGGGACAGTTCACCCAAAAATAAACATGTTGCATATTCCATCACTCAGTCCGAAATCATGTACTGTCTGACTAGGTGCTATATTTGAATTTGAATTTACTTCCTGACCCTTAAAAATGTACGCTCTGTATAGTATGAATATGGATAGTATGAATGAAATCTGGACGTACTTCATCCATCATGTTGTTACTGTCAAATGACCTACAGCATCAGTTGCGTCGCTTCACTGTCATTTATAAATGACCTTCTGTGGCCTCATGGGATAGTAAAGTGTCCATCGAATCCACACTTCAGAATCTCGGCGGAAGTACTAGGTCATCTGAGGACTTTTCGCCTGCTGTTTTTCGCCTACGATGTATTCAGACATACTACTCTTTTGGCGTACTATTTTTCGAAGAAATGCTAGGCTCTTTCAAACATAAAGTGGATAATTTTGATTTAACTAACGAGGAGCATGTTACTTTTGTGAGCTTTTTTAACCCATTTTACAGTATGTTGCGTTTTTATTAATAGTAATAGCAGTTTAATTAATAATTTAATTGATAATGCAGTTTCATGAGTGTGCACGTCGAGCACAGCATACCCCCAGAACGTCTCGGTTACGTATGTAACCCTCGTTCCCTGAGTAGGGAACGGAGACGTTACGTCGGATGACGACGAATGGGGTTTCGCTTAGAAAGCCTATCAGCTTCGAGTATTACAAAACGAGCCAATGGCAAAGAAATGCCATGGGTCTGCGGAATTTGCATAACGTAACTCCGCCCCACCTCGTGGGTATAAAAGGAGGACGCTGGCAACATGCAGTTATGTTTTATCGCTGAGGAGCCAAGACTGAACTCGGGCGATCCCCGCGAACAGCGGAAGTGGCAGGAAGACGTAACGTCTCCGTTCCCTACTCAGGGAACGAGGGTTACATACGTAACCGAGACGTTCCCTTTCGTTGTCACTCCGAGTTACGTCGGATGACGACGAATGGGGTTACCAGTCAAATCACGCCACCTTCACAGCTGTCTTCCAGCGCCCTGCGAAAAATCTGAGCCCTCGAGATCTTAGGACGAAGGACTCCTATTTAACACAGGAATACCAAGGTACACTGGGAAGCATATCCCAAGCTTTAAGGGGAAATATGCAATTATCACCAACCCAGTGGGGGGGGCATTTGAAAATACACATATGACCTGATAGTAACATATGGAGAAACTCTGAGGTGTCCAGCCGCAGGTGGAATATTTCAACCTCAGGGGTGGCAAGGTGGCTTGCCGAGGGAAAGACACATGCTCAAAGAGGCTTACAGTGGAAATACACGTGTGGGGGTAGCTCATGGGAGGGACCATGCACACGGAGGCACCTAGCCGACGCCCAGGCAATAGACACTGGCGCTAGCATCAGGGGTGCTGGAGGAACTCAGGGCTTTCGGAGAAGCTCACCTGAGCAGAATATCGCACGTATCCAGTCCGCGGAGTGGAATGGCGAGCAAGCGAAGACACCTGAGCGGGTCCGGAACTAGCTGTTTGAAGCGAGAACACGAGAGGACACTGGCTCCACTCGGAGATTATAGAATCTGGCGAATGTGTTAGGTGTCGCCCAGCCTGCAGCTCTACAGATGTCTGCCAGCGAGGCGCCATGCGCCAGCGCCCAGGAGGATGCCACACTCCGGGTGGAGTGGGCGGTCACACCAAGGGGGCACGGTCGACCTTGCTGCTGGTAAGCCAAAGCAATGGTGTCCACGATCCAGTGAGACAACCTCTGCTTTGAGAGAGCCTTTCCCTTCAGCTTCCCACCATAACAGACAAAGAGCTGGTCTGAGGTCCTGAAACACTGCGTCCTGTCTACATAAGCGCGGAGAGCGCGTACTGGACAGAGCAGTGCCAAGGCTGGGTCTGCCTCCTCCGAGGGCAGCGCTTGCAGGTTCACCACCTGGTCCCGGAAGGGAGTGGTAGGAACCTTGGGCACATATCCAGGCCGGGGTCTCAGGATCACGTGAGAACCGGCCGGCCCGAACTCTAGGCACGCTTCGTCAACGGAGAATGCGTGCAGGTCCCCGACCCTCTTGAGAGAGGCCAATGCAATCAGGAGCGCTGTCTTCATTGACAGGAACTTAAGCTCCACTGATTGCAAAGGCTCAAAGGGAGCACTCCGCAGGGCACTTAAAACCACTGAGAGGTCCCAAGAGGGAACGAGAGGAGAGCGAGGAGGATTCAGTCTCCTCGCCCCCCTCAGGGGGGGAAACGCATACTTGCGGCCCCGCGGCCAGCTGTGCGCCAGTGCATCCGTGCCGAGCGTTCCCTCGGTCAGAGAATAAAACTGGGCGCAATGGGATGAGTCGCGGGAGGCAAACAGATCTATCTGTGCGTCGCCAAACTGGTCCCAAATCAGCTGGACCGACTGGGGATGGAGTCGCCATTCTCCAGGGAGGGGCTGAAGCCGTGACAGCTCGTCGGCAGCACGGTTCAGGGCTCCGGGAATGTAAATAGCACGAAGGGACCTCAGATGCTTCTGACTCCATAGGAGGAGGTGGCGAGCGAGTTGCGACATACGGCGGGAGCGTAGACCACCTTGATGGTTGATGTACGCTACTGTGGCGGTATTGTCTGATCGGACTAGTACGTGTTGACCCATGAGCAGCGCTCGGAAGCGGTGCAGAGCAAGGCGTACTGCCAGCAACTCGAGGCAATTCACATGCCATAGGCGCTGGGGTCCTGTCCAGGAGCCCGCGGCAGCATGACCATTGCACATGGCGCCCCAGCCCGTGGTGGAGGCATCTGTTGAGACAACAACATGCCTCGACGCTCGTTCCAGGGGGACACCAGCCCTGAGAAAACTGAGGTTCAACCACGGGGTGAAGGTCTGACGGCAGCTCGAAGTCACTGGAACTCGGAGCTTGCCTTGTTGCCATGCCCACCTCGGGACTCGGTCGCGAAGCCAAAGCTGAAGCGGTCTCATATGAAGCAATCCGAGCGGCGTGACCGCGGCTGCAGATGCCATATGCCCCAGGAGCCTCTGAAAATGTTTCAGTGGAACCGCTTTCTTGCCCTGTATTTGTCTCAGACAAGTCAGCAGTGACTGCGCGCGCTCGCTCGTAAGCTGCGCGGACATGGCGACCGAGTCGATGTCCATACCGAGAAAAGAGATCCTCTGCACGGGGCAAAGTTTGCTCTTCTCCCAGTTGACCCGAAGGCCCAGACGGGCTAAGTGCCGGAGCACAAGGTCCCTGTGTTCGCAAACCTGGTCTCGAGAGTGAGCTATAATCAGCCAGTCGTCGAGATAGTTCAGGATGCGAACCCCGTGAACCCGAAGGGGAACAAGGGCTGCCTCGACGACCTTCGTGAAGACGCGAGGGGACAGGGCCAGCCCGAACGGGAGAACCGCGTACTGATATGCCTGTCCCTCGAAAGCAAACCGGAGGAACGGTCTGTGACGAGGGAGAATGGAGACATGAAAGTAGGCGTCCTTCAGGTCGATCGCTGCAAACCAATCCTGGGGCCGCACACACTCGAAAATGCGTTTGGCGGTGAGCATTTTGAACGGCATCCTGTAAAGGGAGCGATTCAATACTCGCAGGTCCAGGATCGGTCGTAACCCACCGGTTTTCTTGGGGACAATGAAGTAAGGGCTGTAGAAGCCGGACCTCATCTCGGCTGGAGGGACAGTCTCGATTGCACCCTTCGCCAGCAGAGTGGCAATCTCTGCTCGCATGATCGGGGCGTTGCCACCGACCAAAGTGGAGCGGACTCCCCTGTATCGAGGAGGAGACCGTGCGAACTGAATCGCATAGCCGAACCGGACGGTGCGGGCGACCCAGCGGGACAGTTGGGGAAGCTCTAGCCAGGCTTCTAGGAACTGTACCAGCGGGGTCATGCGGACCACCGGCGTCCCCCCGGAGGGGCAGCGAAGCGGAGTAACTGGCCCGGACGTGGACGGCATAGCGATCCGGTGTGGGGGCGCAGTTAAGCTCCGCGCCCTGACAGAGGAGGCCAGGGAAGGACCAGCGTTCCACGGGGGCCTGCTCTGCCAGGGGTCTGGCGACAGAGTGGGACAGAGATGAAACGGCCCGTGGGCGGCACGCCGTGTCAACCGACTCTGGGACAGAGGGGGACGAGGAGAGCACGGCTGGTGGGCAGCGCTCTGGGTCGTCCGAGAACTCTGTGTGCTCAGGGGTGAGAGGTTTGTTTCTGTCTTTAACCACATTAGGGTGCTGCCCACCCGTGGGTGAGCATCGGGGAGTGGAGAACAAAGGATTCTCCCCCGGCCCTCCACCGGGGGAAGGAGTGGCCCTGCTACCATCTCCTGTGAAACAAACATCATCCCTGAGCAGCCCGTCTCAGGAGCGCCGCTTGGCCCGGCGCTTGGCGGGGGGCGGGGCTGGAGAGGGCTGGGGCGCCTTCCTGCGGCTTCCTCCGCGCGTCGGCCCGGGTGGAGGCTGCTGCTTGGGCCTAGCGGGAGGGGCGGGAGCTTTAGGAGGGCGCCCTCGGCGGGAAGCAGGCTGAGGCGTCTGCCCGACCGACGACGAGGCAGCAGCGGGTCGGCGGGGCAGAATGTGCTTAATGGCCTCAGTCTGCTTCTGTGCAGTTGAAAACTGTTGGGCAAAATCTTCAACTGCGCCGCCGAAGAGGCCGGCCTGGGACAGGGGCGCATCGAGCAGACGAGTCCGCTCGGAATCCCGCATGTCGGCCAGGTTCAGCCACAGGTGTCTCTCCTGGACCACCGCGGTGGACATCACCAGACCCAGGGAGCGCGCGGCTACCTTCGTCGCCCGGAGAGCGAGGTCGGTTGCGGCACGCAGCTCATTGAAGAGCCCTGGGTCTGCCCTGCCCTCGTGCATGCTTCTGAGCATCTGGGCCTGGTAGACCTGCAGAGTGGCCATAGCATGCAGAGAGGTAGCCGCCTGTCCCGCCGCTCTGTAAGACTTCGCCACCATAGATGACGAAAATCTACAGGCCTTGGATGGGTGCTTAGGCTCGCCCCGAGAAGAAGCACTCTGAGGACACAGTTGCATCGCAACAGAGCGTTCAACCGAGGGAAGCCCAGTGTACCCACGGGCGGCCGCCTCATCGAGGGGAGGAAAGGCGGATGGGATCAGCGAGCGGTCCCGGGAAGACAGGGGGGTCTTCCAGGACTTCGAGATCTCATCATGCACGTCCGGGAAGAAAGGTATTGGGGTTTGCCGTGGACCACGGGGGTCGGCAGCCTTACCCAAAAACCAATCGTCCAGCCGCGAGCGCTCGGGACAGGGTGGAGGCCTCCACTCTAAACCGACGCTCGCGGCTGCCCGGGAAAGCATGGCCGTCATTTCCGGATCCGACTCAGGCACAGCCGTATGCACACCGGAAGGTGGCAGCTGCGCTGAATCTTCACTTCCGGAAGAATCAAGCCCACCTTGTGATGCTGCTACAGACATGGCGTCTTCCTCTGTAGCTTCAACCGAAGCCCGCAGGGCGCCCGAAGGTCCCGCGGGAATCGGAGGCTCACTAGCGGGCACCGTCACTGAAGAGGGGGGCTGGGGTCGCGGACACATAGTCGGCGCCTGGTTCCAGACCGTTACCCTCAGGTCACCCTGGCCACCAGCCGAAGTAGTACTCCTCGAGGGAGCATTAGATCGGGGTGTGGATGAGGGGACTCTCACTCTTGCGAGTTCACTGAGTCTCGACCTTAGTGACGCGATGGTCATGTTCCCACAGAGAGAACATGACTCATCCACGAGCGCTGCTCTAGCGTGATCCATGCCCAAACACACTAGGCAGCGCTCGTGCCCATCAGAGTCAGACACATATCTGCCGCAACCAGAAGTGCACGGGCGAGGCATCTTTAAAAAGACGTGCCGCGTGCAAGCTCTTTTTGTGAGAGAGAAACACTCTGATGTCGAGGCGGCCGGGGAGACACGCACTCTCTGGCAAAATCACTGCACAGATCAGCAGGAAGCGCGCGCTCGCTGGAATCGCCCACAAACACCAACACCAGAGGAACTCGTTTGTAAAAGCTGACAAATTCAGAGATGGCTTGAGGAGTGAAGAGGTACTCTTGGCTCCGAAGCGAAAACATAACTGCATGTTGCCAGCGTCCTCCTTTTATACCCACGAGGTGGGGCGGAGTTACGTTATGCAAATTCCGCAGACCCATGGCATTTCTTTGCCATTGGCTCGTTTTGTAATACTCGAAGCTGATAGGCTTTCTAAGCGAAACCCCATTCGTCGTCATCCGACGTAACTCGGAGTGACAACGAAAGGGAACACTTTAAATATATGACACGTGTCGCATGGGACCATTCGACATCTTGCATCTTTTTAAAAAGCTTGATGCTGGTTGCTATTCACTGCCATTATATGGAAGAAAGCGAGCACATTTGTTAAAATTTTCTTGTCGTCTGAAAAAGTGCAAAATAATGTGTTTTAGGTACACAAATATATACAAAACCGTTCACAAGTTTGGAGCTGGTACGATTTTTTAAATGTTTTTAAAAGAAGTCTTTTATGCTCATCAAGGCAAGGCTGCATTTATTTGATCAAAAATATGGTAAAACAGTAATATTGTGAAATCTTATTCAATGGCAAAACATCAACTATAATGTAGTGTAATATTACCAATCTATACACTACCATTCGATTTTTTGCCCCAAATATGCTGACATGCTGTTTAAGAAACATTTCTTATTATTATTAATGGTGAAAACAGCTTTGCTGCTTAATATTTTTGTGGAAACCGATTCTTTGATGAATATAAAGTTTAAAAGAACAGCGTTTATTTGAAATATAACTCTTTTGTAACATAATAACTGTCTTTACTGTCACTTTTGATCAATTTAATGCATCCTTGCTGAAGAAAAGCATTAATTTTCATGGCTGGTAAACATGTTTTATGACGGGTAATAAATGACAACGTATATAAATGATTGAGGCTCTTACGTGTTGTTGTACCCAGGATGATCCAGGTCGTGACACACAGCTGCTGTCATCAAAATAAGAATATCTACTTGTGTGAACTTTTCCTGAAAAACACAGAACAACAAGACCGGCAGTGATCATGAGGCCGGGTCTGCACATGTATCCCAGCTCTCCTACACTGCTAAACTAAAGCAAGTCATTTGCACTCTAATAGCTCAGCCTGTAATTGCTCGGATAATTAATCCAATGGCCTCTTAATACACATCCATGGCAACAGCAGCACAGAGAGAAGAGTGAAAGCATCTTCATAGCAGCAGAATTGCTTTTACACCCCCATACATCACTCATTTATCACTTCGCTATCTTTCAGTCTCTTTCATTCACCTCCCACTTCTCTTTAATCTACCTCTGCTGCTCGAACCAGGTGGCTGCGGAGCATAAAACATGTCTTCGATAAATAATTAAACAATTACTACAAAAATATATATTGTAAGACATAATGTAATCTATACCTGTAGGTTGCAGACGTAGATCATGCTGTACATCATCTGAGCGACGCAGAAGCAGTGGCGGAAATTATGAAAAGGATTATTCCTGTAATTGTCATGGATGCAAAGCTGAAAATGGAAAGAGAGGACTTTATTTTATTTTATTATTTTCATTATTACACATTGTCCAACAATTTTATTTTCTGCAAAGCTGCTTTGAAACAATGTGTATAGTTGAAAGAGCTATATAAATAAATCTGACTTGAATTGTATTGTACATATTAATTAACATTAAATGATAAAATAATAAAATCACCATAAGTTAGTTTTTCCTTTTGACTTGGCCAGTAAGCAACAATCTGGCAACCACCCAAAACACCCTTGAAACCATCAAGCAACTACCCACAACTCACATTTCTTCAGAAAAAGTCTAATAAAATAGTTCTCTAAATAAAAATATACGATAGATTTTATTTTATTACACATTATCCAAATAAGATATAATTATAATTTTCTCTTAAACATTTTTTTGTAAAGCTGTTTTGAAACAATGCGTATTGTGAAAAGCACTATATAAATACATTTGACTTAAACTGACTTAATTGTATTACACAAATATATTTTATGGCTGAAGGCCTGTAACATGCATATTCTGTTTTGGTTCTGTTTCTACGCACCTGTTTCTGTTCAGTTGATTACTCTCCCTTCTATTTAAGCTCTCAGTTTCCTTTGTTTCATTGTCCAGTATTGTTTATGTTAAGCGTGGTTATTTCCTGAGCTTCTTCCCTGTGATTCTCCTACATGTTCCTAGTGGAATGTACTATTAAAAACTCATTTTGTTATCCTTTGTGATTGTGCGCTTACTATAGCCTACACAGCGCCTGACAAGGCTGATCGGCAAAAAATACTGTAAATTATTATTTTTATTTTTTTTTACTTGGGTCAATGACCCAAAAACACATTTTCTTTGGAAAAAGTCTAACTAAATAGTTCTCAAAAACTTCAGAGTATCGTTTTCTTACCAGCCATCTTTTCAGCGTGATGGGGTTGATATTAAAGTCCTTTACCAGCCCGAGGTCATGGTACATATGCTCCAGACAACTCAGCATCTTAAAGCACAAAACACTGATGATAGCATTTTCAGGAGTACAAAAAATGTGGCTGTCACAGTTTTGGCATGCCAGTCATTTTGCCCATGGCGTCATTCATGCATCATGTGCATTGTCATTGGTACATGAACTTCTGTAGAATTTCTATACTCTGCATCTTTCTTTTGGCCGATCCTCACCTCGTTAGGTTCCCATTGCCACACATCGAAGACTGGCTGCCTCAAAGCTTCTACTGTCCCCTGTGAGAGGTGGTACTACACAAGCCCCACAAACACAAGCAACAGATGCAGAAGAGAGGAAACAAGGGAAGAGAAAAGAGGAGAAAGACAAAACAGTGGCATGTTAGGCTCTTACCTCGTTGGACTCCCACAGCCAGACGTCGAAGGTGGGTTTTCTGAGGGCATCTATGGTTTGCTGGGAGAGCATGTACTGCAGGCGACAGAGCTCCCAGTTAACCCCCGAGAACCAACGCCTGGCTGTGGCCATTGCGCACATTACATTTACATCATACTCATTTACCTCAAAATAAGTCTTCTTTATGTAAATGTAAATTCCGTCATTATTTACTCACTGTCATGTCATTTCAAACCTGTATGCTTTTTTTTTTTCTTTTGAAATCTCCACACAGCTCTTTACCATATCCTACGGAGTCCCGCACGTGCATACATTTAAAAAAAGTATATCGTGGCCATGAATTAACAATTCGGTCCCACGATTTACTAATACGTCAGCACGTTGTACTAATTCGTTCACTCATTTTACTAAATCGGCGTACAATATAATTTGTTCCCTTGTTTTGCTAAATAGAACGCACGATAAAATTCTTTCCCTCGGTTTTACTAAATTGTGTAAACAATTAATATAAGATATAATTCCTTCCCTCAATAATAATAATTAATTCCCTAAGTTTACTAAATCATGGCAACATTACAATAATTTGTTCCCTTGTTTTAGTTCAATCAAAACGGGGGAACGAGTTGGTACAACATGGCCACAATTTATGAAATCAAGTGCACAAATTATGATATCATGCACACGATTTAGTAAAACGAGAGAACAAATTCATTTGTGGCCACGGTATATATATTTTTGCCTGCGTGTCATGTGTAGGGCTCCGTAATATTTAAAAAAATAATGACATAAATGTTTTTTATGTAAATGCTGATAAGATTGGTTGAGATTTCAATCATGAATACTTTTACAGTTCTTTTATAGTTTTTTTGTTTTTGTTTATCAAGCCTACCAGACATAGTCACTATGAAAAAGATGTGGAAATTGTTGAACAATTTAAAACATATTTCTTTTAATATTTTCAAAAAAAATACACACTACCATTCAAAAGTTTGGGTTCAGTAAAATGTATTTGCTTTCTGAAAGAAATTAATACTTTTATTCAGCAAGGGTGCATTAAATTAATTGACAGTAAAGACAAGCATAATTGACCCCAAACTTTTAAACAGTAGAATATATTTTCTTTTAATATTATATATATATATATATATATATATATATATATATATATTTTTTTTTTTTTTTTTTTTTTTTTTTTACTCAAATTTTTATTTTCTTTCTTTTTTTGTTTTAAATCTTTTTGTCTTTTTTTTGGTCAACTATCCCTTTAAACCTTTCTTACCTTAAATGGTGCTGTGTATGCTGACTTAAATCAAATTATTTAAAGCTGCAGTCCATAACTTTTTTGGGTTAAAAATGATCCAAAATACATTTTTGAGCAAGTACATTACCAGCCAGTGTTCAAAACTATCTGCTTGCCTTAGCTCGATTCAAAACGGTGAGCTTGTAATATTGTTTATAATTCCAGTGGTACTGGTGGATTTCCTCTAGGAAATTCAAGCATGTCTTTGCGTCGTTACGTCATATCTGTACACATAAAGAAGGAGTCTAGGCTAGTAGCCTATATTGCGTGTGAGGATGTTTGAGGTGAAGATTTATAGCCTTTTCTCACAGCACTTGATATAATTAAACTTATTAATTTGATGACGTATCCAGAAAGGTTCAAACGACTATCACCAGTGACAACTGGAGATTCACATGTTGTAAAATGCAAAAGACTTTGGAGTGGCTACAGAAAAAAAGAGACTGCAACCGGCCCATGCGAAAACAAGGACAAATATCAGAAGGGCATTAAATATAGTCACGCAATGCTGATGTTATTAACATTAACAATTTGAGAACAAAGTATAATTTGCACGGTTTGACGTGATATGATAAGCGATCGTTAATCAGCGTGATTTAATGCAATGCTTTTTTCTATTAGTTGGTCAGAACAAAAGTGGGAGTTACTTACTTGTTCGGATGACATTTTCTGGTGAAAATTCTTATGTTGGTCATACTTCCAAAAAGTAGAATCTGTGATTCCGAATGCCAGTATCCACACCGGCGCAGAGACTGACAGCACATTCTCCTCAACACATTAATTCATTCGCGCAGTGCCGTGTCGAGGCACAACCAACATAAAGATGATAATTCCGCGAATAACTGCAATTGCAGATTTCGAACAGAGATGGCGACAAAGAGGAAAAACTACGGACTGCAGCTTTAAGCACAATAAATACAAAATAATTAAAGAAAACGTGACAAACACTTGCTCGCATCTGCCTTTTACATACCTTTGGGTATGAAGGCACATCTCTGCGAGGAGTTAACTTCTTGTTGTCATCTAGGAAACTGCTGTAAAGTTAAAAAAGTAGACGGGGTCTCAGTTGCTTTAGCCCCGAAGATGCTGTGTTTTTTCACTTTTAACAACCATGTCAACATCTCTCAAAGAGAGTATCTTGAGAACATACAGGTATCTTTGATTTTGATTCATCTAGAATCTGATCCTTCACTAATAAGAGAGCATGTGAGAGCCATGTCAGCTCATTAAGACTCAAAAGGGAATAGACTCATCTGTCGGTAACAAGAGCTGACTAAGACAACTCGTGCTAATTGTAAATTTTAAGACATTTAATTGCATATTAATTGCAATTAAACAAAAATGTATAATGGTTTAAATTAATATTACATGTATTTAGCTAAACTTTGACCCAGTTAAGTAATTTCTGTGGAAATTTGTGTCATGTATTTAAATGTATTTGTAATTACACATTTGTAATGATGACGTTGCAATTTAGTACATTTAAAGTATGTTTGATGCACTTTATAGCAATACTAAATAACACATTACAGTTAAAATTATAATCAAGTGCTTTACATGTGCTTTAGTATGTTAGTCAACACTATACTGTACTTTAATCTTTAGAGCACAACACAAGATAATTAAAACATGGTTTAAAATATACTTTAAAGTAAAACTTGACATTATTACAAAGTGCACTTGTCAAGTGTGATAAGAAACAATCGTGAAATTGTACTCTCTTTAAGTACACTTAAAGAGCCTATTATGTAATTAATATTATATTATCTTTTAGTTCAGTTGTACTGTAATGAACATTCTGTAATGTATTTTAAGATTTGAAATACACTACAAGTGCAAGTGCACATTCAATTCAATTTAGATCACTTCTTTTTTAGTGCTAGGCCAATTAATTTGGTCCACTTCAACATAAAATTAAAACTGACTCTATTTTCTTAAAGAGGTCCTATTATGCCCTTATACAAAGTCTTGATTTTGTTTTTGGGGTGTACTTATTTTTCCACATATTTTACATTGCTACAGCTCCTCTCTCCCCAGTCTCGCTCGAACACGCCGATTTCGATGAAGCCCCTCCTTCCGAAATACAAAATGTGCTGTGATTGGTTAGCTGGCCCATTGTGTTGTGATTGGAAGCGCTTAGCGCGTGTTCATGAAATGTCCCGCCCCTCCATTACTGTGAGTTCTTCTCTAGAGTAAATATAAAGGTTATTTCAAACCAGTTTGAGCCCGATTCAGACCCTGACAATGTTAATGAACAAGAGGATCGCTGAGAAAAGATTTCATGCACAGACTTTACAAGCATCGATTTCACAGGATGTTTCAGAATGGCATGTTTTTTTGTAATTTTCTTATACATTATAGATAAGATGTAGATAAGATCCGGAAAAATCAAGTTGTAGTCCAAACTAGTCGTTTGTTGTAGTTCTTGGGAAAAGGATTCTGTTTAATAAAATATCTCCCTTAGGAGTGGGCTTTGAGCTTTGTAAACTTACAGATTTTTTTAATGCTCAAACAGCAACATTAAACGCTTACTAAAGTTGAAATAGTGGAAAAGCGTAATAGAACCCTTTTAATGTGTCTTATTGTGCACCATTCATGGGGGAAGTTATTTCATGTTTGTCTGACATCACCAAGTAACTCCTACTTTTTACCTCCACCCTTCCAACCACCTGATTTCATGTAACATCACAATCAAATCAATTCCTGAAGTATAAAGTCCAGTCTCAACCTAAAATTTTTCTTATGAAATATATCGTTTTACTTCCCGTTCTGGTAATGATGTTCCAATATCTCCAGAACAAGCAGTAAGGTCACTGACCTGTTGTTCCTGGAGGCCATCTCCTCCCGCAGCTTCTTGATGTCACTGCGACATTTCTCGATCTCCACCACCTTCATCCCCTCCACTGAAGAGACAGAGGAAAATGATGGAAACAGAATAGGATTATGACATATGAATGATAGATTTACATATTTAAAGTGAGCCAAACAGACAGAAAATATGGAAACGAGCTAGAGAACATGGTCATGGTTTTCCTACACAAACACAGACTGTTGAGCCATAAAGAGGACATCTGACACTATTGTTCGAAATAATGCTGCTGGTCTTAAGTATGAGCAAATCACCTTTGACAGCTAGACCATCTTTGGACAGACCACCTGTTTGACAGCTGTTATAATTTACTCCTCACAACCAAATAACAGGTTGCTTCTACAAAATACCAGATGAATTTGCAGCAAAAGTACTGTATAGTTTGATTAGATGCAAGACCTCTGGACTCACATTGTATAATTTAATTAGTGTAATCATACACATCATATAATATCTGGACTTCCTGATACTATTCTGTTTATAGACAGCGCACAGTAATAAATCACCTTAAATTACATGAGGCTGGTGAAGCGTTCAAACTGATGAAGAGGTCAGGGTCCATCACCTTGGTGAATCATTACATCATGGCTAAATTTGGATTTCTATGGACACACAGCTGTGCTGCAACGGAATGAATCTTAGTCTCTGGTGATTTTCATCGAGCAATATTACTTACTGAAGCAATATGTATTCTGAATAAGGGGTAGGAGATGTGATTATTTTAGCTTATTATGTTGAAGTGGATGTCGTGTGTTGTTAATTGTATTGTGATTGTATGGCTAGGCCAAAGATAATGTTTAGCGAAGGCTGGACAATAAAGGACAACTAACTAACTAAATAAAACAACTAGTGAGCAAAGACTCTTACGGTCAAAGATTGCCATTAAACTGACCTTAACCCCTTTGAATCATTGTTCAACAGAATCCACAATAGAGTGGTTAGGGATGACGTATTTTTATAGGCCAAGACCCGGAAACAAGTTAGCATTTTAACACTTCCGGTTCCATCATCCTGAATTTAATGGGTTTCTGAGTTTTTGGTGAAATGCCTGACATAAGGTCAGTGGTGAACACAAGCTCAATATATTTTCCACGTTTTATTCTACGATATAAAATACACAATTGATCCCCTCTTGTGATTTTTTAAAGCTTTTACTTATCTTGAAAAAGTCAGTTACTAACAAGTGGATTGGCACTACAAGGTTGTTGAGGACATTAAACGCCATCAGCCGAACAGGTAAACTTGTTTTGTTTATAATCACAGTCTTGCAAACTATTATAACTCGAGCTTTCAGGAAAAATGTTTTTAAACAAAGACTGAAAGAGTTGGAAGCTTAGTAATGGTGACACTGAAGCCATGTGACCACGGCGTGGTCTTTTAAAGCCTACATTAAGCTTTTGACTTCCGATGATTGCATTTATTAAAATTCATAAAAGATGTGTTCTGGCAACACAGATGTCATGGGTTCAATTCTCAAGGAAAGCAAGAACTGATATAATGTATACTTTGAATGCAATGCAAGTCACTTTGGATAAAAGCATCTGTCAAATGTAAATGTAACATTTTTCAGTGTTGACGTAAAATCTTAAATCAGACAGCTGTAAGAAAGTAATTTGAGGAAATGTTAACACTGCATTATTGAAACAGCACCATTTGATTTATCATTCCATTCAGCCCAACACAGCAACATTGGCTTAACCAATGGTGTGAGTTTGTAGCTTTTTTACTAACCAATGGTAGTGTTTTAAAACAATCAGCATTGTTGCAATTTAGTTTAGGGATGCTAGTAGCACACTAGCACCTTCACTTTTAAAAATCTGATAGCGAAGAAAGGAAAATTAGGGGAAAATAGCTCCACTTCTTTACTTCCTGTACAGAATTGCATGGAGACATGCAAATGTTTAAACAAATATGAACTCATGAACTCTTTTGTTTGCTTATGTGCTACTGGACATTACTGCCGCTTGTACTAAAAAATAATAACATTAAAAAGTATGCATTACATTGATCTAAAATGACAGTGAAGACATTTATAATGTTACAAAAGATTTCTATTCCAAATAAATACTGTTCTTTTGAATTTTCTATTTCTCAGAGAATTCTGTACACAAATATCACAGTTTCCACAAAAATATTAAGCACCACAACTGTTTTCAACACTGATAATAAGAAGAAATGTTTCTTGAGCATCAAATCATGTCATCAAATCAGTTCCGGGACTGAACACGGCAATGTTACAAGGTCCCCATCCCGGCAATTTCCCTGGATCAACGTGCTGTGTGAAAGGGCCACAGTAATCTGTATATCAAACTGTGACCTGTATGTTAATTTACAGACTCTGTTGATAGTCTGATGCACGTGACACTTCAGATGGGTACAGAGCCTTCTAAAATATACAGTGTGAAAGGCTAATGAATAACTTTCCTTTACAAGTCGAAAAAAGACTAGAAGTGCCTTATACATGTGAATGATATGCGAGTGAACAAAAATAAAAAATTAAATCCACACCAAATGTAAAGTAATAAATATTATCCACAGAATCTTATCAAAGTGGCTGAATAGAACTAAGCAGATGAGTGGGCTGGAAACCTAAGAGAAATGGGTAAATAAACTATGAGCCGGAGAGATCCCATAATATTCATACAGCGCTATCACAATTATTAGCCTTCATCAAGGCACTTAACCCCAGGTCACTCACTTTGAATGAAAAGAGTTTGCCAAATGACGCAACAAAGTAAGTGTAGTGCAGTGTAATGAACACTTCAGATGAGCTCGAGGTACAAAACACATCAACAGGAAGTCCAAGAGGTGGATCACATGAAACATGTAAAAAACATGTCCAGGTCTCATTTCAACAACAACAACAACAACAACAACAACAACAAAAGATTAAATAAATACATGAATAAATAAAAAATTAATAAATCATATTTTGCAAAATATAAGCCTATTTTGAATAACGACATTATTTTCATGACAAATTAGCACATTGCAAACAGCAAAAACAAACAAACAAACAAACAAACAAAAAACATTGACAACGTTAAAACTGTGTTAAATGTAAAAAAAAAAAATGTACCACACTATTTTTTGACTGTAAGGGTCAAACGGTATGATATATGTATTAGGGATGTGCGAGACTATTCGACTAGTCGATTAAATGATACTGCTGCTGCTAGTCAACTTCAAAATACTAGTCGTTTACATTTTATTTTGCACATTTAATGTTTTGCTTTATATTTTTACAAAGTCTGTGTTTAAAATAAATATGTCTAAAATAGGTAACGTTGCTTAAATGAAGGTGGGTTGGGTGGTTAGACTAGTCGACCAGTTGGTTGCAAAAATTTCCATTTAAACGTTTATGAAATTAGTCCCTTCCATTCTAGCCTTCTGTCCATTAGCAAAACACTGGGCAAGATATTGGGTGAAAACAGTTTAAAACTCACACTCCACTCTCTTCTCCAGCATGGCTAGGCGATTTGTCACCTCAGTCTTCAGTTCGTTGATTTTAAATGCCCTTGGGGAGAGCAGCGAGGCAGACCGGTGCAGATGGAGAGAAATATACAAAGATCATTCATCCTTTAAAGACCAAAAACGATTCAAAATTCAATCAAAGGAAGTTCGTTGTGAATTAGCTGAGAAATTCAACATGAAATACAGAAACAGAGATGGTGACAATACCTGGAGAACTGCTCTGCCACTTGGGTCAGAACATTCTGGAAAAGCTCCTCTTTATCTGAGAGATGAGAAAACAATTTATATTCATAATCATGGCCAAACACTGATGTATGATGTATTTCACAGTTTTATAGATCTGTGTTTCCTCCTGTCAGCCTTAATAGAATAAGCAATACATGTACAATGAATGAAGCATCCTGCAACAAACAGTAAAAACTCCAAATATATATCAGATATTCCTGGCATTCTCACCTGCTCTTGTATCAGAAAAGTTGTGACTTCTTACACAAGGCTTGACACTTACAATTACATAGAGTGAGAATTGATAAACATACACACTTTCAAATGTTTCCATGTGTTTTTTCTTCACCAATAATATAAGAGTGTGTTCTGATACTGTAGATTTTCACAAAATATGCATGTAGAAAATGTGCATACTATACAAAGAATGCATATACTGCAGGAACAGTATCATGGTATCAAGTATGTTATTTCAAGTATGTAGTATCAAGTATGTTATTTCAAAACTACCCACATAATTTGTGCATAACTGATGGGATATTGAAAAACAAAGTAGAGAAATTAAATTATGTTGACAATAAATCTACTGAGAAATAGCCTTGGGATGCAGATGAATCAAAGAATCTGTCCAAAAAAAGGAACTTGTATATCTGAGTTTGCTTTAAAATCAATAAAAAGTTATAATCACTTCTCTGCTCGTGATAACCCAGATAGATTGAAAAGACTGCAGTCCACCCCCGCTGCAGGAGTGTTCCCACAATGATAAATGCAGTCGCTCTTGTGCTCACACGCAGCTTTCCACACACTCCATTTATGGAGATTTGAGAACATATGAGTGATCACTGCAGAACTCTTTCAGTCTTCATAATAAAACAAACCCCATTTTCCCATTTTGATCGGAATGTAAACACTATCAGTGAAAGCACAGTGTTGAACGTGATTTACACATACATAAACATTTAGGGTATGTGAAATGACATAAAATGCAGAACATCTGACACTTACCTGCAAGTTGTCCGCCAGTTATGGGCACCACTTTGTATGGTGACCTTCAAAAACACCGGAACACACAAACAGTTACAAAGCAGTAGGCGCCACAATAAGACACGTCCCGTCTGCCTAAATGACAGTCAAGTTCCTCCTCAGAGAGATGCTGTTTTCTGTAGCATTACTAACCAAGATGTCTGCTCTTCTGGCAGTCGATTGTGATTGGTGAATGGACACACTTAGACTCTCAAAGAGTGACTTCCCCTTTATCTTTTGCTGGCCGCCATCCATTGTTTGTCTAGCATGTAGGGCAGATCTCCATATAACCAACAGATAAGGCACAGACAGTAGGCTACTTTACTGGGCGTCTCATCTCTGAATGTTTGAACTGCGTCTTTATCATTTTATGTGTGTCCATTTTTTCCCTGAGTGTGTCTGCAAATTGGTGTAAGATTGGATCATTGGTTTTATATCATAAAAGCTCTAACAGTTAGTATTTGCTGTTCACAAAAACAGGGACCGGAAGCTAAGACAGGTCAAATACTCCAAAAAGTATAGGGAGTTTTTTTTAAGATCACTTTTCAGAACTAAACTGGAAAAAAAAAAGAATCCATATAAAAAATTAATAAAATTACTTTGGTTTGCTATTAAATCGGTCTGAAGAGATTCTGACTAAATGTTGTTTAGGTAGACATTTGTGTCAATCTGATTCAGAAGTCTACTGCATGTGTATAAGCCACTTTTAAAGTTAAAAAGCATTGAATGGGATGGATTGCTAAGTTACCTCTCTGAGTTGTTTGGCATTGTGGGGTCGATGGAGACCATTGCTCCTGTTGAGTCCAGAAGGGAAATGGTTGTGTTCCTGTCAGAAGCAGACACATTCACTAAATATGGGAGCACTTCAAGAGTGGAAACACTTTAACTACACACACTCAAAACACACACACACACGCATCATACTGTACCTGGAGAGCCCTGTGGCAGTGCAGAATAACTCCTTTATATCACATGGGCTGCAGAAACGGCTGAAAACCACCTGAGAAACACAAAGTCTGTTCAGTGTCTCTAAAACAAACTTATGTGATTTAGGTCACTTTTGACTACTAGAAAAGTAAAACGTCATGCTATGTTAAAAGACGAAAGGATCTGATCATGGGGTTTGAAACACAATATTCAAAATATTATCGATTTAACAGTACTGAAACTGCAATTTTGATCGAATGAGAACAAAATTTGACTGAATTGAGCTGGATAATGACACTAACTTCGACACTGAATAATCGGCACTGCTATTGAACTGAAATGAATCAACACTGAACTGACTTTATATTAGATGAATTTTAGATCATCAACAGTTATTTTTCTGTTTATAAATGTGAAGCAAATCAAATGTGAAGCAGCTTTGAAACTTCATCCGTGTAAAGCACTATATAAATAAGTTAATCTCCAAATAAGTGAAAAATGTCATTACTATCATACATCATTGTGTGTGACAGAAAAATGTGGGGCCTTGGACTTGCCAACACAGGTTACATGTCAATTCACATGGAATTTAAATGAAATAAAATGATCGAACACTAAACAGTTCAGTAATGATATCTAATAAAGCATCAGACCATGATGTCAAAATCACAAAATTAATTACATTTCTTATTTTCAAATAGTCTCTCTGCTGCCTTGGCAGAAATATGCTGCTCTGTTACTTTTCATTATCATTCCATTTTACCAAATATAATCTATTCTGCGAATTTTATAAAATGCATGGCATGATGGTTATGATTAAGGACAGTATTAGGGACGGCAGTTCGTTATATAATATTCGTAAAATATTACAAATGATGGCAGATTCAATGGCAGATTCAGATTCAGATAGATGGCAGATTCAATGTGACTTTTGATTACCTTCCTGGTTTCTATGCTGACCATTACAGATGAACGTTTAGTGACTATTCGAGACACAAAGCCAAGGCCAAGTGCAGACATCCATCATTTGCAAGTAGTTTGAGCCCTGACCCTGAGTCCTCTGAACCACTCGCATGCAGCAGACACAGCAAGACGGCAAAACAGGTGACAAACACAAAAAAAGACAATGAAGGGGGTGCAGCTGACAGACCGAATGAAAGAAGAGGAAAAAAGAGAGAGAACTATCATTTAGAGCTCGAAAGACAGGTGAGAATGAGCAAAAGAGTGGGAGAAAGAGAGAGAAAGGGGGAATTGTTCCCTACAATACAATTGAAGGTTCTGAGTTCAAAGATATGAGAAATACTTATTAGTGTCTAAAAAAAGAGCTTCTAATGGAGCACTTAGTCAAAGATGAAACATAAAACCCGCAACTAACAACCTTGGAGGATAGACACAATAAAATGATGTACCAACAATCACAGAGCAAAAAAAATAATCAGCTATATTAGCTTGATTTTAGCAGTGGAGAGAAGTTTCTAGCGTTTTCTCTATGTGAGATTTTAGAAAAAGGCCTGAAGACATACAGTTGCATGATATCTTGCCACTTCTCCTGTAAACAGTGTGTGTGTGTGCAGAAGGTGTGTGAGTGGATAGTGGAGTGGATACACACAGATCTCCTCATTAAAATGTCCTTTTGTTTTTCATTGTGTTCTAGGCTTTTATATGCTGATTATTATGTTGTTGTCCCATTGCCAAAGCTGAACAATGGCAAGCAGATGCGCATTTGTAACAGAACAAAACCCTGATATTACTCTAATGTATGCAAAACACACTAATTTGTTGCAATTAATTATTTGGTCACATAATTTTTTTTTAACTTCTACGTTCTTCTTTTTTTTCATTATAATGCAGGGGTGTCCAATTCTGCTCCAGGAGGACCACTGTCCTGCAGAGTTGACCTCAAACCCAAATAAACACACCTGAGACAGCTATAATCAAGGTCATACTAGAAACTAGGCAGGTGTGTTGAGGCAAGTTGAAGCTAAACTGCAGGACAGTGGCCCTCCAGGAACAAGTTTAGTGGTTTTAGGTAAAAAGACAATTCAGGTTGTTCAGGTAGATTGGTACATTAGCATTGCATGACTTAATGAAACATATATTTAAATGTTTTAAAATATAAAGGCACCAATGTCATCCTTTAATACCTGAAACATTGTCTTTGTATTTTTTACAGTGAATTTCTGGCAACCACATTCATTTTTTCCCCATTAATTTAACAGGATAATTGAAAGTGTATTTACACACCGTATAGTTATGCCACTTAATATAAAGTGTGACCAACAAACATACAGCAGTCGGATGATAACAACTGACTGTGACTTGGATACCTGTAAATTAACTGATTATATATCAGGCATGTCTTATCTGTTTAATTCGAATTTATTAATTAGAACTGCAGAAAACATGATACTTGCTGAGTTTTATGACACGACGAAGCATCACATACAGGGCACTGTGTAAAAACGAATAAAATGTTTTATGAAGGCAAGAAGGAGGCATTAAAAAGAGTGTGCGAGTAACAGTGGAAGAGGAAATGTACAATTCACAAATGCAGATCAGTGAAAATGATGAAAAATTATTCATGTAGACTATTGCTGCGTCCCAATTCGCATCCTAAATAGTATTCAAAATAAGAATTAGTCTGTCCCAAATCGTAGTATGTTGAAATAAGTATTCAAAAGATACCCGGATGGTCTACTTTTTCCGGTAAAAAGTGTGAATAAAACTACAAACAAGACAGATGTGAGATTCCGGACTGTTAAGTAAAGGCTTAGATAAAGGGCTTTGAGTGATTAATGATCAGTAGGCATATCTAACCTGACGAAAATATATTTATTCAATGTAATCCTCATTATATTTCATCTGAAACAGCATTGTGAACTATGTAAAGATACTTTTGGTCATTAACTTCTAAATGCATCATTATGCAAACTGCGGAGGAGTCTCCGGATGAAAGACCCACGACTGGCAGATCAACGCGCTTCTACATTTCTCTCCGAAACAGTAGGAGATTAAATTCATTGAACGTGGAGGATTTTAACTGTGATAAGATGATTGACAGCTGTCCGTAAAGATGCAATTATGATGATGTAGTACGTTCCAAAGCTTGCCTACTATTCTGGTACACACTCACAAGTATCTAGCCTACCTTTTCTTCACAAAAACAGTAAATTGTAGCGCATAGTACAAGTAGGAGAGTTGGGACGCACGCATGCAGCGCAAAATTGAGAGTAAATGCAAAAACAGAAAATCTTACATCAATAATATCCAATATAGTCGAATCAGTCTGCACATTTCTATGTTTTTCATTTTGAAAAGGTGAGTTTTCAAGTACATTTCTTTAGATTTTAAGATTTTAAACAATTTATAGCGAAAGATATTTAAGCGAATATCTTTAAGCGCTAAATTGTAATGGGAAAATGTAAACATTTTAACATGCACCAAGGCTACATTTTTCTATACTGTATATCCTAATCATTTAACAAACATGTATTCATTACTTCACTCATATTGTTGCTGCCTTAAATTAATACATTACTAACTGTGTGATAATGATTTGTATATGTACATATCTGAAATACATAACTTGGACACAGTCACCTCTGATAATAGATCATGTATTGTGAAAAGCAATATACACATAAATGTGAATTTAATTTAATTGAAATGTGCAAGGATATCCTTTAAAATAAGAGCATTGACAGCTTCACAGTTCATTTAGCTTTCTCATCAAGGTCATGACACACAAAAAAAGAGAATTTAAAATTCTTCTGTAAATTTAAATTTTCTCTAGTTCTCAAATATCAATTTTCAATAGTCAGTTGTTTCTGGTATAAAATCATGGTAACAGGGTTCAATATTAAATATTGTTCCCTGCTAATAAACCTATCAAAACAAAGGATAAAGTGATTAAAAAGAGACACTTGTCCTTTTCATATTAAGTGAAGTCATTATAACAATTAATTTAACTTTGTTTTATTCTGACTTTTTATGAAATTATAGATCATTTTAATATATAGATATATATGTGTGTGTGTGTGTGTGTGTGTGGTAGGCCTAAAATAACTGCACATAATTAGTGCAAAATAGTTTACCAAAAGAGAATGGAAAAAACAAAATCCTTTACACACAACAAACCAGTTTTAGAGCAATCATTGTGTTTGAATATCCTTCTGTTAGCAAAAAAAAAAAGAGCCATAATAAACATAGCCTAAACATGAACCGACATATAATAAAATAGCTTTTAACTTTCGCAAAACAGTCCATTCGTAAATCTGTGCAGACTTTACCCAACACAATGCCATGCATGTGGTGAGAGTTGCGCGTCACCCGAGCGTTTACCTTCTGACTCCGTCCGTCCACGTCCAGGTATATCATCCGATACGCCGAGGACGCGCTGCCCATCTCGCTCCGGACGCAGCGCTGGACTACCGGCTTCCGTGCAGTGCCTCCGTGACCGACCCAAGGTAAAGTTATGACAGTTAATTGTCTTAATAACTGTCTATGGAATGGAAGAGATTTAATAAAGCAGAAACCGTGTTGCTCATTGCCACTGATCTCTCAACTCATCGCCCCCCCTTCACTCCCACTAGTGCACGCGCAAAAAGAGAATATACGCACGCGCTCTCCTTATGATCTCCATAGTAACCGAGCCCTACAAGAACGCGCGAGGATGCATTGTGTTAAACCCAAAAGGGTCATGCATGCTGCAGTAGCCTATGCCTATTACGGCTGAAATATTAAACTCACATTTTTTTATTCCATAAGATGTCACAATAGCCTATTAGTTCGTTTTCTAATATTAAGTAACCTAACTATAGTGTGAAAGTAATTTCACTTATTTTCTTAGCAGATGTTGCCACGAAAAACGGCTAATTTATCAGAATATGGCATTCCAAAATGTTATTACTGTGTGCAACAAAACTTTTTTTTTTTTTTCTGATCTCGGGATCTCGGGAAGTTGCATAGCCACGCCATTGCTGTGCGAAAAGTAGCTCTGGCTGTAGCTGAAAGCTGGCTTTAGCGGAAACTTTTTCATTTAACGAACAAGAAAACTGACAATGGATCATTGAAAACGCCAAGGCTCCAGCTCCGTGGGATCACCGTTGTTAAAACAAACCATGTCAATCCACTCTTAAGATGTCCTGCACCCATTTGTTCACCGGTGCCTCGAACCACATTCATCCGCGCAGATGAGCAGAACTAAAGCAACCAAAACAATGTTCCGTTCTCTTTCAACAGATAGAGTGGCAAAAGTTGCACATATACAATCAACAGTGCAACAATCAGATTTTTTTCTGTGTACTCAATATAACTTTCCAACCTGTGAGTCCTTCCCTTTATTATGTTGTGCTTTACTTTATAAATGCATTTTCTTAATTCACCTTCAATGACAATGCAGTGTTCGTGTCCCGGAAGTGACATCATTTGCAGTTGTAAGGAATAACAGCACAAAATTAATTCTTAAAGTGGGGAAAATCAATTGTTTAATGTTGTTTATCTGTGTGGTGTTTTTACAAGACAAACCATGTAGTCATAAGTAACCACCATTGCTGAGTATTTTCTCCTTAAAACTCAAAATACACAAAATACCCTTGTAACCAATCAGGTCAATGTGTTATAGGAAATTATTTATATCACTGAAAAGAATGAGCAATCACAAGCTGACATCAATATTGTATTTGAATTACAAGCTGAATTGGACAATCTATCAAAATTTGGCACAGGAAGCTTTTATTCGTTTTAGGCGAAAATGGATAAAACACGGTGAAAGGAATACAAAATATTTTCATAATTTAGAAAAAAGAAATGTTAGTGTTAACAGTATATAAACTTAAAATTAATGAACAGATCTCTGAAGACCCCCCAAATTTTGTGGAAGAATTTTATAATAAAAAACTATACTCCGAACACAACAGTAGTCAGAGCTCATATTTCCTCTCTTGTATAAAAAGTGTGGCTCAAGGTATTGATGAAACTCAGAAGGATATTTGTGATCAAGACATATCCCTCGAAGAACTAAAAAAGAACATTAGTAAGTCAAAAGGTAATAAATCCCCAGGGAATGATGGCCTTACAGATTCATTTTATAAGGTATTTCAAGATACATTTCTGAATTCTTATTAGTTTTTAAGGTATAGAAACCTGTAGGCTTCCCCCAACTGTGTCAAGGCTTAGTCACATTGTTACCTAAACCCAATAAGGATTGTTTGCTTCTTGACAATTGGAGGCCTATAACCTTAAATAAAAATGAGGCAAAATTGTTGGCTCATATTTTTGCGCAAAGAATAAAGTTGTGCTTAGATACAATTATAAATGATAGTCAGTCTGGCTTTATGCAAGGACGGCATATTAGTCATAATATTCGATTAATCTTAGATTTAATTGATTATAAGGATTACAGTTACATTCTATTTATACATATCCTTTGATACTGTGAAACATGATTTTTTATTTTATTTGAGGTATTAGATTTTTTTTTGTTTTGGTCAATACTTTAAAAGGGCAACACAAACTTTACATAGTGACTGCAATAGTTCAGTTAAACTTCCATGCATGGGGAACTACTCGTAGATTTAGCATCTCCCGGGGCATAGGCAAGGAGATCCGGCGGCTCCGTTCCTATTTCTTCTGGTCATGCAAACAATAGCTCTATATACATAATAACTCTTTTCAAGGCATCAAAATTATGAAAAAATAAATGAAACGCTGTTAAAGATACATCATAGGTTAAAAAAGTTATAGTGTCTCAATATATTTTCCTAAGCTTCAGGTTTATCTTTAAATGTACTTTTTCCACTGAAAGACAATGATATTCCTTTAACCGAATTTGAAGGTATTCCAGTTAGGGAGGAAGTTACGTACACTGGTATCAATATCTGTAAAAATCAATCTGACAGAGTGCAATCCAATTTCCAACCCCTTATGGTGAAAATGAAAAAGAAATTTGACATGTGGCTCATGAGGGATTTATCACTCAAAGGTAGAGTTCTTTTGTCCAAAACTGAGGGGCTGTCGCATTATGCAAAAGTGTTAGATTTACCAAAATCTTTTCTTTAAAAAAAAAAGTCACACGATTCAAACACGGTTTTAATGTGCTTGATTTTGGCACTTCTAATACAATTTTCAAGTTGAACTGGATTAAACATTATATTAAGCATACAGATAAACTATAGTACATAATTCCAAATCTTAGTTTTGAAAAAGTTGGTGGTATAAGTTCCTTTTAAAATGAGACTGTGAGGTTAACAAGCACTCTATTCAGCTATCCAATTTAAAGACGGGTTCTTATATACAAACATAACCAAATTCCAAATTTGGAATAATAAAATGGTTAAATAAGAATAAATCAATCTTCTACGACAATTGGGTTAAAAATGATATTCTAATGGTCTGACAACTGAGAAATAACGAGGGCTACTAATATAATGACTTTTTAAAGACATTTGGGATTCCAATATCGCCACAAGAATATGTTTTTGATGCTACCAGCAGTTTTTTGAGACTTTTGCAAGGCAGTAGTGAACCTCATAAGCAATCAATGTTTAAAAATCAGGTTTTGTTAAACGGTGTTGATATTAAAGATAGTAAATGTGATAATACATTTTTCAAATGCCTGATTTATTTCCCTGCAACGCCTCGAAACAAATACTTTTGGAATGACCATTTTGGAAATATTAATTGGAGATTGATTTGGACTTATAATAACAAATACTGTATCAATAATAAAGTTTATGAAATATACTTTAAAATTATACATAAAATGTATCCAACAAACCAGTTTCTAAAAATATATAAAAATGACCTTTCTGAATCCTGTGTATTTTGTAAAAAGGATATTGAAACTATTTTGCATCTTTTCTTTGAATGTATGTTACATTCTTTTGGATTGATGTGGAATGTTTAATATGTTAAGTGGGATTAAAATTCACATAGATAAAGAGATGGGATTTTTTTATTATGACAAAAAAGATATAGTCAAGAGTCACGTTTTTATGTTAAATCTTATTATATTACTTGGTAAGTTTTATATACACAAATGTAAATGGTCTGAAAGGATCCCCAACATGAAGGCTGACTGACATGAAGATTTACTTTGAAACATTGCAAGGACTTTCAAACCGCAATGCAACCAGAACTATGGACATCTACAAAGAATTAAATTGCTCTTCTTTATTTTGATTATACACCGTTATGTTTTCTTTTTTTTCCCCTTAATGTGTGAATCTGTTACCTTTAATGTTCTTCATGGCTTATGATGCTGGATACTGGATGGAATCATTTAGAGTATTATATGTGAAACATTTGTATTTAATAAATAAAATAAAATGTAAAAATATAAGGCACCTTGTTGCAGTAAGACTTTTGAGTTGTCTCAACAAATATTTTTTATTTCTTCTCAGTAATAATACTTTGTTTAGCCAACGTAAATTTGTTCGTTCATGCAATTTCATTGTCGTATTTTGCGAATAAATATATTCTTGTCACAGCAACTGAAACAACTATTACTGTTGTTGAGATAATTCCTTTTTTTCTGTTTCCTGGATGTAAAAAGTTTAATTGGTAAAATAAAGCATCAGCACACTATCCTTTTTTAGTGATTTTACATCTATTTACAATTGACAAACAAGGACTGTGATACATAAAGCTGTGATCTCGCTCTCGTCTCTGATAACCAGTGTGTTTTAAACCACAGACCATATTATACCTTGCCACAGACGTCTTTATCCACAAAATATAAATGTCCAATGGACGTTCATAAGATAACCATGTCGCATGTGTGTTATGTTGACGTGAGAGCAGACGTTCTCATCTGGAAGCGCTGCAGATGCATGCTTCGTTTATTAAATTCTACACTGATGTTGCTTTAGGTCTTGGTTTGTTGTCTAAAATTAGAGCTTCCAGGATGGGTGAGAACACTGCTCTTGCGTCAACACAACACACTCTCGTGCTCTCGTGTTGCAAGATTTTTTTTTTTGTGAAGACATTTTTATTTATTTATTTTTCACATGAAGCATTAGCGTAACTTCACAAAATAGATGTTCAACCACTGTAGTCACATGGACTACTTCAATGTTTTTACTACCTTTCTGGGCCTTAAAAGTGGTAGTTGCGTAGCTGTCAATAGAGGGACAGACATCTCTCAGATTTTATTAGAAATATCTTCATTTGTGTTTTGAAGATCAACAAAAGTCTTGCATGTTTGGAATGACTTAGAGAATGTAATTCATGACAGAACTCGCATTTTTGGGTGAACTAACCCTTTTAGCATTTTAAAGTCTTTGATACATACTTTACACTTCTTGAATAGCTTGGTTGGGTTCTCACGAAGAAGGAAGGCCTTCCAAAACATGCATGTATAATTTTTTTTAAAAAAACGTGTGATCGTCAACAAGTGGATCTCGTGAGTGAGTGGAGGCGGGGCCAATTAGCATATTCAGAGAACCATGTATACTAAATGAGGCAAGGGTGTAGGGTGTACATTAAAACTATTTTAAGGCATGAAGATTTTTTTTAAGGAAAAAACGTTTAAATATGTCATTTTGGTGATCAAAGATGAGTTTTAAGGGATAAAATGCTTGACTACAGAAAGGCCTTTAACATCTTTAAATTACAATATTTTTTTTTTAATTAACTTTAAAAGGCGCAACGGGAATAACCCTAACATAATGTGAGAACTGCTGGTACACGTGAATGCAGAATAAAGAATTCATGAAGGTGACTCTGGGTTGTGGGCGATGAGGTGGCAAAATGAACAGACGGGGTTCAGCGCTGGAGTCATTCAGCGTGTGATTCCCTGTGGCAAATCAAATGAATCATCTGTTAAACTGTAAAGAACCGAGCTCTGAAACACACTCATTATACTCAATTATATTCATGTATGAATTCACCCACCATGGAATACTTATCCTTCCAAACATAGACTCAGTATTTGTATCTGTTTTGTTGTCATTGACTGACTGCCACCTGTCTGTGTATGTGTGCACTGATGACGTGTCACCTCCACATGGACACTCAAAGCACTCGATGACTCACACTCACTTCTTAAGATGAAACCGGTGTCTGTGTGGCTGTATACTATCGTATTATCTACAGCTCGACTGGTCATTTATTAATTTATTTAGTAAAAAGTAGCTTCCACTCTTCTGGAAAGGGTTTTCAACAAGATTTTGGAGTTTTTGGTTCATCCAGAGCATTTGTGAGGTCAGGCACTGATGTTGGAAGAGAAGCCTGGCTCACAATCTCCGTTCCAAGTTAAACCCAAAGATGGTGAAAGTGGCTTGAGGTCAGGTCTCTGTGATGACCAATCAAGTTCTTCCACACAAATCTCATCCAACCATGTCTTTATAGAACGTGTAATAGGCCAAGTCTTGGTGTGCTGCTGAAGCATTGTGATTTCCCTTGATTGGAAGTAAGGGGCATAGCCTGAAAAACAGCCCCGTACCATTATCCCTCCTCCACCAAATTTTTCATTTGGCACAATGCAGTCAGACAGGTTATGTTTAACTGGTTTCTGCCAAACCCAGACTCGTCCATCAGAATTCCAAATACAGAAGCGTGATTCGTCACTCCACAGAACACGTTTCCACTGCTCCAGTCCAGTGGCGGCATGCTCTACTCCACTCCATCCGACTGCTTGGCATTGTACTTGGTGATGCGAGGCGTGCATGCAGCTGCCGGCCATGGAAACCCATTCCGTGAAGCTCCGGCTGCACAGTTTTTGTGCTGATATAATGCCAGTGTTTGGAACTCTTCAGCAGACCGTAGGTGATTTTTACACACCATGTGCCTCAGCACTCGGTGATCCCGTTCTGTGAATTTACATGGTCTTCTGTTTCATGGCTGAGTTGCTGCTTTTCCTAAACGCTTCCACTTTCCAATAGTACTAAAGAGTAGACCGCGCAATATCTAGCAGGGATGAAATTCCTGAAATAACTGACTTATTGTAAAGGGGGCATCCTATCACAGTACCATGCTTGAATTGATTGAGCTCTTCAGAACAACTCATTTTTTCACAAATGTTTGTAAATGCAAGCTGTGTTCGAAATCGCCCCCTATACCTTCATTCACTTTTCCCTATATTACTCAGCTAATATAGTCCACTTGAAGGAGTGAATGAAAATGAGTGAGTAAATTCGGACACTGACGGCCGCTTTTTCATAGTTTTTGCTTGTGGTTAAAATAATAATTTGAAACTTAGGAAACTGGTAGCTCCAGTTATGCTGAAAAGATTTATCTTGACCTCAGTCATGGAAACTAGCGTATATAAATCTTAATTAAACAACTTAATAATCAATCAAAAAGGAATTTCTAGCCTGTGTGGTATTACGCTGTGTCCACATTGGACCAGCGGTTTGTAAAATGAATGTATGTATAGATGATTCTACTGCGGGCGCAATCTTCTGGTCAGACACGGGAATTCATTCAACACGACTCTCACAGTGCATTATGGGTATTTTCTAGCCGTTGAGCATACATCGGTTGTACACTCGTTATTGCAGTGCATTGTGGGATTGAATGAGTGCACTGGGACACCAGTACAAATGGCTGTTCCCTCAAATAGTGCCCTATTTAAGGATATAGGGGGTGATTTCAGACACAGACGGTGCATGATTTTATACACCTGTGGCAATGGGTCTGATTGAAACACCTGAATTCAAGAATGAAGAGGTGTGTCCCAATAATTTGTCCATATAGGGAGTGTATTTTTTGCACGGTCTAAAAAAAAACAAAGATTTCATGCATTTTGTCTGCTTTATTCAAAATGTCCAATGTGTACACACAGCAACATAATACAGATACTTCCCAAATCTCTATTTGTTCCACAGGATTCTGTAAAGTACCTGACAATAACTTAAAAATGAACACTCCAAAAGACAAATTCCTATACAAAAAAAAGCAAATAGAAAAAAGGCACAATGTATTTTATCTCATTAGACCAAGGTACTACCCATAAATTATACAGATACATTCAATCACCTACAGTATGCTGTCCTATAAGGGCAAATGCACACGTGCTAACGCATGATTACGTAAGAGGTCCAGCTTTACAGCAAACATCTACATGTGCCTCTAGCTCTGCACAACACAATCCCACAGTGACCTGAACATTCGAATAGACACTTTAAATATTTATAGCTGCAGAGGCAGGTGCGGGTCCTAAAGGCGCACATACAATTACAGTCAAGGACTCTTTTGGTTCGCTCACACTGGTTTATATCATACAGACTGATCTTGATGTGAACGTTCTGAACCTGGCAACAGAAGCGCTTTTAAAAATCGAACACTTTCTCCTATAGAGAAAACAAATCAAAATGTTGATATATATTGTATTTTGTAATGTATAGTAACCAGTGGTCAGATAGAAACTAATTCCTAATCTTCTTTCATAATAACTCAAAACCTAGTGATTATTCATTAAGTCACAGGCCAGCAGTGAAAGTCTCTAATACAGGGGTGTCCAAACTCGGTCCTGGAGGTCCACTGTCCAGCAGAGTTCAGCTCTAACCCCAATTAAACACACCTGAAACAATCAAGTTCTTACTTGGGTTACTAGAAACTTCCAGTCAGGTCTGTTGAGGAAAGTTAGAGCTAAACTCTGAAGGACAGAAGCAGGATTGGACACCCCTGCTCTATTAGCAAAAAATAAATAAAAATAATAATAATTTGTCATATGGCTGAATCACCTAATGGATCTCCAATATACAAACACAGGATAAGAACCTTTGACGTCACCACAGTAAGACACAGAAAACTACAGAACCTCTTAAGGGACATGGCGATGAAAAATATTTTGAGATGGTAAGAAAAATGATATGTTAATGCTTTTGACTTCTCTCACAAATGTTTTGCATTCCCCGAGAAACTTTGCATTCGTTAACAAAACTTTTGAGTTCTTTGCGAGGTTACACAACATTTCTGGAAGGACGGCAACATTTTGCGAGCAAACGCGTTGTCTCGGGGAATGCTAAACTTTTGCTAGGGAACACAAAGGCATTTTTTCCCCCTCCCATCCCATATTTTTTTCCACAACCATGTCATATCAGGGGATTCATAGAACAGTTCAAATATATATATCAAAAAATCTCAATGACTGACATGATTGGCTTTGGTTCATAGGAAGGCAGATGAGAATAATAATATATTATAGATTTAGCATACATATATTTATATATATGTACATACATCAACTGATAACCAGCTATACGCTCTATCGGCCTAGTTTATTAAACACGAGCAGAACTAATTTCTGTGTAAACATTTCTTACACCATTCTTACATAAATTGCTATGTTCAAATCATGCAAGAATGGATTTATGAACTGTTTACAGGGACATTTGTTCTTCGTGTTTAATGAAGGCACTGTGTGCCCGGCGGGGTCTAGAAGTAGAAAATTTACTGCATTTCTTTAAAAAATCCCCTTGTTAGCAACAAAGGGAGGCTACTTTTGGTTGTGCAATTGTGCATTATTTAACTAGAAGGATATTTAAGCTTGATCTCACATTGAGTCATGTTCATTTGTTTGGGCACAAAAGCAATTAGAGCTGCATGTCCGTGATGATCTCGAGGGAAAAATATTCTGTAAGAAAATATTTCCTCAAAGTTGCTTTGCTGTCACCCTAAATTAATGATTTGTTTTTTTCAATCTGAAAAAGGGTATAACATGTCTCTTTGTATAGTCCATGAACTGAGATTTCAGTCAAGTTTTGGTCCAAGGTAGGAAGTGGTCAGAGAACTGGTGAGAGATGAACATTTGTATCCAGTGCTGCCCTTCACTGTTTCTCTCGCTCAGATAGTGCAAAGTACTCAATGTTCCTTCATTCTAAAATACACAAAGGGGGGAAAAAAGACTGTTATAATCAAACATAGGAAGTCATTTGACTGTTTTGGTCATTGATTTGCAACTGTGATAAAGTACAAGCTCAAAACAGAACTCACTCGACAGCGGCTCCTGGCCGATTCCTATGAGTGCGAAGCTCCTTCGTCACAAGTCTCAGCAAAAGCTGAAGAACACACAAACACAATTAGGGTTGTCTAAAATTGGATAGTAAGTACTGGGCCAATCAGGTACCCGCTAATAGGCGCAGCTTTCGAACGCTCCTATCTGTATTTGTGTAAGCACTCTATGAAGAGCATTAAAGGTTTCTATTTACTATGTGTTTTTTGCAGCGCTGAGCATTGTAGCCAATTACAGACATGTTTGTTGTGCAAGTGAATGCAATAGCCAGTCAGAGGCGTTTAAGTGAGATTGTTCAGCGTGTGCTCTGCATGCTCACAAATCGTTTAATTTAGCTGGTTTTCATGTTATTACTAACTTTTCATTTGATTTTTACTTAGGATCATTCAAACATTAGAAACTAATTGTATTTAATATATTTAATATTCAAATAGTTAAATAAAAAAAGAGAGTTACAAAAGTTTTTTGCTATGGTACCAAAATTGGTACCAAGAACAGTCAAATTTGACTGGTATTTGTACCAACAACTGAAACAATTTTATTTTTTGGATGTCATAACTATGTGAATTCTTTGATTAATGTATCATTTGTCTTAACCTGTAAATGTTTTTATTTCATCAGAATGGTATGAAACTTGATAAAAGGTTTTGGCAATTGCTATGTGAAAAAAAAAAAAAAGTCATGGACATGATTCGAAAAGGTTAAACGGTCCTGAAAAAAGTAGTCACACTTGTAGTCTTCGCAGTCAAAAATGACCGCATTGGAGATGAATGGGAAACTAATTTTATCTAGTGGAAACATGTAGGACAGAGCCCAAATAAAATCTTCCATAAAACTAATTTTTTCAGATATCAACCTCAAACGTGAAGAGCACCAGAGGGTTAAAAGTACACCGTGTTATCGGACTGTATGTCAAATATTGAATGAGTGAAATGTACTGCCAAAAAGCACAGAGCAAAACTTTACAGGAATAAATAAAGTTTATAATTCTATTCTGTTCATGCTGCCATTCAACAATTTATAGTGACCACATCAGCCAATGAAATAACCGGGGCCCAATAGGGAAGTGGTTTTCAACATTTTTTTAAGAGAAGACCTTTTTCCTTTTTAAAGTGACACAACCTATATATACACAACAACCATTTACATGAAATCAAGTCAAGCCATAAAAATACTGTAAAAAAAAATAAAACCTGTGCACTAGGGGGCCTCAGCAAATGTTAAAATTATTAAAATATAGTTATAACTTAATCTTAATTAAACAGCTAAAAAAAAGATGCACAAAAGTAAACTGACATTATATTTTTGAGTTTGTTTATTTATTTGAATGACAATAGCAGCACCAGATGTACATATCAGCTTAGATAGGAAGGCCTTTGAATATTGTCTTGGACAAAGAGGAGCCTTGGATTTAAAAAAAACCCTAGTGGGTCTCCGCTCCTCTGGTCCAAGTGTTCTGAATCAATATAATAATTTTGTGTGAGAAACCGACCATTTGAATATGTAGGATGGAAAAAAAGATTAGGGAACAGAAGTGAGAAAACTTGTGGAAAACAAGGCCTGTTCCTCATATTATATGGCTCCTTGAAATGTACATGTGGCATACAAACTACTTTTAAGCTGTTTTTCAATTCTTTTAAGAGCTTGATAGACATTCATTCTATAAACAGTAGCTTCATATAGGTTCATCAATTTTGCTTTACAAAAAACAACTACAACAATGAAAGAGCTTTAAAAAAATCTGGCAAATTAAGTAAGCTTTTAGTTTGACTCACCAAAAGTGCAAAAAAGTCTGCGGTCATGAGCATGTAAAAGACCTTATCCCAGCCTTGTGCTGACAACAGCCCTGCCAGCAAAGGACCCACAGCAGCACCTGCAGAAGACAAAAGGCACAAGAGTGACCTCTCTCTGCTCTACATGAGACGGCTTCACAATAAAACATGAATATGAACGAGTGGCTGGAGAAATGATAGTCATTAGGGTCTTACCGACAGATCCAGTGCCGTCTATAATAGCTGTAACTGTAGAGAGAGCCCTGGCATTGCCTTTCAGACTCTTGTGTGTGCCCTATAGAATTAAATCAATCCATCAAGAGAAACAGCATGTGATACATGAATAAGCACAAGATTTGGCAAGTGCATTTCCTAACTACACACACACACACACTCACCAAGTCAGCAGAGACAGCGGTTGTGATGAGAGAGTACGGCCCATTGACTAAACCACCACACACCAGCAGCATACCTGCCATATCAAATAACATACAAACATCAGAGCACTAAACCATGCAATGACACAGCAGAAAAAGGGTCACTCTACAGGACAAATGGCTTGAGGAAATGATGGCAAGAGGGTTGGTGCATAACCTGGAGGCATAAGGCATGCAAGTGTTCTTAATACATACTACATAATGTCATGTATAAAACTATTTTTTTGAAGAAATTCACAGTTATTCAGGAAGGATGCGATCAAGTGACAGTAAATATATTTATTATGTTATAAAAGTTATCTATTTCAAATAAATGCTGCTCTTTCTGAACTTTATAAAAAAAAAATCCCCCCAAAAAAAGAAAATTGCGCTTTCCACAAAACTATTAAGCAACACAGCTGTTTTCAACATTCATAATAATCAGAAATGTTTCCTGAGCAGCAAATCAGCATATTAGAATGATTTCTGAAGGATCATGTGACACTGAAGACTGGAGTAATGATGCTGAAAATACAGCTTTGCATCAGAGGAATAAATTACATTTTAACATATATTCAAAACAGTTTAAACAGTTACTTTAAATTGTAAGAAAACAGTTACTTTAAATTGTAACTAGAAAGTACATTTTATCGGGACAAAGCCTAGTCTGAAAGTTTGAACAAGCCTCCTAGCATGTTTTATCTTGTTAGCATGCCTTAAATGTTTTAGTTCACTGCTAGCACTTTTTTTTGTTATTCCGTAACTGGCATGATTTAGCATGTTTTTACAGTTTTACATTTTGCTAGCATGATCCTAACATGTTTAAACGTTTTGCTAGCAAAACAAAACGTTTAAATCATTTTTAAACACATGGCTAGCATGTTTGAGCATATTGTTCTAGGAAAGTTGTTAAGCTTTTAGACAGCTTAAATACTCGATGAGAGTTATTGTATGAAAGTCTATGAGAATTTGGGAATGTTCGGAAGTCCAATACGCCAATTCTCAAAGTTGGATCGGTTAGCATCTCGAGTAAGAACAGTCTGAAGGTCTGACCTGAGTTAGGTGGTTGTAGCTTTAAAGCTTTAAAGATAATGTTTAAAAATGAGTATCAGAACAAGAATCTTAAATAGTAGATCTGCATGTTGGATTTGTCAATCCAGCATAATAATATATCATAATATTACAGTTTTTACTGTATTTTTTTAAATTAAATAAATGCAGCTTTGGTGAGCATTAGAGACTTCTCTCAAAAACAACAACAACAACAAAAAAAACTATTGAATGGTAGTGTCAGTGTGTATATACTAAATGATCGAAATGTTTAATATTTACTACTTCAAATAATATAACAACACATAGCAAAACTGGTATCAGCTATCATGTTAATCTCATTAATTCTCTCATTTGAATCAAAGCAACAGGGGTCAAAAACCACTCCTATGTAACTGAACAATTTGATGTCTTACCAATAGTGGGACCCAAGCCAAACTGACTGATCATAGAGAAGCCGTAGAGCTATATAAAAAAAATTGTATAAAAAAAACACGCACACACACACACACACACACACACACACACACACACACACACGCACACACACACACACACTGTTAATGGTGAGAGAAATGTGACACAACAAAGGGCCTTTAAATGCACAAGCTCCCCTGTGTTTGATCAACAGAATGACATACTGTGGGCGCTGCCAGCAGAAGCATCACAGCACAAGTGGTGGCCCTCTTTCCCATCTTATCAGAGATAACTCCAGCCAAGATCCCTCCTACACACACACACACACCTCAACACTTAGTCTTTCCTCTGCGCTGCTTTATTTGCATGGTTAGCAGTGAGCAGAACTGTCTGCTGTCATTAAAATATTTGAGAAATGAAGAAATAAATACTAAGCGGGACGTGTCTCAAACAAGTCAAGACCTTGTTTGGTCTGTTATGGGTCGTGTTAAACACATCACAATTTGTTTTTAATAAGAAAGCAACAGATAAATTCTCACAGATGTGTGTATATCAGCTACTAATGCCCACTCCAATTACTAAAACAAAAAAAAAGACAAAAACTCTACATACCAACAATGCCACCCACATCAAATAGAGTTGAAAGGTCTCCAGCTTTCTTGGCATCTAGGTGAGCTGAAAAACAGGAAGTACATTGTAGTCAATGTGCCATATAGTGTGCTGCAGGGATGATGTATTTTAGCAGGCCAAAACATGGAAACGAGTTAGCATTTTAGCAATTACAATTCCATCATCCTGTTGTCAATGGGTTATTTGATTGGGTTTTTGGTAAAATAGCTGAAATAAGGTCTGCAATTAACACAAGGTCTTGTACGGTTATTAACAAGTGGCTAAATGGAACCACAGAGGTTGTGGGGAACATTAAACATCATCACACCGAACCGCTAAAGTCATCTATTGACTAGTCCACCCTTCACAGCCTCGTTGTGTATATAATTGCTCTCTTGCGGACCATTCTAACTCGAACTTTCAGGGAAAATGGGTTTTTAAATAAACACTGAAAGAGTGGTCGGAAACTTTAATGTAGTTTGTTTACAGCCTATGTTTAGCTTTTTACATCTGCCGATTGTATTTAGGCATCAAAATTCATAAAAGTTGCGTTAATTTGTGAAGATTATCATGTTGAACAAAACTTTGTTGGTCACAGAGCTTATATTCTGTAATAATCCAAAAGCCAATGGAAAAGTCCTATTGGGTTTTTGTCGAGGGTGATGCTAACTTGCGGGTTGGCCTACAAAAATCTCATTACAGCAGCAGTATATTAACCACCATCCCAAAGATGTACACAAAACACATCAAAACACAGAAATCTCTTCATCAAGAGAACCACAGAAGAATAAAAACAGAACAGAAGAATTCAATGACTGAGAATCGCTGATGTCATCAGTGAGAGTTACCTGCTTTAGTGATGTAGAGGGGCAGCCAGAAGAGGAACGTATAACTGACCAACTTGGCAAACAGGAGACAAAGAGAGAACTCCACCACTCCCTGCAAACACACAGCGGGAGAAACGTCAGTGACGCTGTAACACACGCTGACTGATGATGATGGACAGACGGGTGGGCAACACTCACAGGAATGCGTAAAGCTCCCATGAAGCTGATGGGTGACGGTTCTGCCTCACTCTTCACCACCACCACCTGCTGCACGGGAACACACACGCCAATGCTCTCCTGCCCCAGCAGAAGCTCTGTGTCCCAGCTCTAACAAAACAGGAGGATCGGACAGTGAAAAAGTGATACTTCTAAAGGAGTGACACAGAAAAATACACAGAGACAATGACGCGGACTAACCTGTGCTTTAGCTCCTGGCTTGCACTGCAAGTAAAGGTCTTTGTGTCCATTAACACCATTCCAGCTTTTATGAAGCTTCTGAGAAAAAAAATAATATGAGTTCAGCGTCACATTTACAAAGAGAGCAACACCTAAAGACAACAAAGGGAACACTTAGACTAGGTGTATTCTGAATATATTCAACATATTAATTATTTTGTATTATTGTCGCCTTGGCTTGCGGCTTGGGGACATTTAATATTCAACAATATTATTGATCTGCCTTACTTAAGATGGATGATGACGCAATTTTCTTCTAGAAACCAACTTTGTTGTATTATTTTCATGTTATCACTGTGAAGCTGCTTTGATACAATCTGTATTGTAAAAAACGCTATATAAATAAAGGTGACTTGACTTGACTATTAATATAATAACATAAGACACATGGGTAGTGACATGTAATTTTGCCATCCACAAAAAAAAAAAAACAAATCTCTCATTCATTCTCTCAAGTGATACATTTTCATATATATATATATATATATATATATATATATATATATATATTTATATATATACACTGAGACAGTTCACAGAATATCTTCTATTTTCTACAGAAGAAAGTCATACCGGTTTGAAACAACATGAGAGTAAAGTTGACAGATTTTTTTTTTTTTTTTAATTTGGGGGTGAACTATCCCTTTAATAGAGTTAATAGAGTAATAGAGTTTTTATTAATATGGAATTTTTATTTTTATGAAATTATACTCTAAATAAGAAACTAAAACTGCCAGTAGGTGGAGGTGGAAGGCATTCATTTATTTGATTCGTTCAAACGGCTGATTCATGGAATGAAGTAAATCTTTATCAATACACGTGGATTCATTAAGAAACAAAACAACGCTGTGTGTTGTTTGGAGATGCACAACAGTTCTGCGCTGGCTTTATAGGTAATATTTTCGTTGGTGAAATTGAGCAAAAATATAGACAATATTGTGTCTAAAAATATAACGCAATATTAACTTTTTCACTCTTGCTATTCGGGACAAAAACAGCACTCGTATCGTGTGATGCTCGTTACTTGAGTGATTTTTACTTAACTATAAAGTTATTAAGAATTCTGTTAGAGTATAGAAGAATACATAAAAGTTAGATTATTAGAATATATAAAAGTAATGCAAATGTAAATATACAAACACAACTTTGAATATGTTGAATCATGAATATATAGATGTAAATCTGAATAAATGCAGTTATAGGTCTGAAAATATAAATGTTATTCCGAATACATAGTAATCATAGTAATAGTAATAGTAAATACATTTTATTAGACATTTTGAAAACATTTGGAATATTTCTTTTTTTAAATGCATTTCTCACACGCTGAAGAAAATTGAAATCACAAAGTTGATTCAAAGTGGTGAAGAACTTATGATTACAGATGAATTTACATAATGAAAAAAAACATTTACTTTCCTTACACAAATATAAAAAGGCTAAATATTTGCATATATTTCCAATCAGTGCATCTGCTGTTAGTATTATTGACCCAATTCCCTCTTGCAGTGTTTTCTATTGTTTATGTACACTCTAGAGGGCAAGACAGAATACTAGTGTAATACCTCCTAAATTGTAATTAATTAATCACTATGAATATTTAAGAATCCTTTAGAAACAAACCAAGAGTCATTAGGGTAAACATGACACAGAATCCGGAATTATGCGGCTGCAAGCTGTGAAGTGTTTGAAGTTGCTCTTGAATTTGAATAATTCCTCTTCCACAGTCAAAATGAGACGTCAATCTACATTTCCTCTTGCTGTCACCCCTTCCTCCATCCCTAATGTCTCTGATCTAAATCAATCTGATGAAACGTTTCAGAAATGTGAACTCTCCGTGCTCGAAGAGCACCTCACGCTCTACTGAGAGTCGCAGGTGTGCGCATCACAGGGCCGTTGTCATAGCGACTGCTTTCGAGCATGAATGAGTTTCGACTGAATGAGTCATGTTATCTAATCAACCTTTCCACAGACCGCTGGGAAAATACATTAACTTATGTGAAGATGACATTGTTGATGACAAGGCATTGTCTGTTTGACTCTCTACCAGGCTTTTTTTGTTCAGATCAGAAGCAAAAATCTGATTTTTGAGAGCATCTGACTCAAATTAAGTTTCATTTTTTGTCAGCTGAACCGCAACAAAAATATGAAATCTGATATTTACAAGCCCAATAAAAACCACATCCACTGATTTTCTGGACTGAGTCTCACCAGGGGCTTTTATTTTATTTTTTAGCAACGTAATGTGACGGCACAAATTGCATGTAGTCATATTTTCTTAATGTCTTGTATTGTTAAATATGGTCTCACATGGATGGGAATATTCATATGGAAATGATATGCAGATGAGGATATGCATAGTAAAACTAGGCATTGTAAGCTCTATATATGGTTATTTCGGGGAGGAGACAGGGTGGAGTTGCATGTGCGCACAGTCTTCCGTTGGGAATTTTGCACGGGTTCTGGTGTACGCATGGTTTTATAAGTCTGAAAACTTTCGTGCGCAAGCACAATTTGAGGATGAAATCTATGTAGCGTTTTATACATGAGGTCCCAGATATTGATAAAAGGTGCAAGAAAAAACAAACAGATTCCCATGCCTTTAAAATTACACTGTGGACTTGTCATTCCTGAGATTTGAAACCGGATTTGAAACATACATTGCATTTGTGTAAACAAAGCCTTGAAGTAAACAACTGTTTAAAAGTTTGGGGTTGGTAAAATTGTATGTTTTTGAAAGAAATCTCTTATGCTCCCAAGGCTAAAGGATCAAAAATACAGTAAAAATAGGAATATTTTGCAATTTTTATTTAAAATAACTGTTTTCTATTTGAATATATTTTAAAATGTAATTTATTCAGCATAATTACAGTCTTCAGTGTCATATAATCCTTCAGAAATCATTCTAATATGCTGATTTGGAGCTCAAGAAACATTTCTTATTATCAATGTTGAAAACAGTTGTGCTCAATATTTTTGTGGAAACCGTTTTTTTTTTTAGGATTCTCTGATAAATAGAAAGTTCAAAAGAACAGCATTTATTTGAAATATACATTTTAGATTAACATTAACATTATAGATGTCTGTACTTTCATTTTTCCTGTTCCTGTTGAATGAGTAATTTCTTAATGGTTAATGATTAATACATTTCTATCAAATCTATCATTTCCTTTTAAATTGCTCTGACCACAAAAGTCACGATAGTTATACAGTACATTCACAAAGAGCAATGTGACAGGAAATGAAATGAAATAAATGGTGGACTAACCTGACTGCTTGGAGCTGAGCTCTGGGCACTGGCGGTCTTCAGATCATTAGGATCTGGAGATACAGAGAGCGTTCACATCAAAAACCCATCAACCATCTCCAATAGTGCTGTGTGACAAATTTGCCCCCAAACACACATAAATAAGCCAGAGGCCATATTCACTTACGCTCTATTAGAAAGAAGAAGCAGACGACCCCCATGACAGCGATGATAACTCCAGGGACGATGAAGGACATTCCCCAGTTAGAGGAGACATAATATCCAGCAATCAAAGAACCCAGAATGTTGCCCACCGATGTGTGAGAGTTCCAGAGACCCATGATGAGGCCTCTCCTGATACCACAACAAAACAAAACACATTAGAAAACATTTCATTTCGTGGCAATAAGAGATCTGTTACAATTTTGGAGTGTCTAAAGAGCAGCAAAGAGGATAAGCATTCCCTCATCTTGAGCGTCTGAGATAAAGAAAACACTGCATGCTCATGTTTAGACAGATTTCTCGAGTTTATAATGTTAGTGGACAATTGAATGCCTCATACCTGCCCTTGCCAAACCAGTTGCCAATGCAAGTCACGACACTTGGCCAACCAGTGGTCTGAACCAATCCATTGGCCACCTACAGACGAAAAAAAGGAGAGGATGCTGAATGACAACTGAACAAAATGGTGCATAAATAATAATTGCTGTTTAGATGTACACTGCCATTCAAGTCTGAGGTAAGTTTTTTTTTCCTCCAAAGAAATGAACACCTTTATTCAGCGAGGTAATTAATTTATAGATAATTTGCTAAAAAGTGACGGTAAAACATTTATTATGTTACAAAATATTTATATTTCAAACAAATGCTGTTTGTTTCAACTTTCTATTCATTCAAAAATCCTGAAGAAAATGAATCACGGTTCTACAAATATATTAAGTATTTGTTTTCAACAGACAATAATCAGAAATGTTTCTTAAGCAGCAAATCAGCACATTAGAATGATTTCTGAAGGATCATGTGACACTGAAGACTGGAGTAATGATGCTGAAAATTCAGCTTTGCATCACAGGAATAAATTACATTTTTTTAAATATATTAAAATATAAAATAGTCATTTTACATTGTAATTATATTTCACAATGATGCTGTTTTTACTGTATTTTTGATCAAATAAATGCAGTCGTGGTGAGCATGAGAGACTTCGTGTATGACACCAACCTGAACAAATACATAGAAGCCAAGGCTGTGGATGTCATAGACGTATCCCAGTCCAAACAGGCAGGTGAAAAGGCCACTAGTCAACATGCCCACAGTCAGGTACAGACGGATGGGCAAACGCTCTCCAATGATTCCACTGAAAAGATTGTATTAAATGTCACTGCAGACAGACTGTTAGCAGCAAACAATAAACATATCACTGTTGTTAGAGGATTTCAACTGCTCAAGATAAGACAAAAGACCAATGACGTTAGAATAATTCAGAGCGTTAGGCCGGGTGTTTTAAATAATGCCATCTTCAGATTTAAACTTGAGAAGCAAAAACAGTGTTCAAGTTGGTAAATTCCTTCTGCGTTCCGGGACTGATGCCGGCAATGTTAAAAGGTCCCCATCCCGGCATCGATCGGCTCCCGGGATCAACGTGCTGTGTGAAAGGGGCTTATATTCATTTTTTGTCGTTCATTCGCCATCGTTGCTTTATTTTCCTTCACTTCAGCTATGATGAAAAGACTTCCACTCTTGCATTGCGCGTTCGTGCATTTTAGGGGCGGAGCAATGAAGGGAGGAGAGTGTTTGTTTGGGATGATTTTAAATCAGAAATCACTGCACCATTAAGTTCACTGACAATTAAAATATAACTCTTCTTTAAGTTTTGAATATTGTGTAAAGGGAAAGTTCATCCAAAAATGAAAATTCTGTCATTGCTTGCTCACTCTCATGCTGTTCCAAACCGCATACGACTTTCGTTCATCTTGGAATGGGAACACAAATATCTTTTTAATGAAACCTGAGAGATTTCTGTTCTTCCATTGAAGGTCCATTCAACCAAAACGTTAATGTCTAAATTAACTTTTTAAAGTTTGGTAGGAATGGACTTTCAATGGAGATTTCAGGTTTCATTAAAAACACCTTTATTTGTTATATAAACAAAAGTCTTATGGGTTTGGGAAAACACACACACACACACACACACACACACACACACACACACACACACACACACACACACACACACACACACACACACACACACACACACACACACACACACACACACACACACACACACACACACACACACTTTTAAATAATTTTAAAGCAAATACATCAATATTGAAGTGTTTTTGTATATGTTCTTACCTGAGAAACATGCCTATGGCATAAGCACACAGGAAAGAATAATCCATTGCTCCGAGCAACTGCTTATAGTTGTTTCTGTCTATATGAATTGAAACACAGAGAAGCCAAACATTTAATGCACTGACTGAAAGTGATAGAAATAGATATAGCTTGAATCTAATCTAATCTAATGTTACCGAATGGTTTCCAGCTGCAATCTAGTTCTGCGTGAAGTCTAGGCTGCCGGCCGCTCTCTGTAGGAACCTCCATGATGTGAGAGCAGTTCTTATGCAGCTCACTCTATACAGACACACACACACACACACACAACACAACATGAACTCATCTCTGACAGTGCATACAGTTGACACAGGACATGACTGCAAATTAAGGCTGACTACAGAACGTTCAACATGTTTAGATGGCTGAGTGCCACACACTTCTGGATTATACTCAGATAAATGAGTTAATATTTGACAGAAAACGGCAGAGAAAAAGTAAGCACAGTAAGTTCCAGTAAGCACACGGACTACCGATAATAGCTAGTACAAATTTTGATCATGCCACCTCTGAATAATATAAATGTTGTCTGTACGGTTTATGCAGAGATGAAAAAAACAACAACAACTGAATTCTGGTGCTTATTTCAGTTCTATCTAAACACAACAGTATATAAAAAATAAAATAAAATAATAAATATATATAACGGTAGTAAAATATAAAGTTTGATTTTATCTGTATAGGGCTTTTTATAATACACTGTTTCAAAGCAGTTTAACAGAGAATCATGATTTTATTGTTCATATCTTCTTTGCCAGTGTTATTTTAGTATTTATTATAGTTTTATTCATATTTTGAATTAGCTTTTATATTAATAATTTAAATTTTCATGTTAATTTGAGTAATTTTGTTATGTGCTTTTGTCTAATTATTTTTATTATTTCTTTTTTTAATATTACTATTCATGTAATTTCTTTTATTAATTTTTTTTAAATTGTGTTTTAATTTTAGTTATTTATTTATTTATTTCAAGCTAATAATTTTATTACTTGATCTTAAACTTATTTCAGTTTTTTGCCAAGGCAACATTTCTAAATTTCGTTAAGTTGAACTAATACTTATATTTTTGTATTTCAGAAATATTTTAATAGTTTTAGTTCATGATAATAACCCTGCTTCATGCCTTATTGTCACATTTTGCAGTTTAGATTGGGCGACAATAATTTGCATTTTGCAACAATACAAGCAATCAAACAGTTAAGATCCGCTATAAAATAGATAGATAGATAGAGAGATAGAGAGATAGAGAGATAGAGAGAGAGAGAGAGAGAGAGAGAGAGAGAGAGAGAGAGAGAGAGAGAGAGAGAGAGAGAGAGAGAGTGCATGTTTCCTCCAGCACGTGTTCTTTTAAAGGGTTTGTTGAATGTGACAGGGGTTGTGCTACCTTGACAATGCTGATGGGCTTCCTGGATAGATGGAAACTTGTGTAGAGCAGGAAAGTGAGAGCAAACGTGAAGGCCTTGTACCTGTGTATAGAAAACACAGCAACGGCCAATAAGGACAAGGAAATAAGGACATTTTACAGTGAAATTTCATTTTATGAGATTTGAGATAGAAACATCCCAAAACAAACACAACAACAAATACTGAGCGCATGCAGCTGGCATTGAATTGTGTGAGTGGCTAATGACATCCCCCCACTGTTTAGTTACGCAAACAACTGTTAAACTAGCAAACAGAAGTTGAAGGGAGACCATCTTACTATCGCTTAATGTCAAACTAAGAAGGGCAAAGCAACCAAGTCTTGTATCAACTCCATTACTATTTTACGGTCTTGCTTGGATCAGGTTTAGACACTTACAGCAGCTTTTTGGTTTATTCATTTTTGTTGAATTGATCTTTTCATCACGCCATGGTACATCATGGATTTAGAAAACTTGACATTTAGTTTTATAGTCAGTAGAACGTCTAAAGTAGACTATCGAAATGGAGTGCTACCGACTCTTCAAAAAAATTATCTTTTTGTCACTATTCAAATAGAATTATATGAAATAACAAATAACCGCATATTATAAATAACAGCACAGAAGCAAAATGAGGAGTGTGATGGCATTGTGAAGTCTCACATTAGGACATGAAAGTGATATCAGTACAACAAAATGGTTTCATGATAATTAAAACTTATATATATACTGTATATATATATATATATATATATATGATGTTATGTTAAAGGGACAGTTCACCCAAAAATGTAAATATTGTCATCATTTACTCACCCTCATGTTGTTCCAAATCTGTATGAGTTTCTTTCTTCTGCTGAACACAACAGAAGATATTTTGAAGAATGTTGGTAATTCAACTGTTTGAACATCTTCTATTGTGTTCAGCAGAAGAAAGAAACTCATACAGATTTGGAACAACTTGAGGGTGAACTATCCCTTTAATACACCAATCTACCTAAAGCAGCTTGTTTTTTTTTTTACCTTAAAATTTACTGATAACCACCATGATAAAAATGAGAAAAAATAGCAATATTTATATAAAATATAATCATATGTGATGTGTCATGCAGGGAGTTTCGGAAATGTCCTTTTACTTTTTTTTTTTTGACAGTACAGTACACAGGAATGTAAACACACCTATTCTAGGCCAGTGTGTCTCTTTTATAGAACTCACTAAACCTGATTTTTCACAATCAATCCTTAAATGGAGTAGATGATGCAGATATGCAATGGAACAGATATGACATGATCAAATACAGAGAGGCGTGTATATATGTACATACATGTAATTCAGCTACCATGAACAACAGAAAGACGGACGTCTTAGTTTGGTATAGAATGCAGTGTTGAAGTACCGATAAACAAAATACATTTTTTTCTTATTCGAGAAGCCGTTTTACTTGTACGAATGTCACAATAAGGAAGAAAAGACTATCTCAACTTAGGTTTCATTTGGAATAAACAAACATGCAAAGACTGGAACTGTAGAATTATAATGACAGACATTATATTTTTATGAGAAAACTGGGCTTGCTGATCATCAATCCCAAATACACATGCAAATATTGATAAATGAGATAAACTCACCACTGGTCTCTATTGAAGGAGGCCAGGAAGCGGATGCCAGGTGGGACTGGTGCCATGCTTGAGTATATTTGTGTGTATGAGTGTAATACAGCTGCTTACTAAATCTCATAAAGATGTTAGGCAGGATGCCTGTAGACATATGGTCACAAGATCCATCTCTGAGCAAAAGGACCTTGTGATGTGATCAGGAAGACACAAGAACCCATTATGAAGAATGAAGAGTCGCGTCCGTAGTCTTATATCCTAAAAAAAAAAAAAATGAAGAAAGAATGAAAGACCGAAAGAGAAGGAGCCGTTTTCCTGAAAGATAAGTTAACAAACTATCGTTAAACAATTACATGTTCATTATACTGCTCATTTACAGCACATTACCAGCCCTCTCATCTTTAGGAAATGACAGTGTTTGAGCTGTCAAAGCTCATAAATGACGTGACTCGTAACGTTGCTAACTTACTGTACAACCAGAACTGTCGTCTATGATCAGAGACCGACAGCAAAACCCTCTGATACTAGGCTAAACTAAAACTAAACCAGGTCATAAACACTCAATAACATTCAAATAAGAGTCTGAATAGATGTACTACATACATATAATTTAGTGCGATCTCTCGCATCCTATATAGGTCGTTGGAAGAACACGTTTATTAATAGGATGTGATCGATAACATGCCGAGAGAACATTTGTCAAAGATCTAAAAGCACATATAATTGATTTAATTTAAAACAGCCTTGAAGGTCTTACCGCATCTACCAACTCCCTCCGTTCAGCGTTGTCTTTAGCGACCGTCTCTTTCACTTCCTCATTCAGTCCGGTGGGGCAATGATGATGATGACGACAACCAGAGCAGCGTGAAACACGAAACAACGCGAGACGTCCGAACTAAAATATTTCAAAATAAAAGACTCTATCCATGAAGTACAAGTCAAACGTTTAAATTCTATTAGTTACTTTTTAAAATTAAACACATTCAATGTTTGTCTTTGAATGAGCCATTACAAACTATAATGATCCAATGCTTCTAAATATACATAAAAAATAAAAGAACATGTATTCCAGAGTATAAATGATTAGTGTGTAAATAATATCTATCTTTTATTATTGTTGTATTATTAGGTAGACTCGTTGATAGGCTCTGTGGCTTGTGTTCGTTGAGTGCTGTCTTCACATTCCTGTAAGGAGTATAATGCTCCCTCTGCTGTCCTGTTATCATCTTCTCTCAGTCATTCAAGAGTCATGCCGCTGTAGGTGAATATATTTGCTCTGAGTAAAAGCATTAAAGTGCGCAGTGACATTGCATAACAATGTTCAATCGTTTACTCACTACAGCGAGTCGAAATTAGCCTACTCAGCAAACCCGGTTACCTGTCATCATCGGTGTACAAAGTCAAAGTCTTGACGGTGGTAGAAAAGGTACGTCCAGAAAAAAAACGTTTACGCAGTGTGAATACTTAGGGTTGTGTTTTTAGCTTCAGCGATATTATTGTCGGCCTCGTCATTAGTTATGGGACAGTGCAGAATTCGGCAATTCGCTTCCTCTATTATTATTGCTAGTGATGCTTTGTATTAGTAGTCTTTCCTAAACGTTTACCCAGTGTCCATCTAAATGCACAGCCACTGTTATTGTTGCGATTGATAGTTGGTATTAGCCACCACTGTCGTCAAGTTAAAACAGTTTAAAAGTACGTGGAATTAAATAAGAATAAATGTATTTATTATGGTTTTACAGGGGGAACTTTAAGGTATTTAAGCAGAAAGCATGCTTATGGTCAATTTTTTTGAAAAAGAAAGGTCATTTTGCTACTTTCTTTAAATAGGGTACACAACACAATATTCTGAAGGTAAATGTCTATTTTTTTAATTTTTATAACAAACAATGAGTAAACAGAGTCTTTTTCGGAAAATATTTGTCAACATGAGGTCTGAATATGAGTTTCTTCCACCGCTCATATTTTGGACCTTTGCTATTTTTGCAACGATCAACATGCCTCAAAAGTAGTAAACCTGAATTTTTTTTTTAAAGTACTAAAATTACTGAAATAAAAATAAAAAATGTAATAAAAATTAAAGCTAAGTAGAAATGTTTTTTTTATATATTAAAAATGACAAAATCAAATTATAAGCCTACTGAAATCCCACTGAAAACCTTGCTTTGCCTGATTTTGCCATTTTCTAGCAATTATGCACACAAAATATAGACAACTAGATATGACATTTTTGCAGTTAAATTTAGGCAAGGTAATTTTATAATTTAAAATTTTTTGGTCTTAATGCAGGATTTTTGCCTCTAATGCTTAAAGTCATTAACAACTATTCAGGTAAGTTAGAAATACACCGAATCTATGTTCAGGGAATTCATTTGAGCATTTAAAAACATTGTGATCATTGCTTTTACTCTGAGCTTTCAGGTGGTGTGATGGTGGAGGACAGGCCCATCATGAAGGGACGGGTAACAGTGTACTCAGTGCCAGGCTGTCCACACTGCACACAGGCCAAAGCTACTCTGCGAACACTAGGTGTGCCTGTGTGTGAGGTGGATGTGAACAAGCATGGAGAAATAAGGGCGCGAGTGAAGGAGCTCACAGGTCACAGTGCCGTACCCCAAATATTCTTCAATAATCTTTATGTTGGAAACAACGAGGACCTCCAGAACCTGGTGAGATAAGAAACTAACTGATGTGGGATTTCTAGTGATGGGAAGTTCGGATCATTTCACTTACTCCGATCTCGTTCAGCAAAATTAGCGAATCTTTTTTCAAGTCATTTCATTAATTTCTATATAATTAAAATGTTACATGTTAATAGCCAAATTCCCCAACACGTAAACTTAAACAAACATTGATCACATTTACAAAAAGAACAAACTAATGCAGCCAAGGCAAATCACTTTCTTTTGTCATGTCACATGCCTATAGGCTGAAGCTATGCAGTCTGTACCAGAAACAGATATGATTAGTTCACCTCCCTAATCGTTCGATCTTCATAAGTTATGGAAAAAAACCATAATGACAGAAATTAATTGATTAATTGTAAGAAATTTGAGACCAGAAACACATCATGTAACTGATAGTTAAAAAAAGACTACTTACGCGTTTGTTTGTAGGGAAGGTGGGGAATTATTTATTAATTTCTATTTCCAATACGACTGTCACGTCACGTGACAAAAGAACGAACTACTCAGACCTGCAGTCTCAGGAGGTGAACTGGTTATTTCTGTGTCCTGTACAGAACCTATGGTATATTACGCATACACTGTCAACACAAGATGAACGAATCACTCTCTTAGACAAGTCAAATTTAAGATTCGTTCATGATCGACTCATCACTAGTGTTTTCACTATTGATTAACCTCTGGCTTGATATTTGCTTCTAGGAAATGAGACTGAACCTCACAAAAATATGCCTTTTTTGTGTATGTTAGAATCCTGAGCGACTGAAACGTCTTGTCCTGTCGGTAAGAGAGGAACCTGTGCCACCGGACGCTCCACCTGTGCCTGTGGAAAATAGCACTGAGACTGATGGAGGTTAGTTGTTCTTAACCCCACTTTGCCAAACGTGTGCAGTGTGAAATGTTACAAAAATTACTTTAGAAAGATGGCAGCATCATATTTTTACACATAGATAGGTAGGCTTGTTAGGAAAATATATTGACTTAATCCTTTTGCAACCTGCATTATATGCCAATGGTGACAGTTCAAAAATGGAAACAAGCCAAAGTTTGCATGCTTTTTATTTAAGTAGAAGATTTAGATTTTGGTTCTTAACAAACCCTTCATTTTTGTATCTTCTACTTGTAAGCCTCTATGGTTCAATGCCAGAAATAAGGGGATCACAATGTGGCTCCTGTAACTCAAGAAGTATTAAAGATATATTATATTCTTTTTAGATTCTGGTTATTAACAAACTTTTCTTTTGGCATGTTCATTTTTAAGGCCCTGCTTGGTTAATTCCAATATATATTGGGATCTCAATGTGACTGGGCATGTTTTTTTTTCTTCATATCTGCAGCTGTTTCTCCAAGTAAACTAGTAAAAATCCTTGCATTCAATGTAGATAAGACTGGGTATACAGGCACATCTTCACCTGAACTGACTGCAGTGAGAAGGGTTCGTTCAGGGTTTCCTTCCTCTGTTTAACACAAGAACTAAAACAATGGTTCAAAACACTGAAGGAATTTATTTGGGTTTAACGTTCATTGTTATCACGGCACAAACAGGTTAGGTATGACTAGGACAAGTCAGAAGCACACAAAATCTTTGTCGGACTAGTTGTGACTTTCTGTGGAAACTGTAAAACCTTCTCACCCTGTCAATGGTGACTAAACAGGCAGCATTGTGGGTAGGCTATGTAACAGAAACTGGTAGAGTGACTGGTTTCCAAGGTGATCTTAAAGGATTTAAAGTGAGCTTTAGAAATAGCTAAGCTATGTTGTTCTAATTTTCAGTATTTGAAATAAAATAAGATATATATATATACACTACCGTTCAAAAGTTTGGGGTCGGTAAGATTTTTTATGTTTTTAAAAGAAGTCTCTTCTGCTCACCAAGGCTGCATTTATTTTGATTAAAAATACAAAACAAACCCAGTAATATTGTTAAATATTATTTCAATGTAAAACAGCTGTTTTCTATGTGAATATATTTTAAAATGTAATTTATTCCTGTGATCAAAGCTGAATTTTCAGCATCATAACTCCAGTCTTCAGTGTCACATGATCCTTCAGAAATCACTCTAATATGATTATTTGATGCTCAAGAAACATTTATGATTATTATCACAGTTGACAACAGTTGTGCTGCTTCATATTTTTGGGCAAACAGTGATTCATTTTTTTCAGGATTCTTTGAAAGTTCAAGAGAAAAGCATTTCATTAAAAAATAAATATTTTGCATTATTATAAATGTCTTTACTGTCACTTTATATCAATTTCATGCGTCCTTTCTGAAGAAAAGTATTAATTTCTTAAAAAAAAAAAAAAATTGACCCCAAACTTTTGAACGGTAGTGTGTGTATGTATATATATATATATATACACACACACTGTATATATATATATTAGATGAAAAACTTAAACTTATTTATTTCAGTTAGTTGCCAAAGCAACATTTCTAATTTTGGTCTTAGTTGAAGTACTCAAAGTTAAATTTAAAGATATAAATAAATATTTAAATTATAATATAAGCATAAAAGCACCTGTCAAACTTACAAAATCTTAAACTAAAATAAAAATGAAAAGTGAAAATATAAAACCAAAAGCTAATGAAAAACATTACTAAATCCTATAATAGTATATAAATAATACTAAAAACACTATAGTGACTACAATGCTTTTTTTCTTACTATGAATGGGAAGAAATTAAAATGGACGTTTGCAATCTCAGTAGACAGGATGCAAGTTAAACCTTGGACTTGGACATGCCTAGCTTGCCTTCATATATCAGCTTTCAGACACAGCTAGTCTATTCTAGAATAGCAATGGCGAGTTCCCATCCACAGACATTTTGGTGTTTACTTACTGTGAAAAACTGATTTGTTGAACTGTTTGCTGTTGTGTCGACAGGAAAGGAAGCGGGTAAATTGCCCATAGTTTAATGGTGAGGAAGCATTTGAACACTGATCACTAGAGAAACTGCAGTATTCGGCCCCATTAGGGGACTCACAATCTATAGTCTGGTGCCTTCTCTCTTCTGTAGGCTTATTTTAGCTGCTAGGGTTTCATCTTTCTCTTTGGGAACCCTACCTTTCTGTACTTTTAAATGGGCTCAGTTCTGCGTGTGTCTTTAAAGCATGAAGCTCAATGATTCTCGGGTTCATTTCCAGTCTTGCAGACTGTTTTTGACATTGGTTAAATGTTAGTTGCCTGGTTGCTATTATCAAAGTGTTTGTAAGGCAGTACTATATTGATGTTCCTCAATCATTCATTTTGATTTTAGCAACTCTGTATTAAACTGCTGTCAATCAAGTGTTATGTTCCACCCAGGGTTAGGATAGGGAAGCAACATTAAAGAACAAAAATTGTAAAACAATGTTTGGCTCCAAAGGTTACATACCAATAACAAAAGTAATGTGGTACAACAAGATTTGCTTGTTGTAACACACGTATAGGAAGTTAAGACTTCAGGAGTGAGAAAAGCCAAAGAAAATGCATAAACAAAATACCTCTAACTATAGGGAACCAAATCTACACTTAACTTAAGGAAAGAAAAAGAAAAGAAACAACAAAATAGTTCCCTGCCTCCTCCTCTACTTTAAACAGGAGAAAAGCATTACAAAAATAAATAAAAAGGCACCCACTCCCTAGACTTCCAAGTTTGTCTATATACAATATATACAAAAGAAACATCAAAATAAACAGTATAACAGTAGGGTTCAGCAACAAAAAGTGTATACATCAACATAACACTATTTAGAGGCTTTTAACAACAACAACAACAAGAAACTAGAATGTACATTTCCAGAAGAAAATGTGAGTGGTGCTTGTAGTGGCAAAACTCGCTACTCGGTTGCTAGGGTGTGGTACATGATTGCATACGAGCCAACAAACACGTCTGTACGATGTTCTGGTGCTGAGATATGGCTTATTCATGTTGTTCAGGTGGTTGCTAGGGTATTCTGGGTAGTTGCGAAGGTATTCTGGGTGGTTTCTAGGCAGTTGCTAGGGTATTCTGGGCGGTTGCCAGGGTGCGACTATGAAGTTATTAAAATCTTTAGCCAACCAAACAGCAGCAGCAATAAACAGACACAACAAACAAGTCAAATCCAACCAGCAGGAAAACAAGCTTTCCTTCAGTGGAGGTTTATATTCTTTTCCTTTAAAGACCAATCCCAACAGCAGTCGTCAGCAGAGCTGATCACCCTCACCTGGCTTTACCGGCACAGAAGGCAGAGAAACTACCGCTACTGCCACCTAGTGGCCTGTCACACATAACACAACCCTTTTAACATACAGACTCCATTATTATTTATAATATAATAATAGTAAATATTATTCATAAATGATATGATGAAATAACATTATTTTTCTATTATTATTTGATGCTCTCATTCACACTCTCAGTGTGCTATTTATTTTTAGTTTTTGTGATTAGGCCTTGATTATTTAAATTGAATAATCAAGATTACGGTTACGGAATTAATCATGTCAAGTGTCATTTACTGTAATTTACTGTGTTCCATTAAAGTCAATGCAGTGCACGTGGCATCAAAATGTGCTACATGGAACATATTTTTTGCAGATGCTGAGCATTTTAACATGCCTGTTGCACAAACGCAATGTAAATCTGAGTTAATGCCGTTCAAAAGTTTGGAGTCTGTACGATTATTTAAAGTTTTTGAAAGAAGTCTCTTATGCTCATTAAGGCTGAATTTATTTGGTCAAAAATACAGTAGAAACGGGATTATTGTGAAATAATAATATAACAATTTAAAATAATTTTTCTATTTGAATATATTTCAACAGTTTCAGCATCATTACTCAATGTCACATGATCCCTCAGAAGTCATTCTAATTTGCCCATCTGGTGGTTAAAAAAACATGTCTTATTATTATCATCAATGTTGAAAAAAAATGTATGCTGCTTATTATTTCTGTGGACACCATTATGCAATTTTTTCAGGATTCTTTGATTAATAGAAACCTCAGAAGATCAGCATTTATTATTATTTATTTATTTTACATTATAAATGTATTTTCTGTCACTTTAGTTCAGTTTAATGCATCCTTGCTGAATAAAAGTCTATTCATTTATTAAATTATATAATTTGATTGTTTAGCATTCACAGACAACAATGACTTCTTCGTAATATTTGCATACTGAATTTCAATTGGTCCTCTTTCTTAAATCTATTTGCATTCTTTTATTTATTAGTCTTGTATTTCTTGCATCTTTTTCATCATTTAACCACACACTGGCTCTGATGCTGCATTTCACTTCATTCACTTACCTACAACTTTAACACTGTTCTTTTGCTGCCATACAAGCTTTGGCAATTCCTTCAGGAAACTCAAATCTCGTTTAACAGAAAAACAGCCTTTTTGCCTTTTGTGTTTGGTTGTTTCAGTCATTTTTATTCTCTTTTCTGTGACACTTGCCATAAGCAGCGTGGGAGCTCTCGGAGGCACTGAGGAATCTGATCCTGAAACTCTACACTGATCACCTCTCAGAAGATGGCAAGGTAACACACTGTTTTCACCATCTCATCACAGGCTGCATGTCAAATACCTGCAAGACCATGTTCAATGGATTCGCCACAGACATGAACACTACATGCACTCAGACATTTAAATGACCTAAGAAGCGTTCCACTACACTGTTTTAAATAAGAAAGGTATGTGTCATTAGCCGTGTATCCATTACCCTTCAAATTGCGCAAATTGAAATTACGAATTGAAAATACGCCCGATGGAAACACGTCGATTTCGCAAAAACTCCCTTTTATCGCAAAAACGCTTTTACGCTTGCATGAGGTGGTTTTTCTAGCAATTAAAAAAAAGGAATATTTCGCAAAACTGCAATGGAAACAGTTTTTGCGCATTTGCAGGTCACCTGACGTAGATGGCGCAGTGTGTTTGGACAGAAGGCGAGACAGAGTTCTTTATTCAAATTAATAAAAGACAAAAAAATGATGGGAATACCGGATTGTAAACCACTAAGAAATGCCACAATCAAGAGCTGGAAGCAGATGTGAGGGAGAAACACCTCATGTGCTGATCCCAGTATAGGCTAAGGGTCTGATAATGGCTAGTGCAGTGGCTGTGATAAACGCAAACCTACTAACATCCTTTGCCACGATTCTTGGAATGACTTATTCCGAGAGTAAAAAATTCCATTTTAGTCGCATAACATCGGTTAATGGAAACGCCATCATTTCGCAATCGTTTTTTACCGACATTTAGAAAATATTGCAAAAGCTTTGCGCAATTCTGTACTGGAAACGCGGCTATTGTGACCATGTGGATCTCCACTCTTGACCAGACAGTTGATTACAAGGCCATGTCCCGGAGCCTGTACTTCGAGCGGTACTGTGATCTAGCTGTCCAGCTTCAGCGCGTGGAGCTCCTGTCCATGAGCCGAGAAGAGAAACTGGCCTTCTTTATCAACATCTACAACGCCCTCGTCATCCACGGGAACCTGCGTCTGGGCTTCCCCAAAAACATATGGCAAAGGTATCGGGTAAGAGAAGTGGAGAAATAATGGATTGTGAAGTGGAGGAAAATGAAATTCTTTCAGTGCTTGTACATCTGTTGTCTTGTTTTCCAGTTCTTTAACTATGTGAGCTACCTCATTGGTGGTGAGGTGTTCACGCTGCAGGATATTGAAAATGGAGTGCTTCGAGGAAATCGAAAAGGTGTGGGACAAATCATGAAGCCCTTTTCCAGGAATGACCCTCGACTGCAGGTATCCAAGGAAGAGGATGAGCGTTTTTTTCAGTATAAGCTCATTCCTCACTATAATATGATTTTTCATATGATGAATGCTGCCGTATTTCTCGTTGGTAAGTCGCTCATGTCAAAGGGCAATTCTGATTTTGTGTCGCCTTTAATTTATTGCGGAAACATCTTTTTTTTAATAACTATTTTCAGTTATTTACTAAAGCAGGTTTCTAGGTTTATTTGGAAATTCTTTTTTTCTGCTTTATTAAACCGAAACTATGACTTAACTGAACAGAAATTACTACAGATACTAGACGTGTCAAAAGACGGGTAATTAATTGTAATTAATGACTTAACACAGTGATTCTCAGCCTTTTTGACTTCCTGTCTAAGATATTATGTACTTCTGGTATGTTGTTATAACTATTAATATATTCAAATATATTATTTCAGTTTAACGTTGTCCATCTTTATTTATTTAATTTTATTATCGGTTTTAAATATATTTTTTGCCATTTTGATTAAAGCTATGGTATACGATTTTGAAAATCGGTCGAGAAAGCCTGAATTTTTAAAAAACTCATCCCGCCCCTCCACACACACACACACCCCTCCCCTCTGTTCAAGCCAACGCAAGATTAGCAACACATGAAATGTTCTAAACTCCCCACCACCATTAGTATACTACTACTAGTATTGCTGAGGTTTTCAGTAATTGTTAAAAAGCTATTTATGTAACACGTCACACCATAAAAGTATAAATAAATGTTTAACGTTACCTGCTCAACAAAAAGTCAGCCGTGTCAGCGTCGGTTTTCAGTCCAAGATCTCCCCGAAGCTTCCTCCAACGATCAATGGACCCTATATTTATTCTACTTTGAGTCCGGCGTTCTTCACATTTTTTATCTCTGCTCTTTCCACTACAGACTTTCTCTTTCTTCCAAACTTTACACTAGGGGCAAGCAGGGGCCGCTTGCTGCTGTCTTTTATGTTTTGATCCATTTTTTTAATCTGATGCTACTTAGCTAGCTACCATAGACTGTCAGCTGCTTTTTCGCGCAATTTCATGTCGCAGGAGGGTCAGGTGCGGTGGGGTGGAGATGCGAGCGCCAGGCGCAGTTTCAAGTGGAGCTGGTGATTGGATGAGAGCAGTTGACCAATGTAAGCTATCCGGCCGGACAGCTTACATTGGTCAACTTCTCTGCGGCTGTACAGCCAATAGAGTGAATGGATTTTTTTCATTCTTTTTTCTATTCCTATTGTTAGGATTGTACTATATAACCATAACTAGCATCTAAACGAGGATATTAATAATGAACCATCTTTGAAATCGTATACCCTAGCTTTAAGATAGTTAATATAACTACATTTAAATAATTTTACAATTTATAAAAATTAAATTTTTTTAATTTTAAAAAAATACCCCCCCCCCCCCCAATTAATTTTTTTAATTTTTTATTTTAAAGTTGTAATAATTTTCTACAATATTGCTGTATTTTTTTTGCTGTATTTTTAATCAAATAAATGCAGCCTGGGTGAGAATAAGCGTAGTGTACTGAAACTGTGGGGGTATTTAAGATGCTGGGAAACACTGGAGTAACAGATGTCGAATGCTATTAACAGCAGTAATGTGTCTTCATCCACTAGGTGGCGCTTCCTGACGTTGAGCCTCTCATTCATTTCGCACTGAACTGTGGTGCAAAGGGCTGCCCTCCAATTAAGACATACACACCACAGGTTAATACCCAGAGTATTCTCATTTACAGTACACTATGAATGTCTATACATTCTTTCTGACAGTGTAAAAAACATATTGTGTTTAAATGTCCATGCATGTCTCACATCAGGACATCGATGGGCAATTGCGTACCGCAGCGGAAGCGTTCTTGGAGAGTGACGACAGCTGCGTGACTGACAGCGTGGGGCGAGAGGTGAAACTCAGCCAGATCTTTAAGTGGTACAAGGAAGACTTTGGAGGCACTGATGAGAAGGTATCACAAAAATAGATCATCACTCTCAATTCATGTACATGGAAGTCGATGTTAAGCGATAATTGACATGAAAATAAATCTTTTACTCACATAATGTTATGACTTTCTTTCTTCTGTTTTACACTAAAGGAGACATTTTGCAGAATTTCCAAGCTGCTCTTTTCCATACAGTGCAAGTGGTTGGGGAGCAGAGTTTGTTTTGGGTCTGTCTTTAAAGAGGACATATTGTGCCCTTTTATAAAGTCTTGATTTTGTTTTTGGGGTCTATTAGAATAGGTTTTCATGCTTGAATGTACAAAAAACACATTATTTTTCAAATATTATTCATTGTTGCAGTCTGTCAGTCACGCTCTGTTTAGTTCCTGTGTCTATGAAGCCTGTCCTTCCAGCGCAGTGTGCTCTGATTGGTTGGCTGGATCAGTGTGTTGTGATTGGTCAACCACTTCAAGCGTGTTTGGGAAATGTCATCCCCCTTTCCATAAGCGCAAGTTTCAACACACTACTAATGCAACTCAACCAGGCCTCGTCTTGAGCCTTAAGCAGGATGTGTAAATTTCCAGAAGAAGACTCAAGACTACAATCGAGGCATTTCAGGGAGTTCAGAAACAGTGCTGACTAATATAGAGAATAACTCTAATATAAGAGAGTGACTCTGTGCTTTATAGACCTTTGTTGTGCTTTGTAGAGCATGACCTTTTCCACGCTCAAACAGCAACATTACTCACTGAAGAAAGTTGAAATGTAAAAAAAAAGCATAGGTCCTCTTTAAAGATACACTTGATCAGCTTATGTTTTCTTTTTTTTCAGCTGCTGCACTGGGTGTTTGATCATATGGGAGCGTCAGAGAAGAAGAGGAATCTACAGTCTCTGCTGTCAGAAGGAAAGGTCAAAGTGAGCTATCTGCCCTATGACTGGTCTATAAACTGCACGAGCTGAACCAAACCACATTCTCATGCATATGATCACTCTATCACTGTGTTTCTGTTGAACATGCAGCGGATGAGAGATTCAGAAGAAAACTGTACCCTGAAACTATGCATTCAGATTCCCTTTACCTTGTTCCTACACCTCCCCTTTAAAGGGCAATGTGTTACTGTAGCCGAATATTTCGAACAACATTTTTTACCTATAATCTTCTAAATTGTAATGCGGCATTTTGCACTTGATTATTATGTTTTATATATTCACCTACAAGGATGTCTATTTAAACAAATATAATTTAATTTAATTGATTTACATTATCATATGTATTGTATCTAAGTACATTTATTTTTTACATATTTAATTAGAGTTTCTAGCAAGAAACTCATGAATTATAATGAAACATAAAATAACTTTGCACAGACTGAGGAATGGCGCATATCGCTCAGTATATATTTTTTGTTACTAAATGAACTCAAGGAACAATATTTAATCATTTTTATATATGTGCAACAATTTAACAATACACAGTAAGAAACAGCAATATTTACCTACATTAAATCTATGAAAGATTTGCATGGATACTTGTAAAGGGATGTTTTCAGTCGATGGCGCATATTAGGAGATGCTATTAAAATATCTGTCTAAATTCACAAATAAATAAATAAATCTGTCTATATCTGTCTTTTCACAATTTCACCCAGAAAAGAACACGTCTTCATTTACTCACCCCTATTTGTCCAACCCTATATTTTCTTTTCTTCTATGAAAAAAAGGGAAAGTGAATGGCAATTTAATTTATATTCCACAAAAAATAGAAAAAAAAAACCATCATACAAGTGTTCAATATGCCTTGTACGCTATATTCCAAGTCTTCAAAAAGCCATATGATATTTGTATGAGGATTAGATAAAAAAAAATGTATTTACTGGTATTTTTAGGTTACTGCACGTTGAGTGCTGTTCACTGTTTCAGTGCTCGCTGTTTTATAACTGGACATGTTTCTTCTTGAAAGATCTTCAGGGAAATGCATAGCACATGGAGGATTTTGAGGCATGGATAGTTTTTCGTGCTGTTTAGCGCTGTTCAGACTGTCTGAATGATGGATGTATTCAGCAGAGAACTGAGCAGCACATATACCAGCCAGTAGCATTGTGTACTTTTTGAAATGCATGATGTGTTATTTGATAAATTATTGAAAGGGCATCAGGGCTGATGGAATCTCATAACTGGTTTTTCATAAACAGGGCCTGTTTCGTATGATGCGATTCAGTGCCTGATTTGATCAAGGGGTTAACAAGAATCCCTACAATATTTTTATAGAAAATGAGATCCAGACTGAAGCTTTTCTGAAAATCGATTCCCCATCTGTCTTGCTTAAGGCAGTGAAAGTCCTCATGAACTTGGAAGCCTTTTTTGAATCCACGGTACATGACACAACACGGAAAAATCCTGTTTTATTAGATATTGATTTACTGTGATGCACTAATAGGCATGTCATTTATCCTTTAATGCATGCGATGCTATAGAATAGTGCCAGGGCTGATACTATCAGAAGCATAAGTAAAATGAGGTTTGGTACCTCCTGTTTCAGCCAGTGCCTTTTCACCTTTGCATGAGACTAATATTCTCTGAGACTCATTCGTATGCATGGGAATTATTTTAATCTAGAGCAATACTGCAATACTTTCTTTTATAAATGATTTACGATAAATAAAGTATATTCAACAGACATTTCATGTGCCCTTATGTTTGTTGAAATGAAAAGAGGGCACACAGTGTTGCGGGTAATGTGAGTTATGTAATCAGATTACTTTTTTCTAGTAACGAGTAAAGTAATGCATTACTTTTTGTGAATTTGCAACAAAATATTTAGTTATAAGAGTGACTTTTTCAAATAAGTAACGCAAGATACTTTGTACGCTGTGTTATTGTAGTTCTAGACTAAATGTAAGCATGGATTTACTCATCTCTTGCACAAAAACAGATTCAGTTTTTCTCAATATGAATAATAACAGAAGTGCAAACTCACAATATTACACAAACCTGCAATTATTAAACATGTTAACACTAATATACTTTATGTATTTAATCTCACTTTATTAACCAATGTATTTGCTGCTAATCTTTGATGATCCAATTACTAATATGCAAAAAGGACTTCACATTTCACATCACATTTGTGACATTTTTTTGCTTTTATTGCTAAAATAAGAGTTTTGAATTTCTTCTCCTGTGTCCTATTCTTCTGCAATCCAGCAGAAGGCATATTCATTTCAATTTTGGTGTGAAAGGGCCTAAAGGTTAGAAAAAGCAACGCAAAAGTAACGTGCAACATTTGTTTCCACGAAAAGTAACTTACAAAATGAGTTTCCTTTTTAGGGATTAACCCAATAGTGTAATGCATTGCTTTAAGTAACTTTGCCAACACTGATGGCAGATTTGTTGTTGCAAATAATGTAAATAATAAGATGCAACTTACTATATAACCATGCGTACAGTTAATACAGGGAAAATAGGCAGAACAATCTTTAAATAAAGGAGAAATATTGAAAAAAGGCTGCGTGTCCAATAAAGCTTGATCCGTCACTTTGTAGAAGCATCAATTGACGGATGCCAACATGGACCGGTTGTGACACGGATTGTGCCAGACACATGCATTATTCATTCGATTATTGACTGCTGAGAACAGCAACTATCAAAATGTAAGAAAAACAAACAATATGCAAAACAAACAGTATGCAAAATAACTTTTGCATATTGTTTTTCCTATGCAGGTCATGGTAATATTAATACATTTAGTTTGCTTACTTTGTACAGTAATCTATTTTGGGTCACCACTTGATGTCCAAATTTACAGCCTGGCCTCTGAAGAAAACCCAGGGGAAAGTCACTGACTGGTCTGATAGTCCTGTTGCAGTGTGTGTAATATTCAGAGGGAGGCAGTGTTGCTTTATGCTCAACATCACTAGACCAAGTAAACCATGGAAGTGAAAAAATGAAGAATTTCTTAGACTCTTTTTTGCTTTAGTGTTAGCAGCACTTAAACGGCATCAATTCCATACGTTTGTGTCAAACCTGTTGATCATCTTCTCCAACATGATTTGAGATGGTCCGGAGAACAATGGAAGCAAGAACTTCTGTCCATCTGTACAAAGTAGTCACGTGATCAGATATTATTATATCAGATACAAAACTCAGTTCCATGGTTAAAATCCCAGATTCTCATTGTAGTCTCAGACTTTTGGACACCATGTTAAATTCTGGTTATTAGTCATGAGTGTCAGGCCAACGCAGTTGTTCAGACAGTCTGCCTGAAATGAAAGTATCACTGTTACAGTCTTAGGTTTGAAAGTCATAAGACTGTCGGGAAGCTTTTGGCAACGCTGCTGCCTTGAGCATCATTTGGGTTCATGACCGTGAGACTAGCGAGAAGCTAATTCTTCAGCCCACCAACCATATTCTCACGATACGTGTCCAATCGTACTACTTATTAACCACAGTTGATGAGCTCGCCTTGCCACATTGCACACAGACTTCATAAACAAATCCACAAGATTCAAATGCGTGTTGTTGTCAGATACTGAGCAAAAGCCTCAGTGATGTTATACAAGATATTGAAGATAAGGGAAGCATTTTAAGAACTACAGGACTCAAGTGATGGATGGTAAACCGGTGTTTTGAAAGTAATTTCAGTGATGTTCAACTAAACTATAGGCATGCTCTTTTTAGCTTTACCTTTTGTCTTTCCTTAAAAAAAAAAAAGAAGGTACCATTCAAAATGTCATTCATCCAGTCTATTTCAACTATTTTGGGTCTTATAGAAAAATATATATGCTTTTATCTGCATTCAACAGAAGTTCCCCTGCTGATGTTTTTTTAATAGGCTCAACTGTATTTGGGTTAAGAAATGGATGTTGTGTCTTAAAGAGGGAGGAGGAGGAGGAGGAGGAGGGGGGTAGAGGAGCTATCTGAGAGTGTAAAAGCCATTTTTGCCAGTATTTTTCTCTAACTTAGTTTGGTTAAATGCAGAGGACAAATTCCAAGTATAGGTCACCATACTTGGTCTTCACATATCACTTTCTTTGTACTTTCACTCACTCTCTCTCTCTCTCTCTCTCTCTCTCTCTCTCTCTCTCTCTCTCTCTCTCTCTCTCTCTCTCTCTCTCTCTCTCTCTCTCTCTCTCTCTCTCTCTCTCTCTCTCTCTCTCTCTCTCTCTCTCTCTCTCTCTCTCTCTCTCTCTCTCTCTCTCTCTCTCTCTCTCTCTCTCTCTCTCTCTCTCTGGTAACATCCTACACACACTGGGTACAATTAACTGTTTATACATCTACATCAAGACAGTTTATACAGTACATCTAATTTGTAACCAAAATGAATCATATCAAGTTATATAATTACAAACCCTGTAGCTCTCTCTGATATCATTTCTAAGCCCTGAAACACAAATTATTGTAAAGTGATGTTTTATTGGAGAATTTCTTTTCTCAAAAAAAAAAAAACCCTTGAAGTGTTCAAATATTCAACTCCATGCAGTGTTACAGCAGCCACACACACACACACATATGAAAAATAAATGGCCCTAAGTTACACAGTTACACTTTCCTCTCCTGTGAATAATTAAAATAACCACTATGTTTCTACGTAAAAACCACACAGATAAGGGCTCATTATCCAGGGAGTATTCCTGGTAATGTGTCAAATATAATCGGAATACAGGTAGCCAACAAAACAATATCCAAATGTGTGAATGTCCCTGTGGGCAGTATTGTTATCAGGAGTCATCAGGACGTGAACGCAACCTCAAAACTGCCTGAGCACATTAAGAGCTTTGAATAACAATGGCCCATAAGGGAGGGCGGCACAAAAAAGCCATTTCTCCGACATACCCAAGTGGAACAAACATTAATAGTGACCTATGCAATGTGGGAAAAGATAGTACAGACAGATGTGACAGAGATGGAGCTTGTTAATCCCCAAGTCGTGCAAATCTGACACTTCCTACACCTCAGAAAGCACATCGTTTATTGAGAAGTGGTGGTGCTGGCAGCATCATGCGGTGGGGCTTTTGATCAGTGGGGACTGGGCATCTTGTTAAAATATGGTGCAAAATACAGAGAAATCAGAGAAACTGCTGAAAAACGAAGCTTATGAAGAAGAAGTTATTTTGGCAAGACACTGATTCTGAACACAAAATGAGCAGTAGAGTAGAACGAGATCAAATAGATGTTTGTATGTCAGTTTTATTGATGAACTGGAGCACGATTTGAAAGTGATGGTGCACAAACAATTCGAACTGATACTCTCAATGTTATTTTTTTTAATTATTAAAGAGTTTTATTCATATTTTGAATTAGCTTTTATTTTTTATATTTTTAGTTTGTTAGTAAAAATTTTGTGATTTCAAAATTTTATTTTTTATTTCAGTTTCTATCTATCTATCTATCTATCTATCTATCTATCTATCTATCTATCTATCTATCTATCTATCTATCTATCTATCTATCTATCTATCTATCTATCTATCCACCCATCCATCCATCTATCTGTCTGTCTATTGCTAGCAATGTTAAATCATGCTTGAAACATGCTAAAATTAAATCATAATAGACACATGCCAACAAAGTGAAAGGAACATGTTAAATCATTCTAGCAATGTCTCATGCAAGAGACATGCCTGCAACGTACAGTAAACGTTAGCAACGTATTAACGTGTTAAAATGCTATAGCAACTTAAAACATGTGACCAATGAATATGCTAGCAACTTCATAAAACATGTTAGCAGTGTGCTACTTAACATTTTATTGACTTCTTTGAGTATAATCTTCAAAACGTTTTAAGTTATTTCAAACTTTCAGGCTTTGTCTAGCCAACATCAAAGTTTGTCATCAGTCTAGTTTTGATTTTTATTTATTTCCAATTAATCATCTTAGTGGTTCAACTTAAACTTATTTCAGTTAATTAACGAAGCAGATTTTTTTTGTTTTTGTTTAGTGTACGTTTTTTAATATTTAGGCAATATTTTATTTATTTCAGCTTCAATTTAGTTTTAGTTAACGATTATAACCCTGCTCTGTATTTATCAAAATACCCTTTTTGATAAAGGAGCTGCACTTTATTTTAAACTTCATTATCATTAGATAACATTAACTGGCACAGACACAATTAGGATGTAAATAAGGGTGTCAAATGTGATGTGTGGAATACTTTTGAGTGATGACTCAAACAAAACAGTGAATCAGTTTAATGAACCTGCCGGTTGAAATGAACCGTCTAAACAAAGCGATTCTCTAAAATGATTCCGACTTGCAGTGAATTGGTCATTTAGTGTGTCATAAAAACAGCAATTTAGAGTCTGAATATGATCTGAATATAAGCCACTGTGTATGCGTGCATTGCATTGTATTATTTTTATTACATATGAGATAAAATTTATTTTTAAAATAAAGATTTCATGAAGATACAGAGGTAAAAAGGGACGACAGGATGTTATGGTATCAGTTTTAATTGAATACAAGAAAAATATGAGTATAAAAACATGTAGAAAATCATTTAACATTTCATGCTACAACATTTGTCAGAAATCTGGTTGAACTTCCTGTCATTTGTTTAAAGTTTTGAGTCAACAATTTTCAGAATGAAAGGTAATGCATTTTTAAGGTGACAGTCTCATGTTACACATACTTACTATAGTAATAACAGTAAAAGATGCGTGATTACAAGTAGCCCTATAGTAAGTACATTAATTAGTATTACTCAGTACTAACTGTGTAATTACATTGTAACAATGTCACCCTAAAATAGTGTAACCGGTTACAATTTGTTTGTTTTGCTTTTTTATTACTATAAATTGTTATGATTTAGGATCTGGTGTCACATTATATAATAACCAGTACAATCAATATATGTTGTATATTGTGCAAAACATTTATTAACTTTAACAACAAATATGTACACTATAAGTATCAGTAAAAATATTTAGTACTTCATAGGCCCTTATCAGATCATCAGATTCTATAAGATTATATATGAATTACTTTAGTGAAACTAAGTTCTCTGTTCACATCTTTGGTCTCACTATAACTTCAGTAAACACACAAGTCTTATCAGATAAACATACAGTAACATTCTTAACAAAGAAAAAAACACATGCACAACATATTTGCTTAACAAATTTACCTCAGATGCGCAAATGCGTAAAGTATCTAATCATAAACAATTCCATTGTTTGTGTAATGTACAGTCCCAGTGAAAAGTCTGGACACAAATTATAAATAATGCACTGACAGTAAAAAAAAAAAAAAAAAACCTTAAATTTTTAAGTACAATCAACTTAAATTACATGAAACTGACTTTGAAAATGAGTTTAATCTTGTATAACTTTTTTTTTTTTTTTTAAGTTGAAAATGTCAACTTATTTTGATGAGTTAAAAAGCAATGTACAAACATGTTGTCATAACTTATTGATCAGTAAAAATTTTACATTGTGGGTTTTTCTAAGATCATAAAATCAGTCGAATGTCCAAACGTTTTACTGGTAGTATAATTCTAATTGAATGCTTGTGCTATATTCCATCTACATATATTACATGTCATATTTATTATCTAAACTTTGTCTGCGCCACATTTCACAAATTCATGGCTCAATATTTATGCTGATGTACTGTAAACTGATTTTGGTATCACTTTACAATAAGGGTCCATTTGCTAACAATAGTTAACTGTATTATTAGTTAACATAAACTGACAATTGAAATACTTCTAAAGCATTTATTAACCATGTTAATTTCAACATTTACCAATGCATCAAATTAAAATCAAAAGTTAAGTTAATTTAATGGACTTGAGATAGCATGAATTATACAATGAATAACGTTAACTATCGGACCTCATTGTAAATTGTTACCCTGAATTTCTTCATCGTATGAAAAATAACATGATTTTCGCACACCAACTTTAAGGTTTGTTTGAAATCTAGGTTGCACTTTATTTTACAGTATGTGTACTTACAGTTTACTTACCTAAGAAAGTACTGGGTAATGTAAGGTAACTACATGGGTTAAGGTTAGCTTTAGGGGTAGGTTCAGGGTTAATACCTAGTTATTACCCAGTTATAATAAGTACATAATATGTACATGGGGAACAGGACTGTAAAATAAAGTGCTACCGATTTCTATTTAAATATAAGACATTCATGAAAATGTATGAAAAGTGAAAAGTGCCTCACAGAATTATTGATTATTTGTAATTATTTTGTATTACTCTTGTAAACTTTTGTTAAATTTTAGTCAATTAAAATGAGAATTCTTCAATACTTTCATTATTATTGTTTAATTTCAACTGTCTTTTTATTCAGTCAATTTAAATTTGCTAAATACAATCCATTTGAATTGGAACTACATGAATAATTTAATTAGTTCGTAATCTCTCCGTTCATGAAGTTCACTCTTATAAATTAAAATAGGAATGTTTGTTGTTGTATGCCAAGTAAAAAAATAAATAAAGAAATCAATAGAACTCTATTTTCTAGTTTCCCCTACAGTGATGTACAGTAAATCTCTGCTTAAGATGCATCGTTGGAGAATCTAACTAACTAGTCATGACTGTTTCCCAAAAGCATAGCCCTGCGTCCGAAATCGCATATTGTCTGAACAACAACAACAACAACAAACAAACGTTTATATTGTTAACAAAATAGCTAACAAAAAAATGTAATAGTGCAGAAAAATTCCTCAGTTTAATTAAGTTCTTCCAACTTTGTATTTTTTTTAGTGGTGTAATTGTTTCAGCGCACGTGACGTAATTCCTCCATTGGCGTTAGAAATATTTCTTGCACTTGATCAACTTCTGAAAAGCCCTTTTGAAATCCTCATTAAAGATGGTGTAAATCAGAGGGTTGATGAGAGAGTTCAGATATCCCAGCCAAGTCAGAAAGTTGGCCATGTCCGGAGAGAGAGTGCAGGACGAACATACGTTAACAATCACCTCGTGGATGAAGAACGGCAGCCAGCAGATGACAAAAGCCCCAAGTATGAGTCCGAGAGTGGTGGCGGCCTTCTTTTCACGCGTACTCGAGATGCGATGCCTCCTGACGGACCGCTCCCTGCGAGACTGAGACTTTGGGCTTTTCACAGCGATGCGCACTCTGTCGCCTTCGGTGGACGGTTCAGACACGGACTTCTCCGGAGGGCTCAGTGTGTCGGGGCTCGTCGGCTCCCTGTCGCTGCACTTGGGAATCATGTGTCCGTTCGTCTCCGAGTTGAGGCAACTTGCCCCTCTCCTTTGGTAAAGAGTCTTCGCCGCTCGGTAGATCTTGTAGTAAAGAATGAGAATGAGTATTAGCGGGATGTAAAAAGCCCCAAATGTGGAGTAAATGGTAAAGACGATGCTGTCGTGCTTAATGATGCAGTCGTTTTCCTCTTGCTGTCTCCACAGCATTGGCGGGAGAGTGACGACTATAGCGAAGAGCCAGACCATGCTGATCATGACGGCGGCCCGTAGGGATGTCCTCTTCCTCGAGTACTCCACGGCGTTCGTGATGGAGCGGTAACGGTCTACGGCGATGGCCGCCAGGTGCAGAATGGAGCACGTGCAGCAGGTGATGTCCACGCTTAACCAGATGTTGCACATGACTTGACCCATGACCCACGTCTCCTTCACTATGTAGACGATGCTGAAGGGCATGACTAAGACGGCCACCAGAAGGTCGGTCACGGCTAGAGAGCAGATGAGATAGTTTGCGGGATGGTGCAGCTTGCGCGTGACGATGATGGCTGTGATGACCAAGCAGTTCATCGCTGTGGTCAGTACGGCCAGAAGCGAAAGCGTGAGGGAGAGAAGAATCACGCCGCATGTGTTTTTGCTTGGACCGTCTGTAGGGTTAGGTCCATACGTGCTGTTTGAACCCATGCCTAGGATAGAATACAGGCAGAATAACTCAGACATGACATAAAGCATCTGCTGATGTGTTCACTTGGGGCCGGTTGCACCAGCTGTGTGTATGCTAGCCTAGATGTAGCATAAATGGGTGTTTGAGAGTTGCAGTATTATGCTAATTAGGGCTGCCAACTTTAGTCGTTTAGTCGACTAATCGGTCGATGCCGTCTTGGTCGACTGACATTCTCATTGGTCGACCAGTTGCATTTTTTTTTTTTTTTTACCAATAGAAAGAAATTGTCATTGATTTACTCCTTGATATTTATTCCTTTATAAGCAGTTATATATTACTGTATTCTAAATATAATTAGCCTGTGTTTTATCCCCAACTTTAAATGCTTTAATTTAGGCTATTTTGTAACAGCGCCACAGTTTAGCGCACCATGTAGAACACTCGGGAACCGCACCTGTGGCTGGCTGCACTGCTGCTTCGCGCTCAGTAAGGAAAATAGGTCGTTTTGCTGTATTCATTCAGTTAGAACGCTACTTGTTTTGGCTTTAGTCAACAAAATGTCCAAGAAATCTAAATCTTTTGTCTGGCTGCATTTTACAAAAAAAGACGACAAGACTGTGGAGTGCAAGCTATGCGGCCTAAAGCTAACTTACCATAGCTCAATGACCAATATGGCTAAACATATTTCTTATGTTTTTGTTTTTATTTGTACACTTGACTCATTTGAAAATAGCCTAAATAATGTAACAAAACGAAAAAAAACCTATATGCCTTCCTACTATACAGCCTATTATTATTAGGATTGTTTTTTTAGGCTATTTGTTTTTTTTTGTGTGTTTGTTTTAAAACGCCTAGATCGGCTGGACAAAAGTTAACCCATAGCTTTGAAAGTAAAGAAGAATATACAGCGTGTATAAACGAGATCTTTTGTTAGGATTTTTCATTATTTGGCAGTTTTAGCAGTTATATTTTTTGTAGCGTGTGGTGTGGTCAGGAGCGCGATTGCCGAGCTCCTCACTTTGCAGTTAAAAAAATCACTTAATTTCAAATAATTGTATTATTATTATAGTTTTATGTATTATTGATGTTTTTTCGTTGTTGTTTTATAAATGCTCTATGACAATTGTTTAATTAATGTTCAATAAAAATGCAAAATATCGCTTTTTTTTTTGTTTGTTTGTTTTTAGTCGACTGATCGTTGCACAGGACATGACTTTGGTCGACTAAGGATTTCCTTGGTTGACTACAGCCCTAATGCTAATTTCAGATAGTGTCGACAATAGTGTAATTATTCAACTCCATTTAGTTTAATTGATTATAATACAGTGGTAGTGTTGCAAATGTTGTTATAACTATGTAAATGTCTTTACTTTTACTTCTGGTCAATTGAATGTGTCCTTGGCCTTGCTTAGTAAAAATTAATTATTTCTTGACAAAAATATTGATGACCCCAAACTTTTGAAAGATAGTGCATAAGATTAAGTAGAGGTTTAAGCCGTGTTTCCACCGAAATTTCCCGGGGCAATTTGTCCCAGGAACTTTTTCCCGAGAACTTTTTCCCCCCCAGACCTGTTGCTGTCTGCGTTTCCATCTCAATATAAAGTACCGTGAAGATTAGGCAAATTAGTCTGGTGATGTAGGACGGCCTGCTACTTTCCAGTTCATCCTCTGAATTTAAACTTAATAAAGCCTGAACCTCGTCGTCGGTCCATCTGTCACAACTCCATTGTTGATTCGAATAGCAAACAACTCTTACTGCATGCACTGCAACAGACTTTTAAAAATGGTGGTTAATATAATAGAGTCAAACTGCATGGAGTCAACCGATCAAAATGCTGCGTGAACTCAAACAATCAGCATCTTCAGTGCCCAAGTCCCACCCCTGAAAGTTCCTGAACTTTGAAAAAGTACTACCACACGAGCAGGGACTTTCTAAGGGGGACATTTTTACACTTCATTTAGACCCTGGTTCCTGCGTACCCAAAGTTCCTACTTCCTGGGGAAAGTTCCTGCGGTGGAAACGCAGCTTTACTGTTTACTCATTTTTACACACACCCAAAAATGACATGAATTTATTGTAAAAACTTGTAATATATTAATATTACCAAAATTATAATATAATATAATATTGTGTTAAAGTAGAATGCATAAATATTTATACCATGGTCTGTCTGATTACTCGATTCTGATTGGCTAGAAGTTGTGCAATAAAACTGTTTAATGCGCAGGTAGTTCCAAGTCAGTTTAATCACCGTTCTATATTAATGTTTCAATTGAAGTGCACACACACATACGTCACTCACACACAGAGAGGGAAGATCGCGCTGAGCACACAAAGGAACATTCAGGAGCACAGAAACTTATCAAAGCCATATAGTCATAAAATAACTGTGCTACTGAATCGCTGCAATATATTTCTCAGCAACGAGGGGGTAACATTGCTATTTTGAAGTAACCAAACTCATGCAGCTTCATTGTTAATTGAGAGAGACGCTAAACAGTCGCAGGTTCACATTTCTCATCTCTCTCTCTCGATCGATAATTATTTTCAAATAAATGCTATTATTCATTCATTCAAATAAATGCAATCTTACTGCACTACTTTATCTCTATGTCTGATGATTCAATGCAGGCAGAATGCTAGATCTAACGAGCCATAACTGATGAAAATAACCATCAATTTTACCCTTCCAGTCAAATATTACCCTGCAAACATCAATAACAGCTTTAAATTGTCAATGCTGGCGGATGACCATGGTATAAGCAGGCTTCTCATCAGGCAGTTTTTGCCTCCGTGTCGTGCATTAAAATGGTTTAATGCACTGCTAGCTGTGGATTATCCCTTACTTATTCCCTGACTAATCTTAGATCGAGTTTTTAGATATTTATTATTTACATATTTGATGAGTTGATAATATCTTATTAGTTTTGTTTTATTAGAGAGTATTTATTAGATTTCATGATCATTTATGTCTAAAATATAAAATGTAAATTTGTATCAAAAGAACATTTAAACATCAACTGAAACAAGATAAACTGACATGCACTGCTTTTCACTGCTACTTCTGTTAACGGTTTTGTTGGCCTCTTATTGGATCAATGAAGGCAGATTTCATTATGCGACAACACATTACTTTACAGCTTTACAACCTACTAGATAGACCTTGCCTGATTATGAACTAATGCTGCAACTAAGTACAGAGTTATTTTCTCTGCTTCACACACCTTATTTTACATTATTTTAAGTTGTCGAAGGGAAGATAGTGTGAAATAAAACGAAAACACATCTTTCTTTTGCATTGTGTCTCAATCTCACCAGCTATTAAGTTATCACTTTGAATCATTCTAACAAACGTCTGACTAATTCATTAGTCAATTCATATATTGACTAATTATAGTTAAGAAATAGTTATTCATTATAACTCAATTCATTTCTGATGTCTTGGTGGTGAGTCAGTGTGTCTCACCACCAAGACATCAGAAATGAATTGAGTTATAGTGTACAGTTACAGTGCAATGTGAGTGAGTCTATCAAGATACATTTAATCTAGTGGCCTTTATAGGGATTAAATAATGTGAACATGTCCTGATTGTGGCCTCTTGCGTTCAGTTTTTTCACTGAGTAACACTGCCGAGTTCACTTGGTTTGCTCTATTGAAATATCATGCGTGGCTGTTCACTGTTCATATTGTACCTGTAGAAGTGCTGCTTATTCATCTGACTGCTTCTGTCTATGAGAATTAAAGGAGCTGCACGTCATCACAGCATTGTGTTCGGAGATCTTGACCATGGTGCTACAAGCCAGCATTTGCCACAAAGCATCTGAAAGGGATGAAGATCAAAAAGAGTGTTAATGTCAAAGAGAAGTTTGTCAGATTGTCCTTGCAGAGCAGGAGAGTGTGCTGTGACTGGCTGCCGCTGAGACCATTGATAAAAGACGAATATAATTTTCTCTAAAGCGGATCTGAAATTGGAAAAGGAAATTGGGCTTGAGAAAAAGCCTCACAGCTTAGACAAAAGGTCTTACAGGATCCTTTTTTTTTCCTTTCAGAATTTGAGCAGCAAACTCATTTTCATTATAGGTATCAGGTATTTATGTCTGGCCCTTGAACCTGTGTTGGGTTTGAGGTATTTTTCACAATCTGCTACTGTCAGCACCACAGAGCATAACATATCCACTGAATATACACACTGATAATAAGAGTGAGTAATAAAAATCATAGTGCTAAAGCACACCATTACATTCTAACAGTCTGGCTGCATGTGTATTAGCACTGGATGTGAGGAGATGGTTGTCATAGAGACTCATCGGGACAGGCTTTCTGAGGTAAAGGCCAGAGCTATGGAACAACATTTGATTTTTAACACTCCACAAGCTCTTTCTCTGTCAGCAGCGCGATGATGTTAGTCTAGTACTTTTTATGTAAGTTCAGTTCGTCCCTGTCTATCTATCTATCTATCTATCTATCTATCTATCTATCTATCTATCTATCTAATGACATTGTCACAGAATGAGATTTGTTTAATAATAATAATTTATAATAATAATAATTTATACATCATATATGCATGTACAGTATGTGTATATAATTCACTCTTTTATATGAAAAGTATTCACCATTTCCTACACATCATGACGGCTTGTGCGAACCACGGGAGTAACTTCCGTTGAACTGTAAACAATCAGCTAAAGCTTTGCTCTACGAATGCAATAACTAAGTACTTTTAAAAAACTGGGTACAATGAGATGAGATTTATTTTACTCACCCTTAAACCATCAAATATTAAAAGGAAAATTGTGTAGGAAAAAGTGTAAAAGCATTAATAAATTACTACAGCAGACCACGAATAACCCCAATAGCTTGCAGTACTTTTAGCGACATGCAACTGTTGTAATATACTCTGCCCGGTCAAAAAGAAAAGTCACTGTTTGGGTTTAAATAGGCAAATGCTTCAGTGTCTATGATTGGATCATTATTGTGGTGATTATGTTTCTAGCATGTTATATGTATGGCAACTGTTGTTCTAACCCTACTAGATGGAGTGTGTAGCTTTTCATTTCTTAAACAACCATGTAGGAAGACACATCATGGCCATATTCCAGGATGACAATGTCAAGATTCATCAGGCTCAGATTGTGAAAGAATGGTTGGGAGGAAGCATGAAGAATAATTTTCACACTTGGATCGGCACCTCTGAGTCCAGACCTTAAAGGGGTCCTATTATGCCCTTTTAACGAAGTTAAAGGCTTTAGGACAAACTTTTTCCGGGGTGTAAAAAACAGCGACAACAACATTCCTCTTCTCTAAAGCAGCCCAACATGGCCTCACCCCCTTTGTTGCATGTTCCAGAGGGCAGGGTTTATGTACGTGTAACGCAGTTCAGATGTTATGGGAAAAAGGAGGCAGGAACCGAACGTTCAACACTTTAATAAATAAATAAACAAATACAACAAGAAAGCCCCTCACGGACGACTGCTTGTCACATATAACAAAACAAAACACAAGTCCAGGCCTGGCCTCTCTCGATCTCCACTGTCGTCGCTCCTCCTTTTATGCTTCCGCTCCTCCGTGAGAGCAGGTGTCGCTCATTAGTAATCACTGTAAGTCAGTACAGTGTTGATTCAGTTCCATTGCAAAGATCCTCAATTATTAATTTTGTTCATTTCACCTATAAAGCAGTTCTGCACAAAAAATGATGTCATTGTCCAGCTCAGTTCAGTTCTCATTCAACAGTGTCCGTGCAGTCAGATCAATTATATTGTTGAATTGTCCCCAACTAAGCAAGCCAGAGGTGACAGTGGCAAGGAACCCAAACTCTATCAGGTGACAGAATGGAGAAATAATCCTTGGGAGAATCCAGGCCAGTCAAGGGGCCAGTTCTCCTCTGGCCAATGAACGAACAGTGTGTCATTATGATTCAGGCTGCATCACAAGTCAGAATGTAGCTTAAGAGAAATTAATTTTTCAGTGATTAAATTTGGGTGTTTATAAAAGATAGATGCCTTTTGAATTTTAGGATGGGGGTCCATCACACAAGAATGATCAATAGTCAATGGCATGTAAACGATCGAAAACCCCTGTTATTAAGCACCAGACATCAGGCTCTCAACAAAAGTATTTTGTTGATTCTACCAGCTAATGGAGTTATTTAATTCAATGACACACTGCCACATTGTTAAATTGCTTATATTGATCAGGCAACAGTCTTCACTGATGAGAAAAGTTTGACTTATACTTTAAAGACCTCATGACATCACCAGGCACCTTTCAGGAACGTCGAGCTGCGTGAAACGCTGCGGGAACGCCTCTTGCGTTGTGCGTCATGAAGCATTTATGGAATCAGCCCAATGGCGAGACGGAACGTCACGAGTGACGTCATCCCCCAGGAAACTATAAAGCACACCCCTGAACACAATGGCGACAGCTTCTGTTGTCTTCAGCAAGCGCTCTGTGTGTGAATCTGTCCCTGTGTTTTTGTCTGTTCTTAGTGATCGCAAGGCAGGAGTTTTTCACTTAAAAAAAACTAATATATATATATATATATATATATATACAGTCGTGCTCAGAATTAATGGTACCCCTGGTAAATATGATGAAAAATGGCTGTAAAAAATAATTCTGCATCGTTTATCCTTTTCATATTTCATTCAAAAAATTGGCAAAAATCGAACCTTTCATTGAAGTAAAATAATTGACAGTGGAGGGGAAATCACATTATGAAATAAATGTTTTTCTCCAAAACAAGTTGGCCACAATTATTGGTACCCCTAGAATTGTTTACGAGTAAAATATCTCTTAAGTATATTCCCATTCATATTTACCTTTTTTTTGCACACCAGGGTGACTAGGAACATGAAATTGTCCAGCCATTACTTCTTGTTTTACAAGAGTTTAAATATGGGGAAACACAAAGGCCAAATTCCCTTAATCATCCATTACAATGAGTAAAACCAAAGAATATAGTTCTGATGTGCATCAAAAGATTGTTGAGCATCACAAAATAGAAAGTGGCTGTAAGAAAATAGCTAAAGCATTGAAAATCCCCATTTTGACCATCAGGGCAATAATTAAGCACTTCCAATCAACTAAAGATGTTACAAATCTGCCAGGAAGTGGACGTGTGTCTATATTGTCTTAATGCATGGTGAGGATGAAAGTTTGAGTGGCCAAAGACTCTTCAAGGATCACAGATGGAGAATTGCAGAGATTAGTTGAGTCTTGGGTTCAGAAAGCCTATTAAAAAAAAAAATTAAACAACCCCTACATCACCACATGTTGTTTGGGAGGTTTTCAAGAAAAATCCTCCTTGCTCATCCAAAAACAAACCCCAGCAAATTCAGTTGTCAGACATGACTGGGCCTTCAAACAGCACAGGGTTCTGTGGTCAGATGAAACTAAAAAATAGCTTTTTGGCAGCAAACATGCAAGTTGGGTTTGATGCACACAAGGATAAAAAGTACCCCATGTGTACAATTTAATATACCATCTTTAATGTTGTGGTCATATTTTCCTGCTGGAGGTCCTGGACTTCTTGTTCAGATACATGCATGGCATCGTGGATTCTATCAAATACCAACAGATAAAAAATCTAAACCTGACAGCCTCTGCTAGAAATCGTATAATGGGCCGTGGTTGGATCTTCCATCAGGACAACGATCCAAAACAAACATCAAAATCAACACAAAAATGTGTTAAGTAGCACAAAATGAAGCTTCTGCCATAACCGTCCCAGACCTGATGAGTGGAGTGAACTGAAGAGAAGCACCAACATGGATCTGGGAATCTGAAGGATCTGGAGAGATTCTGTAAGAATGGTCTCTGATCTCTTGTCAGGTGTTCTCCGAACTCATCAGGCATCATAGGATAAAACTCAGAGCTGTTATCTTGGCAAAAGGAGATTGCAAAAAGTATTTAATAAAAGGGTACCTATAATTGTGGCCAACGTGTTTTGGAGATAAACATTTATTTCATAATGTGATTTCCCCCCCACTTTCTGTTCTTTTACTTCAATGAAAGTTTAGATTTTTGCCAATATTTTGAATGAAAGATCAAAAGGATAAATGATGCAGATTTATTTTTTCCAGCCATTTTTTATCATATTTACCAGGGGTACCATTAATTCTGAGCACGACTGTATACTCACATATATATATTCACATATATCAGTAATAATGACGAGCGAGCAGCATTACAGAAAGTGTGTTCCCCCCGTACTCGTTTTCTCATGGGTGGGGATACACACGATCTGTGTGTTGTTTGTTTGGGAGTGCAGCATGCCCAGTCAGCTCTCGAGGGGGCTGATTGTGAGCATTGCGAGCGTTTTCCTATAAGAACGCTCCGCTCCCGCCGATCACTCTTCGAGAAGAGTGGTTCGGTTCGCGCTCCCCGCGGCTCGGGTCCCCGTTTCTGTCAAGGCAGAGCAGCGGCGCTTGTCGTGGGGATCGCAAATGGATCTGTCAGCGGGGTTTGAGACGGGCTCTGCCTTATCTCAGCCTTTACCTGCCAGTTCCAGTGCCTCAGTTCCGGGTGTGGAAGCACGCATTGCGGTTTCTTCCCCCCAGGCTGAGGCACCAATGCTGCAGCTATCCAGTTCTGAGGAGCTGGATGTTGTCAGTATTGAAACAGGGGATGTTGTGGACTCGTCACCTCACTCTCCTGAACATGAGGAGCTTGTAGAGGTGCTCACTCAGGCTGTTTCTAAATCAAGCATTGAGTGGCCAGCTGCTAGGCAGGAATGTGTTTCTAAAAGTATGCTTGACGAACGATTTTTGCCTTCCCGTGTTCAGCCTCCACGGTGGTGCCTTCCGTTTCTTCCCGATCTTCACACCGAGGTGTCGAGGTCATGGAAGAGACCCGCCTCTTATCGTGTGTTTAGCCCCCAGACTTCCACATATTCTAATATATCGGGGGCTAAGTTATATGGTTATGGGGCGATGCCCAAGGCGGAGGAGACTCTAGCTAGCCATCTTTCTGCTGAGTCTTCCTCGTCTCTTGAGGCACCAGCTTTACCCACCAAGCCTCTCAGAAATACTTTGGCTCTGGTGGGTAAGGCTTATTCGGCGGCTGGTCAGGCTTCGGCGTGTCTGCACACGATGTCGATATTGCAGGCATACCAAGCCGATCTTTTAAAAGATATGATTGCGAGTGAGGAGGTTAGCATTGACGTGGTTCGAGAACTGCGTCAGGCTGCAGATTTATCTCTGCATGCCACCAGGGAATCGGCTAGACTAATGGGCCATTCTATGGCAGCCCTGGTGGCCGCAGAGAGACACTTGTGGCTTAATCTGTCTGATATGAAAGATAAAGAGCTTTAGAAAGATAAAGCTTTTCTTTTGGATGCTCCACTTTCTCCATCTGGTTTATTCGGTGACGTGGTAAACACGGTCATAGATAAATTTCAGGAAGAAAAGAAACAAGCTGCAGCTTTTCAAAAATTCCTCCCACTTAAAGTTACTGTCTCAGGGTCTGCTGGGCGAGGGCAGACCAAGCCGTCGACAAGCTCCTCACATAAGGCGCAACCAAAGCAGAGTGTCGCGTCTCGGTTATTACAGCCGATATTTCATCGTTCCAAAGGAGGATGGGGGGGTTGCGTCCAATTTTAGATCTGCGCCTATTAAATCGAGCTGTAGCCAAGCTCAAATTCAAGATGCTTACGCTTAAGAAAATCGTGTCACAAATCAGGTCCGAGGACTGGTTTGTCACGATAGCTCTGAAGGACGCATACTTCCACATCTCCATCCTTCTGCAACACAGGAAGTTCCTTAGGTTCGCTTTCGGGGGCGAAGCGTACCAATATCGTGTTCTTCCGTTCGGCCTAGCTTTATAGGCGGCTCGGCATTGAGGTGTCGTCCTCGCACTCATCAAGCTAGGCCAGTTGCTCACTGTAAAGCAGTTCCAGAGACTGCTGGGTCTGATGGCAGCAGCGTCCAGGGTTATAACTTGCGGCCTGCTGTACATGAGACCATTACAGTGGTGGCTCAGGACCATGGGGTTCTCCCTGAGGGGAAACCCCCTCCGCGTGATCAAAGTTACACGGCGTTATCTCCGTGCTCTGGTCATGTGGAGGGATCCTTGGTTTCTTTTCCATTGACCTGTGCTGGGAGCTCTTTGTCGTCGTGTAAGGCTAACGACAGATGCTTCCCTCACAGGCTGGGGGGGGATCATGAGTGGTCGCCCAGCCCAGGGTCTGTGGCAGGACCATCATCGATTTTGGCATATAATTTGTCTAGAGATGTTGGCAGTGTTTCAGGCTCTGAAGCACTTGCTGCCAGACCTGAGAGGTCATCATGTTCTTGTCTGGTCCGACAACACATCGGTGGTCTCTTACATAAACCATCAGGGGGGTCTGCGCTCTCGCCCGTTATACAACCTGGCTCACCAGATCCTTCTATGGTCCCAGGGGAAGCTTCTCTTATTGAGGGCGATTTATCTTCCGGGGTATTTAAATCAGGGAGCGGACATCCCGTTGAGGCAGGGGCCGAGGCCCAGGGAATAGAGAGACTCAACCCCGAGGTGGTGGAGCTCCTTTGGATGCAGTACGGTCGTACCGAGGTAGACCTATTTGCGTCCAGGGAGACATCACACTGTTCACTGTGGTTTTCTCTCAGTCATCCAGTGACTGAGGTCACGCCTGTACGCCTTTCCCCCGATTGCTCTGCTCCCAGGAGTTCTGGAGAGGGTTCGCCGGGACGGGGTCAGTCTATTATTGGTAGCCCCGTTCTGGCCGGCCCGAGTATGGTTTGCGGACCTAGTGTCTCTTCTAGACGGCTCTCTTCTGGAGATTCCGATCAGGAGGGACCTTCTCTCTCAGGCGAGAGGGTTGATACTTCACCCCCGCCCAGAGTTGTGGAAGCTATGGGCTTGGCCTCTGAGGGGGCCCAGTTCGTAGGGGCTGGTCTCTCAACCGAGGTTGTTGAGACCATCCTTCACTCCAAAGCTCCTTCCACGAGGAGATTATACGCCTTGAAGTGGAGGCTCTTCACACCTGTTGGACCCAGTTAACTGCCCAGTGGGTGCAGTGCTAGAGTTCCTGCAGGAGCGTTTCTCCTCAGGGCTATCCCCCTCCACACTAAAGGTGTATGTGGCGGCACTTGCTGCTTACCATGTCCCTTTCAGTGGAGTCTCTTTGGGGAGACACCCATTTATAACTCGCTTTCTTCGTGGTACTTTGAGGCTGAGGCCTGTAGTCCGCACGAGGGTGCCATCATGGGACTTAGCTTTCGTCCGAGAAGGTCTTTCCCTAGCTCCCTTTGAGCCTATTGAAGAAGTTGCTGATAAGTTTGTTACTTTGAAGACTAGGAGTTTCCCTCCAGGACGTTTGTGATGCGGCAGGCTGGTCCTCACCGCATACTTTCGTCAGGTTTTATGACCTAGACCTTAGCCCCACTCCTGGGGCGCAGGTGCTTTTGGCTGAATTTAATCTTTGATTCACACAGTCGGTCACTTGCTCTTATGGCGACGTGGGTATTAGCGCTCCCGCAGCGTTTCACGCAGCTCGACGTTCATGGAAGGAACGAGACGCTGCGTGTCGTTGCCATACTCCCGGCATTCCCTTGATCGACTTGCTTCATACTTTTCCAGAAGCTGTCGCCATTGTGTTCAGGGGTGTGCTTTATAGTTTCCTGGTCGATGACGTCACTTGTGACGTTCCGTCTCGCCACTGGGCTGATTCCATACGTGCTTCATGATTCACAACGCAAGAGGTGTTCCCGTAGCGTTTCACGCAGCATCTCGTTCCTTCAGGGAACTAGGGTTACATACGTAACCCAGGACGTTTTCCATTTCACAGTTCACAGCTCACGGACAGTATTTCCTTTTGAAACATTTGGACATATAATTATTCACATGATATTTGCGCAGATGAATTCAATTCATATAGTGCTTGTGCATATGCCAGCCAAGCAACTGCTATTGAGATGAATAGGATTGCGAATGGATGGCTCTCTCCAGCTATTTTCCCCAGCTATTAAAGGGAGAGACATGCTCTACTAAACAGCATGTTGTTTGACAAAATGCCCAACATCTCATGATCTCAATCTCATGAAAGTGTGTATCTATAGCACGAATTTAATTTGTCGTGTCATTTATACACCAAAAATAGTTTTGTGTGCAAATGATACACACTGTAAACCCCTTAGCTAGGATTAGGGGTGTGGAGTGCGTGCGTATTATGCGGCATAAAGTGTGTATCATATGCACGCGTAAACTGCGTATCATATGCACGCAAAACCTATTTTTGGCGTATAAATGGTACGATAAATGAAATGTGTGCTGTAGATGCCTCTGAATGCAAGATGTGTTATTCATATTTTCCCCTTTCTCAAAAGAGAAAGACTGCAAAATCTAAATGTGAACACTATAGCATAGATGACCTCAAAACCAATAGATAAAGACTAAAAGCTGCAGAACTCAAATTTTGATAGTGATACGGTCAATACAAATAAAAAGCTGATATTTTTCTGTATATACTGTACTGTAGGCCTATATATTTTGGGTAACATTTTAAGAATTGAATCCATTCCAACTGAATCTTCAAGCATTTTTAACTCATCTGTATGAATGCAAATCATTTGTTCTTCCTAATTGTTCACTGTCTCACCCCACATGCTCTCTGCTCGCTCTTGTGTAGAGATTCTTTTGAGTATGCTGATGTTGTCAAAAAATACAAAAAGGCATACGAACTTCATTAAAGAATGCTACAATATTTATGAAGAGGAACTTCCTGAAAATATGGCATTTTAATGTTTGTATATTTTGCAAGTCATAGCAGCCTTTATAATTAACTAATATGTTAATTCAAACTAAAATCTGTTTTGTACATTAAAATGCATGTGTTAATACATATTACAGGTGGTACAAAAATTCATCATAATATGTCTTTCCATGATCAATGACTAATAATATGTATAAACAGCAACAAGTTTTACCCGCACAAACACGAAACACTATCAGAGTGTATTTTATGGGCTGCCGAGTGTAACCTGACTATGTTATTTCATGGACTAAATGAACTGCGTGACCCAAAATGACAGAAGCAAGATGCATGTCGTTCAACTCATTGGAAGAAATGCGTATCTTATTCGCAGAATGAGCATTTTTGACACGCTAAATCATTTATTGTCCTGTTAAATGATCTAATACATTTTTACTGCAGCAGTTTTTACAGTTTGACTCAATTAAATTATCAGACTTGAAGCACCAGGCAACATTTAACGCTAGTAATATTGAGAGGAACGTTTTTAGAAGCATCACAATCTACTGTAAATGAGGCATTTTTTCAACAAACACTGTTCAGAGGCTTTGTCATGATTATTCAGAAGACGTTGAGATATTCAGTGAGGAGCACTTGTTAATTGCAATTAAGAAGCATTTGATTAGTTAGAATCACACATGAGTATGAATAATAAAAACACATATGGCACAAAAAAAGATAAACAGACTTTATGTCTCAAATAATGTAATAATAGGAATGTGTAAACAAGGATGTGATGAATTTAAATGTAACACTGACATTGGAACATCGGACATGAATCCTTCTGTACTTTAAAGGTAAGTTGTTCCGATCACATATTTAGCCTAAATTCATTGTACCATTTGCAGTCTGTGAGTATTTGGATAGCCTTTATTTTGTTTGTTTTTTATGAACTATAACCAATACATTTTTTCTTTCATGTTTATCAGCTCAAAAAGTGGTCACTTTGGTTGAATGTATAGTTCTCTTATAGATAAAGTTGCTCCTCAAATATTTTCAAACTCAAACCATATTCTACTATCATTCAGTGCTTTTATTGTTAAAAACATTGTAAAACTATTAATACCGGTACTTGTTTTCGTTGTTGCAATAAAGCAGAAATAAAAATGTCTTATTTTGATAATACCTATTAAAATAAATGTAATTTACAGTATTTCAAAATAAAGACAGCACATGCTAAATAACACTAAAAGTTAGTTTTAAATTAGATATACTGTTCAAAATTAAGATTAAAGTATTGTGAAAGCTTCTGGTAGTCAAATATTAGTGGATCATGTCTATGGTTAATGTGATGAGGAGAAATGGCTTCATACAGCCTTTAAAAATTACACACAAAAAAATGCACGGTGTATTGTTAAAATGTTTGCCAATAATAAAAGACGACAACTTTCAGCTGGCTTTGTATCAAACACTGACTGTCAAACTGATAAATAGCAACAGAAGATTTAAGACTTAAACTGAAAAGCATGCTTGTCATTTCTGCTTGAATGACACATACCTCATAACAGCTGGCGATACCCGCAGCCAAATCAGTCTATTATTCTGAGCGATTCAGCAAAACAGTACTTATACGCAACACGCATCAATATTTGATAAGAACTGTATAAGCTCTAAAATGTTGCATTTCTAAGATGTTAAACTATGAATGAAACTTACTATGACTCGATGCACCTGTTGACGTCTAAGCAATCCAGAAAGAGCTCTAATTGCATTTTGAGTGAGGAGCCTCTCAGCACTGGGTTTAAAAATGACATGCTTGATGAGAGTGCTCAATACATACTTCCTCTTCACAGCAGGTACTAATGAAAAAAGATAATGGTGCCACTTGGCAGGATATAACGAGTGATGACATCAGAGCCAGGGCAATATCAAATCCGGCAGAATTGAGAATTATTCAACTTACCTAAAGTGAATGAATGATGAGTGAAAAAACAGGGGTGTTTGTGAGAATAATGAACTAAGAAGATTTGAAAGCTGGGAAGCCATGCTTCATTTCTGCTTTCAATTTCAAGCTACATTCTGCATATCTTGCTATGCGTGCAAGGCAAAAATCAGCAGTCGGAAAGATAACTGGAAACTATTCCACTGAAACTGTGTTCTACAAGCACAAAGAGGTGTTTCAAGGACAAATAATGTATACCCTGAGCCTTTCTAATTTCCTCCACCACTTAAGGGGAACAAAATGCTGCTTTCTTTCTTGAATAACTTTGTTGTGGGAGATAAAGTAGCATGACCTTCATTAAAAACATAATTCTTTCATTATTTACTCACTCTCATGTCATTTCAAACCTGTATGACTTTTTTTTCTCCCCCTGTCGAACAGAAATGCTGAATAATGATCGCCTAATGCTCACCACTTATTTCCTTGTTTATGAAATTTTCCTTATAATGAAAGTGAATGAGGATCTAAAGTATCATGAACAGTCTTTACGACTCATGCACTATTAAATAACACTAATACTTCTGAAGTCATAAAGATTTCTGTGAGGATCAGACCAAAACGAGGCTCTCATTCACACCTCTACTTGTTCAAAATTGCCACATCGCGACAATACAATCGCCAATTCGCCATTGATGATTATTATTACTTTTAACATTACTTGCTCACGATTTCTCTCAACATGGAGACAGGAGAGTTGTCAGTCAATAAATGAGAAAATAAAGTAACTTGTGCTACTTGTTTGAAAAATGAACTCTAAATTTAAAAGTAATGTAGTACTTTACAAGAAATCCGTTACCCCCAACACTGGTCATAACACCGCAGATGTAAAATGTCATTTGTTGCATATCAAGGTGGAAAGCCAACAGAGTATTCATTTGTATTTTATGTAAAAAGTGGTTCTATACATTTACTTACATTTATATAGACACTAAAACTGTCACGGTGTGGGTTTTGTGTTTGTGTATCTTGTTCTTGTCTGTCATGTGTTCCCCTGTCCTTTCATGTTTCAGCTGTTCCCTGTTTTGTTGATTAGTCTCCCCATGTGTTTCTGATTAGCCACGCCCCCTTGTTATCTTGTTTAGCTTGTTTGCCTGTCTTTTTATACCTCTGTGTTTCAGTTGTGGTTTGTCGGTCGTTGTATTTGCTTCAGTGTTCCTTGTTTCTCCTGTTATTTTTATTAAATCAGCTGCATTTGGATTCTCTCTCTGCTTCGTCCTTCCGGCATCATAACAAAAACGTACAATATTGCCATTTTGACAGCATCAAAAATGTAAATCATTTATGTACGAACAACTTTACAGACGTATAAATGTTTACAAATAATTATTTATTTTCATTCTCATCTCATCAGTGCACTCAATTACGTCCACTATGGTTTCGGAAACCACTACAAATGGCTGTTCCCTCAAATAGTGCCCTATTTAAGGGTATAGGGGGCAATTTCAAACACAGTCGTGGTTTTCTTTGCCATTGTTTTTCCTTTGTTCCAGTTCTTCATTAGTCGCGGTTTTTGATTAGTTGCACACCTGTTTCTTGTTCTGTTGATCATTCACTCTCTATTTACGCCTTCAGTTTTCTAAGTTCTGGGTTCCCGAGTTAATGTCACTGCCGAGGTAGTGTGTTTGATAAATCTTTGTGTTCTTTAAAAGCATTCTGCATCATGCATCATCTTAGTTTGGCTCATCTACAGATTAGCGTGACAACTACACTTTAAAATTCTGTAACCTTTTAAACATCACTTATCATGTAACATTCATTCTGACTATAAAATACAGCACAAACGCACCATAAAATAATCCATTTTATTTTTGCATGTAATTGAAAAATGGTGACTATCAAATCGTACTCTTTAAGCTCCACTTCGCTGAATGAGGTATGCGTAACTTCACATAGTTTTGCCATTTCTGGAATACATTATCTAGAATACTTTCTGTCTGTCATTTTTCTGGCTGTATGTTTAAGAAATGGTTTTGAGCAGAGGGATTTTATGGTATATTTTCATTGTACATTTCGCTGTTTTGCTCTTTATATTGTTGAAAAGTGGTTCGGGGAAAGGGTTAAGGGATCTAAAACAAAATGGTAAAAATTAGGTGTAATGGTACATATATTCATCCTGAACCGTCACGATTTGGTGAATAGTCAGTCACAGGCGATCCACCTTCTTATCCAGAAGTGGTGCGCGCGGTAATAGAAAGCTGTTTGCTAACCGCCACAACAGGAAAAAGAGTAGAAGAAGAAGAGACAATCTATGCACCAATCCAAAACAAGGGTTCAGATGACACCCAAGAACTTACTAGTTGCATATACGCTGAGTTTCGATTCATATTTGTGACGTGCTCCACAAACTTCACAGAAAGACAACTGGACGGCAGAAAGCCGCATCCTGTTTTTTTCTTTATCTTATCAAAACACAATGTTCTGATTTTATTATGTGTCACAAATAAAAATTTATTTACACACAAAAAAAAATTTACGGTTTCAAATGATGTGCTCTTATGCCCATAAATGACAGAGTATTTTAAGTTGTTTCCACTCTTATGAGACAAAGACAGTTTTATTTTTTATTATTCTATTTATTTTTTACTTTCATAACACAAGAGATGCTTTTCAGTTTAGTAGCTGCTTATGACCAAATACCTTTTTGTTTTTTTATCAGCCTTACAAATAAAAAAAACGTGATCGTATCGAACCGTGATCCAAAAAACCCAGGTACGTACTGATCTGTACATATACAGTACATTCATTTTGTACATTTCAGCATGCAAGAGGATTGGATGAACCATCCTCTTAACGACTGCTGCACATCTTCAGAAGTGTTTTAATTGAAGAGATTGCATTACCTTCATACGCAGTGCCTGAGACGGGAGAAAAATAGCTGAGTACAGCTACCATTCTTTATGTCAAAAAAATATCCATTAAATGGTCTCCTCTTGAATATGAAGTCCCTGTTTCTTTGTTAGTGTGATGTCCAAACTTGAGCTGAGGCACTTAAAAACGCAATTAACATTACTCAACGAGTATTCCTGCTATTTCTGTTACATCCACTGTGTTTCTCAGAAGACTCTTCATGGGAAAATATGCGTCCTGTTGTCATTTATGATGCCAGCCATGGGGAAGGTGCTCAGACAATGAGATATTAAACAGGCCCATTTATTTGGATCAAAGTGATGCAAAGCAGATAGAGGGCATTACGTCTTCTATGCAAACATGCCCTGCACTGAGAGAATGGACATGGCTGTTACCCTATCTTGTCACAACAACAGTTTCAGGAATACCTTTGGGACTATATCTAAGGAAAGAGCCTACAATTTGTCCTGTTGCACACATAAAAGCACAGTTTCCAAGATGTCTCTGGGGAGTGACTTCATTGATTTGATCCTCGCCAATTCCTACACCTAGAGATGTGAAACCACATAACCCAGATACATCTCTGATCAGGGGGCCAAAAGTGGCATTAATCCCTGCTGATGTTCAATCTTTCCCTTCTCAAAGATCAGATAACATTGGATAAGATTACATGAGATCAGATAATAGCTTTATTTGCAGATGTGAAGGCCTTAGGAAATGTAGTGAGTTAGAGACAGTGATTTCTGGGCTCGTCTTATTGCTGTTAGAGTACAATAGTGGCAGCCCACATTTTCACTGGCCTTGAAAGTATTTTTCCCATTTATTTTCTTCATTGGCATTTAAAAATTCTTTAATAAGGAATGTATCAACTAAAACATTATAAACTTTGATTTAGAATGTTAAAACAGTGATTTTTTTATGTTTAAAAAGAATAGTTCACGCAAAAATAAAAAAAAAATTAAACATTGGATTTTGGACCGTCAAAAATTTGGTACCCATTGACTTGCACTAGATGGAATGTTTTACTCAAAATCCTTAATTTCTCTTTGACTGAAGACAGAAAGTCATACATCTTGGATGGCCTGGGGGTTAGTAAATAATCATGAAATTTTCATTTTTGGGTGAACTATTCCTAATAACTATTTTATTATTCCTAATAATAAAAAAAAGCTTAGAAACATTTCCACCATTATTGTTCAGGGGAAAAAAAAGTTCAGTTCACTAAACACGTTCAGTCACTGTATGGGGTATTGTCATGTGAAACCTGCCTTATAAATTGTTTAGCAATATTAAAACAGAAAAAAATCTAAAAGATAAAAAAGGCTACTAAAAATTTCAAATCATTATTTGATATTCTTTGTAATTAATATATTACAAACATATTTCAACATATGTGGAATCTTTCCCTGACCTGACATGTATGAAAAATATCCTAAAACAGTACAACCTTTCAGTTATACAGTTTTATACTACGGGGCTGTTGAATGCTTGAATCTGATTGGTTGACGAACATTTTAAGGTGTGCAATTATTTTCAGGGAAACGCACAGCTAAAGTAGCTCCAGACAGGCCTTGACCGCATTACAGTTCCATATCACCTCACCAAATTATTTCAGTTATTTCAAAGGTCCTAACAGACTACAACCGCAAAAGCCACAATGACACTGACCAGGCAAATAAATATAGTGAACATGCTATAATAAACATACGGTAAAATGTTTTTTTACCACAAAATTACGTTTTTATTATGTACGGAAAGCACAAAGCCTACTCTCTTTCTCCCGCTCGCTCTCCCACTCACACACGTACAGTAGCCTACAGACACACACTCGCACGGGAACATGTCATCAGTGCAGCTTTGACGATTTTGTCAGCAAAATCGTTTAACAGCTTAAAAGCTACAAGACATTTCTCACTAGCAAGGTAATAACGGCCTTGTAACTTAATTCACATGCGCTTAATCTCTCTCTCTCACTGCATTAATAACTGTATTTAGTCTGCTAACAATGGCTCAAACCTTTACTAGCTCTAAAATTACGTTTTGGAATTAGCAACAGAGGTTTGGGATTTGATGCAATAAATTAGTCCTATACACACAAGTGCATTTTAAGGACAATAACCTGACAAATGTCTAGAAATACATCATCTGAACAGTGTTTGAGGTGTGGTAACAGTAGTATTGTTATGAACTGCTCCGAGACTTGGAGGTGAAGATCCAAATGCAGCTTTATATAGAATAGTCGTACAGGCAGGGTCAAGAATGAGCAAACAGGACAATGGAGAAGAGACAGAGAACAAAACCAGATAACAGGCAATGGTCGAGGCAGGCGGCGAGAAGCAAGGTCCAGTAAACAATCCAGGTCAGGGTAAACAGAGAACGATCAGAAAACGGGGTACACAGTCCAAGGTCAAAAAGGCAATAAACAAAACACGGGAAAACGCTCAGAAATGCAGACACACAGTACAACACGACTTCGCAGTGAGTGAATGAATGAATGAACATGGTATATATAGACTGAGACTAGCAGGATGACAAGACACAGGTGAATAAAATCAGTGACAATGAGGTACAGGTGAATGTGATCAGTGTGAATGAGTCCAGGCAGTGAGTATGGGAAATGTAGTTTGTGAGGAAGTGATCATAGTCTCTGGTGGCTCTCAAGGGCACTCCAGCTGGTGACCGTTACAAGTATAAGCAAAATAATTGGGCCATTTAATTATTGTAAAATTATTTCAATAAAATAATGTGTCGTGGCTGCATTACCACCTCGGCTGTGCATTATTTTTCTAATAGTTCTAATAATTGAATGGCTCGTCGTCAATTATTCCTTACTTTTAAAAATAAAGGTTCTTTGTTGGCATCTTTGGTTCCGTGAAGAACATTCTACATCTATGGAAACTTTTCATCCAACAAAAGGTTCTTCATTATGGAAAAGGATTCTTTAATTATTAAAATGTTTTTCACACTAAGAAAAAGGTGTAACAGTTCTGAAAGAATGTTCCATTTCTTGTGCTGTAATTCTACTCCCCACCTCTGCAGCCGATTTCATTGGTTTAGGTTACATCGACGGGTAGGTTTAGGGATCAGTGTTTGGTGTAGGCAATCAGTACAGTGATTGACATGACCAATGAAAACTTTAGAATCGGCTGCAGGGCGGGATTTCCGCTGAAGTGGTTTGGGAAAAAAAAAAAAAAATCACGCTACTGGCGTGGCTTTGAGTGTTTGCTCAACTGAGCCGTATGCAAGAAACCCTATTATGAGGAATCTTTTTGGTTCAACAGCTCAATGTAAGTTGTATATATTTTGTAATTTTATGTTTATTATCTGTGTCAATTGCATATTTTGATTTATATTTGCCTATTTGTTTAGAGGGTTCTCTTTTGGCTTCATTCAATATGGACACTTCATCTGGACTATGTTGTGCTCTGATTCTACACCTTTGTTGATTACCCGGACTGGTGCTTGGTCATGATTCAAAAAACGTTTTGTTGGACTTCTACTCCGGGACTTCTAATGAACTTTTGGAATATTGGAAATGCTCGCTTCTAACCTGAACTGCTTGTGGTGTGGTGAGAAATTGACTATATTTCGGCCTGGAAACGTGGGGTGAACTGAAATGTTCTAACATAATGAACTTATGATTTTCTTTTTCTTTGGATCTGATGATTTGCTGATAATATTGCTGTTGTGCATATATCTGTATAGTTTGGGTTATCTCACAAAAACATAAATACACTTAACTCTACTCTTTGATGAATGGATCCCCATCATTTAGTATGTGACCAAAACAAGAGTGTTACAAAGGGTTCTATTAATTAATTGTTAACTGAGAGGTCCTTTGGGGAAATCAAAATGGTTCTTCTATGGGATCACTGCAAAACCCCTTTATTTATGGAAACTTTATACAAATATACGGAAATAAAGGTTGTGATGTTAATTCCAATCCACCAAGAGGTGCACCATTTTTTGGTCAAGATCTTGTACTGACAATGCAAGAGTCCAGCACTCTGTAAAGTCTCCTCCTGCACATCCCAAAGACTTTCAATGAATTTAAGGTCTGGACTCAGAGGTGCCAATTCATGTGTGAAAATGATTCTTCATGCTTCCTCCCAACCATTCTTTCACAATTTGAGCCTGAAGAGTCTTGACATTGTCATCCTGGAATATGGCTATGATGTTTATTCCTACATGGTTGTTTAAGAAATGAAAAGCAACACACTCCATCTATATTTATAGATAATCACTGCAATAATGATCCAATCTGCCTATTTATACGTGTGTGTGTGTGTGTGTGTGTGTGTGTGTGTGTGTGTGTGTGTGTGTAAACCCCTTGGAGGTATATAACCCGTAACCTGAATATAACCTATGTATAACCTGATATATAACTCTGCACCCGATCTTCAATTCAGAACAAGATTCATATGGATAATTAAAAATGTGTTCACTGTGAGAAAAATAGAATGCCAAGATGATTCCAGTCAACCACACACTTCTGTAGTCTAAACACATGACTGCATCCAAGTCTTCTCAATACAGAAACTCAGACTGGTGTGAAATGACATGACAAAGTCCATAAGCTCCTCATACTCTAAACCTCTTCTGACAAATGTTCCTGAGAGGAGAGTTGCCAGTGCATAACGCAGTCTCTGTTATTGTTGACAAATGACTCTTGTGCAACATATGTTATTGTGCCTCACTGTCACTGGATGAAGCCACCAGATTCTTTCTTTTCTCTAAAACAATGGTGAGATAGGATTCCGAGGTAGTTTTTCATCAATCATTTGCATGTCATGTAAGGGAGAACAAAGAACAAATTGTGAAGTATCAAGTGAGCAGTTAATATGCTAATAAAATAAAACAATATTTGCCAATTCTAGCATAAACTATCACAATGTTAGACCAAGGAATGTATGAGAATTAAGTAATGATACACGCTGTGATCTTATCTGTTGAAATGAAGACTTTCTTCTGGATTCCGAGGAAGACCTTCATCAATCATTTGCATGTCATGGAACGGAAAAAATTACAAAGACCGATATTAATTGATCATCCAATATGCTAATTATAGCAAACAATATTTGCCCATAATTGGCCAAAATGCTAATGAAACATACTGTGTGAAATTTATACATGATCATAAATAACACATCACATGATCAGAAAAACACACAATATGGATCTCAATGTTCATTATTCACTAGCCTGTCTTGTTATTGTCTCTCGTCAGTCAGAAACATAACCTGTCCTAAAGTTTGCAGCAAAGGGGTGGAAAAATATATTAGTGACAAAACTGACATGATGTTATCTGTTGAGTATGTTGAGCCTTGGTTATTTTTACAGCTTAAATTTTAAATGATTTTTTAAAGAATCGTTTCTCAAAATCTCTTTTTCTGTGCAACACTGCTAATGACATCTTTTTTCTGTTATCAGTGATTTATGTTGCCATCCACATGACGGTTTGTATCAGTTTGAATAAGACTGAAACAATTATTGGGTCCAATAATGCATCAATGAATGAATTCATATAGGACATTTCTGTGTATCTGTAATTCATTCATAATGACCATCACACTCCTGTTCATTACAGATTCACCTTCACACATATATTACGACATGATGCTGTAAATCATACAAAACTCCAATGACTCAAAAGAAGAATTTGGTAGATACCAGATTTAATCTGATAAAATCACGTCTCTTCCGTTCCCACGAGACAAGAGTCAAGACTAACATACATGATAATCACTGTTAACCACATCGTTTTTAATTAAAAAGCAAATATGGCCATTTTGAGTTCGAAACTCCCATGGCGCAACAATCTAGTTTATTTGAACAGTAGGCTATTCACTTGGCAACAAGCCATACCAGGCAACAGTGCAAACTTGATGCAACTTTAAAGGCACAAATAAACCGTCGTAATATCAGAGCAACTTCCAGAAACCTTTTGTTCAAACACCAAAATAGTATAAAAAATGAAATAATGACTTACTCTGTGATGTGTTGAGATTAAGGCATTCCTCCAGAAGGCTCGCGCTGGAATGTGATGTTTCTCTTCATGAGACAGATGAATGTCTTTCACAGGTGCGCTCGAGAGCGCTCGTGCTCATACTGACATTGAACCAGGATCGACTAGGCGCCGTGCGCGCGCAATCTTTGACGCACGTGGACAGTTGTATCAATGAGCTATTTGAGTGACTGCGTGATAGGCTACATTTAATTTTACCTGGTAATCGCGATCTAATATGCATCAATTGTGTAACCGTATGTAAGCTCTCTCTCAATACAAAAATAATCTCTATACAAATTATCATTATTATTATTAGGCTATATAAATAAAAATATGCCGTTTGCAATATGAAGTAGCCTCCCGCGAAAACCATCTCGACAGCTCTAAAATAAAAATCATTATTCATGTTTTATGGGAACTTTTCATTGACATTATGATTATGCTATATTCTATCCCCTAACATTTTTACATAAAAGTAATTTTATTTTTTATTTATAAGCTTTTTTCCTCATGAGGACAAGGGCTTTTTTTTGCATACACTTTCACTGGAAATATTCTAGGCTAAATGTCAGCAGTGATCACCCTTTTGATGTCTTTTTACATTTTTACATTAAGTGTTTCAATGACGCCTTAATGAGACATTTTGTGTTTGTATTGAAACAGCAACATATAGTGCAATGGATCTCTAAGTGTTTGAACGGCTGGTATATATGAATCGTATAATATTATTTTATTATTTTATTTTTTCCAGGGGTGATAATTTGGTTACGTTTTAAGAGCAAAAACAGTAATTTAGTTAACTTTACCATCGTTTCAATTATTTTCACCCCCCTAGAGGTTTCTGGATTTTAAGAGTTCAGAAAGATACAGTGTTTCCAAAGTATAATTATGGTTTTTTTATGTCAAAAGATCAAGATATTTTTATTCCTCATTTCAGTTCAGATAAGTTTGCCTCTTAAATGCCTTGAAATTAAATGAATGATTTAAAAAAAAAAAATTAAAGCATGTGTGTTGCTTCTGGATACAATACTGTAATATTTTTGGTTGCCAATAGGCTGCTGCCACCACCTTTATTTTAGCCAGTATGGTCTGGCACCAGAAAACAAGACAACACACCACCACAACTTCAATCAAAATACAGTTTTATTTGACGGAGGGGACTGCAAAGACAGGCTCAACACAACCTGGGAAAGCTTGAGAAAATACACAGAGCACTATGTGCATTCACTCACTTCGTGCAGGTGCAAAATGGTACCCATGACTATTTCCTAAAACTTCCCCATTTCAGCCCACCCACCTTCACTATCGCCCTCTATTAATTATAATGCACAACTTTTAGCACATTCATTTAGTTTAAAACCAGAAACAATCTTAAAACACTTAACTCGCCCACCGCGACGTTGCCCCTCCCCACTGCGAGGGCAGGGGGCTTGGGGGGTTTCCAGCTCGTTCCGTGGAGAGAAAGGTGAGCGCTTTCGTTTATGCGGAGCTACGCGTCTTACTCATATCCAACAGTCAGCACAATTCTCTAAACAGGGCAGACTCAATTTCGCCCCTGATCAGAATGAATACTCCGTGGAGTGCCAAAGCGACATATCCACTCCTCAACACTCCACTCCATATCCACTGACACTCCTCACCCCACCTAAATCTTCTCCCCTTCTCAGTCAGATGATGTAATGGGCATGCTATTTCTGCAAACCCCTCACAAACCGTCTATAATAGGAGGCCAAACCTAAAAAGCTCCTCACTTCAGTCTGAGTCCGAGGGATGGGCCATTCCCTCACTGCTTCCACCTTTACAGGGTCGGCCATAATTCCATTTGCAGAAATTATATGCCCTAAATACTTGACACGAGAGGAAAACAAATCACACTTGGAAGGTTTTACCTTCAGATTTGCAGCCTTCAACTTAGCCAATACTTCCCCCAATCTCGATAAATGCTCCTGAAGTGACCGACCAAACACTATAATGTCGTCCAAATAAACCAAACACGTTGTCCACTGCAAGTCAGCCAAAACCAAATCCATTAAACGCTGAAATGTGCTAGGTGAATTGCAAAGACCAAAACTTAACACGTTAAATTCAAATAACCCATGTCTGGTGGAAAAAGCGGTCTTGCACTTATCTTCAGCATCTACCTCAACTTGCCAGTAACCACTGGCAAGATCCAGGGTGGAAAATAGCTTTGCATTAGTTAAACTATCAAGAGCATCATCTATTCGGGGAAGGGGATAGGCATCTTTAGCTGTAACATCATTCAGCTTCCCGTAGTCTACGCAAAAGCGCAAACTACCGTCCTTCTTTCTTACTGGGACAACTGGAGCCGCCCATGGACTACATGAGGGCTGTATAATCCCATTTTCTTGCATTTGCTTAATATGCTCATGTACCTCATGTTGCAAATGTAACGGAACCCGACGTGGGGGTATCTTAATTGGCTTTGCATCCCCTGTATTAATCTGATGCAAGGTCAGGTGGGTTCACCCTAGATCATGATCCCCAGTGCTAGACACTGATGCATACGGCCCCAACAACTCACGGATGGCCTGCGTTTCAACCAGATACAGCCCCTTTTGGTCTAACCCCAGTTGCCTTAACAGAGCCTCCACTGACCACCCTACGGGCACCTCCATCTCATTCTGTTGGCTGCAAGCCACTGCTTCAGGACCAACTACTATGTCTGTAGACAAGGTCCCAATCTTCATCCCCTGCCTAAGGGTAAGAGGATTATCCGTTACATTAATCACTCTAACAGGAATAACCCCTTGCCCCACATTACAAATGACTTGAGCCACTAAAAGGTCACAGTGTTTTAATAAAGTGGGTTCCACCATCCCAGCTTTCTGTCCTGCAAGGAGCCCTTCTACTACCCCGGGAACAATAGCCTCACTACGCGGCTGTACTACGGAGTCTATTTGGACAGTGACAGGCTTAGGCTGGCAAGCATCCACTAATAAAATTAACGGGAACTTCCTACCCATGACTGAACAGCACTTTTCCTTCACCATCAATGATTGCCCCATACTTCAGAAGAAAATCCATTCCCAACAAAATATCAGGGGTAGATATATCGGCTACAAGAAATTCATTTATTAATGCTAGGGAACCAAACTGACAAATAGTTTGCCAATGTACATAGAACCCCCATTAGCTGCAGAAGCTTCACCCCCATAATCGAACAACTGACAACCCCCCCCCCCTCGGTGAACTGTAACCACACATGTTTCGGGATAATTGAGGCCTGCGCCCCAGTATCCAATAACAAATGTACATCAGACCCACCTATTTTGGCATTGAGATACACTCCAGAGCTGGGTTGGTTACACAGGGCCAATCTCGTGGACTTCACTAATGAGGGGGCAGGAGTTTGGCCCTCTTTGCCTGCCCCCTCTAGTTTCCCTGCAAATAGGGACAATTTCAACGTAAATGCCGGTTACACCCACACTCCCAACAGGCTTCTCGATCACGAGATGACCGGTCCATAGCCCACCCCATCTGTCCTCGAGTCTCCAAAGAACCATTTCGCCTCCCAGATGGTGGCATCTCAACACAAGCCTGTAGTGACTGAACTGTCTGCTGCAAAGTTTTCACTTCCTGCCTCAACCCGTCAACCACTCCCAAATGTGTCTCCATTTGTTTATTATCTGTAATACTTTGACACCACCCGCACTTTAGTATCTGCAACAGGGCAATTTCGCTCCAAACTTCAAATTAATTCTAATTCAGAAGCCAAATTAACAGCCTCTTCCATGGTGGATGGTTTTGCACTGCGAAGTTGGACACCCAATTCCCTACTTCCCTCGTGTTCTATGAAATGGTTCACGGGCAAATAGATCACGTGTATTATCCGCGGCAGGGTAAGCTGCAAAGCATTACCAAATTCCCTCGCAGTCTCACTATGCAATCGCCGACGGGCTAAAAAACGTCTCGGTTACGTATGTAACCCTAGTTCCCTGATAGGGAACGAGACGCTGCGTCAAACGCTGTGGGAACGCCCCTGCATTGTGCGTCATGAAGCACGTATGGAATCAGTCCAATAGAGAGATGAAACGTCATAGGCGGGTGACGTCATCGACCAGAAACTATAAAAGCACCCCAAAACACAAGCGCATTAGCTTCTGATAGGCCTGACGGAGCGCTAACGGGAGTGCCGGGAGTATGGCGGAACGACGCAGCGCCTCGTTCCCAATCAGGGAACTAGGGTTACATACGTAACCGAGACGTTCCCTTTCAAGGAAACTTCGAGCTGCGTCAAACGCTGTGGGAACGCGAATACCCATGTCGCCATAGGACCAAATGACCGCCATGTGAGACTAGCGCACAGAGGACGAGAGCACCTGTGCCCCAGGGGTAGAGCTTAGGTCTAGGTCATAGAACCTAATAAAAGTATGCGGTGAAGACCATCCAGCCGCATCACAAACATCACTCAGGGAAACTCCTGACAATAAAGCTTTAGAAGCAGCCATACTCCTGGTAGAGTGGGCTCGAACAGCCAAAGGTGAAGGCTGGCCAGCCGACTCATAAGCAAGTGAGATAGCCTCAACCACCCACTTGCTCATTCTCTGTTTAGACGCAGGACACCCTTTCCTGGGTGGCTCGAAACATACAAACAGTTGTTCCAATTTTCTCCACAGGGCAGCTCTGTGGACATAGGCGTCTAACGCCCTAACAGGGCAGAGTAAATTAAGTTTCTCCTGGTCCGATGATATAAATGGAGGAGGACAGAAAGCCTGCAGAACCGTAGGTCTAACAACATTAGTAGGGACTTTGGGAACGTACCCTGGTCTAGGATGCAGAAAAGCCTTAACCATGTCATGCGAAAATTCCAGGCACGAGGGTGAAACCCTACAGAGCCTGTAAATCTCCGATTCTTTTTAAAGAGGAGATAGAAAGTAGAAAGATAGTTTTAAAAGTGAGAAACTTCTCAGGAACTTCTTCGATGGGCTCAAAAGGAGCTAGGGAAAGACCTTCCAATACAACGGCCAGATCCCAGGTCGGCACCCTCGTACGAACTGCTGGCCTCAGCCTCAAAGTGCCACGGAGGAAACGAGTTATAAGTGGGTGTCTCCCAAGAGAAACTCCACTAAAAGGGACGTGGTAAGCAGCTAGTGCCGCCACATACACCTTCAGTGTGGAGGGGGATAACCCTGTGGAGAAGCGCTCCTGCAGGAAATCCAGCACTGCACCCACTGGGCAGTTAACTGGGTCCTGCAGGTGTTCTCCACACCAAGAAGTGAAAAGTTTCCACTTCAAGGCATAAAGCTTCCTCGTGGATGGAGCTCTGGAGTGAAGAATGGTCTCAACAACCTCAGTTGAGAGACCAGAATCTATGAGCTGGGCCCCCTCAGAGGCCAAGCCCACAACTTCCACAGCTCTGGGCGGGGGTGAAATATCGTGCCGCCCACCTGAGAGAGTAGATCCCTCCTGACCGGGAGCTCCAAAGGAGAGCCGTCCAGGAGAGAAATCAGGTCCGTGAACCATACTCGGGCCGGCCAGAACGGGGCTACTAATAGTAGGCTGACCCCGTCCCGGCGAACCCTCTCCAGAACTCCTGGTAGCAGAGCAATCGGGGGAAAGGCGTACATGCGTGACCTCGGCCACGGCTGTACCATAGCGTCCAACCCCAGAGGGGCTGGAAGACTGATGGAGAACCACAGATGACAATGCGTGATCTCCTTGGAAGCGAATAGGTCCACCTCGGCGCGACCGAAACTCAACCAAAGGAGCTCCACCACCTCGGGGTGGAGTCTCCATTCCCCCGGCCTCGGCCCCTGCCTCGACAGGGAGTCCGCTACCACATTTAAATACCCGGGAAGATACATTGCTCTCAGTGATAGTAGCTTCCCCTGGGACCACAGGAGGATCTGACGGGCCAACTTGTAAAGCCGGCGAGACCGCAGGCCCCCCTGATGATTGATATAAGAGACCACCGACGTGTTGTCTGACTGAACTAGCACATGATGACCTCTCAGGTCTGCTAGGAAGTGCTTCAGAGCCTGAAACACCGCCAACATCTCCAGGCAGTTTATGTACCAAGAAAGATGATGGTCCTGCCACAGACCTTGGGCTGGACAACCACTTATGACCGCCCCCCACCCTGTGAAGGAAGCATCCGTCGTTAGCGTTACGCGACGACAAAGAGCCCCCAGGACCGGACCTTTGGACAGGAACCAAGTTTCTTTCCACATGACCAGAGCACGAAGGCAGCGCCGCATGACTTTGATCAACCGGAGCGGATTTCCCCTCGGGGAGAATCCCTTGGTCCTGAGCCACCACTGCAACGGTCTCATGTACAACAGGCCACAAGGTAAAACGTTGGACGCTGCTGCCATCAGACCCAACAGTCTCTGAAACTGCTTCACAGTGAGTAGCTTCTCTCAGCCTTACTTGTTTCACGGCTGAGAGAATCGAAGAGATGCGGGTCGGAGAGAGTCGCGCCCGCATCGAGACCGAATCCCAAACGACACCCAGAAAAGTGGTCTTCTGGGAAGGAGATAATACACTTTTCTTTGCGTTCATCCTCAACCCAACTTTCTGATATGAGCAAGGACGACATCTCGATGCCGAACTCCCATCTGCTCCGTCTGAGCTAAAATCAACCAATCGTCGATACAGTTGAGAATAGGAATGCCCTGAAGCCTCAGAGGCACTAGTGCTGCATCCATGCATTTCGTGAAAGTGTGGGGAGATAAGGCTAGGCCAAATGGAAGAACCCTGTATTGGTACGCCTCGCCCCCGAAGGCGAACCTCAGGAACTTCCTGTGTTGTGGAAGGATGGAAATGTGGAAGTACGCGTCCTTTAGATCTATCGTGACAAACCAGTCCTCTGAACTGATTTGAGACACGATCTGCTTGATAGTGAGCATCTTGAATTTTAGCTTCCCTACCGAGCGATTCAATAGGCGCAGGTCTAAAATTGGACGCAACCCCCCATCCTTCTTCGGAACGATGAAATATCGGCTGTAATAACCTGACTCCGAACTGGGAGGAGGAACTCGTTCTATAGCCTCCTTTTGAAGGAGCGTTTTCACCTCTTGTTCCAATACCAGAGCCTGCTCGGGGCCCACCACTGTGTGCAGAACCCCTCTGAATTTCGGTGGATGACACCTGAACTGGATAGCATAACCCTTTTCTACTGTCTGCAGGACCCAATGAGATATTCTTGGAAGTCTTTTCCACTCTGCCAGAAAATCTACTAAGGGTACCAGCCTCTCGAGACTGGCCTCTGGTGTAACTTGAGCAGCAAACACAGCGCCCTGTAATGGCGCACCGGCAGGGAACGACTGGTTTGACTGTTCTGAAACCCTCCTCAGAGGGAGCGAGCGTCAATCGGGAAAGCGCTCGCTGGGACCGTCTACGCCCCGGCATAAAGGCGGGGTCGGCAGAATGGCCCCCTGAGGGCACCGAGGAAGAATGGGCACCATAAAGAGAGGTGAACTCCTTTCCGCCTCGGTGGGGACCACCCTCAACATCCTGAACGCCTCGGCGTCAGGACTTCTTCTTAGCCGAAGCCTTCTTAGACAATAACACTGTCCTCAGATTAGGCCTATTGCTAGAAGGCTTCGGCTGAGAGTGCCGCACCTGAGCCCACTGTCCAGTAGGGGGAGCACGAGACGCGACACTCTGCTTCTGCTGCGCTCTATGAGATGAACTTGGCCGATTCTCTGGTGGCGCGCAGGGATAAATCAGCAGCCTGACGCAGTTCTCGAATTACGTCAGCACTGACTTCCTCACTCTCACTCACATCCTTTAGCAGGTCAGCCTGGTATGCCTGCAAGATTGACATTGTATGCAGGCATGACGCAGCCTGACCTGCAGCCGAATACGCTTTACCCACCAAAGCAGATGTATGTATTGATGGGTATTGTTTTAAAAGATGACGCCCCCTCGGGAGAGAGATGGCTCGCGAGCGTCTCTTCCACGCGAGGCAAAGCGCCATAACCATAAAATTTAGCCTCCATTATATTAGAATATGTAGATGTCTGGGGACTAAATATTCTATATGAAACCGGTTTCTTCCACGATCTCGACACATCAGTGTGGAGATCGTTAAAGAACGGCAGACACCGGCGTGGAGGCTGCACACGTGACGGCAAAAATCTTCCATCTAATTTAGATCTAGAAACAGACTCCTGTCTAATCACTGGCCAGTCAATACTGAGTTTATCAACAGCCCTAGTCAATACCTCCATTAATTCATCACTTTCGGGAGTGTGGGGTGGCGAATCCTCCACCTCTCCCTCAACACTGACAACATCCAGCTCCTCAGAACTGGATAGCTGCAGTGTTGGTGCCTCAACCCGAGCGGAAGAAACCGCAGCGCGTGCTTCTGAACTCGGGACTGAGGCACTGGATCTCACAGGTGAAGGGAGAGATAAGGCACCGCCCGTCTGAACCCCCGCTGAGAGATCCATCTTCGATCCCCACGCTAAGCGCCGCCGCTCTGCCTCAACAGAAGCGGGACCCGAACCGTGGGGAGCACGCACCGAACCGCTCTCCTCAAAGAGCGCTCGGCGGGAGCGAAGCGACCTTAACGGCAGACGCTCGCAATGCTCACAGTCAGCTCCCTCGAGAGCTGACTGGGCATGCTGCCCTCCCAAACAAACAACACAAAGAACCTGTGTATCCCCACCCTTTAAATAGCGCGGGCAGGGAGTAACACACTTCTTAAATTGCTGCTCGTTCGCCATTCTCTCAAATATATATATATATATATATATATATATATATATATATATATATATATATATATATATATATATATAAATTGTTTGTGTGGTGCAGAGTATGTAGGACAGACAATATCACACAGGGACAGATTCACATGTAGCATCGACTGAAGGCACAGAAGCTAATGCGCTTGTGTTTTGGGGTGCTTTTATAGTTCCTGGTCGATGACGTCACCCGCCTATGACGTTTCATCTCTCTATTGGACTGATTCCATACGTGCTTCATGACGCACAACGCAGGGCCTTCCCACAGCGTTTGACGCAGCTCGAAGTTCCCTTGAAAGGGAACTGGCCCGGTTAAAATCATCACTATCACATGGCTCTAAACAACTCCCTAACTCTGCTTTTAATACTATATAACTACTTCGAGACTCAGATGATAATCCACAAAAAATGTCTCGAGCCCTTCCAGATAACAATAAGGAGAGGAACTTCAACTTTAAACTATCGTCCCAGCCATTCACCTCAGCGGCCATTTCAAATTGTCCTATCCAATCTGACCAATCACGATTAACTCCTGTAAACGTTTCAGGCATAAAAACTGGTCGTGTTGTCGCCATCCTAGATGCTGAACTTTGCCCTGTTAGCACCCTGTCAAAAGAAGCTGATGGTGTGTTTTCTCCCTCTGGGTCCAACATAATGGCCCCTAAGACGCCACCAGTGTAATATTTTTGGTTGCCAATAGGCTGCTGCCACCACCTTTATTTTATGGTCTGGCACCAGAAGACAACACACCACCACAACTTCAATCAAAATACAGTATTTGACAGAGGGGACTGCAAAAACAGGATAAACACAACCTGGGATAGCTTGAGAAAATACACAGAGCACTATGTGCATTCACTCACTTCATGCAGGTGCAAAATGGTACCCATGACTATTCCCTAAAACCTCCCCATTTCAGCCCACCCACCTTCACTATCGCCCTCTATTAATTATAAAGCACAACTTTATTTAGCACATTAATTTAGTTTAAAACCAGAAACAATCTTAAAACACTTAACTCGCCCACCGCGACGTTGCCCCTCCCCACTGCTAGGGCGGGGGGCTTGGGGGGGGGGGGGGGGGTTCAGCTCGTTCCGTGGAGAGAAAGGTGAACGCTCTCGGCGTATCGTTACTTCAGCAGTAACTTTGGCATTAGGCAGTCTCAGGCACTCAAGGGGAGATCCCACCATCAGTCCATTGCGAAAGGGCAAAGTCCAGCCGGGCTCATGCGAATCAATAGCATCAATATTACACACAGTAGTGGCGCTCCTAACTTCCCATCGCTATACTCTCTCTCCCCGCACCCGCTATCTATCTATCTATCTATCTATCTATCTATCTATCTATCTATCTATCTATCTATCTATCTATCTATCTATCTATCTATCTATCTATCTATCTATCTATCTATCTATCTATCTATCTATCTATCTATCTATCTATATCGCTGGCGGTCCTATCCAACCGCGAACGACACCCCCCTCCCAAAGAAAAGATGAGTAGGCCTACCGCCGTCTTGCACCTTGTCCACAATGTAGACCGAACCGAGCCACCCGCGATTGTCTTTTGCGCCCCATTTAAACCTTTTCCACACCCAGCCTCTCAATACACCACTCCCGCCCCGGTGTTTCTCATTTCCCAATCAATCTCATTAATTAGTTGCCAAGACAATATCCCAACACGCCACACACATTACAATACATTAGTTTTCATATAGTTAAGTGGTCTATTTTTAAATACAACAGTTAAAAGGAAGAGTTTCAATAAGAGGAGCTGTAATTTAACTGTAAGATTTGCATGATGCATACTAGTAATACGGTTCCTTTTTATATATGCACATATATTGCATATGTTTCCATCCACCACCAGTATAGAATATGTGAGTAAACTAGAAGCAGCATGTTTCAACAGCCAATGTGCCTTTCAAAAAATGGAGAAAAAGCGAAAATTGAAGGTTTGGGAATTTAATTAGTGGAGCAATAGATGCTGAAAAGGTCAGTCTGTCACTGTCAGTGGCCTTTCTTTTTGCATGCAACAGTAAGGCCCTTTTCATGAGTAAATTGGTCTCATCCATGCATACTTAGCTTGTGGTAAACTGTAAAATGTCTCCAATTAAATGGGCAGCTTCCAAAAACATCCAAAGAATCACTCTCGCTGTCTCACATAGCTTTCCCAGCCCTCTCCGTGACCATTTAGCCTTCTACTCACCAATGCCAGCTCAGCCTACAACATTTTTTTCATTGTCCGGTATCTCGTGTGTGTGTGTGGGTGTGTGTGTGTGTGTGTGTGTGTGTGTGTGTGTGTGTGTGTGTGTGTGTGTGTGTGTGTGTGTGCGTGTGTGTGTGTGTGTGTGTGTGTGTGTGTGTGTGTGTGTGTGTGTGTGTGTGTGTGTGTGTGTGTGTGTGTGTGTGTGTGTGCTAAATGATCCAGTTGCACCAGTTGCACCTCATTGCAGTACACGAGATCCAGGGGGCGGAGTTGGATGCAAATCTAAGGGGTGGAGATGGGTAGGTTTAGGTATATGTAAGGTGGATCCAGATCCAACTCCTCCCCTTGGATTTCGTGTTCTGCAGTGAGGACCATCTCAAATGATCTGCCAATGGGGTAAGAAGAATAATTCTGTTTGTATGAAGATTATTATTCTTACCCCATTGGCAGATAATTTTGCTTTTTTCAAGCAACAGCTCACTTAATTTTGGTTTATTTCCCCGGAAAACAACTTACAAAACATTTCAAAAGTAAAATTTTTGGTGGTCTTGTTGTAGAAATTTTAATAGTCATTTATTCCTAACAGATATCATAAGGGATTGATCCTATTCAATGTGTAAAAGTATATGTGTGTACGTGCTTGTGCGTGACGTTTCAGGAATATATGGGACAGGACATCTTGACCTTAGGAATGGTCAAGATTTGGCTAGTTTATTTCAGGGCCAGGTTGTATCTTTAGTAGAAACTGAACAGCAGTGGGGACCTTATCTGAGTGGGTGAAAGGGTAACTGCTGTGAGGAGGAACCTTGAAAAGAGTATAAAGGCTGTCTCATGTCTTCCTGGTGTGCGTCACTCACTTCACAGGGTAACTGCTGTGTTGGCGACTGGGCCTATTCTTGCAAGAATAAATACTTCTCTTTTTATTAATTTGACTCTGAGTGTCTCTTACGCAGTGATGATGTTTAACAGAAGTTTTGCCACAACAGTCTTCCTCGGCGGTCTAACCATGCTCATCAATGTCCAGTGCAACACACAGCTTTAATGGTGAAAGAGTGCAAAGAAAGATGTAAGTTAAACATTTAATTTTTGACAATTTTTTAACAATATAACTATTAAAGTACCAGCCGTAAAATCCAGTGATGCAAACCACTATTATTTTTAATTGAAAAATAGATGATTATTTACATGATTCATGTAATTCAAAACTAAATTTGATTAGACAAGAATCATTTAGAGAGTCCTTTTCAACATTTCAGTTAGGCTTATATGATTAAGAATGAATATCTACACATTATGCCCCCCCCCCCCCATTATTTTTAATGTAGCATCCTACATTCATAGAACAACTGACCTCTTTTGTTCATCAAAACATTCACATTTTAATAGAACAGATGGAAGTAAAACCAACACATTAAATAATCATGAATCCTTCCCCAAGAAATCTCAAATGGAAACTTCACTGTAAAAGGTGTATTCTTGCTCACATCTCACATCTTTTTACATGAGGATGAATGATATCAGAATGACAGAATTCAAATTTTAACCCTAAAGGTTTAGCATTGAATAAAGAAATGGATGGCACAAGAGAGACATTTTGATTATGTCGGATAAAAGTTGCTGTAGGATAATGTTTCATCATTAAAGAGGTGGTATAATGCCCTTTTCACAAGATACAAGTAAGTATATAAGTATATAAGTATATAATTTGAAGAGATAAAACATGACAAATTTGGCACCAGGTCAGGAAGCAGACAGACTGGCTAAACCTACCGTCTGCTAGCGGCCTCACGTCACCAAGGTCAGATAAATCCCATCACATAGAGCCTCTTTCACCTAGATATCATCATATAGAGACTGTGTCTGTTACCCAAAGTTGGAAATACAAAAAATATCCAAACCCATCTGAGGTTAAACAATTTAATTGATGTTCAACAAATAAAAAACATATATAAAACAGATGAGCAACTGATAAAAGCTTGGGTTGCTGAATATTCACTCCCTTACTTCAAAATCGCTGATAGTTAATGATATGATTTCAGATTATAACCTAAATGTGCTGTGTTTGACAGAAACCTGGCTAAAACAAACGATTACATTTAATGAGTCCACCCCCTAAGATTACTGTAATAAACATGAACCTCGTCTGAAACGCAAAGGGGGAGGAGTTGCTTTAATTTATAGTAATATTTTCAAAACCACTATAAGAAATGTAGTTTTAAATATACTTCTTTTGAAGTGTTGGTGCTTAATGTAAAAATATATAGTGTAAACGATAAATCACATTTGAGAATTCTGCTGGCTACTGTATACAGGCCACCATAAAGATTTTATCAAGGAATTTGCGGACTTTCTATCAGAATTAGGATTGGCTGCAGATAAAGTACTAATTGTTGGTGATTTTTATATACACATAAATAATGAAAAAGATGCATTGGGATTGTCTTTTAAAGACATTGTAAACTCAATTGGAGTTAGACAACAGATTGTCGTAATCATACTCTAGATCTAATACTATCACAAGGAATAGATGTTGATGCCATTGTTTGACCTATAACTTCTGCCACTAAAAATTGCTTTATCAATAATCTTCCTAATCAGTTTCATCATCTCAGCATCCAGGATAGCTTAGAAGAACTTGATATTGCAGCAGAAACTTTTAACTCTCTCCTTTCCAGCACTTTAGACACAGTTGCTCCGTTGTGCTTAAAGAAGATAAAAAAAATAGTGTCACGGGTCAGGGTGTGTCACCGGTCCCTCTCTGTTTTTTGTTTTGGTCCTGTTATTTGCTGCTGCTCGCGGTGGTAGCAATTAGCACAATCACGAGCTGATCTTCCTCACCTGCCGCTCGTTTCCTCTACCCTTTATATCCCCAGCTGTGTCTACCAGTGTTTGTCAGTGGATTGTTTTATGTTGCGTGTACTTTGCTGTTCTGTTTGTGTTCTGTTTGTGTTCTGTTTGTGTTCTGTTTGTGTTCTGTTTGTGTTCTGTTTGTGTTCTGTTTGTGTTCTGTTTGTGTTCTGTTTGTGTTCTGTTTGTGTTCTGTTTGTGTTCTGTTTGTGTTCTGTTTGTGTTCTGTTTGTGTTCTGTTTGTGTTCTGTTTGTGTTCTGTTTGTGTTCTGGTCTGTTCCGGTCTGTTTGTGTTTGCTGTGCTACTTACCAGTGATCTGTGTTCAGGATTCCTAGACGTGTGGATCGGTGCAGGACTGTTCTCCTGCTGGTTCATGTCCTCGTCTATTGCTGTACATTCCTGGACTCTCTGTTCTGACAGTGGCCTCTGCTTCTCTTCATGTCTGCAGGATTGCGGGCTGTTCTCACTGGAACCACCGATCGGAGAGGCTTCACTATTATTCACTTTGTCATGGAATTTATTATATTGTTCACAGTTTTCTAATAAACTTTTCACTTCTCACTGCATTTGAGTCCTCCTCATCTCTAACTCCAGGCCGCACGACAAATAGTCCAACGCCGTGGTACAACGAGCACACCCAGGCACTTAAGAGAGCAGCCAGAAAAATGGAGCGCAACTGGAATAAAACAAAACTTAGAGGTATTTCGCATTTCATGGAAGGAGAGCTTGATTGCTTACAGAGAGGCTTTAAAAGCTGCTAGATTTTCTTATTTTTCAACCTTATTAGAAGAACATAAACACAATCCTAGGTATTTATTTGAAACAGTTGCTAAACTAACGAAAAAGAAAGCTTCAAGCCCACATGTTCCGAAGCAACACAGGAGTAGTGACTTTATGAACTTCTTCACTTATAAGATTGATAATATCAGGAACAAAATTATAACTTTCCAACCGTCTATTACAGTATCGCATCAGGGAGTGCACTGTAGTCTCCCTGAGGAAAAATTTGATGCTATACAAGAGGAAGAATTTTGCAAACTCGTTAATTCATCTAAATCGACAACTTGTATGTTAGACCCTATACCGACTAAGCTACTGAAAGAGATGCTTCCAGTTGTCATAGATCCTTTTCTTAATATCATTAATTTATCTTTGTCTCTAGGATACATACCAAAAACCTTAAAGCTGGCTATGATTAAACCGCTTGTTAAAAATCCGCAACTTGATCATACAAAATTATTCAATAACAGGCCGATCTCAAATCTGCCTTTTCTGTCAAAGATATTAGAAAAAACAGTATCCTCACAACTGTGTTCCTTTCTTGAAAAAAATAATATCTGCAAGGATTTTCAGTCTGGATTTAGACCGTACCATTATACTGAGACAGCTCTCATTAGAGTTACAAATGATTTGCTCTTATCATCCAATCGCGGTTGTATCTGTCTATTAGTGTTACTTGATCTTAGTGCTGCATTTGACACAATTGACTACAACATTCTTTTAAATAGACTAGAAAACTATGTTGGCATTAGTGCAATTGCACTAGCATGGTTTAAATCATACTTATCAGACCATTATCAGTTTGTAGCAGTAAATGAAGAGATGTCTTATCAATCACAAATTCAGTATGGCGTACCACAAGGCTCAGTACTAGGACTGCTGCTGTTCACTCTGTACATGCTACCAGTAGGAGATATCATTAGGAAACATGTCATTAGTTTTCACTGTTATGCCGATGATACTCAGCTCTATATTTCTTCAAAACCTAACGAAACTTACCAATCCACAAAATTAACGGAATGCATAGCTGATATAAAAAATTGGATGACTAGTAATTTCCTACTACTAAATTCTGATAAAACAGAGATTCTAATTATTGGACAAACTTCCACACGTAATAACCTAGAATACTGTCTAACACTTGATGGCTGCTGTTATGTCTTCGTCATTAGTTAGGAACCTGGGTGTGCTCTTTGATAGCTATCTTTCATTTGAAAGTCACGCGTCTAGTATCTGTAAAACAGCATTTTTCCATCTTAAAAATATATCTAAATTACGCCATATGCTCTCATTGATAAATGCCGAACAATTAGTTCATGCGTTCATGACCTCAAGGCTAGATTATTGTAATGCTCTACTGGGTGGTTGCCCTGCACGCTTAATAAACAAACTACAGGTAGTTCAAAATGCAGCAGCTCGAGTTTTTTGTAGTATGACCATATTAGCCCGCTTCTGTCAACACTGCATTGGCTGCTTATTAAACATTGTATACATTTTGAAATATTGCTGATTACTTACAAAGCACTAAATGATTTAGCTCCGCAGTACTTGAGCGAGCTCTCAACGCATTATAGTCCTTCACGTCTATTGCGATCTCAAAATTCAGTTGCCTGTTAATAATACCTAGAATATCAAAATCGACTGCTGGCGGTAGATCCTTTTCCTAGCGCCAACATTTTGAAACAGTCTGCCTACAATTGTCCGGGAAGAAGACACACTCTGTCAGTTCAAAGCTAGATTAATGACATCTCTTTGATTTAGCATTCACGTAATACATTATCGACTTCTATAACTCAATGTTAGGCTGCATAGATTAGGTCATTAACACTTCCCTTAAATCCTGATGTACTCATTACATCATAAGAAGAATGGCATCTAGGCTAATTTTAGTGTCTTTGTTTATCCCGAGGTTTTCCTGCAGCCTGCCGGATCCAGGCCATATCCAGATCTGACTAGGACCTTCGCCTGGACCCGATGTCAATGCAGTGCTGAAGTGCAAACTAACCTCTCCCTATGGAGGATCCCTTTACCACTCCACAAATAAAGAGTTATGGGGAAATTCGGTTCGCGTACCTAGCCCGAAGTGATAAAATAAAATTCTGTATAAAAATGTATAGGCAAGACAAGTAGTTTGTTTAGGCATGGTTTGTAGGAAATTACAAACCTGCGCAAATATATTCAAATGCACATAACTATAGAATAAATTCTTAATGCGCATGTGAATGCCATCAGCGTTTATCCCAGGTTCGCGTTTAAAGTCTGTTTAGAGAGAACGGCGTCGTCTTAGCGGCCCCTGATTTAATAACAAATGATCATTTCGACGGAAGTGAATCAATCAAAACGAACTTTAGCTGGAAAATAACATTATTCAAGAACCGCTATAAAGCCAAAACAATCTCTTTTACCTTAAATTGTTTATCTCTGTAAAGCTGCTTTGAAACAATCTACATTGTTAAAAGCACTGTATAAATGAAGGTGACTTGATTTGATGTCCCCAGAGTGTGTATGTGAAGTTTTAGCTCAAAATACCCCACATAGATTTTTATATAGCATGTTAAAATTGTCACTTTTTGAGAGTGAGCAAAAATGCACCGTTTTTGTGTCTGTCCCTTTAAATGCAAATTAGCTGCTGCTCCCGTCACATAGGGCAGAGCTTCAACAGCTCGTGACCTTTTACCTCACATGGACATATACGTTTAGCCTTTTGTTCAAACGGAGTCAGACAATGATGCAGAGACTCATCCAACAGGACGTTTCTGAATGGTTAGTTGATGAATTTGTATTGCTGATATGGAGTTAACTATCTTCTAGTCATTGATTAGCATATTCTGTCATGATAATCTAGAAATGAGTTCCTGGGGGAGGGGTTTATGTAAATTTTATGGTTGGTGATGTCACTAACCAAGGAGGAATGTTGTGTAGTCCCTACCAGCCGTTTGTTGTAGTCCTTAAATTATTTCTTTAAAAGCAAATATCTCCCTTTGCTTTGAGCGTTGTAACTTTGCAGATGTTGTTTATGCTCAAAACAGCAACATTACATACTAACTAAAGTTAGAAAAGTTAAATCATAATCAACCACCCCTTTAAAGTGATTTTTTAACAAATAAAAATTCACAGTTACTTACTGTAGTTGTGTATCTTTTAGTGTTCTAACAAAGCCACATCTTACTAATAATAGAATAACAGCAACAAAAGTTATTTTTGATAAAGGAGGTTTCTTCAGTGTTTAAGCCACCTGCTGTTGGCTCTGTTTCAATAAAGTGCTAATACAGAAACATGTGTTATGCAGCCAGCCACAGACACGTTTTGATCATTTCTCTTTCACTTACTGTTTTTGTCAGGTATTGAGACATTTTTCAGACCCAGAATTCGGGAAATACTTTCTCCCTCTGAAGTCAGTCCTTTCATCTTTTCATCATCAACTATTCGGGAACTGCTGCATAGTGCAGTAGACGGATGCAAATCATGCTAACTCTGAAGAATGGACACATTTTCTCTGTTAGCATATGCTGAGAAACTGTTCTCCTGACAGCACACAGTCTCTGCAATAAGGTTTGAGTGAGGGGCCTTAAGGGTTTAAGAAAGAATTCTTTGGACATTGGAAAATCAATTGTTTTGGCTGGTGGAGAAAAAAGAATCAAACCTATTGAAAGTTTGTGACAAACAGAGTCACATTGAATATAGATTTGTTAGAAAGGAAGTTTTTCTTGATGTAGAAATGCTTTCTCTAGCTTAGTATTTAGATACAATATTCATATTGTACATTGATTTGAAAAGTGTAAACACTGTGTCCCTGTGGAGCTATTAAAATATTGCTTTTTTGTTCTGTTTTTTTTTGCATCCCGACCAGCCAACAGAAGACTGCATCTCAAACAGAATCCAAAATCGAATACTTACCTACTATATAGTATGCAAAAATCAGTACGCCAGCAGAGTAGTATGTCCAAGTGTTCGAGAAACAATAGGCGAAAGCCTTTCGGTTACTAACATAACCTCGTTGCACATCCAATGGCGGCTGACACGCACAAACCAATCAGGGTGCTCCGCGCCAGAGCCCGCCAGAAGGCGCATGGCTTATGACTATATAAGCCTGGCCAGCTCGCCATGGAGTCAGGTTAAATCGACTGAAGCGAAACACCCAACAGATGTGGTAGCACTGCAGGGAACGCAACACTTGTTCCCTATTCTCAGGGAACTGAGGTTCCCTTTCGTTGTCACTCCGAGTTACGTCGGATGACGACGAATGGGGTTTCGCTTAGAAAGCCTATCAGCTTCGAGTATTTAAAAACGAGCCAATGGCAAAGAAATGCCATGGGTCTGCGGAATTTGCATGGCGTAACTCCGCCCCACCTCGTGGGTATATAAGGAGGACGCCGGCAACATGCAGTTATGTTTTCGCTTCGGAGCCAAGAGTCTCTCTTCACTGCACAAAGTCATCTCTGAACTGTCAGCTTCACGAACGAATTCCTCTGGTGTTGGTGTGACGGCGATATCCAGCGAGCGCGCGCTTCCTGCTTATCTGTGCAGTGGTTTGCCAGAGAGTGCGTGTCTCCCCGGGCGCTTCAACACTTGAGTGTTTCTCTCTTAAAAGAGCTTGCACGCGGCACGTCTTTTTAAAGATGCCTCGCCCGTGCACTTCTGGTTGCGGCAGATTTGTGTCTGACTCTGATGGGCACGAGCGCTGTCTAGTGTGTTTGGGCATGGATCACGCTAGAGCAGCGCTCGTGGATGAGTCATGTTCTCTCTGCGGGAACATGACCATCGCGTCACTAAGGTCGAGACTCAATGAACTCGCAAGAGTGAGAGTCCCCTCATCCACACCCGATCTAACGCTCCCCCGAGGAGTGCTACTTCGGCTGGTGGCCAGGGTGACCTGAGGGTTAGGGTCTGGAACCAGGCGCCGACTATGTGTCCGCGACCCCAGCCCCCCTCTTCAGTGACGGTGCCCGCTAGTGAACCTCCGATTCCTGCGAGTCGACCTTCGGGTGGCCCGCGAGTTTCGGTTGAAGCTACAGAGGAAGATGCAATGTCTGTAGCAGCATCACAAGGTGGGCTTGATTCTTCCGGAAGTGAAGATTCAGCGCAGCTGCCACCTTCCGGTGTGCATACGGTTGTGCCTGAATCGGATCCGGAAATGACGGCCATGCTTTCCCGGGCAGCCGCGAGCATCGGTCTAGAGTGGAGGCCTCCACCCTGTCCTGAGCGCTCGCGGCTAGACGATTGGTTTTTGGGTAAGGCTATCGACCCCCGTGGTCGACGGCAAACCCCAATACCTTTCTTCCCGGACGTGCATGATGAGATCTCGAAGTCCTGGAAGACCCCCCTGTCTTCCCGGGACCGCTCGCTGGTCTCATCCGCCTTTTCTCCCCTCGATGAGGCGGCCGCCCGTGGGTACACTGGGCTTCCCCCGGTTGAACGCTCTGTTGCGATGCAACTGTGTCCTCAGAGTGCTTCTTCTCGGGGCGAGCCTAAGCACCCATCCAAGGCCTGTAGATTTTCGTCATCTATGGTGGCGAAGTCTTACAGAGCGGCGGGACAGGCGGCTACCTTTCTGCATGCTATGGCCACTCTGCAGGTCTACCAGGCCCAGATGCTCAGAGACATGCACGAGGGCAGGACAGACCCAGGGCTCTTCAATGAGCTGCGTGCCGCAACCGACCTCGCTCTCCGGGCGACGAAGGTAGCCGCGCGCTCCCTCGGTCTGGTGATGTCCACTGCGGTGGTCCAGGAGAGACACCTGTGGCTGAACCTGGCTGACATGCGGGATTCCGAGCGGATTTGTCTGCTCGATGCGCCCCTGTCCCAGGCCGGCCTCTTCGGCGGCGCAGTTGAGGATTTTGCCCAACAGTTCTCAACTGCACAGAAACAGACTGAGGCCATCAAACACGTTCTGCCCCGCCGACCCGCTGCTGCCTCGACGTCGGCCGGGCAGACGCCTCAGCCTGTTTCCCGCCGAGGGCGCCCTCCTAAGGCTCCCGCCCCTCCCGCTCGGCCAAAGCAGCAGCCTTCACCCAGGCCCAGTCGCGGAGGAAGCCGAAGGAAGGCGCCACAGCCCTCTCCAGCCCCGCCCCCCGCCAAGCGCCGGGCCAAGCGGCGCTCCTGAGACGGGCTGCTCAGGGATGACGATTATTTCTCAGGAGATGGTAGCAGGGCCACTCCTTCCCCCGGTGGAGGGCCGGGGGAGAATCTTTTGTTCTCCACTCCCCGCTGCTCACCCACGGGTGGGCAGCACCCTAATGTGGTTAAAGAAAGAAACAATCCCCTCATCCCTGAGCACACAGAGTTCTCGTACGACACAGAGCGCCGCCTACAAGCCGTGCTCTCCTCGTCCCCCTCTGTCCCAGAGTCGGTTGACACGGCGTGACGTCCACGGACCGTTTCGTCCCTTTCCCACTCTGTCGCCAGACCCCTGGCAGAGCAGGCCCCCGTGGAACGCTGGTCCTTGCCTGGCCTCCTCTGTCAGGGCGCGGATGTTAACTGCGCCCCCACACCGGATCGCTATGCCGTCCACGTCCGGGCCAGTTACTCCGCTTCGCTGCCCCTCCAGGGGGACGCCTGTGGTCCGCATGACCCCGCTGGTTCAGTTCCTGGGAGCCTGGCTAGAGCTTCCCCAACTGTCCCGCTGGGTCGATTGCACCATCAGGCTCGGCTATGCGATTCATTTCGCACGGTCTCCTCCCCGCTACAGGGGAGTCCGCTCCACTTTGGTCGGTGGCAATGCCCCCATCATGCGAGCAGAGATTGCCACCCTGCTGGCGAAGGGTGCAATCGAGACTGTCCCTCCAGCCGAGATGAGGTCCGGCTTCTACGGCCCTTACTTCATTGTCCCCAAGAAAACCGGTGGGTTACGACCAATCCTGGACCTGCGCGTACTGAATCGCTCCCTTCACAGGATGCCGTTCAAAATGCTCACCGCCAAACGCATTTTCGAATGTGTGCGGCCCCAGGATTGGTTTGCATCGATCGACCTGAAGGACGCCTACTTTCATGTCTCCATTCTTCCTCGACACAGACCGTTCCTCCGGTTTGCTTTCGAGGGGCAGGCATACCAGTACGCGGTTCTCCCTTTCGGGCTAGCCCTGTCTCCTCGCGTCTTCACGAAGGTCGTCGAGGCAGCCCTTGTTCCCCTTCGGGTTCACGGAGTTCGCATCCTGAACTATCTCGACGACTGGCTGATCCTAGCTCACTCTCGAGATCAGGTTTGCGAACACAGGGACCTTGTGCTCCGGCACCTAGCTCGTCTGGGCCTTCGGGTCAACTGGGAGAAGAGCAAACTTTGCCCCGTGCAGAGGATCTCTTTTCTCGGTATGGACATCGATTCGGTCGCCATGTCCGCGCAGCTTACGAGCGAGCGCGCGCAGTCACTGCTGACTTGTCTGAGACAAATACAGGGCAAGAGTGCGGTTCCACTGAAACATTTTCAGAGGCTCCTGGGGCATATGGCATCTGCAGCCGCGGTGACGCCGCTCGGATTGCTTCATATGAGACCGCTTCAGCTTTGGCTTCGCGACCGAGTCCCGAGGTGGGCATGGCAACAAGGCAAGCTCCGAGTACCAGTTACTCCGACCTGTCGTCACACCTTCACCCCGTGGTTGAACCTCAGTTTTCTCAGGGCTGGTGTCCCCCTGGAACGAGTGTCTCGGCATGTTGTTGTCTCAACAGATGCCTCCACCACGGGCTGGGGCGCCATGTGCAATGGACATGCTGCCGCGGGCTCCTGGACAGGACCCCAGCGCCTATGGCATGTCAATTGCCTCGAGTTGCTGGCAGTACGCCTTGCCCTGCACCGCTTCCGAGCGCTGCTCATGGGTCAACACGTACTAGTCCGATCAGACAATACCGCCACAGTAGCGTACATCAACCATCAAGGTGGTCTACGCTCCCGCCATATGTCACAACTCGCCCGCCACCTCCTCTTATGGAGTCAGAGGCATCTGAGGTCCCTTCGTGCCATTTACATTCCCGGAGCCCTGAACCGTGCTGCCGACGAGCTGTCACGGCTTCAGCCCCTCCCTGGAGAATGGCGACTCCATTCCCAGTCGGTCCAGCTGATTTGGGACCAGTTCGGGGACGCACAGATAGATCTGTTTGCCTCCCACGACTCGACCCATTGCGCCCAGTATTATTCTCTGACCGAGGGCACGCTCGGCACGGATGCTCTGGCGCACAGCTGGCCGCGGGGCCGCAAATATGCGTTTCCCCCAGTGAGCCTTCTTGCGCAGGTCTTGCGCAAGGTCAGGGAGGACGAGGAGCAGGTCCTTCTGGTTGCGCTGCACTGGCCCACCCGGACTTGGTTCTCCGAACTAGTGCTCCTCGCGACAGCACCTCCTTGGCCAATTCCTCTGAGGAAGGACCTCCTTTCTCAGGGACGGGGCACCCTGTGGCACCCTCGTCCCGATCTCTGGAACCTCCACGTGTGGCTCCTGGACGGGACGAGGCAGGGTTTGAGTACCCTACCACCTACGGTGGTGGCTACCATCACTTCCGCTAGAGCGTCGTCCACTAGGCACACCTACGCGCTGAAGTGGAACCTCTTCGTCAACTGGTGCTCTTCTCGCCGAGAAGACCCCCGGAGGTGTTCGATCAGTTTCGTGCTTTCCTTCCTTCAAGATGGGTTGGAGCGAAGGCTGTCTCCCTCCACCCTCAAAGTTTATGTTGCCGCTATTGCCGCTCACCACGACTTAGTGGAAGGTAAGTCCATAGGGAAGCACGACCTGATCGTCAGGTTCCTGAGGGGGGCGAGGAGGCTGAATCTTCCTCGTTCTCCTCTCGTTCCCTCTTGGGACCTCTGAGTGGTCTTAAGTGCCCTGCAGAGTGCTCCCTTTGAGCCTCTGCAATCAGTGGAGCTTAAGTTCCTGTCAATAAAGACAGCGCTCCTGGTTGCATTGGCCTCTCTCAAGAGGGTCGGGGACCTGCACGCATTCTCCGTTGACGAAGCGTGCCTGGAATTCGGGCCGGCTTACTCTCACGTGATCCTGAGACCCCGGCTTGGATATGTGCCCAAGGTTCCTACAACTCCCTTTCGGGACCAGGTGGTGAACCTGCAAGCGCTGCCCTCGGAGGAGGCAGACCCAGCCTTGGCACTGCTCTGTCCAGTACGCGCTCTCCGTGCCTATGTAGACAGGACGCAGTGTTTCAGTACCTCAGACCAGCTCTTTGTCTGTTATGGTGGGAAGCTGAAGGGAAAGGCTCTCTCAAAGCAGAGGTTGTCTCACTGGATAGTGGACACCATTGCTTTGGCATACCACCAGCAAGGTCGACCGTGCCCCCTTGGTGTGACTGCCCACTCCACCCGGAGTGTGGCATCCTCTTGGGCTCTAGCGCATGGCGCCTCGCTAGCAGACATATGCAGAGCTGCAGGCTGGGCGACACCGAACACATTCGCCAGATTCTATAATCTCCGAGTGGAGCCAGTGTCCTCTCATGTACTCGCTTCAACTAGCTAGTACCGGACCCGCTCAGGTGTCTTCGCTTGCTCGCCATTCCACTCCACGGACTGGATACGTGCGATATTCTGCTCAGGTGAGCTTCTCCGCAAGCCCTGAGTTCCTCCAGCACCCCTGATGCTAGCGCCAGTGTCTATTGCCTGGGCGTCGGCTAGGTGCCTCCCGTGTGCATGGTCCCTCTCCGGAGCTACCCCCACACGTGTATTTCCACTGTAAGCCTCTCTGAGCATATGTCTTTCCCTCGCAAGGCACCTTGCCACCCCTGAGGTTGAAATATTCCACCTGCGGCTGGACACCTTTCTCCATATGTTTCCTTCGGGTCATATGTGTATTTCCAAATGCCCCCCCCCCACTGGGTTGGTGATAATTGCATATTTCCTCTTAAGCTATGGGATATGCTTCCCAGTGTACCTTGGTATTCCTGTGTTAAATAGGGGTCCTTCGTCCTAAATATCTCGAGGGCTCAGATTTACGCAGGGCACTGGAAGACAGCTGTGAAGGTGGCGTGATTAGACTGGTAACCCCATTCGTCGTCATCCGACGTAACTCGGAGTGACAACGAAAGGGAACGTCTCGGTTACATATGTAACCCTCGTTCCCTGAGTAGGGAACGGAGACGTTACGTCTTCCTGCCACTTCCGCTGTACCGCCGGGATCGCCTGAGTTCAGTCTTGGCTCCTCAGCGAAGAAACATAACTGCATGTTGCCGGCGTCCTCCTTATATACCCGCGAGGTGGGGCGGAGTTACGTCATGCAAATTCCGCAGACCCATGGCATTTCTTTACCATTGGCTCGTTTTTAAATACTCGAAGCTGATAGGCTTTCTAAGCGAAACCCCATTCGTCGTCATCCGACGTAACGTCTCCGTTCCCTACTCAGGGAACGAGGGTTACATACGTAACCGAGACGTTACGTTTGTAACCGATACGTTCCCTTTCGTGAACGGTCACTTCGTGTTGTGTCTAGCTAGACGCTATGGGAACCCATTGTAAAACGCCATGCTATCTCGATTACTTCACCCTATATTATTGCTCTGAGCATACGCGCAAAGCCAATAGCATAGGATAGAAGCGGAGAACTCCCATGGGCCAGGGAACCCCCGGTCCCTTATGACGGAGTATATTTATTGTAGGCTCAACCCTGCAGGTTACAGGGAGACCGGAACCTGACATAGGGAAAATGCTTTCAGAGCTTTTAGAGCCCATAGCCCGGAAACCCTAAACAGAGACAATCCGTACTTGCAAAGCAAGGATCTGAAGGTTATAAAATTTAACAAAAGTGGATGTTGAGGACCAACCTGCCGCCGCACAAATGTTTTCCATTGGTACTCCACTAGACCATGCCCATGAGGAGGCCATGCCTCTGGTTGAATGGACTCTCACGCCTATGGGGCACTGAAGGACCAAAGAGGCGTAAGCTAAGGAGACAGCATCCACTATCTGTCACGGTTCGCCTGTTCATTCTGTGTGTACTGCTCTGGTCTGATTGCCTATCAGCGTCAGCTGTGCTGCAGCCGCAGGTGTGTCTCGTTTATGGGTCCTATATGTAGTCTTGTGTTTGTCATGTTCATTGTCAGATCGTTGTTACTGGTTCTCTGTTGTCTCGCTGTCTGTGCAGTTATCCATCCAGTTTCTCCTGTTTTTACGGACTGTTCCTGCTCTCTGTGCCTTCGTTTTGGATTATTGCCCGGGTTGACGTTCACCACTGTTTCCTTCAGCGATCCCCGTCTACTAGGATCAGATTTCAGCCCACTGCAGTCCCCTGCGCTGCCAAGGCTACTTAATTGCTGAACAGAGACTCTACACCAGCTTTTCTTGTATTGTTTCCTTGTTGTTCTAAGTAAACCTTCACATTAATTGGATCCTGTGTTTCGTGACCTGACACTATCCATCTCGATAGCCTCTGTTTTGTGACTGGCAGACCCTTGGTGTGGCAACCAAAACATACAAAAAGCTGCTCCGCCTGTCTAAAAACTGCTGAGCGCTCCACATAGACTCTGAGAGCCCTGACTTGGCAGAGCAGACTTGAGTCCTCTTCTCCTGACGAGGGACGAGCAGATAGGGAAATAACCTGGGCTCTGAACGGGGTTGAGAGCACCTTAAGCACATAACCATGTCTTGGCCTGAGCACGACTTTGTCGTTGGGCCCAAACTCCAGGCATGACGCGTTAGAGGAGAGCGCTTGTAAATCACCTACTGTTTTGACTGATGTCAGTGCTAGCAGGAGGGCTGTTTTCAGCAAGAGTGGTCTGAGGTCTGCTGACTGAGGAGGCTCAAGCGGGGGCCCCTTCAGTGCCCTGAGCACCGTAGATAAATCCCAGGATGATGTACAGAGGCGGGCCAAGGTGGGTTAAGCCTCCTGGCCCCCTTAAGGAAGCGAATGATGAGATCGCTCAAGGATTGGCCAGCCACGAGAGTGTGAAAAGCTGCTATGGCTGCCACGTACACTTTGAGTGTAGGGGGTCCATCAGCTCCTGTAGAAAAGAGAGTACTAGGTGTATCTCCCATGTAGCTGGTTCTACACCTCGTGTAGCAGAGCAGTTTGTGAACACTGCCCATTTCAAAGTATAGAGGCGTCTCCTTGACAGAGCTCTAGCTTCATTTATGGTGTTCTGGACTCCCTCTGGGAGGTCCCTGGTTACCCATTGAGGGGCCATACATGTAGGGCCCACAGATCTGGGCGGGGGTGCCAGATTGACCCGTTCGCCTGCCTAAGGGGGTCCTTCCTCAGCGGAATGGGCCATGGTGCTGTTTCCAGCAGTTCCACCAGGTCTGGGGACCAGGTCCTGGATGGCCAAGGTGGGGCTATGAGGAGGACTGGGCACTTTCTCTCCCTGATCCTCTCGATGACTTGTGGGAGCATCAAAACCACAGGGAACGCATAGAGGGCGAGGTTGGGCCAAATGTGGGCCAACGTGTCCCTTTTCTTCCAAAAGAATATTGGGCAGAGAGCATTGCCTTCTGAGGAGAAGAGGTTGACCTCTGCCCTGCCGAAGGCGCTCCAAATCATTTGAGCCGCCTGTGGGTTGGCAAATCAGACAAATCAGACACAATTAATTGTTATGTGTGACAAATTATCTTTAACACTCACTCTGGGATCTATGGTCCCATCCCCCCAACAAGGACAAGAAGAGTCTTGGTTTCCATGACTTCGATCAGATAAATTGGTTTTATTGCTGTTAAAACTGTGGTCACGTGGAAAAAGCAGAGGCTATAGAAAAGACCCACAGCCCTTAAAACAGATTTTGCATCAATTTATGGACAAACTGATTGATAAATGAACATGCACCCCAGGACACTGTGTGAATGATTTACTGTACTGTCTTGTGTACTACAGTAGGTATTTTATTATACAACCAACAGTCAATGTAACCCCACCTGTATCGTGTCTCCTATCTAATTAATCCTAATTTAATGATTCACACTTTAGTGTACATCACCTTCTCTTAGAATGCAGTGTATGTTTGTTATGTCTCACTGAGTATAAAGACACAGACGGCAAGGTATATTTCTAACCACACTTGAGATAGCGTCATACATCCTCCCAACAGAGGAATCGCCCGCCCGAGTCCTGCACAGGTCAGATTTTGTTAAAAAAAAAAATTGTCCGATATTGTTTTTAAAATTTTGTCCGTACCCGCAGTGCTTAAAACTGCATCCAACCCTGTTTTCCGACAGCAGCACTAATTAAAATCCGCACCCGACCCGAGCCGCTTAGAATAGAACCGGCACCCGACCCGAACTGCACCTGAAATAAAATCAGTTTAGCCTATAACATTATATGATGCACCTTCAGTTCTGTCCCCTTTGAAAACAGCTACTGTTCGATAGAACTGCTGCTTGGTTTGTTACCACAGTTATCTGCGTGCTTCCTCAGCGATGAAGTTCCACATTTTCGGCTATCCAACGCGAAAACTTTAAGGCAGATTTTGTATGCAGCAAAGCCTTTCATAATATTGTTTTCTTAATCTGAGATAACTCCAAATTTCTCCCACACACTGGACTTGATTTTTGATGACGTATTGTCGACAACTTTACAATCTCCACTAACTATTCTTTTCTCCTCAGGATCCATCTCAATGACTGCAGGCAGATCGCGCGTGCGTGGTTGTGATTTTTTAAAAGTGAAAGTATGCCTAGAGACTCCTGGGAGGGTGCGGGCACAAATAAACTGATATGGATTTTAAATTATTTTATCAACTTGAAATACAGGCATATTTTTGTAGATGTGTTCCTAAAAATATGCATATATTTTTAAGTTTTTACGTGACTGTTTTAAACCCTTGTTTAGACCCGTGTTTCCCCCTTATCTGACCTGGCCCACACCCGTATCTGACACAGTTGGATATTTTTCTCCCTTTTCAGCAAAATTTGCGGGTCATCCGTACCCGAACCCGTGCAGGACTGTCTCTCCCGCTTAGAAATTCCCCCTTTCTTATGGCCCAGGCAGACCGCGCACTCGTTGTGATTGTCTCTGTCATGCAGAGAGGCTTTGCACATGGCACAGTCGATGAGAGGCATTTGAAACAACGCTCTCAGAAATGTGTCTGTTTTAGAATCTGGTATCGCGACAGCAAGCACCCTGAAACCTTTGAAAAAGGATATGGCTTCTCTCGCCGGATAGCTGAAGGTTAACGGCGAATTCAGGGAAGTGGTGCCAGTCCTCTGTCTCTGCTTAGCTGGCAGGTCGCTTGTTCCGCTGCAAGGTGCACTTTGACGACGAGATGTCTGGAGAAGTCAACGATGTGAAGTTTCACTGAAGGAGATTAAATCAGACTCCATGGCGAGTTTGCCAGGCTTATATTGTATTAAGCCACGCCCCTTCTGGCAGGCTCTGACGCGCTCTGGCGCGGACCGCCCTGATTGGTTTCTCGGGCCGCCTCGCCATTGGATATGCAGTTGCTGCAGCACAGCCAAATTGCAAGCTAGACGCTCTGCTCTATGCTCGCTGTGCAGCTTCACTGCGTTTTAAAATAAAGGCTTCAATATTCTCGAGAAAAGGAGTTTTCCCATAGCGTCTAGTTAGACGCAACACAAAGTGACTGTTGTCGAAAGGGAACCTGGATGACCTACTACTTCCCTTGAGATTCTGAAGTGTGCATTCGATGGACACTTTACTATCCCAGAGGATTTATGAATGGAAGTGAAGCGACGCAACTGACGCTGGTTGGTCATGTGATAGTAACAACATGCAGATGTAGTAAGTCCCAATTTCCAATTTCATTCAACCATAACCCTACACACAGTCATACTAACATATGTACTGTATATTTGATCACCAAAATGACATATTTAAAAGTTTTCCTTGAAAAAAATGTCTTCATGTCTTAAAATAGCTTGAATGTAACTCTACACCCTTGCCTCATTTAGTATATGGGTTCTATGAATATGCAAATTAGCCCCGCCTCCACTCACAGCAGCTTTGAGATCCACTCGTTGACGATCACAAGTTTTCGATCACATCACAAGGTAGTTTGTGACGTCAGAAACACCAGCGATTTCAAACTGCGTTTTGGTTCACTGGAGTTTTAAAGAGAAAATACTCAGCAATACGACTTATGAATTTGTGCATGATTAAAAACGCCATAGACATATAAACAACATTAAAAGCTTGATTTTGACCACAGAGGGACTTTTAACAGTCAACTTTAAATAAGTCTGTTTACGTCATGTTACCGTGTTCAAGTCTGTTCAGTTCATGTTGAGGATTCATTTGTTTTGTATATGGATCACGCTCGTTAAATAAACTGCACATGGGTGTTTATTGGATGAAAATAGCATGAAGTTTGAACATGATGCAGTGGCTACTAAAGCAGCCCTGCTTTTGGACAATGGGGAAATAAGCACACTGATAAGCCCAGTAGAATTACACTGAAGAAGATGAATTCAAATGTCAAAGAATTCAATCCCAACAAGAAAAGGAATGAGGCTGATTATCTGAGCCACCAGGTGTGTTTTCACCAGGAAAGTCAAAGCAATGCCTCCTGTTTACTAATGAGAGTTTATTTTAGCTTTTAATTAGATATGCACAACCTACTGTGACACTGGCAATCATTGATTAATGTTGACTGGCCTAGTCAAGAAGTCCATATTAGAGTCTATACTATGACTCCATTTCATCCAGTTTTCAAAGCTTTATTAAACTGATCCTGGTATATGACCAGGTATATGGTATATGACTATCATACACCAAAATTAAATTTAAAGAGATAGTTCACAATTTTGTTTTCATTATTTACTCACCCTCATGTCGTTCGAAACCCCTTTTTTCTGGATAACGCAAAAGATGATGTTTGGCTGAATGTCTAAAATGCTCTTTTCAGAAATGAAGGGTGACTAATATGTGGAAACAAGATTAAAGGCAAGATATTTGGTGAATTAAGGCATAAATGGTCTTTCATATGACTTCAGAAGACTTGAAATGTGCATGTCTGTTCAAAATCTCGCTTTGTGTTTTATGAAAGAAAAGCAGGCAGGTTTAGAATGACATGATAGTGAATAAATGATGACAGCATTGTCATTTTGGGTGAACTGTTGCTTTAATTATGGATAGCAGGAATGAAGGTACCTTTTCTTCGGCCTCGCATATGCCCAGTAATAACAAAACGTGGTGCAGTTCTATACACATAAAATTATGAATTATTTATTCAAACGGACTGACATGACCTCATACTTCTTAATTCATACTTATTTTTTTGCAATTACATGTCCTTATAGATCACATGTTTCAGGCAGCTAATTTTATCGCACCCATTATTTCGAGTTTATTACTATGTTTTCTGGCAAAACATATCCTTTCTGAAAAAAGAGATGGACCTGTTGATGACTCAAATGGTCAGCACCACCATAATTTCTAATAGGTCATACAAGTGAAAGTAGGCTGAAAAAACGACCACGGCATAATCACGTGGATAATTGCACTTTATCACATTTTGTGCGATTTCCACTTGCACAATTACTGTCCATTCTGGCTCCCCTTCTGACAATAATACAATACAATTCCCAGCTGCGCTTTGAATGGTCTTCATGTTCTCCTGCAGTGGGAAATTAACAGAGCTTGCAGAGGAACCTCAACTCACAATTTAAGCTTTAACCTTTTTTCTGGCTTTGATTTGAAAAGATTGCTTACTAATCGTTATGCCAGTTTGGTATCTATACATTGCAGTTTCGTTTAAACATTTGGATGAAAAACAGTGTCTGAAATATCAAACTTTTCCGGGAGGTCGTTGGGAGGAAAACTGATTATTTTTTTTTTAAATATTAAAATCATAAATCATTCAGCTCAGTGAATCAAAGACGTGGCACTCTTTGAGACACTTCTCTATTGCACAATTCCTCGAGGACAGACTGACAGCAGCTGGAGGGCTTGTTCAGACTAGAATTCAAAATTTCTTATTAGCTTTGGCTTTATACAAATAAATTAGAAATAATGTTAATAGGGGAGACTTTCAGTTAGAAATGAGCTGCAGGGACAGCTGACAATTATTTCAAAGTAAATTTCAATTAAAAAAATAAAATCATGTACAAAAATTGAAACTGATGTCCATGTTTTCTATATAATGTTACAACCCACCTGGGACAGGTTGTAAAAATGGCACTCTTTGTACTTGAAATTAATTCAATTATTAACAGTTAAGGGATACATTTTTCCAAACAACATTAATTTATTGCAAATAAATACAGGAAAATAATATTAGAGTTTGAGATACATAGCCCCTGTGTCATAATGTGCATAGCCTAAAATAAAATGCAATCCAATTTGAAAAATTAAGAAATTATGAAAATATTATAAACTTAAGTATTTATAAAAAGGTGTATAAAAAATGTGATTGTTGTAAAAAAAAAAGAAGTAGATAAAAATATGAATATTTGGCACAATTTGTTTTTTATTTTGTATTATGTTATTATGTTTTAAATGTTAATATTACATTTTAATGTAATATTAACATTAACATTAATATGAATTTAATCATATTAAATTAAAACTTGTATTAATATCACATATGTAAAAAGTCATGAAAATAAATTTTCACTGACTGAAAAAGCTAGCAGTTATGAATGAAGATTGGCATCTTAAAAAATGAATTCGGCATACTGTACATTCCAGCATTTTAATGGTGATGCATTATGAATTCAACATAGCGTAATTTAATCATAAATAATGGTTAGATAAACAATTATTACGTATTTCAGGATTTACGTGCCTCTCGGCTGCTATCAGAATGTTTTTTATTTAATATATTTTAATGAGATTGCTTGCTTCAGTTCCTAATTTATTTTTAAAAAGCCATCCGAAAGATTCAGCGGCCTTTGTTTGTCTCCTGCAAGAAAGTGACAGCACTTCTTAATTAGACTTAAAACACACAGCGGTGCCACCATACGGCGAAGCTTTTCTGAGCGGAGTGTGATTACAACAGAATTCCACAGAGCTTTGCTAATGAGGATGTTATACATGCAAAACACAACATTGCAATTTCCTGATTTCAAGATTTCTCAGCCATCATTTAATAATGTTTATTTTAGCCACTCATTACTTTTACTGTGCAACTACTCCCAAGCCTCAAACAGTTCAGAATTACTATAATATAAAGCTTGCAGCAAATGTACAGCAATTTCAGGGTTGTTAGGGTTAATATTATTTTACATTGTGTGTGTGTGTGTGTTTACTGGCAGTGCATACAGTATCAGTGAAGCAGCTTCAGTTAGTGTCTTCTATTCTCATGTTTCAGACATTAATTAATGATACAGAATATTGCATTACTCAATTGACTTTATTCATCTCTCCAAACCAAGGTCAATGATCTCTGCAAACATTGAACATGACCATTGAAACAGACTCTTAATTTAGCAAAACAGTTCAATTCCACAGAATAATGAAGTACCTCTGACATTTATTCAAAGCAAATACTCAGTGTTCTCTATTGATTGCATAACACATTCAGCTACAGATACACAATATTCTGTTGAAAAAAAAAAGCTTATTCATTTTATAGTTATACCAAGTGAGAGAAAGTTTTGGTTCAGCAACTTTGTGTCGGAAATGATTATGGGTACTAATTTGAATTTACTTCATGCCCATTAAAAAGTATTTTCATAGTATGAATGTGTCATGTTGGTTTGGGTTTTGTTTTCACGTTCACGTTTCATGTCTTTTATTGTGTAATTTAGTCACAGGTTTAGTCATCATAGACATAATAAATACATAGACGACCTATTGGCCGCTTTGGAGCGTTGCTGCGATACATCAACGTGTCCGCCATTTTGCGAAGGGCAAGACTGCGCTGTGAACTAATTAATGCAAGTAAACGGGTGAGCTGCAGTTTTCCTGGATAAAAATAATAATAATACAACCAGAAAAAAAATGTTCAGTCTTGTTTGTGAAAGGTAATTCCCCGAGACCTGTTTTCAATTGTGTGGAGACTTGTACAGCCCCAAGCAGCGCACGAAACAGGCATTTTTCTCAATTCCCATAATGAGAGGTATGGGCAAGTTGCCCTCCTTGATATGGCGGCGCCGTTGACGTACGCTCCAGCAGCCAATAGGGTGTCTATGTATTTATTATGTCTATGTTAGTCATGGGTTCCTGGTTTGTCATGTGATTCCCTATCCCGTCATGTGATCCTCTCATGTGCTTCCCTATAGTCTTATGTGTATTTTCTATTCATTGGTTAATTGTTCATTGCTTCCAGGTGTGTCTTGTTAAGTCATTAGTCTTTGTGTATAAATAGCCCTCATGTTTCCATTTGTCTCTTGTTGAGTATTGTCCCTGTAACCATTCTTGGTGAGGGTAAAGTCAAAGTCAAAGTCAAAGTCAAAGTCAAGGTCAAAGTCAAGTCAAAGTCAAGTCAAGTCAACCTACTAGTTGCATCGCTTCACCGTCATTCATGAATTCTCACCCGTGCCCTCATGGGATAGTAAAGTGTCCATCGAATGCACACTTCAGAATCTCATCGGAAGTAGTGGGTCATTCGTGAACTTTTAACCTTCAAATTCTGACATGCTACTGTTGTAAGTGGCTTACTGTTTTTCGTACACTATATGGAGACACATTCAATTGTGGATGTAGCGTAAGTTTTTTTTTTTGGTAAGAGAAATTACTACTTTTATTCAGCAAAGACACATTAGATTGATTCAAAGTGACAAAGGCATTTATATTAATGTTACAAAAGATTTTATTTGCTATCATTTACCAGCATGTGAAAAAAAAAAACTGTGTAACCCAAAACATTTACAAAACTGTTTATGAAAATGATGTGTTCAGATGGCTATAGATCAGAGGAAATATGTAAAATCATTTGAGGAAAAACTCAGTCGAGAACACTGAATAATTTGTTGGACGTGTAACACTTTGAATACGGCATGTGGGCTCCGTGAAACAGCATAACGCACAAGTTTTAAACAGAGATGAGCAGACGAGAAACAGATGGGCCGTAAAGAAGTATGACCATGGGTTTCCAGGCAGCTGCTGAATTTTGTTCATTACAGACAGAAAACTCTCCTCATCTGTCTGATCTCCGATCAATCTGTTCCTTGTACCCTCTCTGTCCCTTTCCCATTCTACCTGCATCTTTTGTCTCTTTTACAGTTGTCCTTCATGTCACAGAGCCTTATATGAAGGCATCTGATGTTTGTCCTGGTGGTTAAGGAGCCATGAAATGATCAACAGCAGCTGACTGAGTGTCTGTCTGTCTTTTGTCTTCCACTAACAGCTTGTCACCAAAAAACGTTCCTCTTTATCTTCTGCCATTAGTTTTGTGTGACATCATAGAACTAGGTAACGGGCGTATCAATATGGAAAGACTGACATTAGTATTGACTGCATAGTCTTTTATTCTCAAACGTCTACATTATGTGTACATATCAGGACCGGACCCTCTTTTGAATTTGCTGGATCATTTCTACAGTTAGTGAGTGGAGGCAGATTTGCATATTCATAGACCCGGTTTACTAAATGGGGCAAGGGTGTAGAGTTACATTCAAGCTATTTTAAGGCAAGACAAAAAAAATTGAGGAAAAATGTTTATATGTGTAATTTTGGTTTTCAAAGGTGAGTTTTAAGGGATACAATTATTGACTAGGTTACTTTAACAACTATTTTTTTCCATACCTCACAGAGGACTGCTAGGAACTACTATATACAGGTTCATAAAAATGTGAATAATGCATAATTAATTCTAACCCGGTTACTAATGACTGAAGTATTACCAAATCCGAATTAATTACTCATTATTTAGAACAGTATATTTTAAAGTGAGACTCACGATTACTTTCTAATAAAGACTGAAGTCATTGTAAGCATTTGAGTTTTTTTGTGAGGTTTTGGATAGTAACGACTCAAGTGATACTATGTCCTTCTAAAGGAATTATTAATTTGTGAAGATCATGGTGATGGACTAGCAATGACTCAAGTGTTACCAATAAGGCCTAATAATTATTTGTAACAATATTATAAAGCATGAGAACCCCCTAATAATGACTGAAGTCATTGCAAGTCATTGGTAACACTTGAGTGTTATTCAATTATCCACCCTGTTAAGGGCACACATCATAGAAATATTCCAGGAGGACAATGCCAAGATTCATCAGGCTCAAATTGTGAAAAAATGTTTGGGAGGGAGCATGAAGAAAAATGTTCACACATGAAGTACAGACCAGGCCAGAGTTTAACCAGTGTTTTTTCTGATAGACAGACATTTTCTCCCTCCGATAAGACCAACAAAAATCCCAACAAAAATCCACCAACTCTAGTCTCTACTACTGAATTAATGAATTAGTGAATAATACAATGGTCCTTGAGGCAGCAGAGAAGTCCTAAGTTTTTCCTTTACTCTATTTATTCTGTTCACACCAAGTTTTGTTCTTCAAAGGCTGTTCAATACACCAGTTGCACATGTTGCTAGATCTTTTTTAGAGGTCTTTTGAAACCACTTCGTGGAAACTGACATCCCAGCCTCTTGCACATGCTGACTTTCAAATGGAGCTGATACTTGGATCTATTACCATAATGTGTCTGCCATTTCCTTTGCTTACGCCCTACACCGAAACTCTAATTTAAAGTAACTTTCCAGACACTCGTATTAAGTAAACCCCAGTGTATCTGCTTTGAATGGAGATGAGGTGCGAGTCCCAACAAAGCGTCATCAGCTCTTATGCAGACAATTAGGGCCCTTTTACAAGGACACTTCACGTTATCCTTTGATAACACTCTCTATGGTGTTATATCAATAAACTGGCCCAAAATCCAAAAGCTTACGGGGAACTGCCATGAGCCTGCTATAGTTAATCTTGAATCTCTGTCCGGTAAGATAGCGGCAAGCCACTTTGATCAGAAACTGTTTGATCTCAGCCTCCAGACTCATATTAAAGGACCAGCAGTGGCCTATCATTAGCTGTGGCACTTTTATCTGCAAAGGCTGCATCAAAGCCACTGATCAGACAATACTATTCATAAATGGTGATGGAAATGCCATCTGGTTACCATTTTTACAGTGCAAAAACAATGAAAGTCTGAATGTATTATGTTTTTTTTTTTTTTTTTCTTTTTAGGCAAACTTTATTTGTGCATTATTTTAATTTTAGACAAAAAAAGAAAAGAAAAGAAAAGTCCCTTGCCTTCTAATCTTTAACCTCTTGCCTTTGCTGATTAAGCGCTTGTCAACTAAAAGGAAAAGTGAAGCTAATTATAATCTGGGCTGGAAACACAGATGCTGGGTAAATGAGAGTGTTGCACTCTGAATAAGAGATGAGGATGTGTCAGACCCATAACATTATGACAGCTTCTGACTGAGCCCTAAAGGGAACTGTCAATATTTACTGAGTGTCAAGCCCATTCAGATAACCTCATGATGACTCATGCCCACCACATATTTGAGTCTAGTGGATTTTGGATGCAACTTCCAGAAAAAAAGTATAAATTATATTGTATAATTGATAATAAAGTTGCATGATAATTGTAGGTAAAAAGTATTTGTCTGCAGTGCTAGATCTATCTATCTATCTATCTATCTATCTATCTATCTATCTATCTATCTATCTATCTATCTATCTATCTATCTATCTATCTATCTATCTATCTATCTATCTATCTATCTATCTATCTATCTATCTAATTTACCAAACCACAAACTGACACACACACATCTTACCAGCTAACACACACATTCTACCTTCCTTCTCTCTGCTTTCAGAGGCAGAAGTCTCCAAACTCCTACTTTCCAATCGCCCTACTACCTGTCTGCTTGATCCTATTCCCACTAATCTACTTCAAGCCATTTTTTCCTCAGTTGTGCCCACACTCACACATATCATAAACACCTCTCTTCACACTGGTACCTTTCCCACAGCATTTAAGCAGGCTCGGGTAACCCCACTGCTTAAGAAACACGAGAATGCTTGCGGGCGAAAGCGTAAAAATATTTGATCAGATGTGCATTTCTTTAGATGGCGACGGCGTTTTTGGGTTTAAAAAACGCATAAAAATGAAACCACCCTCCAGAGTGGAAATCTTAATAACGCTCCACCGTCACGTTCCCGTCTAAAGGGTAAAAATGCAAGTCTGCTAGACAGTGAAGGCACCAATCTCAAGGTGGCTCTCGTCGCGTACGTACGCATTTAAGTCACAGGTATGCGCCAGTACAGGAAAATAACAATAAACATATAGGATTATTTCCATACGTCGGACCTTCAAGTTGCCCTAGCAGCTCTGATATACATACAAGAGTTTTTTCACCAGTTGTACAAAATAGTCTCAGATAGTATTACTGATAGTATTATTATGTACGCAGGCGCGCGGACTTGGTGTTGTTATATGGAAGTGCTTCACATTGCCACCTAGCTGCCTGGAGTGCATTCTATATCGAATTTCACACACTTTTGCGACACCATATGCACACAGATTTCCCCCCCATAACGCTCATCTAAACGCAGAATAAAAAGTGATAACGCAACGCCACTTTTGCATTTTCTCTTCAGATCGTTTCCGTGTAAACATAGCCTAAGACCCAACATCTAGCTACTGGGGTGCCTCAGGGATCAGTGCTTTGACCACTTCTGTTCTCCATCTACATGACATCACTAGGATCTGTGATTCAGAAACATGGCTTTTCCTATCACTGCTACACTGATGACACACAACTCTACCTCTCATTCCAGCCTGATGATGCGACGATAGCTGCTCGCATCTCAGCCTGCCTGACTTGCTGGATGAAGGACCACCACCTTCAACTAAACCTTGTGAAGACAGAGTTGCTTGTGGTCCCGGCCAACCCAACACTACACCACAACTTCGCCATTGAGCTAGGTTCATCATCCAATACTCCATCAAGGTCAGCCAGGAACCTTGGAGTTGTGATTGATGATCAATTGAACTTTACAGACCACATTGCTAGAACTGCCCGGTCCTGCAGATTTGCCTTATACAACATCAGGAGGATCAGGCCCTTCCTATCAGAGCATGCTACACAACTCTTTGTCCAAGTGCTTGTTCTATCCAGACTGGACTATTGTAATGCTCTCATGGCTGGTCTTCCATCTTGCTTGATCAAACCTCTGCTACTGATCCAGAAGGCTGCAGCCAGAGTGGTCTTTAACAGGCCGAAGAGAGAACACATCACACCTCTCCTCACAAAATTGCACTGGTTGCCAGTTGCTGCTCGCATCAAATTCAAGTCACTAACTTTTGCCTACAGAACAACCACTGGCTCTGCCCCCTTTTACCTAAACTCATTACTTCAGACTTACGTGCCACCCAGAAACTTGCGCTTTGCAAGTGAACACCGTCTTGTGGTACAGTCTCAAAGAGGCACTAAATCTCTTTCTCGGACCTTTACCTTGACTGTTCCCTGCTTGTGGAATGATCTGCCCAACTCAACCAGGGGTGTGTTTCCCGAAAGCATCGTTAGCCAACTATGGTCGCAAGTTCTATCGTTATCAGCATTGTTCAACGAGTCTGTGTTTCCTGAAACCATCGTTCCAACGAACATTCGCAAACAGCATCGCAGAGTTGTGTGGTTGGAGCGACAGCTCTCGGCCTGTGATTAGAAGCAGAGTTTCTTGATTGCATGACATGTGGACTTAATAAATCCTTATTTTGAGCAAAATAAGCAAGCTGACATTCAGTACAATCTGTATCTTTTATTTAGAATACATACAAATGTAATTTACGTCTTTTAGTTTGTCAAGAGATTTAATGCACCGTTATTGGAGACTGTGCATGTGCGAACGTGCTCGACTATGTAAGAACGAGCCTATGATTGAATCTGGAAATAAAGCAAAATAACTGAGAAAAATGAGAAATAGTCCTCAGATGCAATGTCTGTAATTTATATCAAAACATCTAGCATGAATTCGATCTCAAACAGTTTCATTAAAATAAGTTATATTCCACCTCATGCGTGACGTCATAAACCAATGCGGTTGAACGACCAATTTGTGACAATATGGTTTCGGGACCAACTAGCTAGTCGATTTCTTCAACGATGCATCGTACTATGTTAAGCAGCGAGTCACGTCGTTGTACGGGAAACGCACCCCAGAATGGCTGAGTCCGTGTCCATATATAAGAACGCTAAAGACACATCTTTACACTTAACACTTTATCTTCTATTCTATATCTATTATTTAAAAAAAAAAAAATACAGGTACTGCGTTAGATTAAACTGGGAAGGGTCATGGAACTTGCATATTGTTGTCCTATTGTTAGTAACTTTCTATTTTTCTCATTTGTATCTCATCTATCTATCTGTCTGTCGGTCACTGCTGTCAGTATCATCATAATGTACAATAACTCATTTCTATTAAATAAATGTAATATGTAATTCATATTTAATTATATTTTGTATGTCTTCAAAATCGTCTTTATGCTGGTCTATGCTTTATGTGGTTTGTAATTTAAACCCTACAAGCTACACAAAGTCTGTACCACTAGATTAACACGTTTCACATTCGTATGAAGAACTCCTACGTTTTTAAAAACGTTTTCTTTTCTTTGGTCGTGTCTTATGTGAATGGCGGATGAGAACCCAGGCGCAGACAACAGATGCAAATAACACAGGATTTATTGGTACAAAAACAGGAAAACAAAACCCACGAGGGGGCAAAACTAGACAGGACTATATGGAGACTAACTAGACAACAACACTGACAAAATACTAGAAAACAAAGAACACTACGAGAGATACTAACAATGACTAGACTTTCACAGGATACTCACAATTAACGTTTGGCAATGAACCGACACAAGACAGCAAACACAAGGGGATTACATAAGAGGACTAATCATGACATGACAGGTGACAGACTAGGTAATGACAAGACGAGAACAGGTGACACAGACTAGGTGATAATGACAAGACGAGGATAACAAGGGGGCGGGGTATAGTAACGAGACAACACAAGCACATGGCCCAAACAGGCCATGCGCTTGTACACAAAACATGGTTCTGCCATGATACTGCCACAAGACTGGGACTCTGCATTGGTGGCAGCAGCAACAGACTCAGACATAGAGGACACAGAGGATGAGGAAACGGGACTCCTGACGGGGGGACATGGCAGGCGAAGGAGCAGGACTAGATGCAGCGCTCACAGGGACAGGGACTGAAGACAAGACGAACAGGAACTTCAAGAATCTTGATTAGACGAGACAAGTACTCCGACATGGTTTTTGCACTAATAACGACCGGCATCTCTTGCTTTGCTGAAACAGAGCGTACGACAGCCTCAGCACCTGAATCGGCCGCTTCCCTCTCTGCAGCACTCATAGCTGTAGGTTTGGGAAAAGCCCTTACCGCTGCAGAACCTGGAGCCGTGCCCTCAGCGACCGATTCAGGAACGGTACCTTCGGCTGTAGCGGGCTCTGGGACAGTGCCAGCAGTAACGGGCTCTGGGGCGGCGCTAGCTGGAGCGGGCTCTGGGACGGCGCTAGCTGGAGCGGGCTCTGGGACGGCGCTAGCTGGAGGATGGAAGGCGCCCCTCTTCCTCTTTCTCCTAGATCGCGAAGCAACGGTCACAGCAGGACTCGTGATCGGCTGAACGGGCTCAGCGGAAGACAAAACAGGGAATGGGACGACAACTGCTGGTAGGGTGAGCTCAGACGACGATGACTCCGAGGGGGAATCCCAAGAAGCCCGTCTCCCTCGTTTACCACGGAGGTCAACAGGTGTGGAAGATGCCTCTGGAGTCGTGGGAGAACCAGCCTGGTCCCCAAGCGTCGCGACGCCCATCATTCGACCCTCCCGGATAACTGGCAGCGTGGAAGAAGGGGGTGACGACACGGTGGGACCCTGCGGCTCCTTTCGAGACAAACAGTCCACCATGTCCCGGAACGGGCAGTGGACCAGCCTCTCCCGTTCGGCCAGAGGAGGGGGAACATTGAGACCCGCGATGAGGTAACGGTTGACGAGGACTTCAGGTAAGAAAAACCTCCTTGCTTCCACGGCCTGGGCATATCTCCTCAGGGACCTCTCTCCCTGGGGAGGGAAAGGAAGCTTGCCCAACTTGCTGTCGGTGAAAGCCGACTGCCACCATAATTCCTGGTCAGTCGACTGACGAATAGCAGGAGAAGGCATACAGTCTGCTGGGTTCTGTTTTGGTCGGTTCATTCTGTTATGTGAATGGCGGATGAGAACCCAGGCGCAGACAACAGATGCAAATAACACAGGATTTATTGGTACAAAAACAGGAAAACAAAACCCACGAGGGGGCAAAACTAGACAGGACTATATGGAGACTAACTAGACAACAACACTGACAAAATACTAGAAAACAAAGAACACTACGAGAGATACTAACAATGACAAGACTTTCACAGGATACTCACAATTAACATTTGGCAATGAACCGACACAAGACAGCAAACACAAGGGGATTACATAAGAGGACTAATCATGACATGACAGGTGACAGACTAGGTAATGACAAGACGAGAACAGGTGACACAAACTAGGTAATAATGACAAGACGAGGATAACAAGGGGGCGGGGTATAGTAACGAGACAACACAAGCACATGGCCCAAACAGGCCATGCGCTTGTACACAAAAACATGGTTCTGCCATGATCCTGCCACAAGACTAAGAAAATCAGGGACATGATGGCAGAATCATGACACTTATCTTGTCTACAGCTCCCATGGTGTGTCAGGTGGATGAAGCCCCCTATATTTACAACTCTTGAAGTAGGCCTAGGTGTAAGAATTAGTATAGGTAAGCTAAATATAATATACTTTTGAGTAAAATGATTAATGAGACAATAAATTGTTGTGGTGTTGTAGATAATGTTGTGTACGCATATGCAAATATTGGTAAGATAAAAGATTTATATGTGTATTCATTTAAATGACTTGAAATGACCAAAATAAGTCAGTCTAGATCAGGGGTGTCCAAACCGGTCCTGGAGGGCCAGTTTAGCAGAGTTTTGCAGGACAGTGGTCCTCCAGAAGCAGGATTGAACACTCCAGGTCTAGATACAGGCATTCACGTTTCAACACTAGACGTAGGCTAGGCGCAGCCTTTTTTGTGGCTGTTGTTGAGTGCTCTGAATCTTCAGGCGGACATGACAGGGCATTGTTCTGTGCCGAAGTATCACTTTAAGGTTCACAAGTAGACATTGTCTGAAAAAAGCCTTTATTACTGTGACTGAAGCACTTTTACCTACTGTCAGTTTCTGAAGGTCATTCCCTAACCAGACATTTTCCCTGGTTAGATGACAGATTTTATCTTTTAAAAGCACATTATAAATACCTGTAATATATTATTGTCCACGAAAGAGAAACTAAAGATATTCCAACAATCATAAAACGATGTTTTTGTATACAGACAGGTTACTATCTAGTGTTCATTGGTAGACAGCAGCGTGATATGCAGAGCGTATGTCCATCCTCAGCAGCAAGTGTTCCTCTCTCAGCCTGTTGCTTAGTTACCAACAATTTCTAAACATTTCCATCTTACATCGGTGGACGATGTGGATGTAATTGATTTTGCTGTGGATTTCATCCTTGTCACCATTCATTGCATTACATATACACTGATTTCGCTAATTAAAATATAAAATGAGTATTTCTTCAGCACACATTATGAAAATGCACTAGCTAGTGAAATATTTACAGGAAATTGTCATGAAAGCACGAATTCATTTAAGGTGGAGATTTGGACTTACCATTGAATCACAAATATCAATATTTACAGCCAATCGCTGTAAACTGCACAGACTGGACACATGACGAAAATCGAGAAGGTATGAATGAAGCATTTGGAATCTGCATAAGTAAAACATTTAAATCTTCACAACCTGATGTTCACTGATGAAAGATGTGAGACTGAGAGAGAGAGAGAGTTTCATACAGGTGGAGCAACGCTAAACTTTTGAAACATCAAGCATTTATTTCAGTAATTTGTTTTTAGGGAAATGATAAATGCAATAGGGCTAGTTGTGCGCAGTTCAATTTGTTGAGAAGAGCAGACTGTCGTACCGAATGGATGATTTTGGAGGCTTTTTAGTCCACAGGAAAAATATACAGAGAGGACAAAAAGTCATGTTCTGCTTGAACGGTATGTACTTTTTTCCATTTTGATATATAAAAAACAACAACAAATGAGTAACTTAATTCAGTAAGTCTGTATGTCTATATTTTGTGTTTTTTTTTCTTGATTGTTTTCTCTATGTAGAAAAGGCCCAACTTGTGAAATCACAGATATTGTTTATTATATATGCCAAATCATATTACGCAAAACACATAGCTGAAAATTGCAGCAAAAATATGAGATCAAACCTGCACGTATTTACAGTATTAAAACAACTGTTTACTATAGAGCAAGCTATGTAATATGAAAATGCACTTTTAATCCATGCACAATCTTCAAATAAGCCGTGCAGGAGCTAATTGAGGTAGAGCAAACAAGTGGAAATGACATTGGCTAAATAACTGATAAAATCGTGTAACCCTCTCCCTGCTTTAACCTTTCAGAATCAGGGCTGATGTTGAATATACTGATGAAATTACCTTTATTGCCTCCGTTTTGCATGTTTATGCATTGAAGTCTGAATGGCTGATCCCTCTCGGCAGATGTTTCAGGACTTAAACATAAGGCTCTCTTGATATATTCATCAGTACACTGGGTTCAGCAATAGATCATGTTTGCATAATGAATTAAGGTATTAAGGATGGGCGCTGCCATTTGCTTTGCTCCAGAGCGGTGGCCTGTTTACTTGCAGATGACATTCATCACAGGCAAAGTCAAATGCTTCATGTGCATGGAACGAACACTAGCAACAAGCTCCTGTCTAGAGAGAGAAACAGAAACAGAACGACGTTCTTTCAGCACTTTAGAATGATGAATTTAGCATTTCTCATTACACACTGACAGTGAAAAGCAAGGGTAATAACTGTTCACCAATGTAATTTACAATGGCCCATTCCTTCTTTAATTTCCTATTGACTGGGGGATCCGTGCCTGATCTGTCGGACTTTGGATTTGAATTTATAGATGTTTCCTAATGCATAAAAATGGTTCTAGCTGTGAATAGTTTCCATTTGAACATTTGAAACTTGCTTATACATTTAAAATGGAAAATACAAGCAAATCGATGCTTCATGAACCAGACTTTACCAAAATTGTAAATATTTATATATAGAACCTTTAAATATAAATATTTAAAAATTCATATATATATATATATATATATATATATATATATATATATATATATATGTATGTATATATATATATATATATATATATATATATATATATATATGTGAAGCATCTAATTGCTTGTATTTCCATTTAAAATGTATATTAAGCAAGTTTCAAATGTTCAAATGCAAACTATTCACAGCTAGAACCAGATTTTTTTTAATATATATATATATATATATATATATATATGTATATATATATGCATTTATAATGCATCGTTGCTGAATAACATAATTAGTATGTGTGTTTGATTTTATGTGTGTGTATAAAATCAAACATTCAAGTTCATTATTTTATTCAGGAATGATGCACTATAAAGGCAAAATGAATGAATAAACAAACACACACACAAACAAACAAACAAACAAATAAATTAATTATAAATCAATCAATCAATCAATAAATACTGTACTTTTGAATTATTTATTCATCAAAGAATCCTAAAAAAAAATCTATCACGGTTTCCACAAAAATATTAAGCAGCACAACTGTTTTTTTATATTGATAATAATAATGTTTCTTGAGCAGCCAATCAGCATAATGATTTCTGAAGGATCATGTGACTCTGAAGACTGGAGTAATGATGATGAAAGTTGTTTAGTGTTTAGTCTAATCAGTCTGGGTAAGTAAAGGCTGTTTGCAAAAAACATTTAAAAATCTTACTGACTGATAATTAAATAATATAATATAATATAATATAATAGTTAATAATAGTTTGAAATGGAAAATGTGTTTGTATCCCTTTTAAAAGTTTATGTTCCTATGTTTGCTATCCTATGTTATATAGTTAAAGCTTATTAACAGCATGCCATTGTTTTTCTTGCTGTCCGCGGCCTTATCAGAACAGACCTGTGACCCATTTTGGGGTCGTGACCCTCCAGCCAGTCTAATCAATAAGGTGTTCCATACACACACACATTTCCAGAATTAGGAAGGTGTACAGTCCATGTGTGCCTTGTGTTAGAAGGATGTGATACCTGTGAGAAGGTGTGTGATGGTGGTGTTCCCACTGCAGTGCTGGATCAATGCGTGAGGTGTGTGTATGTCAGGCTGGGTCCGGACAGGTGC